>JAWZYU010000009.1:20141400-20766400 GCA_038380435.1 Ryuthela nishihirai
TTTTTTTTTGGCTGATCAGAGTGAAAAAACAGCTGGCCTCTGGATTTTGGCCAGCTTTTCAGGCAGGATCCTGGAAGGGTTAAAATTGGAGAATTTTGGAAACAATTACAAGTACTTGTGAAACAGCTTAAAAAACTCAGTTTTGCAGTGAGTGGGATTCGAACCCATCCTTCACATTTACGTGCCAGGTGTGCATAAGTATGTCCATCCCCTCTCCCCATTTTACTCTCTCTTTTTAGTCTTAACCTATTTCAGTATTTCTAGATTTATTTTTGTCATTTATCCCAGTATTGATTGCATAGCTCGACAGGACAAACAAAAATCACATAAACTTGATCCTAGCAGAGTGGAAGACACAGATGTTATTATAATTGCTAACACGTGTGTACACTGTGCTTACTATACAGCATCAGACCAAGTCTGCAACTGAATGGATATCTTTTCAGTTCTTTCAGTTAGTATTTTATACTTTAATTAATCTTTTTTTCTATTTTTATATATATATTTTTATTTTATTTCGATAGATTTATAGATTGCTATTGATCTTTTGAGTTAGTTATGATATATTTTTGTCATTGTTTTCTGATGAGGAAGTCTTACAACTTGTTGCAGATATTTTTTAACATCACTTTAAGTTATTTCTTGATTTTTCACTAAAAAAATCTGATATTTTCTGTTTTACTGAGAATAAATGAAGTCTTGGATAAGGAAGCAAAAAAGAATTCCTTGGCACAAGAATCAGACCTCCTACAGCTGGTAAACGATGATGCAATTTAGTCAAGGTTTTTTTTATGCTTCCCCCTTCTCCCCTGTTATGCTAGAGGGGTTTAACCATCCACCTGGTAAAATTTCATTTTAAAGAAATTTTAAGTTATACTGAGTGATTTCAAAATAGTTTTACTATTCCTCTCTCCCAAGTGTTTTGGCTTTGCCATGATCCCCAAAATGCAACATCCAAAGAAAAAAAATGCATAATGTTTGGTAAAAAACAGCTAGCAAGAAAGTTTTCCTCCATTTCACAAACAGAAGAGAAATCCCCTGATTGTGAGAAGTCCAAGTCATTTAAGTTTAAAAATGGCCCATATTATACCATATTGAAAAGGATTATAAAAAAGAAATAAAATTTATTTTATCAGGTAAATATTTCATCATTCACTTAAATAGCTAAATTCAGTGTTGAATATTTAAATATGATAATATATATGCACATTTTTCACTGATATTAAATACAAAAGTTGTTAAGTGTTCATATGAAAATGATGTCCTTAAGATAAACATCATACATCAAGAAAGTGAGAATGTCCTTAGGAGCATAATAAGATGAATTTATTCCATGATGTCATAAAGGTTACAGAAGAAAACACCACCTTCTGACTTTCATGATGTATTCTGTGTATCTTAAGGACATCATCTTCATATGAACATTTGACAAATTCTGTGCTAATTATCAGAGAAAAAAGTGTGTATATATTTTATTATTCAGAAAGAAATTTCCTTTCTTCTGATATATAATTTAACAAAAATAACTGAGAGTTCTCTGTTATGAGCAATGATATTTTGAAGTTTACCCTTCAAATTATTTGCCCATTAAAACGTTTTCAGGAGCAAACTCAAAAGCTTTTCATAGTAAGGGACACTATAATAGTAATTTGACACTATGTGATGACATTTGGGCTGTTAAAAACTTCTTCCATGTTTTGAAGGATGATTCCAGTGTCTCAGTTACAGGTGGAGATGGACAAGGTAATTATTTCAATAGCCTCGCAGATGGAGGTTCCATAGTAAGTTGATGTATGTGCTAGCTGTATATGGCTTGCTCTCAGCCTATGGTAGCTGTTTGTTATATTCCCAGTGGGAGTCAAGTTTGTTTTGGATTTTCTGAAACCACTATCTGATGCTTTGTGGACCTCTTCTATAGAGAATGTATGGTTTTCCAATAAAATAACAGAATTATCCAGCAAATGTAGAGGAAATGCATATGCCCAATTATGTTAGTCCCTGTTTATAAGTCTTCAGATTTAAAGCTAAGCTGGAAATAATACTGATTTTTTTTTCTTTTTTTTTTTATGGGGTGGGGGGTGGGGGTGGGCTCTTAATAACCCTAATGTAACCACATAGTGTCACTTTGCTGAAGACAAAGCACTGTCCTTGCTCTACAAAGCTTCTGAGTTTGCTCCTGAAAACGGTTTAATATGCAAATAGTGTGTTGGATAAGCTTCGAAATTTTATTGCTCAATGACAGAGAACTTCCTTAGTCTAATTATTTTCTAAGCAAAGTAGGTCTTTTTAATTGTGTATATAACTTAACTGTTTTTATCCATAAAGTTTTCAAAATTACACCTAATTGCATAGTAAGATCTATTTTAAAACTATATCATTGTGGAAAAAGACTTATTAAGATATGTTGATAAATTTGTTTAATTTTTTATTTTCATAAAATCTGGTGTTAGATTTTGTTTAATTTGGTATAATAACCTTTTCTGTTGATTGACTATTTTTTTTTAATTTCTAATGTTTGACTCAGCACAGTTAGTAAAAACCCTTGACTTTTCTCAAAATATGGCACAAAAAAAAAATTAAAAAAAGGAATTTTCTTGTTTAAAGTAGAACTTTATTTTCCTCTTATTCATAAATATGTAAGCTTTCTTTCATGTGCATTATAATTATATTAATTTTTTTTTCATTTGCATTGCCATATACATATTTTTACTACATAACTCTAAAAAAACCTATTAAAATTAAACCTGTCATTTTTTGTTAAATATCTTATGCTCATAAAATCCAGGATCAAATGCTGATTAATTAGGCATATAAATTGACATAACTGCTTTCATCAGTTATTTGGCAAAAAAAAAGTTCTAAAGTTAATTGTTTTTGACTGATCAGACTGAAAAAAAAAACAGCTTGCTCTGTGCTTCATATAATGACCTCCTCCATCCATACCTACAACTGGGACATTGAAATCACCTTCACAACATATTTAAGTTTTTCAACAGTTTACATTGCATAATTATCAGGTAATATATCACCTCAGCATGAGGGGTTGAAGTTTCAAACAGAAGTCAGTTGCATTAAAGTTATATAAACTATCAGTAAATATGTATATTTCAGTTAACTTTGCATTACCATAGAAAACTGAGATCTCATATAAACAGAAGGCTTGAACGTGTTATAATACTACCCAAATAGCTATAATAAATGTGAGACATTATCTTCTATACTGAACACATTTCATTGCATAGATCTATCTACTAGTTTACAACTAAAACAAGTATACTGTTTGCCTTATATTTACACAAAGCAGGAATTTGTTATGTCAGTCAGTACATCGAATTGCATAATTGTAAGTACATCCTGTTGCATAACATTGAAGTTAGCCTGCACATTTATGTTCATAGATGGTATCCAGTTTCAGCTAAATTATAGCTTGTTGAAGGAACACATTTGCTAATATTTGCTAAGACAGCAGTTGTTAGCGTCTGTGGATCTGCAATATATAAATGTTGACTTCTGCAAGTTGTCGAAAGGGCTCACTTTAGTCCATTTACTGGATAACAACTTACTGTTAGCTCTATCATCAAGGTTCAAGGTGTTGTAAGTTCATGGTGAAATTAGTCTCCAAAGAGGGGCTCCCTACACCAGTCACAGCAGGACAAAATAGCAGATGCAGAAGAGACTACCTCTTAGCTATCTCGCAAAACTATTAACTCTACTAATCTCATAAAAGGAAAAGAGACATTAGACCTTCTACAGGAAAGGCCAAGGTTCTGAAAGAAATCAATGACGGAAGCATGTTCGCTGCAGATTCGTGTTGATGTTTAAATAAATTTTTATTCGCTGAGACTATTTTTGTATTCATCAGTTTATATGGTGAGTCGTGAATTTTTTTTGGAAATAAACTTTTTTGTTACATGAGTACTTTGACTTTGCTATTTTTTCTCTTGAGCAGTTTTCTATCATAACTGATTTTGATTAAGATATAAATTTTTAAAATAAGTAATGCCCATATGCCTAATGTACCCTCATTTAACTTTATTTGGCAAGTTAATATTGCTTGGCACCTGATATACTATCTGGAGTTTCAATTTAATTTGGATCTGTCAAAAGATCCAAAGAGAAAAAGTTTTAAAATCTTTTGGAGCATTACACCACCTCTTGTCATGTGTATAGTTCATTCCAACACAGGAGTGTTGTTCAACACATCACCGGAGCATGGTGTGCTGTATAAATCAGGCAGACCAGCTCTTCAAGCATCAGTCAGAGTTGGATTGAGTTTCAGAATGGGCAAAATGAACAACCCGAGTGACTTAACATGGCATGATAGTTGATGTTAGGTGTGTCAGTTCTAGCATCTTTCAAATGGCCTTCCAACTATGCTTTTCATGCACGTTTCAAGGGTTTGTAGAGAATGGGATGAAAATCAAAATTTACCACTGATAGGCAATCCTGTGAACGAAAACAGCTTGTGGATCAGAGAGATCAAAGGAGACTGGCAAGAATCATGTAAGCAATGAGAAGGGCCACAACCAGGCAAATCACAACAGAATTAAACATTGGTGAGCAGAAGGTCATCTCCGAATGCACCATGTATTGGACATTGTCACTAATGGGCTACAACAGCCACCAACCATGTTGAATGCCAATGTTGTCAGCAAAGAACATGAATCATGTCTCCAGTGAGAGCAGGAGCATTGACACTGGACCATTGAGGATTGGAAAAAGGTAGCCTTTTGGTTTGATGAATCAAGGTTCCTTTTACATCTTGCTGATGGAAGAATCAATTTGACACAAACAACATGAGGCCATGGACATCTTGTCTGGTGTCAATACTACAGGCTGGTGGTGGCAGTGTGGGGAACATTTTCTTGGCACGTGTTAAACTCCCTGATATACATTGAAAAACATCTGAAAGCCACGGCATATTTGAACACTGATGACCGAGTTCATTACTTCATGGCTACAGTTATCCTCACTCTGATGGACATGTTCAGCATGATAATGTACCTGCTCACAAGGCATGTATTGTCACTGAATAGTTCCAGGAACACACCAACGAGTTTTTCTTGCTTCATTGGCCTGCACAGTCCCCAGATTTAAACACCATAAAGCATCTTTGAGTGAGATGAAAAGGGCTGTTTGCAATGAGACTGTACTGCCATACAATTTGCAGCAACTGCATGACACAATCATTTATGTATGGCACAACATTCCTGCACAATGCACCCAGTATCTTGTAAGTTCCATGCCCCGATGAATTCGGGCTGTTCTGAAAGCTAAAGGAGGCACAACATGCTTCTAGGTAGATGTACCTAATAATCTGTCGCCTCAGTGTATATTGATAGTTTCTGCAACACATCACTGACTGCAATACCAAACAGCAGAATTACTTCCACATATTTATCTTTATTCAGTGTCATCACTCACAACCGTAATAAAGAGAAAAAAGTATTTGTTCTAGGCTTATGAGTAACCCTGTAGAACAGAGGAATATATTTAACTTATATTTTTAATTTTTAAACTATTACTTAAGAAAAAAAAATCAACTTATGTGACAAATTCATCAATGGGAAAGTCATAAGAAGCCATTTTTCTATCATAAAAACTGTTATTTTCAAAACTTGTGGCCCCTTGTCTTGAGTCATATTAAACTATGCCTGTTACTATATGTTAACAAATGATTTTGACTGCCTAGACAACTTTTTAGTGGTACAAATTACAGCTTGAAAAATATCAACAATTGTTGAAATTGCCCCTTAGGCTAACAGCAGAGATTAAATTAATAATTCCATAATTATTTGTTCAGGAATACAATTTTAGCTCAGATTTGTGAATTTAAAATTTAATAAGATTCTTAACAAAAAAAACAAAAAAAAACATAAATCATTTAAAAAAATTACCTGACTTTAATCTTTTCTGTGGTGCCTTCCTTTATATCAATCATTTTAGCAGGTGGCTCAAATTGGAATTCTTTTAACATAGGTCGCAGAAAATACTGACCAGGACTCAACCCTGAAAATGAGAGCTGTCCATCTTTCTGTGTCACACTATTTTTTCTGTAGTCTACTCCTCCACTAAGTGAGAGTAAAACTCCAGAAAGTGGTTCACCACTCTCTGTTTTAACCTCCACAATAATTTCTGCCAACTTATATGCCACAAAATGGCCTAAGTGTTCTTGTTGTGTAAAAATATAACCCTCCTTTGCAGCATCCACTATATAATCACTTTCATCATCAAGAGGTCCTACAAGAAACATTCCATTTTTATCTGTCAGAACCTCTGTAAGCATGGAGCCTGTATTTTTTTCTTGTATTTGCATTTTCACACCTTCTAAAGGTGGTGTGACAGAACCATTTACAAAGAGCCCTTTTTTGCCAATTACATGAATGGCATCTTCAATACATTCATCATAAACTTTGATTTGTGCAATCAGTGGACGAAACAAAAGTTGACTTGAAGATGCCTTTATTTCTAATACAGTGTGTGGCTCCACCAACACTGAAAACATATATTTAAACAATTCTCCAGATTTCCCAGATGGTTCTTTTAAATGAACAACTTCACTTTCTTGACTATTACTTGTCTGCTTTCTCACAATAACCTTGATATCAGTAACATTCAGCTCAGTAAAAACACTTCCTGTAACCAGATGTTTTGTGGGATTTAATGCAACATATGATGGATTATTGGTATCAAATTTAAACATATCCTTCTTATACAAATGACATCCAACCGGAATGAAATCATAAATGCCAGATTCAGGCAAACAAAGAATATTTTTGCCACTCTGCAAATCAATATTATGAATTTCATTAGATGGATATTTTATGTTACAAGATGTAGGATGTGATAAAGTCACGGTAGCTTGGAAACCAGTCTGGACCAGTTCAAGGTCCATTATATTTTGATCAGATACAGTAAATTCTATAGTTCGTGACTTGAAACACCAGTCATCTTTATGCACACTCAGTTGGTATTTTCCAGGCAAACTTCTTCCAATATGAAATTTACCTCCTTGAGTAGTAGTTGTTTTTGTAGATGGTCCATTATATGACAAAGGGATTAAATCTAATAGCAAATCATTACACTGCTTAATGCATTTAATTCTTCCCTGAATGTCAGCTCTGAACTGCAAAAACTGAATATCTAACAAGGGTTGATCTAAAAGATTGACAGTTTTTTGAAATGGAACAAATCTAAGCCCTGAATTAGCTTCAATTTCAGAAACCACAGCTTCAACAATATATCTTCCAGGAATAACTTCAGTGCAGAAATGGCCATCTGACTGAACCGGTATATTAATTTGAAAAAAAATTTCATCAGATTTTAAAGAAATTGTTCTTTCTATTTCTTGGATTCCAGAAGGGTACTGATCAATATGAAGATGACCACATAATGAGAATCTAGAGGCAATTATTTCAGGGAGGTGTGGAGTGTTGGGAGTAACTTTCATGGTAACAGGTTCAAAAAATATATTTGGCATCTTGACTTCAAGCTGATACAAGCCAGCTCTCATATTTTCTAAGTGGTACAAACCGTTTTCTTCAGTCACAGTGTATTTGTTACCATTTACAAAAATATTAGCCCCTTCTAAACCTTTCCCTTTTCCTGAAGATGATACTTTTCCACTCACACTAAACCCTTGAACCTATAAAATAAGAGCTGAATGAGAAACACACACTAAAAATAAAATATTAAATATAAATAGATTTAGTACATTTAACATAATAAATAATCTATAACTAGAATCATAACATTGTTAATGGGCTTTTTTTTTGTCCTTTTAATGTGGGGAAGAAAAAAAAGCAACGCTGATGCATATTTCAATTTTAGTTTCCATTAGAGTTACCAAAGATAACCTGAACTCTAAACATAGCAGTCTATTGTGCAACCTCTGTTTTACATACTTAAAACAGAAGATTTATGTATTTAACATTTTCTCTGTCACTGGCATTGATGATTAATGTTTGTATGTACAGATTTAACATTTGTCATTAATAAATTTTGGTGAACAAAGATTTTTTATTATTTCCCTTTGAAACCATTAGTAAAAAAATTATATTAATGAAAATAGCCTAACTGGTATAGTAGATATAGTGAAGTTAATATTTCAGCAGGACTACTACACTTGAGATTTGTATACAATAAACTCCTGGTTATCCAGTACTCAAGCAACCGACAGAAATTTCAATTTGAACTTGGTACAGCATTTTTCTTGAGAAAAAGAAAGCGTGCAAACAGGCAGACATAACAGATTTATTCAAGAAAACTACCAGATCTAATTTTGTGTCTTCTCAACACTTGATATCAACTGCTGCTCAAGAATCAAATGGTAGTTCAGTGGAAGACCCTAATGAAATGCCATCTGAATTTCTAGAACCTAGCCAGTAAACTACATTGTACACACACATATATATCCACAGGCAATTTTTTTTAATTAAAATTTAGCTTAGTTTTACTATTCTTGTGTCTTGGATAGTATTTCTTTTATATTGTGTATGTTTTTCTATCAACTTTACCTTTTAAAAATTCTCTTTCACATTTTGTTATTAGGAATATACAGAACTAGTGGTAGTCAGAGTCATCTGACATCACACAGTAGATGTAATAGGTAGCTTTCAATGAAGCAGTTCCTGAAGTTTTTGTTAAGTGCACATATTTAGACATTCATTGCATGTGAAAATAACATATAAAAAATTATACTTTAGATATTTACATTGGTCATTATACTTCATTTTTATTATCACTGTTTTTAACTATATTTTTATTTCAACTAAGGTTAGAATACAAGATTGTACCTACTGTATTTCAATAAAAATATTTCTCATGCAACTGGCAGTCATCTAACTGGCAACTCTCATTTCCCATAAAAGCTGGATGATCGGCAGCAGCTTGAATTTGGATGTGGCACAGGAAGCATAATTTAATTGTTTGAGGATTTAGGTGCAAGGGAAACAAGGCCATATTGTATAAATAGTAAGTAATATGCAGAGTTACCTGTTCATTTTAATGTCAACAAATCAATAAATATTTTTTGGGAAAAAGTCATGTCAGTGAAACTTTTTTCCACAAAATATTTATTGATTTATTGATGTTAAAGTCAACAGGTAACTCTGTAAATATTACTTACCATTTAAATCATTAATAATGTTAAGAGTGTGAAGTGACTTAATTATTTATTTACATCTTATTCACCACCACAGCAACATTTAAAGAAATAGTTGCTGTCCTGGATCATAGATGGTGCCAAGTTCAGGAGCCAAAATCATGGGACCACAGAGTATCACAGAGGCAAAATGACAAGCTGTTAAAAAAATCTCGAATACTATATAATACACTAGTAAAAATATGAGTGTTTTTTCTGAACCACAAAATCCTTCATATGCCCCTAAATCGCCCCCTACAGACTTGAGAGTTATGACTGCCCCTGTGCATGGGGCACAATGTCAGCATAGTGTGTCTCATACATATCATGTAGCACCAAATGAAATGAAGGACAGGTACAGCACCAACATTCTGCACCACATGATGTGAAGATCACATGCTCTGTAGGAGGGCCATTTCACATATTGATTGTGGTGCAGAGTGCTTTGTGGGCCACTATAGGAACCATGGTCTGCACACAAACCATTAGACAATGTTTGCATGATGCAGGAATGTGGGCATGACATCCAGTCCAACATTTGACATTGCCACAACATCACCAGTTATGCTATCTCCATTGGTGTCGAGCAAGGCAACAATGGAATATGGAATGGAAGAGAGTGTTGTTCACAGATGAGTCCTGATTCTGTTTCGGCATATCAGATGGCCGTTTTTTCCGCATGGCATGGATGTGGGTCAAAGACATGAGGAAGTCTATTCCATTAGCCACCATATGGTTCTCCACCATGGAACAATAGCATGGGGTGGCATCATATATGGTGGCTGGACATCTCTGCTCCATGTTTCTGGCACACTAATGGCAAGACATTACATCAATAACATTGTTAATCCTGTGGCATGACCCTTACCATCATGCCAGGAGATTCTGCAAAAGGACAACACTGCCACACACACTGCATGTGCAACGATGAAAAGTCTCCAAAGTGTGGACATTCTCCCATGGCTGCCATACTCCCTGGACTTGTTGCCCATTGAGCAGGTGTGGAGCCTTATGAGTCACTACCTTTGCTAGCTCCCTCCAGTGGCGAACCTGGTATAGTTGTATGTCCAAATGGATGCTGTTTGGAATGCCATACATCAGGACACCATTAACCATCTGATTGATGGAATGCTGAGGTGTCCAGGCTTGCATAACTGTCCAAGGTACTGTCCAAGGTGGGCCTACTATGAACTGATGAATCTGCAATACATGCACGCACCTTGCATTATCAAGTTACATTTTTTGATCATTTGCACATATATTCCTCATAGCTTCTGCTCTGTCAGTTTTGAGCATATACATCACTTCCTTCATGGTGTTGCTATTTCCACTTTGGGTGGTGTATTTATTTATTAACTTTAAAGTCAACAGGTAACTCTGTGGATATTATTTATTGATTTAGTGAAAAATAAAATAATAAATAAATAAATATCCCCTCGAGCAGCTGCTTGCCACAGAGGTCTGACAGGAGCCTGTCAGTTTATATAAGAGTAGAAGATCTGTGAGGATGGAAGGACCTCAGCAGAAAAACAACACGAACATCCATGCCTTATCTGGGGCTCGAACCAAGGCCCCTTAGATTAGTAGCCAAGCACGTTAACCACTTGGCCACAGGATGGCACAGCGCTTTTAATATGAAACTTTTATTTCCAAAATAAAAATATGTGTCACATGGCCATCATAAAGTCATACTGTACATGTGGTGAATAAAATTTTATACATGTAATTTCTTAAAACATGTTATTTTTCTGGATCCAAGTATCAAACGACTTTATATTTCTTATATCTTATCCTAGCATAAGCACTGACTATATACTTATTTGACTTTTTTCCTACCATGTCGGGCCAAAAGAACCAAAATAAGATTATGCAGAGGGAACTAATGTATGACATTTGGGAACTGTTGGAAAAGTATCTGGGAAATTACAGAGAAAAAAAAACTCTGTTAAAGCAGAAATTAAACTGATTCAAAAGTTTGTATAGTTATTAATTATCACCAGCAATCAGTTATATGTTGACATATGCCATAGAAGAAACATACAATTTCAAGCAATGCCAATGCTATTATTATGAGGATGTGTATCAGTCATATTCTTAATAATGAGGTTGACAACTTACTTGCTAAATTGAATAAGTCTTCTACTAGTTCTGACTGCTTCACCAGGGAGGGCTCTATGTCAGATGACTGAAAGTTTGTGTTCCCCTCAATCTTTCCATAGAAGAGCCTGACGAGCATTATCCATATTAATCTCTGCACTCTGTTGAAACAGGTCTCTTAGCTATGGGCATTCCTGCATTTGTTTGCATAACTCATGGAAATTATGATATTGGCTTATTTTATGACAGTTTATTGACTTGTAGCAATGCTTTGTCATTCAAAATCTCACAGCATTTCATTGACACCTTTTTGAGATTAAACCATTTAAAGAAAAAAACATTTTTGATCAGTAACCAGAATTTGTAAATTATGCTTAATATTTGGAAACTACACTGGTTTCCATAAATTAAGGAAAATCCCTATGTTAAGTCAATGGGAAGCTAAAATCAAAGCTCTATAACTTCTAAAATAAGTTTTTTCGTTTTGAAAAATGTGATTGCAGATAAAGATCTCAATCAAATAAATCAATACCTAGATTTTCAACAATATATTCAGTATTCAATGAGTTATGGAAATTTGAATATTTAGCGATAACAATGCCAGCCACAAAAACTGACTTCAGAATTCATCATCATCATCCTCAAGCAGCCATGGGCTATGGAGATACAACCAGACTGTGCAATTTAGTTCTCCAAGCAAGTCTGTCCTGAACTACATCTGGCCACTGCACACCAATTCTAATAAGGTCCTGTTTGACATTGTCTGCCCACCTCATCTTTGGTCTCCCCCTCTTTCTAAAGCCTTTAGGCACACTGTTCATAACCCTATTTGCCAATCTATAATTATCCATATGGGCAACATGGCCAAACCAGCAGAGTTTCTCTCTACACAATATGCTGCTTAAAGGAGGTTGCAGACTCCTTTGCTTAACCTCATCATTAGTTACAAAGTTGAATCACCTAATGCTCAAGATACTGCGTAAGCATCTAGAATCAAAAGCATCTAGTTTTCTGTTATCTTGTTCACAAAGTGTCCAAGTTTCACTGCCATAACTAACCCTAGAAAGAACCAAACTATTATACAGTCTAATTTTAGTCTTTAGGTGTATATGACTATTTCTCCACACCCTCCATAGAAAGTCCCAGCAGCAATTCCTATCCGTCTGTTAATCTCATGCCGCACATCACCAGTATCTGTTACATAGCTCCCAAGATATCTGTGACACCTGTTCAAGATTGCAACCCTTCAGATTAACTGAATCACAGCCTGCCTGACCAATTTTCATCACTTTAGTTTTCTCTCTGTTCATAACAAAACCTACTGTAGTACCAGTTTCATCAACAGCTTGAATGAAAGAGTTCATCTCATCAACATCTGCCAAAAGGGCTAAATCATCAGCATAATCTAAATCAGAATTTTTCGTATCTCCAGTCCAATTAAGGCCAAAATCTTTCCCTTGAAGTGAATTTCGCATAACATAATCAATAACCAAACTAAAGAGAAAAGGAGACAAAATGCACCCTTGTCGAACACCAGAAGTAATGCTAAACCAATTGTTACAAGACTTACCAACTCTCACACACGACTCAGTGTTATTATAGAGCGCTTTCATTATGTTAACTAACTTGTCTGGTATACCATATGATCTCACAATCAACCATAAATTATGACAATCAACAGAGTCGAAAGCCTTTTTGAAATCAACAAAGTTAGCAACCAAAGGTTTCTGAAACTTGAAACATTTCTCAAGAATCTGCCTAAGTGAAAATATCTGATCAACACATCCCCTACCACTTCTGAATCCACATTGCTCATCACGCAATTGCCTGTCAACCAGATTCTTAATTCTATTAAGCACAATCATGGAAAGAATTTTACCTGGAACAGAGAGTAGGCTGATACCCCTATAGTTATCACAAGAACTGCGATCACCTTTTTTGAAAATAGAGATAATAATAGCTCTGGTAAAATCTTTAGGAACCATGCCTTTATCATAAAGATATTCAAAATTTCAGACATCCAAGTGGTAACCAAAATATTCCCAGCTCTAAGCATTTCTGTAGTAATTTCATCTACCCCTGGGGTTTATGAAGAGTAAATTTAGAAATAGCCAAACTAACTTCAGATTGTGTTATAGGGCCAACATTAAAGCCACCAATGCATCTATCATCATTACAAAGAATGGGAACTAACCACATTGTTTAGAACATCACTGAAATGCTCAGCCCACCTAGCCATGACAGAATCCTCCCCTTCTATAACCTTACCTTGTTTATCCTTCAATCCCTGTATACCTGACCGTTTTATACCACACAAAACATTAACTATCTGATACAGCTCCCTGCTGTTGTGCTGTCTAACTGCTTCCTCAGCTTTGTCAGCCAAGCCATCAAGCCAAAGATTCTTATTAGTAGCTAACTGATCCTTTACACGTTTATTAAGCTCTCTGTAATCCTTTCTTTTAGGACTAGTAGGGTACTGATTAAGGACATTATTTGAGTGATAAACTCAAGTGCCTTAGCACTCAAATAATTCTGCCTCCTCTGCTCCTTTTTTCCTAAAAGAGTACTGTTAGTTTCCAAAAAAAAAAACTGTTTAAAACAGCCCCATTCTTCCTCAACTTCAGTAGTAAGCAAACCATGACTGTCATAATGACTAAGTAACCTTTCATGGTAAGCTTTAGTTATAACTGGGTCTTTCAGAGCTTCAGTATTTAAGGTAAATTTTTTAAGTTTAAGTTGCAAGACATTTTTAACAAGGTAATGGTCAGATTCAATTTCACCTCCCCTATATGCCCTGGTATTCCTAACAGAACTCGCCCATTTGCTGTTAATTAATATATATAATCAATCATATTCTTATGCAGCCCATAAGGTGAAAACCCATGTGTACTTATGTATGTTGCTGTGTTTGTAATAAGTGTTAGTTATTCTGAAACCATTGAGTTTACTTACCTGTAGAAGACATTGCACATTGCCATTGCAGCTACCAATACCAAAAGGGCCTATAACCCCTCCCCAAAGGTCAGAGTCAGTACCAACTTTGGCATTGAAGTCACCAAGAACAAGGGTAATATCTCCTGCCTTGACAGAATTCAAAATTAAAACTTAGTAATAAGTATTGTATCAGTGTTTAATAAAATAAGTTTGTATTTTAGAACTTTCTGTAAATAATTCGTTCACTATTCTTCAGTTTTGTATAAGTTTCTTAAGACTGGCATTACTGTTGTTAAATATTCAAACTTCCGTAACTCATTAAATACTGAACGAATATTGTTGAAAATTGAGATATTGATTTATTTGATTGAGATCTCAATCTGCAATCACATTTTTCAAAGCAAAAAAAAAATTATTGTAGAAGTTATAGAGCATTGACATTAGCTTCCCATTGACTTAACGTAAGTATTTTCCTTAATATATAGAAACCAGTGTAGTAACACCATATCTAGACTATGGCCAGGGCTGCAGATGCCATGATAAGTGCTAAATGATATTTTCACATATACACATAAAATTTTCACCTATTACAGTCATTGTACACCAAAGAGCCAAAACATTATACCACCTGCCTAATATGATGTTGGCCCTCCACGTGCCACCAAAACAGCTCTTACCCAGCTAGGCATGGATGCTACAAGATTTCTGAAGGTGTCTTGTGGTATCTGGTACCAACACATTACCAGCAGATCCCTTAACTCTTGTAAGTTATATGGCTGAGTCATTGCAGATCGGATATGCTGTTCCAACACAAACCACAGATGCTTGATTGGGTTGATGTCTAGGGAATTTGGAGGCCAGGGCAATACCTGGAAGTCTTCCTCATGTTCCACAAACCATTCTCGAACAATCTGGTTAGTGTGGCATGACACATTATCCTGCTGAAAGAAGGCGTTACAGGGGGAATATTGTTGATATGAAGGATGTACCTGGCCTGCAATAATGTTTAGGTAGGTGATAGACGTCATAGTTTCCTACACATGAATGACTGAACGCAGGGTTTCCCAGCAGAACACTGCCCAAAGCATTAAACTACCTCCACTGGCATGTTTTCATCCCACAGTGCATCTTGTTGCCAACACTTTCCCAGGAAAATGACATACGTACTCGGCCGTCCACATGGTGCAACAGGATACAGATTCATTGGACCAGACGACCTTCTTCCAATCATTCAAGGTCCAGTTTTGATGCTTGTGTGCCTATTGTAGGTGCTTTCGATGGTGAACCAGGTTAGCATGAGCACTCAGAGCGGCCTGCAGTTATGCAGCCTCATTTTCAGCAGGGTTTGATATACTGTGCATTATGATAAATTACTCCCATCACCAACATTCAAATTACAGGTGAGTTGTGCCACAGTATCTTTTCTGTGGGCTTGTACCATACGGGATAGCTTTCGCTCATCTCTAGCATCGATGAGCTGTGGTTGGACCACACTTTGCTGGCAGTTCTTAGTTTTTCCTTCCTCAGACCACTTTTTGAAGGTACTAACCACAGCTGACCGTGAGCACCCCACAAACCATCCACACTAAAATGAATATTTAATCTATCTTTATAAATAAGCAAGTATCTTTTAAAACAAAAAAAGTCATTTTCTCACCCACCCTGGGTTTACAGGGTCAATTCATTGTTGCCAATGGAAACTTCATGATGTTCACATTCCACCATCAAAATTTCAAATTTCTTGCTTAACTACATTGTTTGTAATATTCATTTAAAATTTTACAATTTTCAAAATTTTCCACTGTTGGAGGGCATTACTATAGTTTTTGGAAGATTCCCAAAATGCCAATCATAATATTTCAACTCCTATCTAGTGCAGGAGGAATTACATGCATTATAATTATTTCTACCCATTAGTTTTTTTAAAGTAAATTTATATTGCATTGCCAGATGCTTTTTATTTTATTACATAACTCTAAAAAAGTTCTGTTAAAATAATAGTAATTGTGTCTTTTGTTCAATATTTTAAAAAAAAATCCAGAATTAAATGGTGATTAATTTGGCATATAACATGCCATAATTCCTTTCATTAGTTGTTTGAGAAAAAGTTCCAAAATTCTTTTTTTTGCTGAGCATAGGGAGAAAATAGCATGGCCTTTGGATGTAAACCAGTTTTTGATGCTGGCTGGACACTGGAAGGGTTAAAAGAATAAATATATTAAGTCATTTAAAATTTTACCTAAAAATGCAAAAACCTAACTACAAAACCCTTACAGCAGTTGATGCTGAAATGTGACAAAATCTAGCTCTAATGTCAGCACTTCACTGACTACTTTTAAATATGAAAAGCAAACATAATGTACTTATAAGAGATTTCAAAGGGTAAAGAATCTCTAAAAACACGATGATTGAACTTTCCCTTTATATGAGTTGGGTTGTTTTACCTCTGAGCGGCACTTTTTTGCACACCATGGGCTAAATGGCAGGTCACATGGACCCCGAAGGCTCAGAGAAGGTTGGGGCAGGGGACCCACTGGAACAGCTGTTGGGAGACATGGTAGCCTCCCGTCAAGGCCATCCAGCGTGTTCTTTAACGTGCACAGGGTAGTCTCTCCCGCACACGGGGCCACGGTTTAACGTCCCATCCGACAGACGGCGGCCTTTCCAAGCACATCGGTGTCCCCTACTGACCGTGGGCAGGGCGGGGAATTTTTTGCAGAGATAAATCTCAACGCTGACCCAGCTGGGACTCGAACCTGGGAACTACAGATTACGAGCCTGGCGCGCTACCAACTGAGACCCCCCCCCCCCCCGCCTTTATATGAACTATACAACTCTTGACAAATTCTGCTAAGAACTTGGAGAACCATCAATAATGATTGTATAGCAATTAAAGTGTTACAAAATGTTCCCTCAATTCAGGATGAAAAGGCCTGTTTAATGCAGCCAATATTAATCCTGTTGAAGATTATTGACAATTAATCTACAAGAGAAAAGCAGGTTTATAATATGAAAATAAATCCCCCCCCCCCACTTCAAGCAGCTGCTTTCCACAAAGGTTTGGCAGGAGTCTGTCAGTTTATGTGCCATAGAGATCTGTGAGGAAGGTGAGACCTCAGCAGGAAGAAAACACAGACATCCATGCTTTACTGGAGCTTAAATCCAAGTCCCTTTGATCAGTAACCAAGCATGCTAAGCACTCAGCCGCAGAACCAGTTTACCAACTTAAAACTTTGCTACAAAATTCAACTTTTTAAAACAATCACTTAAAATAATTTCTTACCTGAAAATTTTCTGGAAAGATGAAACTTCCTTCATTAACAGAAAAATCTACTTCAGGAGGATAGACATCAAATTCAATATGCTCTCCCTTATAGAAAGGTATTAATTTATAATTTTCAGGTGGAAGTGAAGGAAACACAAAACTTCCATCATTAGTTGATGTGACATGACAGATATAGGGAACTTCTCTTTGCTGACTAAAGCTCTTAACTGCTTCACTATTACAGCCTAAAACACCTTTTACAGATAGTTGTTTATTTTGTGAAAACAACAAAAAATGTACACCTTTAATAGGCTCTCCTTCACTGAATACATGCCCTCTAACATCAAACCCTGAAACAATAATTTTATTTCCTGATTTAACATTATCTTGGCCTATTTTAACAGATTCACGATATTCATCTAAAACCCATAAAGGATGGCTGGCTTCAATAAGATAATGTCCTGGAAGCACTTCAATAAAACTATAAGAACCACCATCAATAGTTTCTGTCTCCTGCAATACTCCTTCTCCAGAATGTTTCTTTAATGCTAGTTTGATTCCACTAGGCCCTTTATTTCCACCATGGCTCAAAATCTACACAGAAACCAGAAATATTTCAGAATACCATAATCAGAATAATTAAAATAAGGCATTGATCAGAAGTTAAAACTGAATAGAACTATTTACTTTTTTAATTGATTGATCACTATACTTAATATCTTAAATAATAAACTTAATTTTTCTGAAATAGTGTATATTTGTGCAAATGTACATGATATTTTAGGATTATTATTTACCTATAACAAATATTATTTTTGCTACAAATGCAGTGGATTATTTAAAATTCTTGACCAAAATAGGGATTAATTTTCTAAAATAAATAGAAAAGGGGCCAATTCAGGGATCTCACTATGGGTGTACATCCACCTTTCTCCAGGGATCAACTAGGTACATGAAGCGGTGAAATTTGGTCATTTTCAATCATAATTTCATCTCATATTAAAACTGAGGAAAGTCACTTTGTCATGATGAGTTAATTTAGTGGCATGACCTGTTACTTTCAAAGTTAGAAAAAATTAAGATGGTAGATTATTAAGTGGGGAAGAAACATTAATTTTTAATCCATATTTGATTAATACTATACTAGAACACTCTTTTTGAAATCAGTATTTTTTTTAAATGCACAAGAAAGCACGAAAAAAAAAAAACTGCCACTTCTCCATGTTTGCATATACCTTTTCTCTGGCTTCTGGTACAAACTGCTGGCTGGTCAGACTTTTCAGAATTTGCCCATGACTGTCATTTGTCAAATCAGTTTATAATAAATGATCAGTATTTGTGAATACATTTTATCAGTAATTATAATAAAATATCAGTTGATAATATAAATGTTATGCATTCCACTGATCAATAAAAAAATGGTCAGTATAAAAATCATTTTGTAGTCTTTTAGGTGAATGATTAATAATCAGTAAAACATTTATCAGCATAAAATTAAAGGTTGCATAAGATGATAAAACAGATAATTGTGTACACCAAATAATGCAATGATACAAGTAACATAATTTTTTTTATTAATAAAAATATATTGGAAATAAAAAAGTAAATTTTAATTAACTACGAGAGCACAGTGAATAATTTTTTGCCTACTGATACTTGTTTGTGGAGGCTTAACATATTTTAAGTGTATAGCTAAGCCTATTATTTGTTGGCATATAAATTTCTTGAAAAGGATTGGAAAAGTGCAGTGACCATGCATCCAAATTTCTTTTCCTCTTGGTAGATCCACAATCCAAGCTGTGAATGAATTTTTTTTTTGAACTGTTGAAATGAATTCTAGCACATTTCTTTTGCAGTTAATATTTCTTTATCTGAATCACACTAAATTTTTCATCAGATGCAAAAAAGCATTAAATTAAATTTTTAAAAATAACTGATAAAATGTTCACTTTTAGTGTAGTTCAATTATTGTTGGCATCTTGAATATTCTATAAAAAAAATACATGAATACCCCCTCATAAATACCCTTCTTGGGAGATGGGGTTGACATAATGCAGTCCCTCTAGCAGTGCTCCACATTATATCAACCCCTTCTGCCAAGGAGTTGATAGCATCTGAAGATCTCAGCAAAGCAGACCGCCGAAATGCATTATGCTCAAGAATATACACCGAAAAGCCAAAACATTATGACCAGTGTGTCTTTATATCGAAGCAACGACGGAGCGTGTGAAGGTCATGAAATGGTATAAATAACACCTGATGCTGAGGTCTGTTAATCAGTGTTATTCTTGTTCTTCAGATGGGAAAGGCAGCAGACTTAAGTGAGTTTTACTTAACAAAGGCCAAATTCTAATGGCGAGATGACTAGGTCAGAGCATTTCCAAGATGGCAAGGCTTGTGGGATGCTCATGGTCAGCTGTGGTTAGTACCTTTAAAAAGTGGTCTGAGGAGGGAAAAACCACGAACCACTGGCAAGGTGTGGGCTGACCACGGCTCATCAATGCTAGAGGTGAGCAAAAGCTATCCCGTATGGTATGAGCCAATAGAAGGGATACTGTGGTGCAACTCACCTATAATTTGAATGCTGGCGACAAGAGTAATGTGTCACAACACGCATTACATCAAACTCTGCTGAAAATGGGTCTACATAGCCACAGGCCATTCAGAGTGCCCATATTAACCTCAGTTCACCGTTGAAAGCACCTACAATGGGCATGCGAGCATCAAAACTGGACCTTGAATGATTGGAAGAAGGTCATCTGGTCCAATGAATCACGTTTCCTGTTGCACCACGTGGATGGCATGTGTCGTCAAACTGGAAAACTGGGGAAGTGTTGGCAACAGGATGGGATGAAAACAAGCCAGTGTAGGAAGTGTAATGCTTTGGGCAATGCTCTACTGGGAAATCCCAGGTCCAGTCATTCATGTGCAGGAAACTATGATGCTACCATCTACCTAAGCATCATTGCAGACCAGGTACATCCTTTCATGCAATGGTATTTCCCTTTAGTAGTGCCTTCTTTCAGCAGGATAATGCACCATGCCATAATGCCCGGATTGTTTGAGAATGGTTCGTGGAACATGAGGAAGACTTCCAGGTATTGCCCTGGCCTCCAAATTCCCCTAGACATCAATCCAATCGAGCATCTGTGGTTTTTGTTGGAACAGCATATCTGATCTGTGGCGGCTCAATCACGTAACTTACAAGAGTTAAGGATCTGCTGGTAATGTGTTGATACCAGATACCACAAGACACCTATAGAAATCTTGTAGTGTCCATGCCTCCCCGGGTAAAAGATGTTTTGGCAGCATGTGGAAGACCAACATCATATTAGGCAGGTGGTCATAATGTTTCGGCTCTTTGGTGTATGTCAAATGTGTAAAGCAGCAGCAGATGATTCTCTACCACACATCACAGTTAAAGCTGGAAGAACATCTCCACTGTGACCATACTCCATAGCATGTCAACCTGCAGCATGCTTAGAAAAACATCTCCACCATGTGCTAAACAGATGAACATTCCATGCATCAGTGGACAATGCCAACCACCACCTGGCAATGCTATTAGACTGATGAACTGACAACTAGAGCACTAAAGTAACCAAGTGTAAGCCTCGGCAGCAACTATGGCGAGTATACCAGTCAAGGATTATCCTCCTGTAGTGGTAAATATATCTAAACCTTTAACTGCACAACATCTAAAATGAACTATTACCATCAAATCGTTTTAGCATCTCTAGTGTTAGCATGTCTCCTATCCCTAATTCAATGGCACTTCAGTGTACAATAGCCTTAATTAAATTTCTGAGTTTGAATGATCATAAATGTTTATTACTTTCTGATGCATCAAGTTAAGGAATGTGAATTACAAACATTAATATTTAGGAGCTCCAAAATTTTTATATATATAGAGAGGTAAAAAAATTATTCAAAATTCAGTAGTAAAGAATTCACAGGTTGTGCCCTGTAGACATGGAACTCATGAAATAAGCTGAAAAAAATTGGGACTCACAGTATAAACAATTCTTTTCAGCTCATTATTTCATGAAATTATTCGAACTTTTACACATTTAAAAAATAGAAATTTTCTGTCATACTAATTGCCCTATACTGCATTTTTGTCCATATATGCAGGCCTGGTGAACTATGTTCTCTCAGTTTTGGCAGTGTAAGTTTTAAAATATGAATAAATTGTATCTCTAATAATACACCTGTTATTTTGCTCTAAGTTTTCATATAGTTTTCTTGCAAGAAAACAGAATTTATAAAAACTATACAAGATATAAAAAAGAGAATGATGAAACTATGCCTGTTCATTCGAATACCTATTAAAATAAATGTTGATATTTTAAAGGTTCCATCAAATTTTTATGGTTCTCTAGATCACCACAGCAGAAAAAGTTTGGGAAACCCTGCATTAAACAGATATACTAAAAACAACAAATTTTAAAGTGCCACAAAACTGAAATGACAATCATATGAAGTGTGCATGATGGATGCATACTTTATGGAACAGACCATCATGTCTTCTGTTTAGAAAATAGAGTGAAATAGTTCAGAAAAGTAACTATGATAAAAGGTAACAAACACAATTTTTTGGTAACAACTGGAATTTAGCATTAAGATAGGTGTTGAAATGCATCTTAGCTATGTTTTGGTGGTTAAAGCTAAAATTTAGAGTTAAGAATTAAAATTAGTATTAGTGTAGTTTTTCAGATTTTATTCATAATATTATCAGAAGATACTGCTTAAGGTTTGATTTTTTATTGTATAATATCCTTTTTAACTTTCAAAAAAAGAAAGTTTTTAAGTTTAAAAAGAATACAATGCATAATACTTTGAATCAAATTAAATTCTAGAGAATTCTAGAATTAGATTTAAAATTATTTAATTATTAGATAATTAATGAATTTTTTACAAAAAAAACTTCCTATATTATTAATTCACTTGGTAACTCGGTATATATTAGCAATTTACTCAGTAACATGTTATTAATAGATTGCAATGTTAATGCTATAGCTTAGATAGAGTTTCCCACAGATGCTATTGCCTGCTTTCTCAATGTTTATGGTATTTAAACTTTTATTTAGAACTGTTCAAAGCACACATCAAATTCAATAGGTTCTATTCTATTACTTTCAGGAATTCCATTATGTAAGTAATAGAATAAAAGTTTTTGAGTTAAAGTATATTAGTAAAATAAAAGTATTAATAAGTTTTTGAACACTGTGTTTTTCAAAGGATTGAAACATATTTATAACTCAACTGGGACTTATGAAATTTCAAATTTAAATAATATATCCTTAAAACATTTCAAATTAAATTTTTGTTATTGTATATCTAATGCAGCAATTATAAGATACATATATATATACTTCCTCAGAAATACCAATGAACCCTGAACATCTCTGTAACATAACAAAAATAATAAAAAACATAAAAATTCATAAGAAATGATTTCAAAGTATAGTAGCATAATTTTAAATATTTGCTTACCTTTCCACTAACAGTAAATCCTTTAAAAACAAAGTTAATATCTTGATTAAGACTGCAAGGGTCTGAACTTCCATCAACATGCAAGGCTACACTCTCTGGGTGGAAGCTCCAGCCAGCAGGAGGTTCTATTTTTAGAATGTAATCTCCTTTATCATAAAGGGGTATTAAATAATATCCATTATTTGGTGCACAGTCAGTTTGATATTTTAGGCTACCTTGCTTTGTATACCTGTAATAATAATAATAAACAAAATTATGTTGGAAAATACAACCAACACTTAACTTGTATTAATTCATTTAATAATATACGATACTCTGCATAAACTAAAATTGCCTCTCAAGTGCTTCCCACAGAAGTCTAACAGAAGTGTCAGTATAATGTGTCATAGAGGTCTTTGAAGAAGGCAACCTCAGAAGAAAGATAACACAGGAAAAGAAACATCGTCAATAAACAAAATGCATTATTTCATTTAAAGCAATGTAACTTTCATTTGTGATAGTCTTAAATGTTTCACATTTATACACTTCATTATGTTTTATTGATTGTTATTGATATCACTTTTTCATATACTGTAATTTCCCACATATTATCCCTGGATTATGTGTTGTTAAAAGTGAGCAAATTGAGTACTGCATATTTTGTGGGAAGTTTTTCTCCCCTTCAATAAGTTCAACTTTTCCCCTCCCAGTTTCACTTGGGTCCTGTTTAGAGAAAGGATTCGGGATGATGAATTACTAAGTGCATTTTGTTTCTTTTTGTAACCATGTCATGGGCTTGATTGCAGAGTCCTCATTTCTGTTAATGTTTTCCGAGTGGTTAGCACGCTTGGCTAGTGATCTAAGGGACCTGGGTTCGAGCCCCGGATTAGGCATGGATGTGTGTGTCGTTTTTCTGCTGAGGTCCTGCCATCCTCTCAGATCTCCTACTGTGGCATATAAACTGACAGGCTCCTGTCAGACCTCTGTGGCAAGCAGCTGCTTGAGGGGGTATTTCTCTGTTCTTGTTGGAATACATTTCTCTTTTGCCATACACACACACCAAATGACCAATTTCAAAGTTGTGAAAATGCTGAAGGAGTCAGGATCGTGTAACAGGAAAGTTATTTGAAGTGGATGAAAACATTCACCTTTGGATAACAAAGCAAGGCTCACATATAGCATATAACAATTTCCATTATAACAGGTCATGAAAAATCAGATGATTCTCAGTGACATTTTTGAATAAATGTATAACATCTCAAGATTATTTCTTTATGGTTACATATCAGTTCCATTTCCCTTTCAGTGAAGTTAAACTTTGAATTAGCTGCTGATTGACTAATTAAAGATTAGAGCCTAATGAAAATCTAAAGTAATATTATTCATTTTTCAACTAATGCTATTTTTATAAAAGATGGAAATAATCACAATTTCAGCTGCATACTATGTGTCACTATGGATTATATGATTTTCTATTGGACAACTGTAAGGAGAAAGAAACCTTCCATCTGCTGTATTATATGTCACTGTGGATTATACACTGGAAATTAAGGTAATTTAATCTGTATAAATTGAAAGCCAACTGTGCTTATATATATAAATTTCTGATGATAGCAATCATCATTTGAAATATGGAGTGGGGTGCTTTGCAAAACACAACATATTGTTATATTGTGACGAAAGGTTATCTTTTTATTTAGAGACCCATGTTGCCATTATGTCTGGAGGGTTAACCCTTCCCAGGTCCAGCTATTTTTTCACTCTGATCAGGCAAAAAAAATTCACTTTAGAACTTTTTTGCCAAATAACTAATGACATCAATTATGGCATGTCACATGCCAAATTAATCAGCATTTAATTCTGGATTTTCTGAAAATAAAATTTTAATAGGACTTTTTTAGAGTCATGTGGTAAAAAATGCATCTGGCAACACAAATAAAAATTTATTTAAAAAAAAAACACTAATAGACAGAAATGATTATATCACACATGAATAGAAAGGCTATTTATTTCTGAATAACAAAAAAAAAATTCTTGTTTAAAGTAAACATTTAAAATAATTTAAAATTCTCTGTCATTGAGCAATAAAATTTTAGAGTTTATCCTTCGAACTATTTGATGTTGAAAGTTCTTAGGAATCACTTCACTGAAGACGGAGCGCTGTCTCTGGTCCGAAAAGCTTCTGAGAGTTTTCTCCTACGAACTTTTAACATCAAATAGTTTGAAGGATAAACTCTAAAATTTCATTGCTCAATGACAGAGAATTTTAAATTATTTTAAATTAATTTTTGAGCAAGAAGGTCTTTTTAATTGTATACTTAAAGTAAACATTTCTTCTATTTCGTAATTTTTTTTCTCCATACCATACTTTGAGAAAAGTCCAGGCTTGTTGCAGAGTCCAATAAACAAGTCAACTTTATCATCCTCAAGCAGCCATGGACTACAGAGGTCCAACAGTCCAGTAGGTTTATATGGTCAGCACCAGGACCCTGTGTGGTTGACCACTCCTCAGCAGGGTAGAAAAAAAGAAAAGTAGCTATTGTTTTCCAGATCAGTAGGCGACACTAATCTGACAGCCCTCCCCTTCCATTCACTTCCACAAAAGAGTATCTCTTTTGAAAGATACTAACGGCCTGCACCGCGAGAAGGCAGGGTCAGACATTAGGTGCTAGGCATGGCTGGTTCTATGCATCATCACAGGGGATTGGTGCATAGCTCTCCTTCCAGTGACTACCTAGCTAACATTTACAGGCCAAGTCAACTTTAGAATATTTTTAATAAATAACTAATCAACAGAAATAGGTCATGTTATATACCAAATTAAAAAGAGTTTAATTCTGAATTTTATTGAAGTAAAAAACATGAGCACTGTAATAACATATTAATTTTAATAACTTTTTACAGTGATCTGTACCATCCCATGGCCGAGTGGTTAGCGCGCTTGGCTACTGATCTAAGGGACCTGGGTTCGAGCCCCGGGTAAGGTAAGGCATGGCTGATTGTGTCTTTTTTCTGCTGAGGGCCTGCCATCCTCTCAGACCTTCTACTATGGCATATAAACTGACAAGCTCCTGTCAGACCTCTGTGGCAAGCAGCTGCTTGAGGGGGTATTTATATTTTATTTTATTTACAGTGATATACCAAAAAAAGGTACATATTTCATAATTACTTCCAAAATCTTCCATTTTTAAAAACAACATTTTTTTTATTAATATTTAGGAGATTTACGAAAATTTAAGGAAAAAATACGTTGATAATAATTCAAATCAAACTTGTGAGCTCGGATCAGGCGATTGTTTCAATACCGAGTAATGTTAACAAATCGTCAATACCATACAGCACTATTCCCCGCCCTGCCCACGGTCAGTAGGGGACACCGATGGGCTTGGAAAGGCCGCTGTCCATCGGATGGGACATTAAGCCATGGCCCCGTGTGCGGGAGAGCCATACCCTGTGCACGTTAAAGAACACGCTGAATGGCCTTGACGGGAGGCTACCATCTGTCTCCCAACAGCTGTTCCAGTGGGTCCCCTCCCCCAACCTTCTCTGAGCCTTCGGGGTCCATGTGACCTGGCCATTTAGCCCATGGTGTGCAAAAAAGTGCCGCTCAGAGGTAAAACAACAACAACCCATATAGCGCTTCTGAAATATGACAATCAGATGGCTTTATCAAATTATTTTTATTGTAGTTTAATAAAATATATATGAAATGAAAAAAGAAAATATTATTTTTCAAGCCTGAATTACATATTTTTAAGATATATTTAAGAAAATTTTCAAATGGCAATTTGAAAAAAAAATCTAAGTTTTATGTGTTGTACAAAAAACATCTATAGAAATTCTTCACCTGGAAAGGGTTAATGATTCAATTGGGAAGTACTATATCATCAAAGGATATAATTTGATGATAAAAAAAAATCACACAAAAGCCTGTCAGTATAATATACCAGGGGAATCTATAAGGCCAGATCTCATGGCAAAAATATAAATGAAATTAATTGGTATGGAAAATTAAACATTGTTTTACTATAGATTTGTGAAGTAATAATAAAAAACTTTATGAATTATTCAGTTTTTTCTTGTGTTAGACAGCATCGACATGTACTTTAACTCTTCCCAGGTTAAGAATATCTATAGACGTTTTTTGCACATGAAACTTTGATTTTTTTTAAATTGCTGTTTGAAAATTTTCTTACATGTATATTTTAAAAATATGTCATTCGAGCTTGAAAAATAATATATTCTTTTTTCATTTGATGTATATTTTATTAAATTACAATAAAAATAATTTGATAGTCATCTGATTGCTATATTTCAGAAGCACTGTATGGCATTGCCGATTTTTTTGTTAACATTACTCTGCATTGAAGCAATCATCTGATTCAAGCTCACAAGTTTGATTTGAACTATTATCAACATATTTTTTCTTTAAATTTTCGTAAATCTAAAAATTAATAAAAAAACTGCTATTTTTAAAAACAGAAAATTTTGGAAGTAATTATGAAATATGCACCTTTTTTTGGTATACCACTGTAAAAAGTTATTAAAATTAATATGTTGCTACAATGTTCATATTTTTTACTTCAATAAAATTCAGAATTAAATTCTCTTTAACTTGGTATTTAACATGAATTATTTCTGTTGATTAGTTATTTATTAAAAAAATTCTAAAATTGATTTGTTTATTGGACTTTGCAAAAAGCATGGACTTTTCTCAAAGTATGGTATGGAGAAAAAAATTACAAAATAGAAAACATTTTTATTTTAAACAAGAAAATTATTTTTTTGTCATTCAGAAATAAATAGCTTTTCTATTCGTGTGCATTATAATCATTTCTGTCTATTAAAATTATAATAAATAAATACCCCCTCAAGCAGCTGCTTGCCACAGAGGTCTGACAGGAGCCTGTCAGTTTATATGCCAGAGTAGAAGGTCTGAGAGGATGGCAGGACCTCAGCAGAAAAACAACACGAACATCCATGCCTTACCCGGGGCTCGAACCCAGGTCCTGTAAATCAGTAGCAAGTGCGCTAACCACTCGGCCACGGGAAGGCATTGTGTCTATTAGTGTTTCTTTTTTAAATAAATTTTTATTTGTGTTGCCAGACGTATTTTCACAACTCTAAAAAAGTCCTATTAAAATAAAACTAGTCACCTTTTTTTGGTAAATATTTTATTTTTAGAAAATCCAGAATTAAATGTCAATTAATTTGGCATATAACATGCCATAATTCCTTTCATTAGTTATTTGGCAAAAGAGTTCTAAATTTTTTTTTGCTTCATTAGAGTGAAAAAATAGCTGGACCAGGGAAGGGTTAATAGCTCATTGACTTTCCTCAAATCAACTTCCTGCTTGGCGACATATTAATACAATGGGCTAAATGCCCAGGTCACAAGGATTCCAAGAGCTCATAGAAGGGGCTCATAGACTGGGCAGCTGTATGGAAGGAAGCCCTCCTCTCCCCTCTCTTATGGACATTCGGTGTGTTCTTTAACATGCACAAGATTCTGATGTATATGGGACCACGGATCAACATCCCATCCGAAGGAAGACGGTCTTTTAAAATCCATCAGTATCCCCTTTCTGACCAAAGAGTGGGAGGTTTTGGGAGATATATCTAAAGCTGGCAAAATTGGGACACAAACCTGGGAACTTCAGATTAGAAGCTGGGTGCGCTACAGACTGAGCCACTTCGGCTACTTATTTCATAGCAAGTGATATCACAAACTCCACTGAATGAACCTACATCTTCCTAAACTTTATAATAATATGTGACCCAATTACTAACCACCTACCGGTTTACTTACAATTTAATCTCTACTCTTGAGTAATTTATTCCGACATCAGATTTTACAAATCCTCCACATCCAAAAATTTCTTCACCAACAGAACTGTATGACAACATTAATAAAGTACTAACGAAATACAGCATTTTTGACCACAAACTGATCATTTCAACATCTATATTACTATATACACTACACAATCATCCTCAACTTCGCATATTTCTACACCTTTTCCCATTTCAAAGTTACGGTTATTTTGGTCATATCTTTTCAAAAGTGATATATACCATTGTCTGAAAAGTGAATAAATCAAAAACTCTCTCCTCTTACATTTGACCCTAATTGTGACACACAGCTACAGAACATAGAAAAATGTACAATAAAAATTGAAGCAGTGCAAGTATGAAAGCACCCAAAATCTAAGGGTGCCTTCACTCCGCTGCACTTCACCGTTCCGTAAGCGGCTGATATCCCTTGGCCAAGTGGTTATTGGGCTTGGCTACTGATCTAAGGGACCTGGGTTCGAGCCCCGGGTAAGACATGGATGTTCTCTCTTTCAATGTCAGCCTTCAAGTCTTCAAGTGTATGAGGATTGTTTTGAAACACTACACATTTGAGATATCCCCAAAGAAAAAAATCTGGACGAGTAAGATCTGGGGATCTTGAGGACCACAAATTTTTTTAAATCAAATGATTACCAAAAATTTCCTGCAGCATGACCATTGTGTCATTTGCAGTATGGGCAGTCATGCCATCTTGTTGAAACCAACACTCTCATTCATTCACATCCAATAGTGCAATAAACTTTTGGATGAGGTCACGATAAACACCAGTTACAGTTGAGTCAAAAAATAAAGGCCCTATCACATGATGATGGGAAATTGCACACCAAACACTAATTTTCCGTGCGTGTAATGGTCATCTGTGAAAAGTGTGAGGATTTTCATTGCTCCATATTCGACTGTTTTGACTGTTCACGTACCCATCCAAGTGAAACCAAGCCTCGTCACTGAAATAAACATGGTTCAACACTTCAATTCCATTTTCATCAACAAAAGAACGAAACCAATCAGAGTACCATAAACGTTTTTCATTGTCTGGTTCTTTCAGTTCATGAACGACACCAATGCGGTAGGCATGAAATTTTAACTTCCCTGTAACCCTGAAAACAGTAGATGGTGACAGTCCAAAACGTGAAAATAACTTTCTAAGAGATTTTCTGGGTGAGCGAGTTAAGCGCTGACACACATCATAAAGAACTTCGGTAGTTAACAGTGATGGCTGGCCTGCGCTCTTTCGATCCTGTATAGACCCAGTGTCACAAAATTGATCAATCAAACGAGATATTGTCGACTTGTTGGGAACTGCAGACTGAAGAAACTTCAACTCAAACTTCTCTCTCGCACGTTTGTGAGATTTGTACGCACATAAAGCCTCAACAATAAATACATGTTCTCATGAAATGATGAGCTGACAAAAATTTAGTTTTGCCATGACTGGGATGCGCACCCACGTCTCCAGGAAACATGCCTGTTATGCTAGACCACTACACCATCAATAGCTAACCTTTTCTCAGCTTAGTGACCTTATAAGCTTTCTGGATTTTATTTATTTGATTCGCAATAGTGGCACCATCTATCCAGGAAGTGGACAATTTCTTTAAATACTTTTTCTTTAAATGAATATTTCAGAAGTTATAGAGTTTCGTAGTTAGATTGACATAAGAAGGAAATTACCAAATATTTCAGGACAACAGTGTATTACAAGATCACCTGATGTAACCCAATTCGACTTTTTCTTTTGGAATTATGTGAAATTTTCATGTGTTCACCTTTATTTGTGAAAGAAATTAAAAATATGGCAAAATCTTTTGGCTTCTGATATATCAATAAACTAAAATCAATATTGTTACGACAGAAGGAATCTGGCAACCGAAAGCAAAAAGTTTCAGCCAACGAAGAAGAACTTTGGGAGAATTTGGAGAAGAAGAGTGGAGCGTTAACGGTCGTTTTGTTGTAACGGTCGAGGAGTTCGAAAATGGACGGTGAGCTGTTCTGAGGCAGTGCGCGTAAGTATCAAGAAGTAACTTGATGTGTTGTGTATACGCGGAAGGATAAAAGTGGGATCTTTTATCGTTAAGTATCAAGAAGTAACTTGATGTGTTGTGTATACGCGGAAGTATAAAAGTGGGAACTTTTATGGCTAACTTCGAATGTCTACACGGACTGTCTTTTTGTTCGGCTAGTGTGTGAAAAGTTATTAGCACAGGACGAGAATTGGTTTACGAGTGAAGATCTTCGGGTGACCTGGTAAATCAAGTAAAAGGTAGTATTTAGTAAAATACACAGAGCTGATGTTGTGTGCTCACGCAGGAAGATTGATGACTTGTGCATGTTAATAGTTAATTTGTTAATAAGATACTTCATCCATATTTCCTTTGTAACAATTTACCTTGTATTGAACTTGGTTTTGAAATATAGCTTTTAATACTCACGCTCAGTGGCTATCCATTTTTGTGATCCGCAACATTTGGTGTCAGAAGTGGGATAATTTAATTGAATGCCTTTCACTAGAAGTATGGATGAGTTAATAAAGCTGATGACTGACTTGAAAGCCTATATGGCTATGCAGATGACTGACTTGAAAGCCTATATGGCTATGCAGATGACTGATTTGAAAGCCGAAATGGCCGCACGAAATAATGAGTTGAGAAATAAAAGAGGTGACCTGGCCGCACCAAATACTGAGATGAGAGCTGAAGTGGCTCCTCAAGTTGGTAAGATTATTGATCAGTTCAAGGATAGTAAAACCGAACTCAATAGACAATGCAATAGTTTAAATGTTGAATTTGTCAGTGAAAAAGATGATCTTGATAGTGTTAAGTTAGATTGTAAACATGGAAAAGAAAAAGAGAAAGGCAACGCATATAAAAATGTGGATCTGCTACTGGAAATCAAGAATCGTAGAGATAGCGCAGATAATGCCTTTGACCACGCAACTACTGGTGATGCATGGCAGAGTGTCTATGTCGCTGGTGACATGTCTAGGAACTGTGAAGAACAATCACACAGATCAGAGAGCTGTGAGACTATACAGTACGCTTTGCACTTCAAAATACCTAGGTATACAAGTCTGGCACGATCTGAAGAGAGATCCACACGAAAGGTATTCTATTCCTCGCCGTCAGCAAAATGTGTCATGGACAATTATCGCAAAGGCAGAGTAACGAGTGGTAATGAGGGGGAACGAAACAGAATTTACGTTTCGCAGAGTGGTTCGAGTAAAGAAGAGGCGTCCATTCATCATAGATACAAAGTGCCCTTCGTCGTTACCGGGGAAGTCGGAGAGATTTTACCGAAGCATATAGACACACTCGAATCGTTTATAGAAAGTGGGGATTTAAGAAAGAAGAATTCCGAAGAATGGCTTAGAAGCGTAACAGGTGATGCTCGTAAAGGAGCTTCAGGCAGAGACAGTACTTCAAAGACTAACTTTCTGGATGAAACTAAGCCTCAGAGTTACGATCAGAGAGAAGTGAATCCCTCAGATAATTTCAACGTAGCCACGCTGAATTTCTTTTCTGAACAGTCAATGTGCAGATTTGGACATTATAACCATTTAGATTATAAGGATATAGAAAAGTTTTATCACGACTACAATGAGAGCTCCAAGAAAGTGAATTCGGAAGAAACAGCAACTATGACCTCCTCGAGTCATGTGTTTTGCTGGAGACCTGAGTGGCGCCATCGGATGGTGGATAAACACAGCACAAGAGGTGTCAGCGACAAAGTGAGTCTTGTCTTGGCTCCTGCACTTGCTGCTTTAGGTCTCAAGGTCCCTATGATCTCCGGTCGTGCTCTCCAATTGACGGGAGATACTCTGGACAAATTGGAATCCATCCCTGGCTTTACAGTCGACTGCACTAAAGATAAAATCGAGCAGATGATGGAAGACGTCGGATGCTGCATCGTAGGACAGACAGAGGAGCTGGTGCCAACAGATAAGGAGATTTACCGCTGCAAGGATCTGACGGCTACCGTAGATAGCGTTCCTCTAATGAGATGCTCAATTGTGTCCAAAAAGCTGGCTGAAGGAGTGTGCGCTTTGGTTTATGATGATGAATTCGGAAAAGGAGCTATTGATCTCATCAGTACAGAAGATGTTGCTGTTGATTTAGTTAAGAAAATGGTTGCAGCATCACAAACTCGTGGAATGAAGAGTTCAGCTGTTATCAGCAACATGGATTCACCTCTTGAAAACTCTGTTGACAACTCTCTGGAAGTGATGGAAGCTGTTCAGTGTTTCCTTGGTAACGGATCCTTGGAACTGCAAGAGCTCATCGAAGAGTTAGGAGGAGAACTTCTGCGTTTGGTGAACATTGTGGATAATAGGGTAGATGAAGCATCACGTGTCTGCAAGGTTCTGCATAACGGCAATGCTTTGAACAAGTTTCGTAACATGTTAATAGAACAAGGAGTATCTGAAGATGTTGCAAGCTGGCTATGTGAAGGTAAAACAGAAAAAATATTGCTAGCAGCCCGACACATCACTGATTTCACTTATACAGGAGAAACAGGTAAGGTTGTCGGATTAGAAGCTGCAGTTCTAGCAAGAGTATGGAAGGAGGAGATGGACCGAAGAGCTAAAAAGAATTATGGAGCTGATATAATTGTGAAGCACCTTGGGGATCAAATTGAATCAGGTGAAATATGGCTGAAGGTTCATCACGACAGTTCTGAATTAAGTGAAAGTCAACTGACAAAAGGGTCAGACTGGAGGATGAAACTCCTCCCTAGATTTTATGTCACTAATGACTTTCATTCCTTGTTACTGTTGATAGAAGTAAAAATCCAAAGAAGAAAACTTTTTACAGGTTTTGCACGAAAACTCTTAGTCGATTCTTCTTCCTGCGGAGACATAAACGTGTTCACAAGGGCTATAGGCCTTACACGTATTATATTTGTGGACGAGGCTTCAGTCAGAAAAGAAATCTAAGTCATAATGAGATTCGCTTTCATTTTGACACAGACGTGGAATATCGCATTCGTCGACGTCCAGCTACAAAGAGCAAGGTGGTTCACGTGGATCGTTTGGCCCCGTTTCATCGAAGAACTGAAGAAACTTTGGAATCCAGAATTGTTCGGGACGAACAAGACCTAGGAAGGGGGCAGTGTTACGACAGAAGGAATCTGGCAACCGAAAGCAAAAAGTTTCAGCCAACGAAGAAGAACTTTGGGAGAATTTGGAGAAGAAGAGTGGAGCGTTAACGGTCGTTTTGTTGTAACGGTCGAGGAGTTCGAAAATGGACGGTGAGCTGTTCTGAGGCAGTGCGCGTAAGTATCAAGAAGTAACTTGATGTGTTGTGTATACGCGGAAGGATAAAAGTGGGATCTTTTATCGTTAAGTATCAAGAAGTAACTTGATGTGTTGTGTATACGCGGAAGTATAAAAGTGGGAACTTTTATGGCTAACTTCGAATGTCTACACGGACTGTCTTTTTGTTCGGCTAGTGTGTGAAAATTTATTAGCACAGGACGAGAATTGGTTTACGAGTGAAGATCTTCGGGTGACCTGGTAAATCAAGTAAAAGGTAGTATTTAGTAAAATACACAGAGCTGATGTTGTGTGCTCACGCAGGAAGATTGATGACTTGTGCATGTTAATAGTTAATTTGTTAATAAGATACTTCATCCATATTTCCTTTGTAACAATTTACCTTGTATTGAATTTGGTTTTGAAATATAGCTTTTAATACTCACGCTCAGTGGCTATCCATTTTTGTGATCCGCAACAATATATTACTTTATATAGCTCACTAATGCTAAATAATTTTCCACTAATGTGTTATATACCCAAGCTGATTCTAATTGAAATATATACATACACAATTCTCAATGTCGAGAATAATAATTGTAAACTAATATATATAGTGTTAATATTGATGTCTTTCAAAACCTGTGTGATGTCTTTAAACATTTTCAAAGTCATTATGACTTTGACTACTATTATTGTAAATTGGTTAACTTCTGAATTGTTACTTAAAACCGAACCAACCAATTCAGATTTTCAAATGAGCTTAATAAAATGACTTGTACTGAATGTATTTCTGCCCAATTGAGGAATATATATTTTAGTAAATTCATTTGATCCAAAGTTTTTTGAAAATTGTTGATCTTTTAAATTAGCAAATATAGTTGTTAATTGATTATTATGTCTGAAAATTTTTATTGTAATTTAAAATTTTTAAAAATACTGTAATATATAGAAGTTCTATGATGACTTTAGCATGGGTATGGAAAGAAGAAGTCCCAGGTTTTTCTTTACATCTCTTTATTTATTTTACTCATCATCATCATCATCATCATCATCAGCATCATCAGCATCAGCATCAGCATCATCAAGCAGCCATGGGCTATGGAGGTCCAACCAGACCGTGAAATTTAGTTCTCCAAGCAAGTCTATCCTGAGCTACATCTGCTGCATCTGGCCACTGCACACCAATTCTAACAAGGTCCTGTTTGACATTGTCTGCCCACCACATCCTAGGTCTCCCCTTCTTTCTGAGGCCTTTAGGCACACTGTTCATAACCCTATTCGCCAATCTATAATTATTCATACGGGCAACATGGCCAAACCAACGGAGTCTCTCTCTGCACAATATGCTGCTTAAAGGAGGTTGCAAACTCCTTTTCCAAACCTCATCATTAGTTACAAAGTTGAACCACCTAATGCCCAAGATACTGCGTAAGCATCTGGAATCAAAAACATCTAGTTTCCTGTTATCATGTTTACACAGCATCCAAGTTTCACTACCATAACTAACCCTAGAAAGAACCAAACTATTATACAGTCTAATTTTAGTCTTTAGGTGTATACACCTATTTCTCCACATTCTTCATAGATTCTTAAAAGTCCCGGCAGCAATTCCTATTCGTCTGTTAATCTCATGCCACACATCACCATTATCTGTTACATAGCTCCCAAGATAATTAAACTGTAACACCTGCTCAAGACTGCAACCATTCAGATTAACTGAATCACAGCCTGCCTGACCAATATTCATCACTTTAGTTTTCTCTCTGTTTATAACTAAACCTACTCTACTACCAGTCTCATCAACAGCTCGAATGAAAGAGTTCATCTCATCAACATCATTTGCCAAAAAGGCTAAATCATCAGCATAATCTAAATCAGAAAATTTCGTATCTTCAGTCCATTTAAGGCCAAAATCTTTTCCTTGAAGTGAATTTCGCATAACGTAATTAATAACCAAGCTAAAGAGAAAAGGAGACAAAATGCACCCTTGTCGAACACCAGAAGTAATGCTAAACCAATTGCTACAAGCCTTACCAACTCACACATACGACTCAGTGTTATTATAGAGAGCTTTCATTATGTTAACTAACTTGTCTGGTATACCATATGATTTGACAATCAACCACAAATTATGATGATCAACAGAGTCGAAAGCCTTTTTGAAATCAACAAAGCTAGCAACCAAAGGTTTCTGAAACTCTAAACATTTCTCAAGAATCTGCCTAAGTGAAAATATCTGATCCACACATCCCTTACCACTTCTGAATCCACATTTCTCATCACGCAATTGACTGTCAACCAGATTCTTAATTCTATTAAGAACAATCATGGAAAGAACTTTACCTGCAACAGAGAGCAGGCTGATACCCCTACAGTTATCACAAGAACTGCGATCACCTTTTTTGAACATAGGGATAACAATAGCTCTGGTAAAATCCTTAGGAACCTGCCTTTATCATAAAAGATATTCAGAATTTCAGTCATCCAAGTGGTAACCGAAACATTCCCAGCTCTAAGCATTTCTGTAGTAATTTCATCTACCCTTGGGGATTTATGAAGTTTGAGTTTAGAAACAGCCAAAATAACTTCAGATCGTGTTATAGGGCCAATATTAAAGCCACCAATGCATCTATCATCTATGCAAACAATGGAAATAGAACTAACCGCATTATTTAGAATATCACTGAAATGCTCAGCCCACCTAGCCATGACAGAATACTCACCTTCTATAACCTTACCTTGTTTATCCTTTAATCCCTGTATACCTGTCCGTTTTCTACCACACAAAACATTAACTATCTGGTACAGCTCTCTGCTGTTGTGCTGTCTAACTGCTTCCTCGGCTTTGTCAGCCAAACCATCAAGCCAAAGATTCTTATCAGCAGCTAACTGATCTTTTACACGTTTATTAAGTTCTCTGTAATGCTTTCCATTAGGACTAGTAGGGTATTAATTAAGGACATTCCTGCAGTTCTTTCTTTCCGAAATAAGCTCAAGTGCCTTATCACTCAGATAATTCTGTCTCTTCTGCTCCTTTTTTCTAAAAGAGTACTGTTAGTGTCCAAAAAAACCTGTTTGAAATGATCCCATTCTTCTTCAACTTCAGTAGTAAGCATACCATGACTGTCATAATGACTAAGTAACCTATCATGGTAAGCTTTGGCTATAACTGGGTCTTTCAGAGCTTCAGTATTAAAGGTAAATTTTTTAACCCTAGCACAACACTTTTTAAGTTTAAGTTGCAAGACACTTTTAACAAGGTAATGGTCAGATCCAATTTCAGCTCCCCTATATGACCTGGTATTCCTAACAGAACTAGCCCATTTGCTGTTAATTAATATGTAATCAATCATATTCTTATGAAGCCCATCAGGTGAAACCCATGTGTATTTATGTATGTCGCGGTGTTTGTAATAAGCGTTAGTTATTCTGAATCCATTGAGTTTACTTACCTGCAGGAGACGCTGCCCATTGCCATTGGAGCTACCAATACCAAAAGGGCCTATTACTCCTGCCCAAAGGTCAGAGTCAGTACCAACTTTGGCATTGAAGTCACCAAGAACAAGGGTAATATCTCCTTTCTTGACAGAATTCAAAATATCCTGAAGTTGTTCATAAAACCTATCCTTCTCATCCTCATCGGTATCCTCAGTGGAGGCATAACAGCAGATAACATTCAAGTCTTTAACGCTTGTCTGAAATTTTGCTGTAAGAAACCTTTTATTAATGCACTCATATCCTAGAAGAGCATCACTAGCGTGTCTGCTGAGAAGCAGACCCACACCTTGGTAATGCTTATTGTCGTCCCTCCCTGAAAAGAGAAATTTAAGATTATTTTTAAGAATTTGACCTTTATCTGTCCATCTGGTCTCTTGCAAGGCGAGAATATCTAAATTATGATGGTGGAATTCTTGTGTGAGGACATCAAGTGAAAAAACTCTGTGCAGAGTCCTCACATTCCAACTACCTATGGAGAGAAAATGGTTAGTGGGATGTTTAAAGAAACTATGCTTATTGAGAGAGGGAATGCCGACAATATCAAACAGTCCCCTAATCGCAGACATGGGGCAAAAACCCGTTCCCCCACTACTAAAGGTTGAAGCCATCTACACTGGAAGACTTCCTCCAATGTAGAATTTGACGATGCCAATAGAAGCAAAGAGTTCAGGTGCCTGCGATGACCTCTGCTCAGGATTATCCACCAGCTGATAAACATATCCTGTGAATCTATTCACTTGGGGCTGTCAACCCACAAACAAACAGGAAACACAGCAGAAGAGTTTCCCTCCACAGAAGCCCACCAGTGCAGCAAAATCAGGATCCATAATCAAGCACAGAGCCATATATTTGTCCAGTCCAGTGGGTTTATATGGTCAGCACCAGGACCCTGTGTGGTTGACCACTAGTCAGCAGGGTAGAAGAAAAGAAAAGTAGCCATAGTTGTCCAGATCAATAGGCCACACAATCTGGCAGCCCTCCTCTTCCGTTCACTTCCACAAGAGATTATCTCTTTTGAAAGGTATTAATGGTCTGCACCACGAGAAGGTGGGGTCGGACATTAGGTGTTAGGCCTGGCCAGTTCTATGCATCATCACAGGGGATTGGTGCATAGCTCTCCTTTCAGTGACTACCTAGCTACCATTTACAGACCCTATTTTACTAGGGAAAGTATATATCATTAATACCTATCTAACACCAAAATTTATAGAAGGTTTATAGAATGTAAGAGATATAAATATTTATAGAATGTAAGAGTATGTAGTTTTATTCTTTTAGAGTATGTTTGGTATTTAACTCAGCTGTTTCATTTTATTTGAAATCCAGTTTACATGACATAATTTTTTTCCCCTGATAATATACTCTTGAACAAAAAAAGACACTCCCTAGTAAAATAAACCACAAATCTGTGAAATCTGGTATGCAAATGCCTATTGCCAAGCATGCAAATGACTAAGGCTTCACCACCAATGAACATCAAGGTCATTCCCAGAGTGCAGTTCAATTGCACACTCAATGGCTTCTCCACATTGCATGTGCTACGTTTCATTATGATGGGACACTTGCTTTGTGGTAGAAAAATTTTTTGTCTAAGAGTGTACATTAAAAAACATCAGACAAATGAATCTTAGGTATTCCTCTTATTGAAATATATGCATATACACTTCTGAAGCAGCTACGGATTATCGAGGTCAGACTAGTGTTAAAATAAATTAAAATTCTCTGTCATTGAACATCAAAAGTTTTTAAGTTTATCTTTCAAACTGTTTTCATGTTAAAGTTTTGAGGAGAAAACTCAGAAGATTTCTGGAGCAACCACAAGTGCTCCTTCAGTGAAATGACACTAGAGGGTGACAACTTTTTCAGTCACATAAAGTATTCTCACATGGTGTCCATCTTCACTGATGAGTCACTGACTCATAGTGTTCATCTTCACTTCATTCACCTTCTTCACATAGTGTCACTTCACTGAAGAAGGAACACTGTACTTGTTCTGAAAACAATCTGAGTTTTCTCCTAAAAACTTTTAACATGCAAATAGTTTGAAGCAATATGTAAAAAATTTTATTGCTCAATGACAGAGAATTTTAATTTGCTTTATTTAATTTCTGAACAAGAAAGTCTTTTTAGTTGTGTATTTAAAGAGTATTATTTAGTCCTCCAAACATCATTTGGCCACTGCAGATTAATTTTATTGAGGTTGAGTTTGAAACTGCTCACATTATTGCATATCACCTTTATTATCTGAAGTATAGGCACTATATCTGAAGTATTTAGGTACATTTCATTATCCAACAAGCAAATCTAAAGTTAATAAATATTTTGTTTAAAAATATTTATTGATATATTAATAATTAAAATGTCACGCAGGTAACGCTGTGATTGTCACCTATGTTTAAATCATTAATAACGCTAAATAGCGCGATGAGACTCTAGTGATCTAGCTCAACGAAATATAAAAAAGGAATTGTTGTCACCCGTTGATCATAGATGGCGCCAACGGTTGGCGCCGAATACAGGCATATATAGGTAGAGGTTGGCCATCTCAATATTGGACGCCATGTTTTGTCGTTGCTCCGATTGTTTAGTGTGCATAACTGAATGCTATTGCACAGTGTTTATGGATTCCGGAAAAGGGTAGGGTAATATTTCATACAGATTTCAGTGTTCATGATTGGAAGCACTTTAGCAAACGGCTAAAAAAGGAAAACTAAATTTTAGGGCTTTTTTAAAAAAAAAGAAAACCAGACTGTTTCGCTTTGTTGTCTGTAGACATCGAACTTTTCTGTTTATACAGATAAATAACATTTCTTTTTGGTGTTAGATAGGTATTAATGATATATTGCGATTTGCATTTTTCGAATCTTCCAAAAATTGCAACTGCGCCCTCTAACGGTGGAAAATTTTGAAAATTCCAAAATAGAAAACATATATTACAAACGATGTCATTATGTTAGAAGTTTGAAATTTTGGTGTTGAAATGTGAAGTTTTCGAAGTTACCATTGGCAACAATCACTCGACCCTTTAGACCTAGGGGGGAGGGGAATGCAACTTTATTTGTTTTAAAAGAAAAATATATGTTTTTAGAAATAAATTGAAAAATCTTTTTGGGTTGGACAGATAATGATGAAATATTACAATTTGCATTTTGCGAATTTCCAAAAAGCTATAATTGCGCCCTCTAACGGTGGAAAAAAATCGAAAAATCCCAAAATTTAAAACGAATATCGAAACGATGTAGTTATGCTAGAAATTTAAAATTTTGGTTGTGGAATGTGATAGTCATGAATATTCCATTGGCAACAATTAGTTTACCCTAAGCCCAAGGTAGGTAAGAAACAGAACGGTTTTGTTTTAAGAGACAATTGGAAATCTCTTTTTTTAGTTGGTTACTAATGAAATGTAATTCGCATTTTCAAAGGAAGTTTCAATTTATATCATTAGAGATCACTAAATATCAGAACTGCAAAACTTTTAACGAATGTTTCAAGTGATCTGTTTATGGTACAAATTTCGGCGTGTAGAGTTCTGTTATGGTAGAAATTCCACTGACAGCAATTATCTGCCCACTATTTTCAGAGGAGCAAGAGAAAAGCAACTTTTTTAAATTTAAGAACTAAAAGACAAATACTTTTTACTTTTTATAATTACTAATAAAATACTACTATGTGCATTTTCCCCATCATACATTAAAAAATAAATGAATAACCCCTCAAGAAACTGCTTGTACAGAGGTCTGACAGGAGCCTGTCAATTTATACGCCATAGTAAAAGGTCTCTGATGATGGCTGGACCTCAACAGAAAAACAACACGAACATCCATAGTTAATACTTTTAAGGAGTTAAAAAGTAGGCAAAGGAAGAACTTCATTCTCTTTGAAAATGAGATTTTCATATGCACCAGAAGTGATATGCATTCTTCTAGTTATTTTACACTTTCAGTACCCTCTGACAGTGGAAATTCAAATTACTGTATAATTGAGAAAATAAACTATTAATATTTTATTAGTACCTGTAATGTGCAAAAAAAAAAGGTTTTTCATTTATCTCTTAAAATAGAAAAGTTGCATTTTATCAACAGGACAAATCATTACTATGAGAACAAACCACTTGATCATTACACTCTATGACCAAAAATTTTAATTTCTAGCAAAAATAGATCGTTTGTAATATTTATTTAAAATATGGTATTTTCTAGCTTTTTTTCGCCGCTAGAGGTCGCTTTTCGCACTTTAATATACCACAGTTAGCACTAACTAACACTGGAAAATCCACTGATGGGGATTCGAAAAATGTAAATATTAATATTTTTGTGGAAAAAAATTTCGCTAACATGTAGGATTCAAACCTACATATCTTCAAAAACATGTTAGAGCATTCTAACCTGTTGAACTAACGCCGGCTCTTTTCACAAAAAACATTTGATTTATCGACGTTTAAACGTCTACAGATAATACTGAGATTATCAAATATTGTTTAAATCATTAATATTTTGTTAATGCCTGTAAAACAATATATATATATATTGTTTCGTTTATATCCTTAAAAAAGTTTCATTTTCTCACCCCCTTTTGGTTAAGACGGCAAAGCCTTGTTGCCATTGCAAACCTACTGACTATAACACTCTACTACCAAAATTTCAGATTTCCAGTGTAAATAGTTTGTTTGTAATATTCCTTTGAAATTTCAGCATTTTCCATTTTTCCCATCGCTAGAGGGCGCTATTAAAGCAAATGAAATTTTTCAAAATTACGAATCGCAATATTTGTTTGACACCTATCCAACCCAAAAATAATTTTTCATTTAGCTCTAAAAGTAAAAAAAAAATGATTGTCCATAGACGGACGGGCAGGTGGAAAGACAGATGGACTGACAACAATTAGCAGAGAGACGAACAGACAGACGAATAAATATTGGAATAGGTAGACAACAAAGTGAAAACATTAGCTGGTTTTTCAAACGAACCTTAAAATAAATTATTTGTTGGTTTTCAGTTAGCTCATTTCATTTTTTGGAGTTTCTCGGAAACAAATAATTATTAATTAATTTTTTTGAGTGAAATTTTTACACCGAATGCAGCGCAGAGAGGCATTCATAAAGTATGACAGCTTTTATAGACAAAAAAAAATTGTTGAAATGTATAAAACTATAATAACTGAGAAGTTTTAACTTGGTACACACACTAACTAATAGGCTTTGGTCTCACGGTACAACAAAACTCGGCGCCCATAAACCACGTGTCTCGATCAACCAATGGCAGTGCATCACCGAGATGGCCAACTCCAAATGGCTCCCACATCCCACACACAACAAATGGCTCTGCTGCCTTCCACTCTACCCAACCAATTTTCTCACATATAATCAAAATCAACCATGCAGAAAACAGTACTGCTACAGAGCTAGCTGCAATACATATGACTTTGGAATGGTCCTCCACACAAAATACACACAGCATACATATTATCACTGACTCAAAATCTGCCTTGCACAGCATCAACAAACATACATACAACCTATCACAAAATTACTCTCTTTTCCATATTCACAGAATTTCACACAATATAATTGCCACTCACAAAACACTAACATTCCACTGGATACCCTCTCATTGTAACATAACCCATAATGACACTGCTGACCACGTTGCTAAACAAGGACACAATATCCCTACACCTAATTGTCACATCCCTGAGACATATAATCATCACCTAATTGAAATCAACAAATTCTTCCACTCCACATGGACACAAAACTGGATCCAACAGGCCACAATTAAAAATACATTCAGAGCCACCATTGCTGCCATCCCACACACACTACATCTCAACTACCAATCAAGAAGAGCCCAAACAGCAATTCATCAACTTCCCACTGGCAGAACAAATCTGAACAAGGACCTTTTCATGATACAAAAGGTACCATCTGCTCTTTGCACTACATGCCAGGTGATAGAAGACATTCCACACTACCTTCTACACTGCACCAAATACACAATACATAGAATTACCCTCTTCCAGACACTCACCACACTGGGAACCACTTATTTCTCAGCCCTAACAATTCTTGGTCCTACTCATAATAATATAAAAAGCCACTATAGGGCCTTGGCCCTATATATCAACAGCACTGGGAGATTCCCCTAAAGCCTCTCTGCCTCTTCAAAGGCCTCTACTTCACTTGTAAAAGATCCTTGGGACACTAAAAGATCCAGATGCCAATAAAAGATCCCCATAGGACATCAAAAGACGCATTTTGGACAACTTATTCGATAGAAACTAACTCAAAATAAAAATAAATATATAGTATAAAATCATCAAAAAAAAATCAATCTAACTATCAAAAATAAAGTCACATAAAGGAAAACTTTATTTCTATATTGGAAACTTTTATATTTCTCTTTAACCCAATACCTTATATGGAATCTCTCCCAGAACATAACATTCTATACACATTATCATACCTAATATACATATGGAATCTCACCACATCTCGCACTACCCTTTGATGGGAACCTTAAACTGCACTCCTGCGACACACCAAAAGCTCATGGCTGACTTTCCACTGGCTCTACAAAATTAAACACTGACCACCACACACTGAACACATAAATTTGATTTCCAACTCATATAACGTAGCTATATCATTTTCCTCCCTTCTCCTCCAAAAAAAAAAATTATCTTTATCATACTCCTTCCCATATACAGGGTGAATCTGAAAAAGTGGGCAAAACTTTACGGGTTGGTAGAACGCAGCTATACGAGCAATATTCGTCATAGAAAGTATGGGCGGAACGCAAACGGCGAGCCGCTAGGTGTCGTTGGAAATGGTATAAAAGGGTTGGTCCTCGCACCCAACAGCATTTCTACCGTGGATTGTCGAGAGGATGGCTGGTTATACTAACCACGAAATGGCGGATATACACTTTGTGTACGGTGCAGCGGACGGGAATGCAAGTGAGGCACAGAGACGTTACCGCGACTGGTTTCCGATGAGATGCACTCCAGATCAAAAAACCTTCGAGCGTTTGCATCGGCGGTTGTGTGAAACGGGATCCTTCACCGCGGCCAAGCAAGACCGATATGGATCTAGTCGCCAGGATCGCCGTTGTTGCCGGCGATATTCGGGAAATGCCTGGTGTCTTCGCAAATGTGCGTCGGTCCCTATCCCGCAGGTGTGAAGCCTGCATTACAGCTGGCGGCAGCTCTTTTGAGCAATTTCTTTGAGCATGTACCTCAATTACATTCCTGTTAATAAAATGCTTTCTGAAGTATCTCCTCTCCTTCTTGTGTTCATTCTTTAAATGTGACAGTTAAAAACTACCTTTTAACTTCTCACCACTTGCGTTCCGACCATATATTCTATGACGAATATTGCTCATATAGCTGCGTTCTACCACCCCGTAAAGTTTTGCCCACTTTTTCAGATTCACCCTGTATAAGGCTGTCACTGAGCTAAGACTTTTCCCAGATCCACCCCTGCGCAACATTTCACTGCATGGCAGGGCAACCCAATGCTAACCTCTGGAGTTAGATAAGCTATCATAAATATTTCCTCCTCCATCTTCCTGACACAGGAGTATTATCTATCCCACCGTCTCACCTCCCCCCACCAAATATTTCATCCCCCTTGGATTGACTCAAATCTACCATACTGGCAACCAACCATGGCCACAACTTCAAAAAATAACATAACATTCGCCACTCGGAAAATTATAAAATATATATATATGCTACTTCTTCCTCTATCTCTCTCCACCCCCCTTCCCCCCCTTCACATGACATGCAACTGGTATTTATTCTCCTTCACCCTTCAACATCAGCCTCTCCACCACTGGGCGGCCTGCGGCCTAAAGCCCAATTGCCAATATGTACGATTGCCAGCCTTCACTGTGCTGGCCAGTCTTTGCCGTTTTCATCCGCACCCACTGCCCTTTACGCGTATGGACCTGATGATAAGGGGGCCGAGGCCCCCTTTACAAATAGGTCCAGCTTAGAAAGAAGGATGCATAAGAAGAAGAAGGACAACTCCAAACCTCTCCCCTCCCCACCCCCTTGCCACAAAACTACAGTTAGTGTATGTACGCAGCACTTCCTTGGCACGAAACTTCAACACCTCCTTCACTTTTAGGCGGCCTGCGGCCAAAAGCCTATCGCCAACATGTAGGATCGCTAGCACTTCACAGTACTGGTCCCTACTTTTGACGCACACAAAAAAAACTTTTTCTCGTGGACCAGATGATAAAGGGGTCAAGGTCCCTTTTACAAAATGGGCCAGTTTTTAAAGAAGGATGTTAGACTTTAACTATACAGGACCTCTATTCGGCGCAAGAGTCACGGTTGTCTACCGTGAGACGAAAGCCTATGAGTTAGTGTATGTACCAAGTTCAAACTTCTCAGTTGTTATAGTTTTATACGTTTCTACCACTTTTTTTTTTCTTTCTATGAAAGCTGCCATATTTTATGAATGCTTCACTGCGCTGTATTTGGGTGTAAAAATTTCACTCAAAGAAATAAATTAATGAATATTTTTTTCCGAGAAACTCCATCAGAAGACGTCAAACGGCTGCAACAGTGAAATGAGGTAACTGAAAACCAACAAATAATTTCTTTAAAGGTTCGTTTGAAAAATGGGCTAATATTTCCACTTTGTCGTCTGCTTATGCCAGTATTTGTTCGTCTGTCTGTCCGTCTCTCTGTTAACTGTCTGTCTGTCCGTAATCTGTTTTTCCACCTGTCTGTCCATCTATAAATAATCAACTTTTTTACCTTTAGAGATAAATGAAAAATTCTTTTTGGGTGGAAAGGTGTGGAACAAATATCGCTATTCGCAATTTTGAAAATTTTCAAAAGGTTTAATAGCGCCCTCTAGCGGTGGAAAAAGATGGAAAATGCTGAAATTTTAAACGAATATTGCAAACAAGCTATTTAAACTGGAAATCTGATATTTTGGTATTAGAATATTATAGTCAGAAGGTTTACAATGACAACAAGGCTTTGCCGTCTTAACCAAAAGGGGGTGGAAAAATGAAAAAAAAACTTTTAAGAGATAAATGAAACAATATATATTGTTTTTTGCTTTACAGGCACTAACAAAATATTAATGATTTAAACAATATTCGATAATCTCAGCATTACATGGTAACGTTTAAACGTCTATAAATCAAAAAATGTTTTGGGGAAAAATTTCGCCGACATACGGGATTCGAACCCGCATCTCTCTAGAAACATTCCAGAGTATTCTAAGCTGTTGAACTAATGGCGTCTCAGTCTCTCTCGGGTGGCAACTATTTCTTTTTTTGTGCTCTGAGTAAGATGGAAATAAATAATGAAGTCACATCACGCTATTTAGCGTTTTTAATGATTTAAACACTATTTGATAATCTGTCACTGTTTGACACTGTTGACGTTTAAACGTTTATAACTCAATAAATATGTTTTGTGAAAAAAGCCAGCATTTAGTTCAACAGGTTAAAATACTCTGGCATGTTTCTGGAGAAATGCGGGTTCGAATTCCGTATGTCAGCGAATTTTTTTTCCACAAAAATATTAATATTTACATTTTTCGAATCCCAATCAGTTGCAATTTCCAGTGTTAGAGAGTGCTAAAGGAGGTAAATGAAATTCCTCTAGCAGTGGAAAAAAGCTAGAAAATGCCAAATCTTTAAATAAATATGCCAAATGATCTATTTTTCGCTAGAAACTTAAATTTTTGTTCATAGAGCATAGTGTTCAAGTGGTTTAGACTGATAGTAATGATTTGTCCCATTGCTAATATTCAAATTTTCTGCTTTGAGAGAGAAATGAAAACCTTTTTTTGCACATTACAGGTACTAATAAAATAATAATTTATTTTCTTATTTATGCAGCAGTTCGAATTTCGACTGTCAGAGGGTACTGAAAGTACCCTCTGACAAAAATTTTCAATTTTTATCATTTTCAGGATTTAGAGGATTATGGTGATTTTTCAGGATTCTATTTTCAAAGAGCAGGACGTTCTTCCTTTGCCTACTTTTCACTCCTTAAAAGTTTTAATTATGGATGTTCGTGTTTTTTTTTGCTGAGGTCCCACCATCCTCATGGACCTTCTACTAAAGTGTATAATTTAACTACTAACTTAGGTGTATAAATACTAATTTAAATGCACATAGTAGTATTTTATTAGTAATTATAAAACACAAAAAGCATTTGTCTTTTAGTTCTTAAATTTAAAAAGTTGCTTTTCTCTTGCTCCTCTGAAAATAGTGGGCAGATAATTGCTGTCAGTGGAATTTCTACCATAACAGAACTCTAAACGCCGAAATTTGTACCATAAACAGATCACTTGAAACATTCGTTATAAGTTTTGCAGTTCTGATATTTAGTGATCTCCAATGATATAAATTGAAACTTCCTTTGAAAATGCGAATTACATTTCATTAGTAACTAACTAAAAAAAGAGATTGCCAATTGTCTCTTAAAACAAAACCGTTCCGTTTCTTACCTACCTTGGGCTTAGGGTAAACTCATTTTTGCCAATGGAATATTCAAGACTATCACATTCCACGACCAAAATTTTAAATTTCTAGCATAACTACATCGTTTCGATATTCGTTTTAAATTTTGGGATTTTTCGATTTTTTTCCACCGTTAGAGGGCGCAATTATAGCTTTTTGGAAATTCGCAAAATGCAAATTGTAATATTTCATCATTATCTGTCCAACCCAAAAAGATTTTTCAATTTATCTCTGAAAACATATATTTTTCTTTTAAAACAAATAAAGTTGCATTCCCCTCCCCCCTAGGTCTAAAGGGTCGAGTGATTGTTGCCAATGGTAACTTCGTAAACTTCACATTTCAACACTAAAATTTCAAACTTCTAACATAATTACATCGTTTGTAATATATGTTTTCTATTTTGGAATTTTCAAAATTTTCCACCGTTAGAGGGCGCAGTTGCAACTTTTGGGAGATTCGAAAAATGCAAATCGTAATATATCATTAATACCTATCTAACACCAAAAAGAAATTTTATTTATCTGTATAAACAGAAAAGTTTGATGTCTACAGACAACAAAGCGAAACAGTCTGGTTTTCTTTTTTCTAAAAAAAGCCCTAAAATTTAGTTTTCCTTTTTTAGCCGTTTGCTAAAGTGCTTCCAATCATGAACAATGAAATCTGTATGAAATATTACCCTACCCTTTTCCGGAATCCATAAACACTGTGCAATAGCATTCAGCTATGCACGCTAAACAATCGGAGCGACGACAAAACATGGCGTCCAATATTGAGAAGGCCAACCTCTACCTATATAGGGCCTCTAGGGCCGAATAGTGGTCCTCAATGGTGGTCCTATATAGGGAGTAGTAGTAGTAGTAGTAAAACATTGTCTTCCTTCTTGTGGATCACTTTGTAAGAAGGACCTTGGCCCTATTATCTGATCCATAAGCAAATTCAATTTTTGGAGCTAAATTCGACCAATGGTTGGGATCAGCACAGTGAAATGCCAGCGACCATACGTGTCGGTGAGCAGGCATGTGGCCGCAGGCCGCCTGGTAAATGAAGCAGTTAAAAAAAAAGACAGTGCATATGTATCAGTGTCATGTCGTAGGTGAAGGAGAGAAGTTGGGGGGACGTGTATTAGCTTAAAAGTTCTTCCGGAGACATGTGGTTGAGTTTTGCAGTGATTTGTGGCCTGTGTTGGCTGGTGGGTGTCAAAGCTGTTAGCGTTTGCTAAGGTTAATAGTTAAAAAGCTGGATTTCCCCCCATCTAAAGAAGGGGCGTTCTGAGTGCAAAAGTGGGCGTGCAAAAGTTGGCGTTGGGGGGTATTCCAACTTACCCACTGTTGTTGCGGGTGACCTTAATGCTAAGAATACTGCTTGGCACTCAAGGGCCTGCAAACAGCAGCGGAAAGATTTTACTAGAATATGCTACAGATAAGGGTCTGATCACCGATGCTCCTGGTGAGTCTACATTCTACTCTTTTAATACTTTACATACACCCGATATACTGGATATGGCCATTTTTGGCAACTTTCTGCCATCTTATGACCTGTGTGTCATAAACCAGCTTGACTCTGGCGTTTTCTGCCGGTCTGTCTGACTCTGCACCTTTCTACTCCTATTGTAACTGGTACGTTCAGCCGGACAGACTGGCAACTTTACAAAATTCTTGTCAGTGACAAGATTTTTGGTACGTGTCAACCATTAAATGACAGGACCATTAATAGTGTCATTGAGGATTTCACTAACCTGTTACTGACCTCCAAGAGTGAGGCCAGTGAAGAATTTACACCCAAACCTAATTTCTGCGTCCGGCCACCACACCTCACTCGCCTTATCAAAGAGAAGAATAGGGCGAGGCATGTGTGGCAGCGACTCAGATCAAATTCAGACAAGACGATTTACAATCACCTGAGACTCGAGGTGAGATCTCGGCTCAGAGATTTCCGAAATGACCAATGGAACAAAAAGGTGCAGTCACTGTCAACGACTGACCGTTCCATTTGGAAAATGACCAAGGCTTTGAAAAATCCGATGACCAGTTTTCCACCTATACATGGTGAAAATGGTCTCAAATACAGTGATGAAGACAAAGCGGAGGCCTTTGCCGGTGCCTTCGAACTTCAATTTACGGAAAACCATGATTTGTCTGATCTCTCTACATATGAAATGGTGGAGCAGATTCTTTTTAACTTCGATCAAGCTGACCGATCCAGGGTGGCCTTTACCACACTCTTGGAAATCCAACAGGCCATCAAATTCCTTTAACCTAATAAGGCCCCCGTTCAGGATGGAATCGCTAACAAGATGTTAAAACATCTACCGTCGAAAGCCATAATGCATCTGTGTTCCATCTTCAACTATCTACTCAGACGTCACTTATTTCCAAATGTTTGGAAAAATGCCATTGTGAAAGTTTTACACAAGCCAGGAAAGGATTCTACCTTCCCTACAAGCTATCGTCCCATCAGCCTGCTGTCATCTTTGAGCAAGCTCTTTCAGAGGATCATCATCATCCAACTTGACGATTTTCTCGTCCACCACCCTGTTTTGCTTGAGGCCCAGTTTGGTTTCAGGCAAAATAGATCTACAGAACATCAGATCCTCAGGGTGGTGGAGAAAGTCGCAGAATCCCTCAACAAGAAGGAATGCGTTGCGGCCGTCTTTCTGGACGTGGCCAAAGCCTTTGACCGCGTCTGGTTTGACGGTCTGATTTACAAGCTCACTCATGCAGCCGTTCCGTCGGGACTGATCAGTCTCATTCAGTCCTATCTTTTTAATAGGACTTTTCAAATACAGATCATGTCTGTTATCTCTACTAAAAGAGTTGTCTCTGCTGGAGTGCCTCAAGGATCCCTTTTGGGCCCGACACTCTTCTCTCTCTATTTACACGATCTGCCTTCTTTTGAACGCATTCATCTTGCTCTTTATGCAGATGATCTTGGGATCTTGTCTCCCTCCCTGGATGCAGCCATTGTGTTAAATGATTGCAATGCTGCCTGACCCAGATGGGAGATTGGTATGACAAGTGGAAAGTAAAAATTAAATCGGAAAATTCTGCCATCCTCTTTACTGGCAAGCGCCTTGCAAATCCTGCTTGCCTTCATCTCCACGACATTCCCATTGACTGGGAAGACTCAGTAAAGTACCTCGGTGTGCATTTACACAGTAGGTTAAAATGGGACAATCATATTAATCATATCATCTCTAAAGTAAACATGCTTAGAGACCAGCTAAGCATGTTTACTTTACCTCTGCTTCGGAGAAACTCCATCCTCCTTTTGGATCATAAGCTTTTGCTTTATGATGCCATCATCAGACCGGTGATTTTATTTGCATCGGCTATATGGACGAACACCACCGCCATCAATATTCATAAGATTCAGGTCTTACAAAATAAAATCTTGAGAGCTACGGTCGATGCCCCATGGTTTGTAACTAACAGACGACTTTATTCTGACTTTGGCATCGACCACATTTACACCCATATTAAGTGCACCTCGAAAACGTTCTTCGAGGGTGTGACTGAAAATCCAAACGAGATTATTTCTCGTTTTTTACATTACGATCATTCTGTTTTGAATAGTTACAAGAGGCCTAAAATGATGGCCTTCTCCGAGGAGAACTTCCCATTTTAGGTCTCTTGTGCGATCTGATCTTGCTTTTTGCTCTTTTAGTTACTTGTCCTTCGGAACCCACCCAAGGGTGGTTTACTATTTGTTTTTACTTATGCCAATTGGGCACAACTTTAGATGGAGATGGTCAAGGGCACTGTATTGCCCGGTACACCGAATATCCTATGACGATCTACGATCTACAGCCTGCACCACAAGAAGGCGGGGTCGGACGTTAGGTGCTAGACCTGGCCGGTTCTATGCATCATCAGAGGGGATTGGTGCATAGTTCTCCTTCCAGTGACTACCTAGCTACCATTTACAGACCACATTAATAACATTTATCAGTGAACAATAAAACCTCCTTTCGCACTTAAAACGCCCCTGAAATAAATTGAAATAAATATCAAAAGTAAGTTTCCTTAATAACACTCATCGCTAAAGAATCAACTTAAGAAAAGCCCCGAAAACAAATAATCTCATTAGATAGAACTATTCTAAACAGCATATATCAGCCATAAACATTGGAACATGCGGATGGAAATAATATTACAACTCAACGTTACAGGTTTTCCTGGGAAAAGTACAACATGGCGGCTGAGGACCCTATATTGCAGCAGCGGTGCTGTAGCGTAGCCAAAACGTCATGCTTTGCCACTAACATGATGTAATTACTGAACGTACTTTAAAATCTCTTCTTTGCGTTTGTCGTTACCTTCTAATCAACAGGTACCTTAAGTTCGATGTAATAACTGGGAGGCCACCTCTTTATTTTTAAGTTATTTTCTTCATAGTTGTACCAAAAACTCCTTGGTTGTACTTTCAGAATATGGAGTTTTTTTTTTCGGTTTGACATCATCTTTTTGGTTTATTTATATCTATGATAGACGTCGTGATGTTTAATCAGAGATGTTTCCTTGTGAAATGTTTTGATTTTAAAACAAGAATCAGTTTGAAAATTAGCAACAGGTAGGCTTATTTAAAAAATAAATTTTTATATCTGGTCTATAATTTAGAAATTTTTGTTGATTTACTCTTCAACGGTGAGATTTAGGATTAGGAAATTAAATACAATGCCTCATAAAGCAACCTAAGATTTTTTACTTTTCCTAAGTATCAACCCCACCTCAATCAAAAATAGGGAAAAATACGTAAATAATTGCCGAATGTAATGTTTTATATCTCGAATGAAAGCGGATGGAAAGCATTTGCCGATTCAAATTACGCTGTCTGGTTTATGCCACGTCCAGCTTTACATCCGAAATGTGTCGCGAAGATAGTTTTGGGTAGATCATATTAAATATATGATTTAAACTAATGAAAAAAGCATTTTAATATCAGTAGAAAGAATAACTACTAATAATTTAAACCAGTGGTTCTCAACCTTTTAGCTTCATGTACCCCCTGGAAATGTGTATGTAACTGGCGTACCTCTTGTATAGATAGATAAAACTATGGTTATAGTATAACAATGGGAATAAAATAAAACATATATAACATATGACTAGCGACTTTTGGGCTCTCACGTTGTACCCCAAAAGATTTTACCGCTTACCACACGTTGAGAACCCCTAATCTAAACGATCATATCGCTAGCAGTAAAAGGACCATACAAGAATAGGCCAAATAAAGAATATAATGATAAACACATTCCTAAATATAAACACATCCACACAAAAGAAAACCAACAGAAATAATAGTATCTAAAACAATTTTTCTTGACTGTGCAGGAGTGGGTATGCCTATCAGATGGGATGTTAAGCCATGGCACTGTGTGGGAGAACTATACCCTGTTCATCCAGTGCCTCTCGTCAAGGCACTGGATGGCCTTGATGAGAGCTACCATCTGTCTCCCAACAGCTGTTCCAGTGGGTCCTCTCCCCCAACCTTCTCTAAGCCTTCAGGGTCCTTGTGATCTGGCCATTTACGCTGGCTGCTCAGAGGTAAAACAACCCAACCCTTACTGTGCGCATCACAATATGACCAATATTAGTACCATGTGAGGATACCAGTTTCAACAGTGTATTATCACAATCCAACAAACATTCATTCTGCAATTTAAAAAAAACATTGAGAAATCAATAATCTCATTGAAGAAAGCTATTTGGTTAGTCTGCATTTAGCTCTTACAACATGACACTATGTGAAGAAATGTTACATAAGTAGAAGGTGTGTTAATAATTGGAATGCAAGTAGAGAATTTTTGAATAAAAGCACTGCAAGATGTAACGTATGATACAACATTTGGAGTTTTTACAGAATTGAACAGCAAACTTATCATCTGTTGCTGAGATTTTTGGTAGCTTCTAAATAGTCCTTTTTGATATTTTTTAGATTTGTAAAAGTCTGGTTTACATGAAATTAAATGAATATTTATGGATTTCTTTAAATTATCATTGGGAGTGGACTTTAATCCCATGAATTTTATGAATGCTACAAATTAAAAATGTTTTTGTAGTGTAGACACATAGCCAGAACCATACCAACCAAAATTCTTGGGCTTTTAGGCCTTTCACAAGTAAGTGATTTTATTTGTGTTTTATTCTTTGATATTATAATTTTTTTCTGCATATTATTATTTAGCAATATGATGGATTCAAAATAATTGTTTCCAATGCAAATATGTTTTGGGTATTTTAAGTGTGAAACCAAATTTATTGTTTAGTGATAAGCTGTGATTAAAATAGTTGCCTCTGATGAGATTATTTATTTTGCGTGGCTTTTTTTATGTGCGGAACAGTATTTCATTCATTAGTGATAAGTTCTGGTTAAAAATTTTCTGATAAAATAGTGTTTTGTGGCTTTTTATGTTTGGAACAGAAATGTTTAGCAATAAGCTCTTGTTAAACTGGTGTCTTCAATAAGATTATTTATTTATTTATTTGTGTTATTTGTTACTTTTTAGGGGGGGGAGGGGAGGAGGATTACTTGCAGAACAAATTTTTTTTGTGATATGCTTGATTCAAAAATATTTGCCTGGTGATATATATCTTTGGGAGCTTTTTGTCAAATGCTGAAGGGAGATTTAAGTATTGGATAATGATAAACACCAAAAGAAGTGGAATTTTTTCCGTGAGTGGGATTTGAACCCACATCTCCTGGAAATGTTTCCAGGAGTTTTGTGGGTTCGAATCCCACTTATGGAAAAAACAATTTTTTTCAGCTTATTATTTCATGAGTTCCATGTCTACAGGGACACATCCTGTGATTCTTTACTACTGAATTATTGATCTCCTGGAAATGTTTCCAGGAGTTTTTTGGGTTCGAATTCCACTTACGGAAAAAACAATTTTTTCCAGCTTATTATTTCCTGAGTTCCATGTCTACAGGGACACATCCTGTGATTCTTTACTACTGAATTATTGATTTTGACTTTATGAGCATGAGTGACAAATATTAAATTCAATCCCTGTGTGACAACACAGTTGCCCACTTCTCGGTTAGGTGGTGCCACCACAGTGCGAATCAAATAAAAAATCCAGTAGGTTATGTCACCCTAGCCAATGATAGTGTAGTGGTTGGCATAACTGGCATGTTTCCAGGAGACATGGGTTAGAATTCCACTCACAGCAAAACCAATTTTTTGTAGCTTATTGTTTTATGAGTAAAATTATTATTTTTACATTTTCAAATTATAAATAGAATAAAGGTGCCATTTACTTTTGAAGTGATTTCCTCTAGTAAAACCTAATTTTTAGGTTTTATTGGAAACTTGGAAACAGAATTCACAATCAAAAAAACCTTTTCAGTGACTTGTAAGGAATATCAATCAAATTTGAAGTTGGAAAATGCACCACAGTATTCAACAAGGGCAAATATTCCAAAAAGTTTGATTAATTTTGTGATTTTATTTTTAAACATTAAATAGTTTCTGGAATTATTTTTCATAAAGCTGTTGAAAAAATGCTATTTTTGTGATTAATTTTAAAATTTTATTTTCTTAAGCATGAACTATTTCTGTTGATTGGTTATTTGGGGAAAAATTTTATTCTTAACTCTTATTTGGCTGAGCACAGTTGACAGAAAATCTTGACTTTTTTCACAGTGATTCAGGGTGTCCAAAAAAATAATAGGGCTTTAAGAACCAATATGCAGGAAAATAATATACATATTTATGAAAGTAATATTTTAATTTAAAGCATAACCTCAAATAGTTTTGAACATAATTTCTACATGTGCACCATTTTAGAACCTTTGTATGTTCATTGAGCATTTCACTTTTTCCCATACACATTTCTTGATAGATTAGTAGGAGTGGTCTAATCCTATGGCCACCAGAGAAACCTTGATTTGACACCCCTTGATAGTTTTTTGGGGTGATTGGCTTTATGAAGAATTTTGTTTACATGGTCAAAATTTGTGACTTAAATCATTTAAAACCGAATAATGGAATTACCTAACAAGAGATATTCTGTAGCATGTCTGGCAAGAAGTGGAATACTGTTTAGACATAGGCAGGGTCAAAAATGGTGCACATTACGTTTGAAACTATTTAACATTACGTTTGAAACTATTTAAGGTATGTTTTCATTAAAATATTACTTTTTTGAATATATACATTGTTTTCTTACATATTTGTTACTAAACCCTGCTATTGTTTTTTGAACACTGAGAAAAAGAAAATTACAGAAAAAAAATTATCTTTCTGTTATTCAGAAATAACCTTTCTATTTATATGTATTATTGTTTTGGTTCAATAGTTTTTTTAATGAATTTTTATTTATATTACCAGATGCTTTTTTTTTTACTACATGACTGTAAAAGACCTATTTATACTTATCACTTTTGTTAAACATTTTATTTTCTTAGAATCCAGAATTAAATGCTATTTAATTTATCAGAGTTAACTCGACAGATATTCAAATCAATCAGCAGACACTTTTACGTCGATTTTAGTTTTTGAGGAAAAATTGTCTTGAGCCGGGTGGGAAATATTGTCGGCAAAAGCGCCAACGGGAAACATAGAAGGAATGTTCATAGCGCTAGTTAGAGGAAATCTTGATCGACGGCCGGTAGCTCAGTGGTCCAGAGCACCTGACATGTTATCAGGAGGTCGTGGGTTCGTATCCCACCCGGCTCAAGACAATTTTTCCTCAAAAACTAAAATCGACGTAAAAGTGTCTGCTGATTGATTTGAATATCTGTCGAGTTAACTCTGATGAGTTATTTCATTAATGAAGTCATTTCACTAATTAATTATATCTGCATACTTATCGTATATGCTTTCATCTATTGGGCAATATAAGTGCCGCTTGTGGCTGGAAATATTGTCGGCAAAAGCGCCAACGGGAAACATAGGAGGAATGTTCATAGCGCTAGTTAGAGGAAATCTTGATCGGCGGCCGGTAGCTCAGTGGTCCAGAGCACCTGACATGTTATCAGGAGGTCATGGGTTCGTATCCCACCCGGCTCAAGACAATTTTTCCTCAAAAACTAAAATCGACGTAAAAGTGTCTGCTGATTGATTTATTTAATTTATCACATATTTCCTTTCATTAGTTATTTGCCAAAAAGATTCTAGAGAGAAAAAAAAACCTGGCTACCTAGTACAGTTCTGTTTTTCAGGTCTGGCACTTTAAGGTTATGACTGTAATTTACCAGAGCACCATTAAATAAATAATGTAGAATTTTTTTTGACTTCATACTATTAGTAAAATACCTCATATTGAACTTTTAATTATGCTATTTTAACAAATTAGACACTGGTGATACCTATCCAACCCAAAAAGAATGTTGAATTTATCTAAAAAAAAAGTTAGATGTCTACAGACAGAGAGATGATGAAGTTAAAAAAACCAACAAACTGTCTCTCTTACTTGCAAGCATACACTGGTACTTTTGGTTGAAGTACCTGTTCACCCAGTTATTAACTGTTAATGTCTGCAGACTGAACTAAAATATTACACATATATTTTAATATAAATGCCACATTCTGCTTAAGAAATTTTACAAGAATTTTACAATATATGCTTTTAACTGTCACTTTTGTATTTTAAATGTCTCAAAATCTTTTAACAGAGCAAGCAAATTTCATCAGTGTGTGAGATATCTTCATCGAAATAAAGATACCAGAACTACTCCAAATGCAAAACGCCATGTCTTAGCTCCTGAATTTGTTGCCTCAGATGCAGATGTGGGATTTAAAAAACTTGTTAAACCACTTATTTTCACTGCATGTGTGAGTACCTCTTACCATATTGAAAGCATTGAAAGTAATAACAATTAAAAGGTTTGAGATACAGCTTAGTGAGTTGAACTATCTATTTTGAAGTAAATTTCTCATTTAAAATATAATATTTATATAGGTGTGCAATATTTTATTAGAGTGCATCGTATGTTTGATGAATGAATGATAAAGCAAAAGTCAAAATTCTTTTCAGTGGTAGAGTGCATCACAAGGAAACAAAATTACAATGATTAATGAGGAGCTTTACTTCATATGTCATATTGATAGCTGAAAATGTGTACATACTGTCAAAGAAGGTATCACTCTTATTATGACATTGATATCAATTTTAGAGGAGAAATTGTCTTGTGGCAGGTGGAATACAATCCCACTTGGCTCAAGACAATATTTCCTCTAAAATTTAATATTGATGTCAAGATAAGAGTGATATCTTCTTTGAGAGTTGAACAAAAATGTTGAGAAATTACTTAAATTTTCATGTAAATAATTTGCAAACTTCCCATTATCATTTCTTTTAACAGCTGACTAAAATATGAGTTGGGTTGTTTTACCTCTGAGGGCACTTTTTTGTACACAGTGGACTAAAGGTCAAATCACAAAGACTCCGAAAGCTCAGAGAAGGTTGTAAGAAGGGACACACTGGAACAGCTGTTGGGAGACAGATGGTAGCTTCCTGTCAAGGCCATCCAGTGTGTTCTTTAATGTGCACAAGATATGGCTCTCCCCCACATGGGCCACGGCTTAACATCCCGTCCAATGGATGGAGGCCTTTCCAAGCCCATTGGTGCCCCCTACTGACTGTGGCAGGGAGGGAGTTTTGTGGAGATATATCTCAATGCTGGCGCTGAGACTTGAACCTGGGAACTACAGATTATGAGCCTGACGTGCTACTGACTGAACCAATCTCTCCCCTCCTATATCTGGGCTCTACTATGCTAGTCTATGTGCCCCATGAAATATTTTAGTCATGAGCTGCCACTGGTCCTCACACAAAAAGTCCAGTGGTATAACCTGGATTTTCTGGTCTTAGGTCCAAAAAGAACTCTGTTAGTATTCCTGCTAAGAAATAACCCTAACTTTTGGAGCAATTTCTTGCATCCAATATAGAACAAGTATTAAATACAATTATTATTACTGCTGTCATTCACAAGGATTCAGATAAGATAAAAAATAACAGGTTTTATAAATAACTTCTGGGTTTACCTATAAATTACCACTTTAAAGTTGATTCAAATTTTTAGAGGAAAAACTGTCTTGAACTGGGTGGGATACGAACCCATGACCTCCTGATAACATGTCAGGTACTCTGGATCACTGAACTACCAGCTGCCTATCAAAATCTCCTCAAATTGATGATATGAACCTTTGTAAAGGGGTAATTTATAGGTAAATACCAAATATGTCAAGTTTGTTCATTATTTATGAACTGTATTACTTGTAAGAAAATACTTTCCATCTGTATGGCATGTATCTGCCGCTTGTGGCGAAATTGTCTGAACACTCCCTACATGTGATGCAATGTTGATTGAAAAGGTTCATATCATCAATTAGAGGAGATCTTGATTGGTGGCTGGTAGCTCAGTGGTCCAGAGTACTTGACATGTTATCAGGAGGTCATGGGCTCGTATCCCACCCGGCTCAAGACAATTTTTCATCTAAAAATTTGAATTGACTTCAAAGTGGTAATTTATAGGTAAACACCAAATATGTCAAGTTTATTCATTATTTATTTAACTTCTGGGTAGAGGGCAGTGCTTAACATTTGTTGTGCTGCACTTATAACCATTGTTGATTGCCACCACATTAATATTTATTGTCATTGGATCCTCACTTGTCATAATGGTTACTCAGTGCTTGTGGTACAATGAATAAAATTTGTAAAAATGAAATATTCAGAAAAAGCAAGAGAGATCTAGAATGCAGTGGGTGAACAGAGGCAAACAGGACCAATAACCTATCCTGAGGAATGTACCTCAGGATAGACATGTATGGAGAACTGAATTGCACCTTTCTGCCATGGTGTACTTGAGAACTGTGTTCGCATTTATGATTGAAGAGCCACAAAGCATAAGATGAAAGTCATTTGTTGTATGGAAGCAATATGGAACCCAATAGCCATGTGATGCTACTGACCAATAAAAAGTGGCTAATGGGGGGGGGGGGGGGGGGGGGTTGGCCATGCTATCTCTAACAGTGATTCTAAGTGGCAAGTATTATTTCTGTACAAGGTTGTAGATTTCAATGGCAAGCACATAGTGCCATCTACAGAAGATGGGGTAACTATTATTGTTTTCATCTCATACACTCAGCTGTAGAGGTATAAGCAGATTTGCAACTTTAACTACAAGGGTTTATCAAAATAATGGAAACATGTAATGTTTGTGGAGAAAATTTTATTAATATGCTGTAGGCCACTTCGGGTGTTCAGAACAGATGCAATTTGACATGGAATAGACTTGTACAAATCATGCACATACGGTAATGGAATGTGGGACCATTCTTCCTGTAAAATATGGCCTAACTGTGCCAGTGATGCTGGAGGTGGAAAGTGTGAGATGACATTGTACTCCAGATATTCCCACAAATGTCCAATAATATTGAAGTGGCCATGATAGCTGCTGTACCTCATCCTCATGCTCTCCAAACCACATCTTGACATGTTTCGCACAATGCACATATGCATTATCTGCTTGAAATCAGAGACGGTATTTAGGGGGCAATGCTCGCAACATTGGGTGCAGGGGGTCCTTAAGAATGGATTCGTACATTGTGGATGTGACATGACCCTGCAGAATAACTAATGGCCCTAAGGAATGCCATGATATGACACCCCACAACATCAGGGGTCCATCTCCATGCTTCACAGTTGGAACCAAACAGTTGGGGTGGTAAACTTCTGCAGGTTTTCGCCAGGCATACACTCTACCAGTGGTTGGAAACAATGTGTAGCACGATTCATAAGATCAGATGACATGTTGCCAGTTTTTTGCATCCCAGTTTTTATGACCTTCGCACCACCTTACATGTTTTGTTGCATTGATGTTGGTAATGAGGTTTATGGATTGCAGCTTGGCCATAAATAATGGCATGTTGAAGTTCCCAACAAACTCTTATGACAGAAACGGGATCATTCTGACTGGTGTTCAACTCTGCTGCTATTCATGGTGCTGTGGTCTTGTGCTTCCATTGTACAATCCACGCCAACATTCGCCTATCCCTATCTGACAACTTCGTATGGTGTCCACAATTTGCACCTTTGGAGGCAACATCCTGTCCATTTTGATAGGTAGTTATAATCCGCAATACAGTTCCTTGTGTTACACCTGCTATTTCCACCGTTCTGGCTACTGAAGCTTCTGCAAGATGCGCACCAATGATCATGCCTTTTTGGAGGTCACTGAGATCTGACATTGTCGACAATTACACCACAACAGCTGTTTCACCTGTGCCTGTGGCACTGCTACGTGATGGCCAACATCGTACTTCTCCCCTTTATATACCTCATATCGTGGGTGATGATCACCCTGTGATATGCATACGGCATGTTGCATGTACTCAAGTCGCCGTCAGTGTTCCCATTATTTTGATAAACCTCTGTAGTTTTTTATCAATTTATTAGGAGTGTTGTCTCAAAAGCAATAAATTGGTGATGGTGAATCATTTTAAATGGTGGGAAATTTTTATTATGTAAGTTATCTAAAACAGCTTTATGTGCTACATTGATAGTGGAAGAAATAAACTAATAATAGTTTTGAACTCTTCACTTGTCATATTTATAGTATGTACTAATGATGTATACTTGAGGATAATAAAAATAATATATTCCTTAGCCAGCTGATCTGCTATAGAGGTTTGATAATATCTTTCGGTATATTATGCCCTAAAGAAGTTCTATAAGTAAGATGAGACCTCAGCAAAAAGACATCAGAAAGAAGAAATCCATTTCTTTTGTGGATTCAGACTCAAGCGCCTTTGCTCCTGCAGCCAAGCAAGCTAAACACTCCCTCTAGAATAACATTTAAAAGGAAATTCATGTGTCACTTAAAATGCCATCATGTATCACAGGTTTACCATTATTGCAGTAGGCTGATATACATAAACACCTTCAAAATTATAAAAATAGCTTAAATGTACTACACACTGGCGTTTGGTTACCTTTTTCCAAATTTTATAAGAATGTTTTAAAATTAAATCAAATGATATAAAGCTCAGGATTTTGGTCATCAATGGCTGCCAACAAGGAAAGTAACTGTTGCATTGGTTTTAACTTGATTGACCATTAGACTCTGTCTGGAGCATGCACTGTGCAGTATGACGTCTTGCATTTAGGGTTGCTGCAGGACTTGTTAACAGTTGAGGAAGATATTACTTATTTGCTTCCAGTTTACAATAAATTGATGGTTTGACATGTTATATGTATATATTTATGCTATTATATAATGGAAATCAAGGGCATTGCATAAATATAAAAGTTGTTTTTGAATGATATAAAAGTTACAGAAATAAATATCTTGGCTTCTTTGTGTAGGTTTAGATTTCACATTCACAGAATGTGCATGCATCACTAATCACGGCGATTGGCTAGATTCGGAGGGAGGAAGCTATTTATATCAATAGCGTCACCGTTACCATCGTACATGCCTGAAGATGCCACATACGTGAATCGTGGGGAAACACGTAGTGTAGGCTACCGAGGCTGGTTCTCGTTTTAAGTTTTTTAAACCTTTTTAAAGTTTTATAAACAGTTATGTTATCTGTGTTTGGAAGCCAAAGGTGACACTTTATGAACTTTAATATTGAGTGGCAAAAGATTTTTTCCAAGTGGGGAGGACAGTGCTAATTGCCTTAAATCATCCAATGGTGAACCGATAAACATCAATTCTTGTTGGTCTGTGTGTGTATCAATACGCAAAGTCGTATTAAACAGCATAACAGTAATAACAACTAGCATTTAAGAATAAACTGACAAAGTCAAGAACATCTGAAGTTAAAGGAGTGTGGACGTAGCACAAATAAAAGTTCAGGCATCAATATTAAAGAACTCTGGACTTGAATGTGAAAGGCAGTTCATCTTATATGTACGGAGACTGTACAAACAACAAGATAACCAATAAGGACTGGTAGCATTTAGAAACATCGTAACAGCAAAAGATAGCAGCTGTTAATGCAATTGTACCAGCGAATAAGAAAAATGGTAAATATGTTCACTTTGTAACTCTAATTGATCTTTGATTGTAAAGATTTAACCTAGAGTTAAGTATGTATACTATAGGGTAATTTTACAATATAAAAGGGTGTTTGCTAGATAAACCCCAATAATATCAATGGTTATTGTAAAGCGTTCCTCCAGGCTTGGAAAGTAGCTACTATTAAGGGTTTTAACTGTATCACACCACTATTGTGAAATTAAATTATCATAGATTTCACATCATTGTGAATATATTTAATATATATATTTTTTAATTATCAGAATTAGGAGCACTGCTTCTCTTGCACTCATTGAAACTTTACCTTGTATTGTAATATGCACATTGCCAGTGTTTTTTTTTTCCCCTTATAGTATCCTTTAGTTCTTAAAATGCTACATTTACTAAGTTTCAACCAAAGTTTTAAAAACATGAATTCTATGAGTTTTAATAATTTTTTTTTGCCATTGAACAAATTTAATATTTTGTTTGTTTATGATGTCTTAATATTCAATTCTTTTTAGTTTAGCGGATGTTGCTTTGTTGGTGCAACAATATGGCAGTATGAAAATATGAGGAAACGATCAAACAGTGCTCTAGAGTATTCAGTTTATTCATCATACTCTCCTACTTATAAAAGGGGTGAAATTAGGAGAAAGGTAATTTTGTTTTAAATATATTAAAAATATCTTTAAATGAGTCAAGTTTTTAACAACTTGTATTAAAAAATTGTTTTATGCTTGTGACTAATCACAAATATTAAAGTTCAAGTTAACTTTTAACCCTCCTGATCTTACACTTTGCATGTTCTCTGTTTTACATTTGCCATGAGATTTCAGGTATAGTACCATTCAGATGCAAACTGTCTGCTGTTACCAGTGGTGTAAGATCATCAGAAAATGCCACCAATTATGAGTGTTTTTAACAGTATTCTCAGCAAGTCCTCTTTGTTACCAAATATAGCTGTTCTTGGAAAAGTTTTGCTTTTAAATGTATGTTTTAGCAGCTAATATGAGTGATAAAAATAAATGAATGTTTCACCATAGTAGTTGAAAAGTCATATTTGAAGCTCTATAACTTCTCAAAATTTTATGAAAAAAAAAAAAATCCACCAAAGAAAAGTTTTGTGTATCTTAATCAAACTCCTTAAATCTTACTTTATAGCCATAGTCAATATTAAGGCAAGAACATTTTCAAAATAGGCTGGACCTCTTTCCTTGGGAGAATGAATTTTGCTCAAAACTAATTAAAGCATAAATGTTAACTCTGATTTCAAGTGAAATGTAATTGTACTTTTAATTGATTTGTGTAAGGAATCATTTCTGTGGATTCCAAAATAACCATGTAAAGAAGTGGTGCAAGTCTGTTATTTTGGATACTTGAGTGAGGTATACCTTGGATAGGAGGTAATGTTATGTGACAATAAATGAGGATGTTTTCCTGTATTTAAACATAAATTCATGCAAAATTAATGTGATATATCAACCCATTATTAATCATCTAATTATGTCTATATATCATTAGTTAGTTATTAATTAATAATGATTAATTTTATTTTGATTAAAGTGCACATGACATGTACTAGTCATCAGTGCCCCAATCAACTGCTTCCTGTGCTGTATGACAAAATCCAATGATGTATAACAATTCACTTGTTGAAATGTTGGTAGCATGATTTAGTGAGGAGTTTCCTGAAGACTTCAATATGATGGTTTGCTTGTTCAGTAGTCAGTTCATGTGAAACACTTTGGCAACTCCTGGCTACTCTATAGTTATAGATGCTGCTCTGTTCTGTTATATAGATGCTTCTCTATAGTTGCTTGTGAGCAACCAAGTTTAGATGACAGCCTGCAAGTGATTGTCAATAAACAGCTTCAACAGCATGGCACAGAATGTTGAAATTTACAGATATTAGTCATCACAATCACAGCTTACTTTTGAGGCTTATGTCACCACCTTTGGACTTCTTGAATGAAACTTGAGTAGCATGAAGGGAGACTGCCCCTCTCACTGCAATACAGTGATATGTCACCATCCACATTTTGCATGGTAAAAAACAGACTTATGAATCACCTTAGTATGTAGTAAATTACTCAATGTAGGAAGTTTTCATTTTACATAAAACTCAATAAGATTGACTCTGTGAGATTTCCTCCCCCCTCTTTTCTGAGGTAGAAAATAGGGGACATAATTTGAGTTATATTAGTTTTTTTATGGCAAATTTCCCCTGCATTGCTTCATTTACAAATGCTTTTCTATTTTTTGGAACATAAAATATATTTTAATGTAAATTATTTTTTATATGTATATAATTTTGTAGGCCATACAATATTTTGGATTTAAAAATTGTTCTTTGGAAGAGCATTTCCTACGGTGAACTGCAAATGTATTTAAATAATAGGTTACACTACTCATGAGTAGGGGTGGGGATGGCTCAGTCGATAGTGCGCCAGGCTCATAATCTTCAGTTCCCAAGTTTGAGTCCCAGCTGGGTCAGCATTGAGACTTATCTCTGCTGTCAGTATACACCCTGCCCACTGCCAGTAGGGGACACCGATGAGCTTGGAAAGGCTGCCATCTGTTGGATGGAACATTAAGTCACGACTCTGTGTGTGGGAGAGCCATACCCTGTGCATGTTAAAGAACACACTGGATGGTCTTGATGGAAGGCTCCATCTGTCTCCCAACAGCTGTTCCAGTGAATCCACTCCTCCAGCCTTCTCTGAGCCTTTGGGGTCCTTGTGACCTGGCCATTTAGCCCATTGTGTGCAAAAAAGTGCCACTCAGAGGTAAAACAACCTAGCTCATGCAGTCATGTTATTTTATTTTTCCCAATAACCAACTATGTGTACCAAGAGCTATCCAATTCTAAAAATGGCAGTAAAATTAAACAGTCAGATCAGATTGTGTGCGGCTAAAGGGTATGCTATATTTAATATGGGTATAAGTGTTATGTCATCAAGCATTTTTAGTTTAATCAGGCTAGAAAGTAATAATGATCTAATATTTATCTAAAATACTGATTTTCTAACCACCACTTCAATATATTGAGTTAATATTTGGTACAACATATTCTCATGTTACTCTTAAATTTCTGTCAAAATTCCAGGTTTTTAGCTTTATTATTTGATGAGTTATAGCAACTGCAGACACACACATCACCTTTTATTATTATAGTCCTTTTCATCCTATGTCACACTGGTTCACAGATGCAAAGTTTAATATGTGGTGAATTGTATGCTTATATGGGATTTTGCCTTTAAATTACAAAGGGCCATTAGAGAGTTAATTAAGAAACATAGTAAAACAAATTTTGCAATGTGTTTTCCTTTAAAATTACATTATAGTGCACTGTGATATTGAAATTGCACTACTCAGAAGGAGTGGATGGATTTGCATGCAAATCAGCCTATGAATGCAGAGCAGTGATATATGCAAATGATTATGTTTCCATGGCAAACACAGGGTATTTGTGGGAGATAGTAGGACAGAAGCTAAGTGGCTAAGCCCAATGCTTCAGGCACTAGTTGTCTGCATCAAGCTACAAAAGAGTTGATAACAGACATTGAGGATGAAGTGTAGAAGATACAAGACTGATCGTTTTGCCAACCATATTAACAGCTGGATGCAGTTCAGTATGGTTAAATTTTAGAGATGTGTGACAGCAGTTGGTCTACCCATGGTTCACTGCACATATGAGTTGTGATTCAAGGATGGTTAGAAGTTATTGACACCAAACATCTTAAGTATGTGGTGCCAGATGCACAAAAGCACAGGTGAATTGAATAATCTTATCAGCAGGTGGTAGCACACTCAACCTCAACCATAATTTCCATTCGATGAACTGTAACTGCTTCCATGGAAGTTTCCATCACAATTAGGGCAATTGTCAGGAGGCTGGCAGCCACAGGTGGGCTTGACTTCCATTTCATAGAGTGACCTTGACTATGCCACTATCAGACTCGGCTGAACCTGGGTTGGGTTAGTGCTACCTGGAATGGCAATGCAGTGTCTTCATCAATGAAAGATATTGCCATTCCTCATTCTTAATTAACCAGATAGCTCTAACCTTAGCCAGTCCATCTGAGCCTGACAGTGTCACATGGTTAATGTCAGTCTATGCAATGGACTCCAAGCTTGCAGCCCTGGATGTACCAGTTTCCTGGAAATCATCCTATCCACGATGGAAACTCTTATGTCAACAGTTACAGTTTATGAAATAGTAGCGATAGTTGCAATTGGATCTGTTACCATCTGTTAATGGATAATATGATTCACCTATGCTGTTGTACATCTGGCAGCACCTCACCCTGTATGATGACTCTGATTGCCTTCTTGAGTTGATGGCACCAATAATGTTCAGCTGTCCTTGTGACTCACATGTGCAGCATTGTAGTGGATTGACCAACCAGCTTTGCACAGTCCTAGTCTAGGTTCTGATATAATTGGCAAAAGGGTGATCCTGTTATTTTCTACACTTTATGCTCAGTATCTGCTATTAACACTCTTTTGTAGCTTGCTGCACACAACTACAGTGCCTGAAGCATTTGACTTATCAGTTTTCATCCTTTGTCCTGTGATCTTCCACAGCTACCATGTTTGTCATGGAAAAATCATTTACATATATCATTACCCTGCACTCACATACTGATTTGCATGCAAATCCATGTACTTCTTCTGGATGGTGCAATTTCAATGTTACAGAATGTACATAATGCATTAGACTGGATCCAACATTTCATGGTCTTTATTTCAGGATAGGGATTACATTTCTACTCAAAGAAAAGTAGATAAAGTTCTCTGCTCTCTGTTAAGAATAGAAGGTATAATGTAGTTTGAATTTTTGCATAAAACATGTTATCTTCCGTAATAATTATAGGACAACCTCAAATTTAAGGCTTTCTTTAATTTCAGAGACTCTGTCAAATAGTTTTTTATTGATTTTTTTTTATTCTTCAAACAGACCGGATTGCATGATTTTTTTTAACTTTATGTATTGAAGGATAGATGGTGTGTGTGTGTGGTGGGGGAAATATATATATATGACAATGTCCTTGACATAGGTGTAGATGGCTGCTCTATTGCTAGTACATAGGAATGTCAATGAAGATATCAGATATGATTATGAGATGAAAAAAGGCCACCTTAATACATTTGAGATTAAGAATTTTATTGTATAGGCAAGAAATACATCAGACATTTTTCATAAGTTTTAAATTTGTAGACATATAATTATAATTAGCTCTAGTTAGTTATTGTTATAACAATAGAAATTTTATGGTAATTCTTTATTTCATTGGTTTTTAGAGCCACAAAGCTAGCAGCTTATCTGCAGGTTATGCAAATGGCTCTACTAACCTAGGACTCAAATGAAAATTTAAATAACTGAAGTGTCACCTTGATCCAACATACCACTTCACCTTCATCACTAATGCAATGGATTTGAATCAGGAAAGGTTATAAAAGAATGGAATCTATTATTAAATAAATAGAATTCTTAATGATGAAAATACATAGAACACTTATCAAATGGACACTCACTGCAAAAGCCTGTTACAAGTGCTCTCAAATGCAGCATGAAAACCTAAGTCCTTTTGAGTCTAGTAGAAAATTTTCTATATGTATGTCCTAAGGAGACTCATTCAAACAATGTATGTATGTAATGTTTATGTTGCATCGAGTGAAGTAGTCCCTATCCTTGGGGACTAATTGTACCTTATAGGAAAACATTTCCTATCTGTGTCACAAGGGCAAAGTTGATGATGTTACAGATTGCATCCCCCTATTTACATTAATTCACATGGAAGAAAATGTCCATGCATGGACATTTTTTTTGTTGTCTTCTGAGGTTTCATCTTCCTCACAATCTTCTCTATTGTATATTGCACCGATAGTCTCCTCCAAAACGCTGTGACAAGCAGCTACTTGAGGTCAATCGATTTTTTTTTTAACATCAGAAGAAAGGGGAATAAGCACAATCTTTATTTAAAAACCTGATCTATATGTATAAATTTCTCTGAAGTATATTGGATATCCTTTATATATCCTAGTGATTGGCAATAGCTGGTCCTCAGATCAAAACCTGGTCCATGAATGTTCATTTGATCTACAAACTAATTTAGCATATTTTTCCAATTAGTTGAGTGATGTCAGTCATTAAAGTAATCTTGACCCAACTAGCTGTTGATTGCAGGTGTCTCCTGTTTTGGAGTTATCTATATTAGTTATTATTATGATAGTTATGTTTCTAGATATCTAGAGCAAATATTTAAATATATACTTTGATTACAAGTTGAAAGTGTATTGAAAATAAAATTAATTAGATAGTTATGAATAAATATGAAATTTATAGTAAGTAGTTTATGAATGACTAACCTATATATCCAGCATTGTTTGAATTTTTAACTCAGTTAGATTAAACTTTCTAAAATATATAGTAGATGATACTCTCCATGTTGCAAGCTTGCATTTGACATACAACTCAAAATCCCCACCCTGCCCTCAGTCAGTTGGGAACACCGATGGGCTTGGAAAGGCTGCCGTCTGTCAGATGGGTCGTGGTCCCATGTGTGGGAGAGCCATACTCTGTGCATTTTAAAGACTATGCTGGATGGCCTTAGTGGAAGGCTACCATCTGTCTCCTATCTGGTGTTCAGTGAGTCTCCTCCCCCTACCTTCTCTGAACTCTTGTGGTCCTTGTGACCTGGCCATTTAGCCCATTTTGTGCAAAAAAAGTGCTGCTCAGAGGTAAAACAACCCAATCAACATACAACTTTTTATGATTGATCATTGGAAATTCCATCCCACCTCTTTTCTGCTAGGGAAAGAAAGAGTTGTTGTATTGATCTGTTTTTCTTCTGAGTGGTACTTGTGCATACACAATGAGCTAAATGATCTGGTCATAAGCACTCCAACCACTCAGAGGGAGCCCAGTGGACAGCTGGTAGGAGACTGATGGAAGCTTTCCATCAAAGGCTATCCTGCATGTTGTTTAGCATTGACACGGAGCTACAACTTAACATCCCATCTGATAGATGTGGTTTTTCCAAGTCCTTCATTTTCCCCTTTCTCACTGAGGGCATAGTGGGGAATTAATAAATAAATACCCCCCCCCCCCCCTCAAGCAGCTGCTTGCCACAGAGGTCTGACGGGAGCATGTCAGTTTTTATGCCATAGTAGAAAGTCTGAGGAAGGTGAGACCACAGCAGAAGACAACACAAACATCCATGCCTTACCTGGGGCACAAACCCAGGGCCCTTTAATCACCAGTCAAGTGCACTAACCACTCAGCCACGGGACAGCCATGGTGGGAAATAGTGAATATAAATTTAATGCTGGCACATTTGACAGGAAGATACATAATTTGATATAGCTCATGATAATTCCCACCTCTGAAGCTTTCAATTGAGATATAATTTATCAACATTCAGGAGTCATTTATACATTTTCTCTTTTTCAAGAGGGTGTGGGGAGATTATAGTTTAGAATGCCAAATACTTAGGTTGCTTTAAGTTATAATAGGGAACTGTACACAGAGTTTTGAACCTAGCTCTTAATATATGGAGGAGTTCTTTTTTTTATGTCTAATCAAATGCTGAAATCTTGTTGATCTGAAGAACTAGCATGCAAAATTTAGTTATATCTTAAGATGTCTCCAAAGGCACATAGATACTGGACAAACAACTTTTCAAAATATATATATATAAGATGTACAGTAATCAAATTTTGATTTCCCAAAATGGTATTAACCCTTCCAAGGTTCCCGATGAACATAGACATTGACAGAATCTGAAATGAGAGACTGAAGGCGAACATACACGTCTTTTTTACAACAAAAAAATTTATATTTTAGAAATAGAATTTGCTGTTTTAAAATTTTGTTACATATATCTTTTAAAAATGTGTAATTCAAGCTTGAAATATAATAGTTTCTTTTTTCATTTGATGCATATTTTAATAAACTACTAGAAGATTCAAAAAACACATCACAAGCTTTTATTTCACATAAAACTCATTACGACCGCTTCAATCCCCCACTCCCCAAGTTGAGTTGAATCTAAAATCGAAATACCTATACAACATAGTACCCATGCAATACAACATTCTCTAGTTTAAATAAAATACATTTTCTGATATGAATTACAATTATGAAGGAAAAATATATAACTTGAGTTTTTCATAAATAAAAAATTATTAGCCTATAATAAATTTCAGTTATTTATGAACTAGATAAAATCTGAGCTTGATACAGAGTAGATACACAAATTGAAATTAAACAGTTATAAAATTAATAAGTAACAGAAAGTAATTCAAATGCTCATGTCACTTTCACGCTATATAATTATTTCTTAAACAATGGCTTTATCACATGAAATAAAATTAAATTGAACTATTTCCCCTTTCAAACACAACAATTATTATTTTAAGTTTTATTTTCAACAATCTCTAATGTTAAGTCTATGGGTATTTTGAGAAATTCAAATCCACCCACCCCAAATTTGGTTGACTCCAGCAGGCTATATTCTTCCACCGGATGAAGGGGAATGCTCATGCAATGTTTCTGGGGGCTGAGTGCATAAGTGGACAGATAAGCAAGCACAAACTTTCTTCTTTATATATTATATAATATAAATAATTTAATAAAGCCATCTGATTTCCATATTTTAGTAGCACTCTATGGTATTGCCAATTTGTTTGTTAATATTACTCTATATTGAAGCAACACCTGATTTAAGCCCACAAGTTTGATTTGAACTATTATCAACAAATTTTTCCTTAAAGTTTCAAAAATCTGCAAATTAACAGAAAACTGTTTTTAAAAACAAGGTTTTGGAAGTAATTTCGAAGTATATACATCTGTTTTTCCCTGTTTTGCACTGTTTTCTGCCTTGAATCTATTTCAGTATTCCTAGAATTATTTTTATCATTTATATCATTTATTCCAGCATTCTATACATTTTTCCCACTCTTCAACCCATAACTATAAGTAAAAGTAAAAGAAACACGTTACTCAGAGCTGTTATTGTGAAACTGATGGGAGAGCCAAATGCCATGACCTAATAATTGCATGCAGAGCCAAGTGCTGTGACCTAATTAATTGCTTGCATGTGTGGCAGTCCAGTGGCTATAAAATGGATTGTTTACAGCAAGCACTGTTATCATATTTTGGATAAATTCACTATACATCTAGTTAGTATTTATATTTTTATATTTAAACCTTAGTTTTCATTTTTGTACATTTATTTCTGTAAATTACCGATCTTCAAAATAAGGTTCAACACAGCTTATAAGATAAAACATAGTATATTCACGATAAAAGCTGTCCAACAAGTTTGTCTAAAATTAGTTATTCTCAAACATAAGGAGTGCAGATGCTCTTACAAATTATTGTTGTAATTACTATATTACAATCACATATGATCCAAACAATTATCAACTAGTCTAAATGCTACTTTATAATCACATAAAGCAAACTAGGTTAATTGACAAAATAGTAATATTTACCAATGATCGTTGATGGTACATCTACTTGTTTAGGTGTTTTAGCTGTTTAGAGTGACACGTCATTGTCTTTCACAATATTTGTGGACAATCTTATGATGTTCAAGAGTACGGCCAGGATACCTTTTATAAGAAACCAGTCCATTTCACAAGTGCATTCATTTGAAGATGTCGTTTCTTCACAATATCACATAGGTATCAGGAAGATAGTACTTTACTCCACATGGGCAGTAATAAAGAATTGTTGATTTAGTTCCAGTTATACCAAGCATCATTACTTGCTGATATAGAGTACTTATTGCTTTAGTAGTACTATTATACATAGTCTATTGATGTAAAATCTATTGTGCTTATTTTCAGTACTTGCTTCAATTTCATTGGCACATATCAAAGAAGGATCAACAATTGCACTTTCCTTAATATTTGAGATATAATTGCATACTTTTAAGCATTAAAAAACCCGATAAACTTTGATATAAAAACAAGTATAAAGATGCTCTCATACCACTGCTTTAGATGTTGAGAAAGCATAAACCGTATCGGCGCTCATGGGATGATTCCCAGTGCCGATATGGTTTATGCTTTCTCAACGTCTAAAGCAGTGGTATGAGAGCATCTTTATATTTGTTTTTATATCAAAGTTTATCGGGGGGGTTTTAATGTTTAAAAGTACGCAATTATATCTCAAATATTAAGGAAAGTGCAATTGTTGATCCTTCTTTGATATGTGCCAATGAAATTGAAGCAAGTGGTGAAAATAAGCACAATAGACTATGTATAATAGTACTACTAAAGCAATAAGTACTCTATAACAGCAAGTAATGATGCTTGGTATAACTGGAACTAAATCAACAATTCTTTATTACTGCCCATGTGGAGTAAAGTACTATCTTCCTGATACCTATGTGATATTGTGAAGAAACGACATCTTCAAATGAATGCACTTGTGAAATGGACTGGTTTCTTGTAAAAAGGTATTCTGGCCGTACTCTTGAACATCATAAGATTGTCCACAAATATTGTGAAAGACAATGACGTGTCACTCTAAACAGCTAAAACACCTAAACAAGTAGATGTACCATCAACGATCATTGGTAAATATTACTATTTTGTCATTTAACCTAGTTTGCTTTATGTGATTATAAGGTAGCATTTAGACTAGTTGATAATTGTTTGGATCATAAGTGATTGTAATATAGTAATTACAACAATAATTTGTAAGAGCATCTGCACTCCTTATGTTTGAGAATAAGTAATTTTAGACAAACTTGTTGTACAGCTTTTATCTTGAATATACTATGTTTTAAATTACCGATCTTTCCCAATCTTTCAGTTCATCTGTATTTTTTGATTTTTTTTGCAGTTACACTATATTGGATGGCCAGCTTACAACTTGTTGCTGTGGATGTTTGATTAAACATCACATTAGATTAAATATTAATTCTTCTTTTATTACTTCTTTATTTTGCAGTAAAAAGAATTTTGATCTTGTATCATTTCCTGAAAATGAATGAGGTCTTGGATACGAAAGTAAAAAGGACTTCCTTGGCATAGAAATCAATCCTCCTGTGGGAGGGCAATTTTGGCAAGGGTTTTTACACACCCTCCCTCTCCCCTGCAGAATTGTTTTATTGTAAGTTTTTTAAGTTTTATGTTCAAGGATTTTAAATGATTTTACCCCCTCCCCCTCAATATATTGGCTGTGCACTCTGATGATATAGACATTTGTTTTTTACCCTTGGTGCACAAACATTTCTGCACTTAGCCAAGATCACCAAACTTCAACACCCAAATAAAAAATTAATAATGGTTAGTAAAAAAAGGTAGCCAAGAAAGTTTTTTCCATTTCATAAACAGGACAGAAAATTCCATTAATGCAAGCAATCCAAGTCTCACATTGTATAACACTGTCCCTTGTTTTAAATATACCACACTGAAAAGAATCATTTAAAAAAATAAATATTATATTTTTTGGGAGGAAATTTACTTTTAATTTAATATATAATTTAACTGTTTTTATTCATCACATTTTTCAACGTAACTAGACCTTAATTTCCTAGTCCGATCTAATTTTTTCACTACATCAACATATCACATTGTAAAAACATCTTATTAAAATTAATGTGCTTGTAAATTTGTTTAAATTTTTTATTTTCATAAAATTTGTAATTAAATTCTGTTTAATTTGGTATATAGCATGACCTATTTCAGTTGATTGTTTGTAATTAAAACAATCAACATGTGACAGAATAGTTGGCAAAAATTCTTGACTTTTCTGAAAGTATGGTACTGAAAAAAAAAAATTACAAAACTGAAGTCATTTTCTTGCTTCAAGTAAATATTTATCTTTTTGTTATTCAGAAATAGCCTTTCTATCTGTCCCGTGGCAGAGTGGTTAGCGTGCATGGCTACTGATCTAAGGGACCTGGGTTCAAGCCCCGGATAAGGCATGAATATTTTTGTTGTTTTTCTGCTGAGGTCCTGCCATCCTCACAGACCTACTATGCCATATTAAACTGACAGGCTCCTGTCAGACCTCTGTGGCAAAGCAGCCGTTTGAGGGAGTATTTATTTATTTTTTTTATTCATGTGTATTATAATGATTTCTGTGTATTAGTTTTTTTTAAATAGATTTTTATTTGCATTGTCAGATGCATTTTTTTAGTACACTCTTCTATAAAAGCCCTATTAAAACAAAGCTTTGCTAAATATTTTATTTTTAGAAAATCCAGAATTAAATGGTGATTGATTTGGCATAATAACATGCCATAATTCCTTTCATTAGTTATTTGACAAAAAATTTCTAAAGTTAATTTTTTTGTCTGATCATAGTGTAAAAATAGTTGGGCTTCTGGGTGTAAATCAGTTTTTCAGGTGGGACCCTGAAAGAGTTAAATAGTGTCTAGAATCCAAGTTTGCACTGTTTCAGTAAACAAGCATATAAAATAATATTTTTTCCATTTCAGTTTAATTTGTGGTGGAACAAGCAGACAGAAGGCCAGAAAGTTGCATCTATGATAATTCTTAGCAATGTTTTTGTTTTCTTGTTGTGGAAAGTTCCTCATATACAACCTTTTATGGTACGATACTTTTGCTCCAGTCCTTCAATGAGTAAGTAAGCTTCTGCATAATTTAAAATTTTGTTACTTATAATAAAAAAAATACCCCCTTAAGCAGCTGCTTGCCACACAGGTCTGACAGGAGCCTGTCAGTTTATATGCCAGAGTAGAAGGTCTGCGAGGATGGCAGAACCTCAGCAGAAAAACAACACATACATTCATGCCTTACCCTGGGCTCGAACCCAAGTCCCTTAGATCAGTAGCCAAGCGCGCTAACCACTTGGCCACAGGACGGCTTCATAATTAAAATCAAAACTGTTACAAATATTTTGAGTAAAACAACTGATATGTTGATCAGGTAAGACTGTTACTTAACATATTGCAACAGCTTTCTCTGTGCTATCAGTGGAAAATGAAGAATATCACTGATAAGCAAGTAAAATTGTGATCTATTTTATGTTAAAAGAATATTAAGAATATAAAAGGTTATCCTTAAAATACTTACTGTACTTGTTGAATTTTAATATGGGTATGCATTAACATGCAGTTTAGTAAGTTTCATTAGATACATAACTGATATTCCCATACCAACATTACTTGTTCAATGTTGTAATTGTTTCTTGAACAGTGTGGGAGTGAGCATTGTCATGCAATGAAACAACCGTTTTACGCAAGAGTCTGGGTGCCTTGACTTTGTTCTTGCCTTCAAATGCCCATAGTTTTGCAATATTGTGAGTTTATGGCAGCATCACAATCCAGAAACACCAACAGTTTGATCCTGATGTCAAACTTTGTAATGCACATTGTTTAGCTGTGGATGCTTCCACGCAGGGTTTCTCTGGAATCCACACACTTTTCGTATTATTCAAACTAATACTTCTCACTGATACTGGTATTGATCAGTTCCTTCTGTGATTTTCCTCTTTCCCTCTTTGAGAGTATAAAGATTACTCAGTTCATTTCCCAGATTAGAGGTTATCCACTTTTCATTTGAATGATTCTTATAGGAAAAAGTAAAAAATTGAGAGTAGAATTGGAGAATACATCAGGTTGGTGGAAGAGAGCCTATTTTTTGTTCAATTTATAACCATATTCTATTCCCCCCCCCCCTAAAAAAATAGCAAATGTTAAAAAATTCACAGTAGGTATTGATGGTTTTACCCTTGAGCAACACTTTTTTCCAACGTTGTGGGCAAAATGGTAAGATTGCAAAACATGTTTTTTTTTCTACAGAAGAACATAAAGAAAGTTTTAATTATTTTATGGTTATTAAGGAATGCTTCTGAAAGCTAAAATGTACCCTCTTTTCAGTAATAATTATCACAGGAAAAAGTCATGTAGACAAGGAACACTTGAAATAATGAGTTGAAAAAAATTGGTTGTCCTGACTGGGATTCGAACCCCAGGTCTCCCAGAAGCATGTTGGGCATCTTATTTCAAATACCCTCTTTTATTCATCATTACTGGATCATTGTAACCCTGCACATTTAGAAAATGAAAAAAAATGCATTCAAGGGTTGAAAGGAACATTTTGACAACCATCTCCTTTAAGGGGAGTAGATGTACAGATATTTCTGGAGGTTTCTGTATGAAATAACTAAATACCAGTACTTTAGTATTTTTATTGGAGGAAGGTAATTTTTTTTAGGTTTTACAAGGGGTTTAGACATTTTTATTCTTTTTTTTTCTCTTATCACTACCATTTCATTTGAACTCTTCATGGTTCATTTTAGTAGTAAGTTCAGACATCTCGAAATGCTAAATGCACTCATTAGAAATAAATTTAATATTTTGAAATGTGTTACTCTCTTTTATATTTTTTCTTCTGTGTATCCGTAATTTAAAGCATTTTCTGTAATAATGTTAAAATACGGTATTTTTATGTTGCCAAAAAAATTTGTGACTCAATTTACTCTTCTTAATCTTTTGTCAATTTGAATTTAACAAGTGTGAATTATTTGAATTCAAACTTTTTTTCACCCCATCTAAGTAGCCTTGATACAATTAGTAATTCATGGATCACTTAGGAATCAGTAATTGATAAATCTAATAGATAAGAATGTTTACAGATTTGTTTGGAAAGGCACTATTTGTCAAATAGAATATTAAGTATTGAACAATATAATTAGCTCATATTGCAGAAATAAGTGATGCTCAAGGGTAAAACTTCAGTACTAGTTATTTATTGTGCTTTTTTTTTTGCAACATTTGCTTTCTTGCTCTTTTTTAATCATTAATTTGTTTATATTACATTTGTTTTCTATATGCATTTTTTATTTAAACTCTAAACTTTGCTTATTTTCCAGTTTCTTTTATGTAATAGATACTTTATTGTACTAATTGCTAATATATATATTTGTTTTTATTTCAGAATCTGTTTGTTTACCTATGTTTTTATCTACATTCAGCCACTATTCATTTTTGCACTTGGCTGCTAATATGTATGTCCTCTACAGCTTTTCCAGTAGTTCTGTAGCATTGTTTGGAAAAGAACAATTTTTAGCTGTATATTTTAGTGCTGGTAAGTTGTATTTACATTGATTATGACATTTGATTATAGCATTCAAACCTTTACATATTTCCAGTTTAGTAGATTATTTCAACTATTTTATTGAGCTTACAAAAGGAAACTATCACAAGTTTGCTTCTGGTATCTAATCTTTCCTTCAGTGACCATAAGATTTATATATATATATTAGTTACTACTACTTTGATACTAATATTAGTTCAGATAAGATTTTATTGTAAACTAGAACTACTGAACTGGAAGAGTGCAAATTGCCTCTGATGAATATGGAAATCTCATTTTTAAAAAGAATGAATTTTTTTGTTTACCTACTTTTGCACTCTTTAAAAGTTTCAATTTGAATTAAAGGATGATTGGGAAAATGCAAATAGTATTTTATTAGTGTTTATGCAACAAAAAAAGATATTTGTCTTTTATTTCTTAACTCTTAAAGTGTTGGAAGACACTGCAGTTCTCAAAGAACTTTGCTGCAATTTTTCATATTTTTACTAAAAGAAATATTCCTTTTAAAAATTCTTTAAAATAAAACATGGAAATTAGCAAATTACATTGTGTACAATTATGTGACCAAGTTCTGTCAATTACTTCCTTCAGAATAAAATTCTACAGCTCTTTGAATTTTGACATTCAACAGAAATATATAAAATCTTGCACTTTAAGGATTAAATATAAAAAGTTGATTTTGAAGTTTAAGCAAACGTCAATCAATAGCAATTACACAGATTACTTTTTGACATAGAATTCAAGGAATACTTTTGTGAAAAGAAAACGAGTTTTGCCGATGAGTGAGACTCAAATCAATGCCTCTAGTTACATTTCTTTGTTATTAATATAGTTAAACCCATTAGCTTGAATCAATAACATTCGGAAAATTTTGAGTTTCTTAACATTTTCCCCAAATTGATGATGTTTAGCAAATAACTTTAACATGCTCAAGTTGTAGGAATAAATATTTCACCTTTATGTTGAAAACAACAGTCTTCAATGACTTAAAATGTATTTGGGCTGTTTTACCTCTGAGCAGCACTTTGTTTTTGCACACAATGGGCTAAATGTAAATGGCCAGGTCACAGGGAAGGTTGGAGGAGGGAACCCACTGGATAGCTGTTGGGAGACAGATGGTAGCCTCCAGTCAAAACCATAGAGTGTGTTCTTTATAGTGCATAGGGTATGGCTCTCTGCACATAGGGCCTTGGCTTAACATCCCATTAGACAGATGGCAGACTTTCCAAGCCCAATGATGTCTCCTACTGACCATGGGCAGGGTGGGAAGTCTTGCAGAGATAAATCTCAATACTTGCCCAGGCAGAACTTGAACCTAGTAACTGTAGATTATGAGCCTGGCATGCTTCTGACTGAGCCAACCCTACCCCCTTAATATGTAGTAAATGAATTAGCACCAATGTTTTTTTATGTATTTTATTTTATTATTACAATGATTTTCATATAATTATAGGGCATACTGAAGTTCATTCTACAATTTATTTTAGCAATTTTTATCACTGATTTCGTATATTTTGATAATGCTTTTTAGCCCAATTCTTATTTTTAAGTGTCTTCAGTTCAGAACTAAGTGCTCCTGAAAGCAGGGATTAGTTCAGTTGATAGCATGCCAGGCTTGTAATATGCAGTTCCTAGTTCCAGTCCTATCTGTGCCAACATTAAGATATTTCTCCACTAAACTGCTATCCTGCCCTCAGCAGGGGACACACTGATAGGCTTGGAAAGGCCACCATCTGTTTGATGGGACATAAAGTTGAGGCCCCAAATAGGGGAGAGCCATACCCTGTGCATGTTTATCTTGATAAAAATTTCAGAGTGGATTCTAAAAATTTGCCTATTTTATAATTCCTTGACTAGAAATCAGTATGAATAAAGATAATCATGCAAAACACATATGTGTTTGGGACTTTTTGCCACCACTGTATCAATCAATGTTTGCATACCTGCCTTGTAAAAGTTCACAATTTGGATTCAGTGAAAGTCTTGATGTTGAAGTTTTTTCTACTCAAAAAGTGTTCCAAAAATGAAGTATGAAGGGTGTGGCAGGATTTCCCACTGTAATATGCTGTTTTTTTATAGCTATGTTTTTTTAACTGTAAAAAAACATAAAAAATTAAAGGAAAAAAAAGAATTATTTCGGAGAAAAGAATTAACGAGAAACGATATGGTGGGATGTACCTGAATACATACCTGATTGAAGGTGCTAACACTGAGTTTGAGACTGTAATATGCTGCTGACATAAATAGTAGATTGGAATGAAGTTCTTTTTTTTTAAACCTTTGTCATTCATCTTAGCTCTCTTCCCCAAACTCCAAAAAAAGTAACATTTTAACTTATACTAATTTTTCTTCTATTAGCACAATTAAGGGCAGGGGTGATTCAATCAGTGGTGCACAATGCTTGTAATCTGCAGTTCCCAGGTTCGAGTCCCGCCTTGGCCAGCATTGAAATTTATCTCTGAAATTCCCAGTCCTGCCTTCAGTCAGTAGAGGACACTGATGGGCTTGTAAAGGCTGCTGTCTGTCATATGGGACATTAAGCCATGCCCCCATGTGCAGGAGAGCCATACCTGTGCACTTTAAAGAACATGCTGAATGGCCTTGATGGGAAGCTACGTCTGTCTCCCAACAGGTGTCCAGTAGGTCCACTCCACCAAACCTCTGTGCCCTTGGGGTCCTTGTGACCTGGCCATTTAGCCTATTGTGTGCAAAAAAAGTGCTGCTCTAAGGTAAAACAACCTAACCCTTAGCATAATTTCTTTATTTGGTAATAGCACTCAAAAGGTGCTTCGCACTACTTCTAATGATGTAAGGAAATAAGCTCACCAGAGACAAAAAATTAGTCATCTCCTGCCATAAGAGAGTTAAGCCCGTTCGACAGCAACAGAGGGCATACCAGTAATAAATGTGTCCTACAAATAGCTGTGCTGTGCACTACGGGGTTCATACAGTGACAAGAAGTGGTTGTGTGCCATGTGTGTTAGTCGCTTCGTGAAACATAAGTCGTGCCAAAGATGTGAATGAGTGGCAAAAAGGTGTTATTGTGTTTGGACGAGCCAAAGGGCATAGTGTACAAGAAATTACTGCCTTAGCAGGCATGTCGAAATGTACTGTCCAAAGGATTTTCAGCAGTCGCATACATCGCAGTTCCACTGCTAATTGTTGCCAGAACTGTGACAGAAAGACTGTGCTCACCAATAGAGACAATGCAGTGTGTCACGCACTGTTGGGACAAACCGCTTTGCAATGAGGCAGGAATTGCTCCAGTCAGTCAATGCAGGCCTGCAATGAGCTGTTTCCAAATGAACACTCCGAAGGGAACTGCATGCCATGGATTTTTGGAGTAGAGTATCGTGGAAGAGACCCATGTTAACAGCTCTGCACAAGGCTGCATGGCTACAGTGGGTGTGGCACCACAAAGACTGGACTGTCGACTCTTGGAAGCATGTGATCTGGTCGGATGAGACTTTTTTGCTTGTACTCGAATGATGTGAGGCGATGGGTACATTGTAAGCCACATGAAGCCTTCCATGCAGACTGTGTGCAAGGTTCTGTTCAAGCTGGAGGAGGCTCTGTGATGTTCTGGGGGTGTTTCATGTATGAGGAAATAAGTCCTTTGGTTGCAGTGACATCACACTTGAACCAAAAGGGCTGTATGGAACTATTGGATGACCACATGTTGTTTTTCGTGCAGCATTTACACAGTTAACACCAGAAGGATACCCCCAGTCTTGCAAGATGAAAATTGTCGTGTGCACAGGGCTCGAAGTGTGTTGGATTGGCATGACGAGCATTCTGAAGCCTTTGAACATCTCAACTAGTCTGCTAAATTCCCGGATTTGAATCCCATAGAAAACTTGTTGGACTATTTGGGGCAATGAGTGAAGCACCGTCCCAGCCATCTGGCTGAACTGCTGCATTTGCTGCTGGAAGAGTTGATGAATATTGATGTGCCCTACATCCACACACTGGTGGCATCCATGTCAGACAGGATTTCGGCTGTTCTTCGGTCACACAGAGGCGTTATGCGCTATTAGGTGACATTCAGCCAGGGGTAACTAATTTTTTGTCCAGTGAGTTTATATTCAAAAATCTTACTGTTAAGTTATCTTCTGTAGAACCTGTGAGAAAACAACCATTGCTCTTAAATCCTTCTAGAACATATAATTTTAAAAGGTTACAATTGTTGGATGCTGTCTTATGGATTTATTCATAGACCTCTAGAAATGCACAGATTAGGTTATCTAGGTAGTATTTGGGAAGAGTTAATAGATAATACTATCATCCATAGCTGTGCAGCATGTACATGTCATGCAAACTGCCAAATCAAAATGGATGCCTTCACTTGGAATTTATTAGGCAACATATTGTATGTTTTGCATATTTATTGCATTCCTCCTGTGCCAACTTGGAGATTTTCTTTTCTAACCTCTTCTCTACTTTCAGTGAGAAAGAATATATCAATGGGCTTGGAAAAAACCTTCGTATGAGCATTAAACCATAACTCCATTGCAAGATAATCTTTTGCATGTTAAAGAAATCACTGAATGACCTTAATGGATGGCTTTCATCTGCCTTCTGGCATCTGTTTAGTAGTTTTTATTTCCCTACCTAGTTCTGAGCATTTGAGATTCTTGCTGCCTTGTCATTTAGCCCATTATGTGCATAAAATTGCTACTCAGAGATAAAATAACTGAACCTAACCCTATCAAGAGAAAATTTCAATATTAACAGTATTCTAGGTCTTAAGTTCACTAAGCTTTAGAGCCAGTGGTTAGTTGTTATTTTTCTGACTAGCTCTCTCTGTGTGTATACTTTAGTGTACTAAAAAGTAGAGATACGTGTAAAAGTCAAATAAATCAAGTAAAGCTACACTACGTGACCAGATTTTGAAAATAAAAAATATGGGACATTTGAGTTTATTTTTATGAAAAATGATATGCTTGGAGTGCTTATGGAAAAGCAAAGCATGTTAACCACTCAGCACAACAAAGCATGTATTAATTATTGAAAAATAAATAATATATCAATTTTTGTAAAATATTTTCTCTGAATTTGAAAAAAAAAAAAACCCAAACAAGTATTGTATTTTCAAACCAATTACAAAATTAAACAGAAAAGTGAGACAAATGGCATACTGTGAAATACGTTAACAGGACACTACAGGGAAAAGCAGGACATCTGATTACCCTAAATTAAGCATCACTTAACTTTTCCAAATTCAATAATAGTAACCAAAATAAATTGGTCAAATAAAGGCAAGGAAAAATAATTTTGCTCATGAGCTGTCAACTTCATGGGGTGAACCCTGCTATCAGCCATATTTGTATTTTATACATCAGAACAATTATCACTTTTTTTTATACACCAGAACAATTATTACTCTTCTTACCACAAATGTTTTTAAAATTAAATCTTGAATAGAAACTAGATGTAAAGGGCCATTCTTAACCCTTACCATGTTGCAGCCAAAGAATCGCTTTTATCTTTTCCATTCTAGTGGTCGGAGACTGAAGCTTCTCTCCCGTAGTACAAGGTTGTAAAAAAAAAATTTCTAATAGAAATCTGAATTTTTTTTCAACTCTTTCTATTTAAATATCATAAATAACATTTAAATATGTGATATTAATTTTTTAGCTGTTGATTCCACTTGAAAAAATTATGATAAAGTTTAAAAATAAATCTGTTTGAGTTGGTTGTGCATGTTCTGTCACTTTCAGTCACCATAAACATCATCAAGTAGTGCTGATTCAGTTCATGCCTCTAATCTGCCATACCGTATTTGGTACTCTATTAAGCACATTATACGGATGTATAAATGTGCTTAGATTATTGATTGGTTGTGTTTTGTGCTCTTTTCTGCTATTTATAACTACTAGAGTTGCAGTGCCTTCTAAACTTTTAACGTAAGGATATTGTTTTTTTTGCTCCAGAAATTTCATCATCCGGGAACTACGCACATTGGCTTTTGATCGATATTTTAGCAGACTTTCGATTTTAAAGACTTTTTTATTTGCTTTAATTCTTCTAAAATATTTTTTATTGCTTCTCAAATGGATACTGCGATTATAAACAATAATTAATTAGAAACGATCGAAAGCAAAACTGCTAGCGATCTATAATGGTTGCAATCAGGGCAAACATTTGGATTACTCAGAATGCAATTTTTAAATGGTAGGACTTTATTTATCAATATTTTTAATCACATTTAAAGCATATAAACAAATTAAGTTTAGGAAATTGCAATTTTTAACCAAAATTTCTACCAGAATTTTAGAAATAAATTTTTCCTAGTAGTTATGCAGCTTCATAATAAAGCAACTCATTCTCAATTTCAGTGTATCAATTAAACTTTAAATGCTTCGAAACATTTTTAAACTTTTTTTTCATAGTTATTTATTACTTTTCTGATATATTTTTCATTTCTTATTTAAATTATCTAGTTTTTAAAGTAAAATAATTTTTATCACACTGCTTTACTTACACTTAGAGTTTGCCGATCATCAAAAGTCTAAGAATATGCATAAATGACTAAATAATTTAGAAAGAACAAAATAAATGAAAGATTTAAGCAGTGACCAAAATATTATGAACTGTTTATATTAGAATAATAAAATATAGAAAAACTGAGGGAAAATATATTTTTGAAATTTTACTAAAGATAAAAGGGGATAATACAGTGAAATTTTGTAGTGTTTTAAAAAAATACTTAAAAAATTTAAACTTACCATTTTTTCCCCCTGAAATTTTGCCATTTTATTAAGCACAATTAAATGCTTTTTCTTTTGGTATATAACATGACACATTTCTGCTCATTAGTTATTTCAGGATGAGGTTCTAAAGTTGTTTATTTTATTTTCTGAAAACACTTTTGAATAAATCCGGCCACCACAGTGAGTTTAGTTTCAGAAACCCAACACTGTAAGGGTTAAAATGCCAAGATCAGTAAAATTCACTTGGAGTCACAACATGAAATGCTGAATAAATTCCTCAGTTGTTCAGGATCTCCTCCTCCCAATACTGAGCTCTTGGAGTGCTTATGACTTGATCATGTAGCTCATTGTATACACAGAAATGCCACTCAGAGGCAACCCTCCTGATCCAAACACCTTTACTAACCTTGCTGTCAAGTATTATTCCTATTCTTAAAAATATTTATAGAATTGGATAAGTGTGGCAACTGTGATAATTTTTAATGATAATTCTTATTTAGAATACAAATTCTCCAGAAAAAAGAACATATGCAAACAGATGATTATTATATATTCAAACGTAGGGCATTCATTATTTTATTATAAAAGCCTTTCCTTGAACCAAAGTCATAAACTACTGTGGCTGTACACAGTCTGTATATTTGATGATGATTGACTGATTATGTTTTAAAATGAAAAACAAAAGCTTTTATTCAGTAGCAAAGCATCACAGGAGATGTCATGTAGACATGCTACTCTTGAAATAGTTAGCTGGAAAAATTTAGTTCTGCCCTGAATGGGATTCTAACCCACACCTCCCAGTTATGTGCCAGGCATGCTGACTACTACACTATCAGTGGCTAACCTTTTGTTCAGCTAATGTGGCTTGTAAACTTTCCTGTATATTGATTCACTCATGGCACCAACTATGTCAGGAAATGACAACCAAGTTGCCTGGTATACAACTGGGAAGTGGTTCAAATCCACTCGCAGCAAAACTAAATGTTTTCAGGTAACTGTATTGCTCTACTATTGAATTATTAACTGAATGCCACCAGTGTGACTGATAAATTATTAAATTCCATCATACGAGGCAACTTGGTTGTCCATTTCCCAACATAGATGGTGCCACGTAAATCAATATACAGGAAAGTTTACAAGTCACATTTGCTGAAGAAAGGGTTAGCCATTGATAGTGTAGTGGTCAGCACACTTGGCGTATTACTGGGAAGCTGGGGTTTGAATCCCACTCCTGGCAAAATAAATTTTTTTCAACAATTTCACAAAAGCATTTATATTCTCAAAAAAAAAAAAATGATTTTCAATAAGTTTATTGTACAAGTCTGTACATACATCCTTAGCATTTAATTTTATCTAATTTTTCTTATTGCTGACATAACGTATTGCTTATGGCTAGTAACCATGAAAAAATATCACCTTAGAGCACCGATCTAGACATTATTGAACAATATGTTGAAAAGTGTAAAAAAGGTCCAGATAATGCAGCCAAATGAGTTTTTTTTTAATATTTGTTTTTCCCATTTGTAATTAGATCACAAAAATACTAGCTTATCTGCAGGTTATGACAGAAGAAATACCATGCCATCCCAGGATTTGAACTGGACCCTGGCAATTGCAGTCACCACAAATCAACATGATACCACTGTGCCACAGTGGTGGCAAAGTTCCAATAGAGATGGATAATAAGCTCAATTTGCATTGTTAACCCATGAAATATACTGTGAAATTTACTCCAGATCATGAATTGATAATAACATCTGGAACTTGCTAGATATTAAATAATTAAACTGAATGCTATTGAATTATATTCCAGATACATTGAAACAGGTTTATTCTGTAGGTTGTAGTAAATTTATAGTTCTATAAGAAACATAAATAGACTTTCATATTTTTTTTTAATTTAAATGATTATTGCATCTTTTGTTTTACAGGAGTAATATCATCTTTTGTCAGTCATATTTATAAAGTGGCAACATGTAGAATGGGAGTGTCACTTGGAGCTGTAAGTATAATTTCTTTTGAGTTCATTTCAGTTGTATAATTTCACAAAATAACTTCAAATTGTTTCATGTAGATTTAAAAGGGAAAAATTTTTATAAAGACTAATTGAAAAGAAAAACATCCATTGTTTTCTCACTTTTTTTACATATCCCAAAATATTCCAGCAGCAATGACCTTTCCTGATCTCATGGTGCACATTACTGATATTGTATCTGTCACATGACTCCCAAGCTAATTATTAATTAAACAGACTAATTGAAAATTTAATTTATATAATTGTTTTTACAATTTTTTTAATTACCCTGTACATGCTTTTTATGATGTATAAATAGAGCATAATTATGTGGAATTCAAAATCAATATGAGATGATAACAGTTTGTCATATTAGTTGTAAAGTGTTGAATTATAATTAACAATATCTCAAACTTTGCTGTTAGCTGATTTATCATAAAATTTAAATACTCTGATGCATGAAGAGAACACAAAATATGTTGAATTATCAGGGTCATTGAATTACTGAAGCACCTGTTTTATATGATATGTATAGGATAGAATACATATTCTATGTTTACCATGAAGCATAATTCTGGCAATAATTAAGGACAAAATCATATTGATGGTTATAATTCAATCTCCATATATATTGTTTCTTGTCCAGTTAACAGAGGTTTTTTTGAGTGGTATCAAAGTTAAGAATAAATCAGATATATTTGCAATCCCTATGATTTGTAGAAAATAAAGTTTCACACTACTAATTTCTACACTCATTTAGTAAATGTTACTGGTCAGAAAGGTAAACAGCAGGGAAAAAAATGGTGTCAAAACCTTCCACCTGCTTTGAGCAGTATATCATATCAATAAACTTCTTGTACCTAAACTGCTGGAAACTTGATCAAAGGATGAAAAGAACTTATTATAACAGCAGAAATCAGATTCAGAATCTGCTATTTAGATGAATATTAGCCTTACTTAATTCTTCAAAGAGAATTGAATAATCGTTCATGATCTCAAAAAGAATGCTAAACTTTTATGATCTATAGGGGTTTATCGAAATGATGGAAACATACTGTTTGTGGAGAACATTTTATTAATAAGCTGTAGGCCCACCTTGGACATTCATAACAGATGCAATTCGACATAGAATAGACTTATACAAGTCATGCACATGTGGTAATGGAATGTGGGACCATTCTTCCTGTGAAATATGACCCTACTGTGCCAGTGATGCTGGAGGTGGAAAGTGTGATCTGACCTTGCACTTCATATATTCCCACAAATATTCAATAATACTGAGCTGCTGTAGCTCATCCTCATGCTCTGCAAACCATGACTTGACACCTTTGCACAATGCACGGGTGCATTACCCACTTGAAATCAGAGACAGTCATTAGGGAACAATGCCTTGAACATTGGGTGCAGTTGGTCCCCAGGAATAGATTCATACATTGCGGATGTGACACAACCCTTGCAGAATAACTAATGGCCCTATAAGGAATGCCATGATATGGCACTCCACAGGATCAGGAATCCACCCCCATGCTTCATAGTTGGAACCAAACAGTCAGGGTGGTATACTTCTACAGTTTTTCACCAGACATACATTACCTTTGGTGGGAAACAGTGTGTAGCACAATTCATCAGACTAGATGACACGTTGCATCTTTAGCATCCCAATTTTTATGATTTGCACCACCTTACATGTTTTGTTGCATTGATGTTGGTAATCAGAGATTTGTGGATTGCAGCACAGCCATAAATACCAGCACAATGAAGTTCCTAACGGACTGTTATGACAAAAATGGGATTGTTTTGATTGGTGTTCAACTTTGATGCTATTTGCAGTGCTGTGGTCTTGTGCTTCCATGTATAATCTGTGCAACTTTTGTCTATCCCTATCTGATTACTTCTTATTGCATTCACAATTTGCCCATTTGGAGGCAATGCCCTGTCCTTTTTGATAGATGGTCGTAATCTTTGATACAGTTCCTCATGTTACATCTACTATTTCTGCATTCTGGTTATTGAAGCTCCTTCAAGACACACGCCAATGATCATGCCTCTTTGGAGGTCACTGAGATTTTACATTGTCGACAATTACACCACAACAGCTGTTTCACCTGCACTTATGGCACTGCTATATGATAACTGACATATTACTTCTCCCCTTTATATACTTCACATCCTGGGTGACATCGTTCCTGTGATATGCATATGGCGCATTGCTTGTACTCCAGTCATCGATGTTTCCATTATTTTGATAAACCCCTGTAGATTGCAAGGCCAGAATGAAGGAAATTATAAGTATTTCTGTATTTCATAATCACCATTAACCAGTTTTCTGAAAAAATTTTGAGTGGTGGAACTCTGTTACTGTAATGATATTGATGAATTGATACGTAGTAAGGTCCAAAAGTTTCCAGCCCAAGGGTATTAAAGAGGTAATAGAATCAAACAATAATTTTTATTTTTCAGTATAATCATCCTCTATTTCAATGCATTTTTTAGAATGGCTAATTAACTTTTCTATACCATTGAAAAAATAATCTAAATTTTTGTCCTTAAAATGGTCTAAAACTGCAGAAATGACTTCTTCATCACTTGTAAATTTTTTCCCATGTAGATCCAACTTCAATTTTGAAAACAAAAAATAGTCACTAGTGGCTAGGTCAGGGCTGTACGGTGGGTGATTTAATTCCTGGAAACCACATTGCTGAAACCAATTGCCTTCACAGCAACTGAAGTGTGCACTGGCACATTGTTGTACAATAACCTCACTCCCTAGGACAGCTTTCCTCCGCATTTTCTAAATAAAAAAAAAATTCATATAAAAAAATTTAATTAAAAAAAAATAAAAATTAAAAAAAAAATAATAAAAAACTTTTTTTAAATAAAAAAACTTAAATGCTGTTTAATTTCTGCCGGGCTTTCGCATTCTTTTGTCAAAAATTTAATGACCACGCAATACTAAAGTTTAAACATTTTAAAATATTGGGCAACACCACTTCTATCTGTGGCGTGAACTGGAGTGCTACTGATGCTAGAGCTGCAAAATTTTAACTGCAGTGCAACAAAACATAGGGTGTGTGTGTGTGTGGGGGGGGGGGGGGGGTTGATGGAGTTAGACCTGTCAATTCTCAATTCTTGTTCTAACATGTTTGGGCCAGAAACTTTTGGATCTTACTATGTAGCAGCTGTGGAACACAAAGAGAAGAATAGAGATGATTTATTGATTCATCAGGATTTAAGGTTAACTTCTTCATAATTATTGATATTATCCAATATTGTTATTGCTATTGACTATGTATTAATATTCTAGTTCAGTTGACCATATATTCATATAAGGAGTAAAGTAAAAATATGGAGTACCTTAATGGTAAAATTCGATATGAAAAATGGGAATGTGTGTTAATTTCAAAGCTACAAGATTTCTTTTGGGTTATCATGATGAACTCAGCTTATCATGATGGGTTACTCAGTCATTATGAAAGTCATATTTTGGTTACTATTTTTGAAATTAACTATTGTGTTTGGATGAAATGGAGCATAGGAGAGGAGATTCATTTAAGTATAAGTTATGCAGCTTATTTCTAAAAGAAGGGAGTTCAGGGCTGAGTTAGAGGAGATTCATTTAAGTATAAGTTATGCAGCTTATTTCTAAAAGAAGGGAGTTCAGGGCTGAGTTAAATCAACATCCTGCTGATCTTGATAGATAGCATTATAGTGTGTTTCATAAACACATAGATAGATTTTCTCTTATTGTTGTAATGATAATAGCTTATTACTGGCTTTAATATTTGCCTTATTTCATAATCTAAAGTTATTTTAGTTGTCTCTAAATTAAAACTACCCAAATCTAGATGAAATCACTATTGAAATGTTTAGACCTGAGAATGATTCTACTATCAGATGGCTGACTGTAGTGTTGAATATTTTATATGATAATGGGGTTATTCTTAAAGATTTTACTGGAGATATTATTATCCCTGTTTTCAGAAAAGGTGATTGCTGTTCTTATGATAATTATGGGACATTAATCTATTCTCTGGTTCAGGTAAAGTTCTGTCTGTTATTGTGCTTAGTAGAATTAAACATTTGATTGATGGAGAACTTCTGAATGAACAGAGGTGGTAGGTTCAGAGGTGGTAGTGGCTGCACAGCCTAATTCTTTACCCTCAGACAGATTCTTGAGGAATGTTTACAGTTTCAATAAACCTATATTTGCTTGCTTTGTGGAGATTTCTAAAAGGCATTTGATTCTGTTGACTGCTATAAATTGTGGTTGATTGTAAGATCATATGGAATTCCTAATAATTTAACATGATGGATTTCTGTAATAACAATGAGTTTTTTTTTTAGGGTTGGTAAAGCTTGCAGTGACAATTTATCATTGCTACTGAAATTCAACACGCTTGCATTTTTTCATCTTTTGAGTTTATATATATATATAAAGTAATAAAATAAATACCCCCCTCAAGCAGCTGCTTGCCACAGAAGTCTGACAGGAGCATGCCAGTTTATATACCATAGTAGAAGGTCTGAGAGGATGTCAGGACCTCAGCAGAAAAACGTTTAGTTACTGATAATTTTATGAGGAATTCATTGCAAAGGAAATACTGGGACGTTAAATGGTTAAAGCAGCTGTTCACAAACTCCAACATGAAAGTTGGAAAATATAATTTTTTTTTAAATTTGGTTCTACTAAAGCAAATAGTGTTTTAATAAGATGAAGGATGAAAATTTTAATAACATCTTACAACTATTTATGTCACTGTAGCCATATGTTCATATGTTCAACAGTTCATTTCTGGTATTCAGTCCCATTCTTCACATACTGTTTCAAAAAGCCAATTTTAATTTCAACAATAAGAGATATATATTAATATTTAACTTTAATAATTAACTTTATATTAATTTTTGCCTATACATCTATATTGTGACAAGTAAAATGTAATGAATAAATTAAACTTTTTTGTTCTTTTTTTCCCCCCCCCCCACTTCTTTTCCTGCTGGTCCACTACAAATAAAATATTTTCTAATCAGCCTGAAGCCAAAACGTTTGTGTACCAATGGTCTAAAGATATTAAAATATTTGGTTTAGATTGAGTTGATAATTTTGTCTTTTAGCAAATGATGTTGGCGAGATGAAACTTCCTTAAAACTATTGGTGTGACTGACAATAGGATAGGTTTGGGGATATATACAGAGGAAATAAAGTGATGAAAATTGGCCATGTGGATGATGCTTCTTTTTTTTGAATGGCTGTTCTCTTGAGCAAGTTTTTTAATTTAATTATATCGGAGTTGTGCAATAGATACTGGGAATGTGCAGCATGAGAAACAAAATAGGCATTACTACTGGGAATTTTAAGAATGTGTATAAGCTGCGGAAAAAGTAAGCATATGCACGTGAAGACTAAAATCAGGCTCTATAATAGTTCAGTACTTGCTTAAGATTGCTACAGTAGCCAACCTTTTATTTCACTTCATTGAACATTTTAGGAATAAACTTCCTTTGGCAGAAGCAGTACACTAAGCCTCAGGATATCTGTAACTCAGTAGAACAAGTTAGTACTTCCCCCAGTACGGGGGAGAAACGATCGAGCCACAAGGGCTGACCTTGACCCCGGAGGGTCGGTAGATCTCCAGGCAGTCGAGTAGCAGGCTGTTTTATTCTTTCTAATCAAGATAACAGGAAACCTAATGCCTTTGATTTTAGATGTTATGCAATATATTATTAAGCTTAGGTGGTTTGACTATGCAAGTAGTGATGAGGTTAGACAAAAGAGTCAACTACTATTGAGTATCATCTTATGTAGGGAGCACAGCTGACTGAGATTAGTCTACAGGCCTGCTCATAAACCCAAAAAGTGCATATTCAATTTTCAAAGCTGAGAGTTGTTGGTGATGCTGTCTCCACACTGTCGCTTGCGTGTCTCTTGTTTACAGAAGATAACATTGGTGGGAAGTGATTTTAGTTCTTTCTCAATTTCACAGTGTAGATTGCATGTGCTTTGTTCTTTTACTTCTTCTTAGAAGCTTAATTCTTTTACCTCTTCATCTGCTATTTTAAATCATGGTTTACTGTTCCATTCCTATGTGCATGCCACAGAGAGGGAAAAGTACCAGAACCTTGTTTCTTTCATCAGGAATATTCGAATCTGTGATCTGAATTACCCTTATTTGAATCTGTATTAGGTACAGTATTAATCTAGCATTTGGCCCCTAGTGTCCACCACTTGATATTATTGATGAAGCATCTTGCTCAATCTATTTTAACTACAGAGAAAGAATGCCAGCTGTTTTTTCTTTTCATGGTTGAAATATATCTATTTTGGTGTCATTTTTCTTTGAAGTAATATGAATTGAGCAAATGATCTTACAATTGACAATTTTTTTCCTTATCTAGTCCTCATATACCAAATTGTGTTTTTTTATATGCACACTGTATTTTTGCTTTCTACTGACAACTATGGGAATTCTTTTTTTTTGAAATAATGGTGGGGATATGAATTTAAAATGTATGTTATTCTGCAGCTGAAAAGTTTTCATTTGACATATAATGGTTGTCATCATGTTGGGCAAAGAAATTGGGAATAGAAAATGTTAATTTCAGAATGTAACATTATCTCCATTGTAAGCTGTCACTTGACATAAAACTTGTTCTCATAGGCCTTTGTGTTTCTCGTGAGATTGGTGGGTGGGTAGGGGTGAGTAGAGATTATGTTTTTCCTCTTAATATCCAAAAACAAATAAATGTTACAAATTTTCATTTTGTGCATCTCAGTGAAAAATATTGAAAATGAGTAAAGCTGCAAAGTTAGAGATATTTGAGATATTGGCAGGAAAACAATAAAATAGAGTATTATATGAAAGTAGAAAAATTTATAAATCATACTTTGAAATAAATCGAACTTTAAGAGCCATTTTGCAGTATGAAAAATTCATCGTGGGAACAAAATGTTATAATTATTGACAAAATGGTATATTATGTAAATAAAATCGTTTTCACATGCAATTCCATATTTACATTTTGCATAAAATGGTGATAACGATTTTTTGCTAGCAACTGAAAATTGTGTAATTAACATTATACAATAAAAAATTTAGTATTTAGGTTTAAATGGCTGAAAGATCATTTTATCAATGGGAGAGATTTTGAATCTTCGTATATGCCAAGATCAGGGACATACCGAAGAGATCTCCCCCCCACCCCCCAAAAAAACTCTGACTATCTGATATGAAACTCAAACTTGCCTGCTTCAATTTCCACAACAGTTGGCTTTTTATAATTTTATTTTAGTCCCATATTTTATGTCTGACATTAAAAATAGATTAAGAAAAAACTGTAAAATCTCATTCCATATACAATATAATTTTAATTTTTCCTGTTCAGTGGAATGTAAAACTAATCAAATCTTATCCCTCCCGTCCCCAAAATTGAATTCTCACACCCCCAAAACTAAATCTTCAGACCCTACTACCCCTTTCCCTGAAGCAAAATTCTTGATACATGACCAAGATTACAGATAAGTTATTTCTAATCAAATATTGTTTATTTCAGAGCAGTGGGGTATAGTTAAATGTAGTAAAAATAACTTAGTGAAGGAAAAAAAGAGAGATGTTAATTTTTTCCCATTATTGGTAGCTCTCATGCAGTGTACCCATTTCTCATTTCTAACTGCAGAAGATTATCACTAGACTGTGATGCCACTACAGTGTGGTGGCATCACCATCTAGTGATGACCAAGTGAAGCACTGTCAGAAAATATATACACAAGAACAAAGGTGATTTCCATTCATGAGCAGACTTGTAGCTAATCTTAGTCGGCCATGGTAGGGAGTGACTGCATTGTTTTGGCCATGTTGCCCACATTCAGAACTACAAATTAGTGAATAGAATTATGAGCAGTGTACCTAAAAACCTCAGAAAAAGAGGCAGACCTCCATGGCTTCGTATGTATGTATGTATGTATGTATGTATGTATGTATGTATGTATGTATGTATGTATGTATGTATGTATGTATGTATGTATGTATGTATGTATGTATGTATGTATGTATGTATGTATGTATGTATGTATGTATGTATGTATGTATGTATGTATGTATGTATGTATGTGTGTATGTGTGTGTGTGTGTGTGTGTGTGTGTGTGTGTGTGAATTGAGTGTTTTTCGTTTCATATTTTGCTTAGCAAACAGCTTTAATTTTTAAAAGCTGTGAAATATGCTAGAGTTCTTTTTAGTTTATTGTATTTTTATTCATTGACAAACAGGCAACAACTTTATTGGAATTGGCTTGCACTGATCAAGTGCAACAGCAATAGTTCAGGCTAGACATGTATGAAAAACTAAATTGCACTGTCTGGTCAGACCTCTATAGCCTGTAGCTGCCTTAAGATTATGATATATTTTATAATATATTTTCTCTACTTGCTTTTTATTTATTGTAATTTTTGTACTAATGATTAGAGAAATTTTTTATTCTTTGAAAGCATCATATGAATATTATAATTTTATTTAAAAATATTATTTTAAATTGCAGCATATTTCAGTTTTTCAGATAGCTTAATTTTAATACTAGTTTGTATCTGTTTCTTTTTTTTACAGTCTGGCGCTTTAATGGCTATTTTGTCATCTTCATGTATTCAATATCCTGGGGCCCAGTTAGCTGTTATTTTCTTTCCTTTTTTAACAATTTCTGCTGGCACAGTAAGTTACAATCTTTAATTCCATTATAAATATGCTAAAAGACTGCAATAATAAAGTATAAATAACATTTCAGTGGGAAAATGAATTTAGAGTGAATAAAAAAATTGTTTTTTGCTCTCTTGTAAAAAAGACTATATTCTTAGTTAAAAAATTAAAAATTCTTAGTTATAAAAATATTAAAAAGTTTTTTAAATATTTTTTAAAAATAAATATTTACAATAATGGACAATAATGCAAGTTTTTTATTTTGCACTTTTTTTACCCTTCAATTTTTATTTCCTAATAAAATGAAAACTGATGGTTATTTAATAATAATTTCACTAATATTAAACTGATAATAAATGGCTTTGTTTTTCAGATAGAAAGACTTTTTGTAAATGGAACTAATAAACTTCAACAACTGTTAAGAAACTAGAAAATAAAGTTTTTGATATAAAGTTCAGGAAAAAAAATTAGTAATACACTGAAACTTGTCTGTGTTGGCTACTTGTGTTTCCACTGGAAAGTGACCAACTTCAAAAAACAAATAAATTTGATGTTACAAATGTTAAGGAAACTTCTATTGTAGAAAGAGCAATTTTCAGTAAGCCAGAAAATTTGGTCTAATATAGCAGGAAATTTTAATTTTTCTTGTGCTAGGTTACTTTAATGCTAATGTTGGTAAACATTTTGTAGGAAATTTTGGTATAATAGCTTGGATAGCAAAACTGAGGAAGCAGATAGACAAGACAACAATAGACAGTTTTATCAGATAGTTAATGTTTTGTGTGAGAAGAAATAGACAGGAATTGAAGGATAAACACAATAAGGTTATTTTGAAGGTAAGGATTCTGTCATGGCTAAGCATCCTCAGCATTTCAGAGATATTCTGAACAATGTGGTAATGAAAGCTCTCTCTAATAACACAGTCATATGTAAGAGTTGATAAAGCTTTTAGCAATTGGTTTAGCATTACTACTGGAGTTCAACAAGGATGCATTTTGCCTCCTTTCCTCTTTAGTTTGGTTGTTGATTATGTTATGTGAAATTCCCTTTAAGGGGAAGATTTTGGCCTTAAGTGGTGGTCTCAAATTTGAAAATTTCTGATTTAGATTATGCTGATGATTTAGCTCTGTTGGCCAGTAATGCTGATGAGTTGAACTCTTTCATTTGAGCTGTTGATGAGACTGGTAGAGTGGGTTTGGTTATAAACAGAGAGAAAACTAAAGGGATGAAAAGTGGTCAGACAAATGGTGCATCAGTTGCTTTGAATGGCTGCACTCTTGAGTAAGTATCTCAAGTTTAATTATCTTGAGAGCTATGTAACAGATACTGGTGATGTGTGGCATAAGATTAACAGATGAATAGGGATTGCTGCTGGGACTTTTAATGATCTATGGAGAGTGTGGAGAAATAGGTGTATACACCTAAAAATTAGACTGTATAATAGTTTGATTCTTTCTATGGTTAGTTATGGTAGTGAAACTTGGATGCTTTGTGAACAAGATAACAGAAAACTTGATCTTTTGATTCTAGATGCTTATGCAGTATCTTGGGCATTAGGTGATTTGGCAATGGAGTCAGCAACCACCTCTGAGTAGCATATTGTGCAGAGAGAGAGACTGCATTTGTTTGGCCTTGTTGCTTGTATACATAACTATAGATTAGTGAGTATGAACATAGATTATGAACAAAAAAGGTCTCAGAATAAGGGGTAGACCTAGGATGTGATGGTAGACAATGTCAACAGGACCTTGTTAGAATTGGTCAAACAAATTAGTGGCCAAAACAGCAGCAGCTCAGGATTAACATGTTTGGAGAAGTAAATTATATAGTCTAGTTAGCCTTCCATAGCCCATGGTTGCTTGAGGATTGTGCATTGATGGATGGGTAGACAGACAGACATAATTCATTTTTACAGAAAAGAAACAATGATAAAGGTGGAATCAAAAAAGGTTAAATGCAAAAAAAAAATGGTAAATATATTTTAATACACTTTATGTGTAGATGATTAGTAATGAAGATTGAAAATGAGGAATTGGTTGTTGTAAAAATTGTTATGTATTGAAAAATATTTTGTAAGAATTCGTATGTGCATACTTTGTCATTGGTCAACGGCAATTCAAATGTTCATTATTGTTTGTTAAACCTATTTATTTATATAGACATGTAAGAAATCTTTTTGAAAGAGTTTGAATTATAGAGCAAAGATAGGTCAGATAGGTGAAATAAGGAAAACATCCAAGATATCTTATATGGTAAATATAATAACATAAATGGTCTTAGGGAATAAGTGAAAAAGTTGTTGTGTGTAGTCAAAAACCCAGCTATATTTTAAAAACCATGTTAAACTGAAATCATATTGGTAGAATAAATGTTAGTCAGGGACTGATGTATTTAAAAAAAATGAATGTCCCCTCAAGCAGCTTCTTGGCACTGTGTTAGATGCTTGTCAGTTTATATGCTATAGTAGAGGGTCTGTGAGGGTGGCAGGACCTCAGGAGAAAGATAACATAAACATCCATGCCTTACTCAAAGCTTGAACCCAGATCCCTTTGATCAGTAGTTGAGCATGCTACCACTTGGCCACATGACAGCCTGCTGGTGTATAGAATTGCAAAAAATAGAAAAGTTCATAAATGGCTGTAGCAGGGGTAGCTAACTTGGAGCATGCATACCATTTGTAGCAAACCTCCCAAGTTTTTTGCTTTTCTAAATTCGATTCACTGTGGATGGCACAAGATTGCATGTGTATATACCACTGAGTGGCATGTGACACATTTCTAACTTAATATGTGGCACTTTGTCAAAAAAAAGTTTGCTACTCCAGATTTAAAGTGAAATTTGTTGAAGAGCATTAGCATTCAGCCAGAAGTCCCTAATAGATGGAATTCAAACACTGATGAAAAACGAGATATCTTACTCCCAGGTTAATAAGAAGAGTTAAATGTGTGACATATTGCAAGCATCTTTTGATTCATGGCAGGGCTGAATTTATGAATACTTTCATCTGTGTTACTATTATTACCACCATTTTACTTTGTCTATGTTATTAACGATTTTAGCATTTTAAGGAAAATAATTGAAACATTTTTTCCCCAAATTCTTATTTATTCATAGGGTGTTTATTGTAGTGTTTTGCTTTCTCTTTCTGGTCATAGGCTTCGTAAGTTACTCTGTAAACAAAATGATATCCTGATGTCAAATTCCTTGAAAAGACATTAATGAATCTCATTTTTCAAAATAGCTAACATTCTTTCCAGTCACAAAACACTATTTTAAAATTCTTCACATCCACTAGGAAGTATTAATAGTTTAATGTCTCTTCAATGGCACAACCAGAAATTTTTGAAGTTTTTATTAATGTGAATTGCCGAACCAATGATTTATTAGAAATACCCCCCCCCCCCCTCCATCCTTGGCTAATTACTTGACTTTTACAATAGAAGGCAAATTAGCTTATATCCTTTCACGTTCAGTTTAGAGGTATCCAAACCACTGCCAAAAGTTATTATAAAGGCACTAAATTAAAGAGATTTGAACTTATGGAAATAAGGGATGAGTATAAGTTGATGATTAAGTTTGAGGTTAGATAGGTGTTTCTTAAAGAAGATTATTTGCTATGTGCAAATCTGCTATGCATTAATTTTTTTGTATACCAATTTCTTTTGTCTAGAATGTTTTTTTTTCAAATTTCACATTCACAATTTTTCAGGTCATAGCAAAAAAAAAATTATTTAGAATAATACCCTAAGATATTATTAGCATAAGCCCTTGGTGACAAAAAAAAATATTAGAAACAGTACCAATAGATATTAGTCCTTGGGTATATTTTCTGCCATCGTATCCAAATCTCCACAGTAATTTTCTTCAAAGGCCCATTGTCTTGCATACCTTTCTGTAGAAGCACTTTAAAAATGTTCAAAGGTTTTACATATTGCAAAAATAAAAATTGAGAAAACAAATAAAAATTGAAACAACATTTTGGAATATCTTTTGCATTAAAATACTTTAATCACAAATTCACTGTTAAAATAATTTAAATGCCCTTAAGTTTAGACATGAATTTAGTCTTTCTAACTAAATCATTTTACAATACAACATGGAGTAGATATAGCTTATCACTTGTAGCATAATATTACTTTAATTCAGTAAAGTTCTACATGCTGATGCTTTGTATGCATTCATTGAACATGAGGATTTTGCTCATACTTATTTGACTGTTGTGGTGTGCCTAGTCTGTCATGGCATGCATTGAGGAAAGTTTCCTATGCCATAATGAATTGAACATGGCCTTCTCAGGCTAGCTGATTACTTGGCATGACAATAACTTCTTTACCATTTTGATGTTATTGTAGGCTGGTACGCTCAACACTAAGAACTCATTGGTGACATCATAAGTGGAGAAACTCGGTTCTAATTGTTGTTTGAACATGATGAAAAGTTTAAATTTTCATGATGTTTGACATTTTGAAGACTGATGGTAAGTATCCAAGTCAGATATTGCATTTTTCCAGTCTTATTCTTTTTAAATATATTAAAAACATATAAAAATTAAATTTTCTCAGTACATCCGACCATTAAAAGATTTAAGCTTAAGATAAAATCCACTTTACAGTATGTTTTTACATCAGCTCATCAGATGTTGTCATTAGGCAACGTGATGGTTAGCAATGGTCGCTTTTATTAGGCTGTCCCCTAGGGTGCTTTATGTGGTAATATGGTAATTTACCACTGTACTCCATGTTGTGTTGTACAACAGTTGAGTTAGAAAGCATAAACTCTTATATAAACTTAGAACATAATTTAAGGGCATTTAAATTATTTTAACTGGGACTTTATAATTAAAATATTTTAACTATATATCATTGTGTATTTAATCTAATTAATATAATAAACACTGTTTGATGAAATATTTAATCTCTCATTATATGTAGCTCTAAAACTTTCATCAAAAATATGCTACATAAATTGAAAAATCTATCACAACTCAATGTAAAATGCATCCTAAAATGCGATGTGTTATCCATTAAGTTAGATACTGTTCTGATGTATCTCTAAGCACAGTACTTAGATTACTGACTTACAGAGGTGGGCAACTTTACAGTCCCAGGTTCACTTTACAGTTGAAGCTTCAATGCAAAGGCATTTTTTTGCGCATATTGTTTCTTTTAAGCTAAAGAAACTAGTTTGTTTCTCTGAAGTTTATAATTTTCATTCAGTAATGTACAATATTTTGAAGAAAAATTATTAGCTCTAGGTTAAGTATTAAGTAAAAACAATTATTATCAAAGAATATATTTTTAAAAATATACATATCCCAAAGTAAGATGAATGATGAAAAACATTTTATTTATTAATACTTATTTTCAAGAGAAAAATGCAATGAATTCTTCATTTGTATATTTCAACATGTCTAATTATTTTATTACCTAATTAAATTTATTTGCAATTTTTTAAATGTTCTGAATGTTAGACAAGTGCTTTTTTTGCCTTGTTTTATTTTTGACCTCTGACAAGGTGAGTTGGACCCCAGCAACCACTTTCCTCCTATCTTGTCTATTCCACTGTTCAGAATGGTGAGTCAAATTTTATTTGCTTTCTTATCTCATATATCTCATAAAATCATTTTGTTTACATATATATATATTTGAAAATAATCCAAAAAGATTTTTCTTTGAACATAAATCAATAAAAAAGAATTTAAAAAATCACATAATTGACTGTGGCACACAACAAGAAAGTACCCTTGCTACCATGGATACCTTCAGAAATTCACCCATCTTCCCCAACATATAGGTATCTCATACATTGCCTAAATTCTATTGAATTTTTTCTAGAAAATATTGGATTATTTACAGTAATCATCAATGCTAGATAAGTAATATGCACAATTTTAGCTATTCAGTTTTAGTTTGTTTTTTAATGTAAATGAAATGTGCCTCTTCCTGAAATAATTCCTGATGATGCCATTAGTATATTAGGTGTATGTGTGTGGGTTACCAGCTTCATAACTTTATTTTGGCATTATGAAAGTAATACTCCTTTATAGAATGATAAAACAAAAATCCATTTTAAAGAATTGTTAAGTAAAATGTAAGCTTTTAAATGGATTTTTGTGTGTGTGTGTGTGTGTGTGTGTAAAATGTTTGAAGAGGCAAATACCCCCTCTTGCCCCTTACTATGGACATTCATGTTCCTTCCCCTCTCTTATTTTGTTTACTATAGATATTCATGGCCCTGATACATGGTCCATCTTGAGAAGCAGAACTTTTACATTTCCTGATCAGTCAACAAATGGTTCCATCAAAGAGCATTACGAAGATATTTTGTTTTTAACCCTCCTTTTCATTTTACACATCTTTCATTTTATTTTCCCCTTTTCCTGGTTTTCATCCCATTTGTTTCTTAATGTCTTTATCTCTATATACTTAAACAGGATTGATCAGACTATGCCTGAATCCATGTCCCTACTCTTCAATGCTTGAACCAGGTGATTGGGATCGCTGTGGGTATTTCTATACATACATCTTGAAATTATTAAAGAATTTAACTATGTAAGCCTAATTATTGACTCAGATTTCATACTGGCAAAACACATTTGTAAATCATGTAATAGAATAAGAATTTTCATAATTTTGCATCTTATAGCAATGTATTAATTCCTAAAACTGTATGATAAACTAGATATATAGGTAAGGAATTTCTGTAATGGCATTACTCTCAACACATGTATAACTAAAATTAGAAATTCACAAAATTCAGATTAATTTCATTTATAATCCAAAGAACAACTACACTTTTAAATAATAAAAAACAACAACAGATTTATACACCATGAAAGATATCTATAGATAGGCAAATAGTCTTAAATATTTCTTCTGAAGGGATAAAATAAAATTAGTTCATACTATTAATGCCCAATTATGTTGCAACTCTTATTACAAACTTTGGAAATAATTATGATAAATGTGTCAGAAAATGTTTTTACTCATTACCTAAAGAACTGCTAACTATTGAAACATTAGTGAAATAAATCTAAAACTTGGTTATTAAAGAATTACGAGTGTTTCCCTCCCCCTTTTTTTAAATGATTTATTATCTAATGCAATTTTTAGTATAATTGTGAGCATCATATGTGTTAAATACATGTTGAATATACGTATATTGGTACTTGCACTATGTTAATAGTTAGGTTATAATTATATTTCAAGTTTTCCTGTCGATAAGTTGTTATTAGATTTGCTCAGAAGTTTATAAACCATATTTTTATGTTGAGCAGGATGAGGCTTAGGTTGGTAGTGCACCAGGCTTATAATTTGATGTTTCCAGGTTCAAGTCCCATTGAGAACCTGCATTGAAAACTTTCTCTGCTAATCTCTGTTCTGCCCTTGGTGAGAAAGAGGACAACAATGGGCTTAAGAAAGGCTGCCATTAATTAGATGGGACATTAAACTCTGGTCCTTATGCAGTAGAACTGTATCCTGTTAAAGAATATATTATATGGCCTAGATAGGAGACTCTCCTAATAGTTGTTCAGTTGATCCCCTTCCTCTCTGAGCTTTTGAGTTCCTTGTGGCTCAACCATTTAGCCCATTGTGTGCAAAAAAAAAGTGCTGCCCAGATGTAAAACAACCCAACATATGTGCTGCCATATTTACTCGAGTATGAAATTATTCCCTCCTGGAATTTTAAATTGCTAAAAACAACATTTATTTCAGTGTTAACCACCTTTACCTTTCCCATTTATTATTCTTCAAATGCAAATTTTTATGCCTCTATTTAGCCTTAAAGTGCCAAGTTTCTAACAATGAACTCTGTCTCTTGAATGAATTAATTTTCAAATGGTTTCAGCAAAAAAAAAACTGAATCTTATTCTGAAGCATCTATTGAACGTATGTTGTGTTATATACCAAACAAAAAATAAAGAATTTAATTGTCATAGTAATAAAGCAAAATATTTAATTAAAATTGAAAGTGTATTAATTTTAAGTCTTTTTTTTTTCTTAGAATAATGCAGAAAAAATGGTAATTTCTTTGAACTGACTCATATTTTGAAATAATGAACAGAATTATTTCTTATCATTTATCAAAATGAAGAGCATTTACTATAGTTTGTGGTATATAAGACATGTTTTTCCCCCTCGAAAATGGCCCTAAAAATCAGTTCATCTTATGCATTAATAACAATGAAAATGTAAATATTAGAATCACAGTTAACACTGCCTTTTCTTGGAAGTTACTTAGATTTGAAGAATAAGTTAATAGTTGGATCTTAGAAGAGAAGAATATCTGTCTCCAGCAAAATAATTATTCATAAAGTAATGCAAGTTGAAATAAAACATAATTCTGATGATTTTACAATTCTTCATCATGGCGTTCCAGATTTAAAAGAGATATAACCTAAGTAGCCTATGCTAACAAAGATAGTGCAGTGAAACCAGAATGAATATGGAAAAAACAAAATATCAGTGTTCACATGTTTGTTATAAAGGCAAGAAAGAAATTGTTTTATTAGCATGGACTGATTGCATGTATGGATTAAGTTCTCCTAATTTTTGATGTTCCATTGAACAAAATGGGGGGGGGGGAGGAATCTGCAAAGAATGTAATGATAAAAACACATGGTCATGAGTAAACCCTTTACACAGTTGTACTAGCTTGTTATGCAGATGACATTAAAAGTCCTATAGTAATTTTCAGAAGGAAAACTTTTCTAGGAGAAGATTCTGAAAGGAATTTATGTCCATGTTCATTTTAAAGGATTGTTAGATGAAGTAAGTATGAAACTTAGGTTGGACAAAATATGGGCCAGTTGTTCTGAAAGACTTCCAAAAAAAAAAATAAACATTATTAATCTACATCGTTTCCAGGGACATGTGACTGAGGCAACTAGAAAGTGGATGAAAGAATTGGAAGCAACTAGTTGTAATTCCAGGTGGTTTCACTTGCCAATTTCAACCACTGAATGCATCCATTAAACTATTTAACACACTGCTTTGTCAGGAATGGAATAAGTGGATGGCTACCTTATAGCATGACTTATATCCAGTAAATGGAATGAAGAGACCTTCTGCAGCACAGGTATGTGAGAAGGTAAAAAATTGTGGGAAGGTGTTAAAACACAGTCAGTTGTGTTCTCATATATGAAGTGCACTATTAGTGATGCCTTGGATGGGAGTGACAATGGTATTCTGTTCACTGGAATTGCTATCTCATCAACTAGTATGGACAGGAAAAATGACAACACTGAAGGGGAAACTTAAGTAAATTACAGATTTCTTAGCATATAGTTATATATTTTTTATATTTGCATTGTTTTTTCTAACAGTATTCAACATACCTACCTTTATTTCATTATGTTCATTTTGTAAGGCAAAATTGTTTTATTTCATTTGCAAATGAATAATTTTGTTATAATTAATAAATAACAAATTTTGTTTTCTGAACAAAAATTATATTATAAAATTGAAAAAAAATTTTTTTTTTAAATTTTCCCCCTAAACCATTATGTATCTTATATACCAGCACATCTTATACATCAAAAATATTTATGCTGCATGTTTTTGTGCATTAAGTACTAAATTTCTGGGTCACAAGTACCCCAATGGCTCAGAGAAGACTGGGGGAAGGAACCCACTGGACAGCTGTTAGGAGACAGATGAAAGTGTACTGTAAACCACCCCTCATCACATAAATGGTTCATTCCAACACATAATGCGTTCCCACGTAATACGTCATGTAACCGCAGTGTTTGATATAAATCAGGCAGTCCAATTCTTCGAGCATCAGTTAGTGTGCCAGAATGGGCAAAATGAGTAACCTGATCAACTTTGTACTAGGTGTGTCAGTTCTAGCATCTCCTATATGACCATCCTCCTGAACTTTTCATGCACAACCCCCTTAAAGACATCCAGTGTGTTCTTTAACATGCATAGGATATGACTCTTATACACATAGGAAGCAATGCCAAATACCAGAAATAATGCTAAACAAATTGCTACAAGTCTTACCAACTCTCCTACATGACTTGTTATTATAGAGAGCATTCATTATGTTAACCAACTTGTCTGGTATGGCATACAATCCCAAAATTAACCACAAATATTGATGGTCAACAGAGTCAAAAGCCTTTTTCAAATCTACAAAGTTAATAACCAAAAGTTTCTGACTCTAAACATTTCTCAAGAATCTGCCTAAGTGAAAAAAAAGTGCTCTTCTGAATTCACACTTCTCATCATGCAATTGTCCATCAACCAGATTCTTAATTCTATTTAGTAGAATCATGCAAAGAACTTTACCTGGAACAGAAAGTAGGCTGATACCCCTATAGTTATCACAAAAACTGTGATCACCATTTTTAAAAATAGGGATAATAATAGCTCTAGTAAAACCCTTAGGAACCATGCCTTTATCATAAAAGATATTCAAAATTTTATTCATTCATGTGGTAACGGATACATTTCCAACTGTTTAAGCATTTGAGTAGTAATTTCATCTATCCCTGGGGAGTTTTAAGTTTAAAAATACCCAAAATAACTTCAGACTGTGTTATAGGGCTAACATTAAAGCCAGTAATGCATCTATCATCATTACAAACAATAGAAGTAGAACTAACCACATTATTTAGAACATTACTGAAATGCTCAGCCTTGCTCATGCTTCAGAATGAATCTGTGCAACATGAAATAAACAGAATAAGCACTGCTAGGACATTTAAGAATCTGAAGAGATCATGGAAAAATAGGGGGATACACCTAAAATTTACAAAAATGCTGTCATAATGACTAAGTAACCTATCATGGTAAGCTCTAACTGGGTCTTTTAGAGCTTCAGTGTAAAAGGTAACTTTTTTAACCTTAGCACAACACTTCTTAAGTTCAAGTTGCAAGACACTTTTAGCAAGGTAATGGTCAGATCCAATTTTAGCTCCCTTATATGACCTGGTATTCCTAGCAAAAGCATCTTATACCACTTCCAGGGGGCATTACTGTCACACATGATGTGCATATGTGCTGCGCTTTGAATCATTTACATGTTCTCCCATGAGTTACAAATCTTGCATATTTTGGGACAATCTGATGAGTTCTCCCTGTGTTGCACTTTTAATGGCCAGCAGTAATAATCAATCATATTCTTATGCAAACCCATGTGTACTTATATATGTTGTGGTGTTTGTAATAAGTGTTAGTAATTCTCAAACTATTAAGTTTACTTAACTGTAGGAGACATTGCCTATTGCAGGTATGAATTATAATATACAGTTGTATCAGAATAATATGGGCACCCATAGAATCAGTGTACCCACCCAGGCACGTCACAGAGTGCACATGACAGGGTCGACCACACAGATATATAAGTGGCCAGCCAGTACAGATGAGCCATAGTGCGTAATGTGAGCACAATGGGCAGAGGTATTGATTTGACGGATGTTCAAAATGGAATATCATCGGCTACTGTGCCAAGAGTGGAAGCATCTCGGAAACAGCAGTCTCCGTGAGCTGTTTGCGAGGTGCTGTAGTAAAGGTGTACCAAGAATGCACTGCTGGCACACCGAGTACCACCAGATGTCATAACTGTGGAGCCCCAAAGGCCATTGATCCCAGGGGAGAACATCACCTCCGTCAATTGGTAAAGGGCGAATGACGTGCAACAGTGCAGCAATTGACCATTCGAATGCTGGGGCACCCAGGTACATGTCCCCGATAACAGAGCAAACCCTGTTACACATGGGCCACCAGAGTCAATGCTGCATAAAGGCACCCATGTTAACTAAGGTCCATCAACAACAACACCTGCAGTTTGCACAGGACTGCCATCATTGGACAGTGGAAGAGTGCCTTCTCTGATGAATCGAGGTTTCTACTCCCACAGAAGTGATGGGCGTTGCAGATACAGCGCCAGACACATGACAACCAACACCTGGATACGCTTGTCGGTCAAGTATGGGTCGGCAGTGTGCATGTCTGGGGGATGTTTTCCTGGTATGACCTGGGACCGCTGGTACCACTGGATGGGTCCCTGAATGCCAATGGCTACCTGTCCATCCTCTCTGACCACATGCATTCCTCCATGTCGGACGTTTACCCTGGTGGTGATGGTGTCTACCAACAGGACAATGCACCCTGCCATTGTCACTAAGGGGGTGTGTGACTGATTCCAGGAACATGACAGCAATGTCTCCATTCTCCCTTGGCCAGTGAAATCGCCCAACCTTAATCCCATAGAGCACTTGTGGGACCATTTGGATTGACAGGTTCAGCATGCGAAACCACAACCATGTCATCTCCGGAACCCCCTTGCTCTGCTAGAGTCCGAATGGGCATATGTGCCTCTGGCAACCTTCCAGGGCCTCATTGCATCCATGCCAGGCCATTTCACTGCTGTCATCAGGGCCAAAGGTGGTTATTCCCATTACTAGGTCGCTGGTCATATTATTCTGATACGACTGTATTTCATGAAGTAATAAAATAATGGTGACTAAAAATACATTACACAAATGTATTTTTAGTCACCATTATTGAACATGTGGCATTAACTTAAAGCAAATAGAATGTGATACACCGTTTTTGTATTCAAAAATTTATTAAAAGAATTAATGATATATTTTCTGAACTTATGATTTTAGGCTATCAAATTGGTGATGGCAGTTGATACAGCTGGGATAATAGCTGGATGGAGATTTTTAGACCATGCTGCTCATTTAGGAGGTGCTTTATTTGGAATGTAAGCAAAAATAAATTATTATAACTATTTATTATAAAATTTTAATGTAAATTGATTTGAGTTGATTAAATTTTGAAATGTAGATGAATCAAAACATAGATAAGACTCATTAATTTAAAATTCCAAGTATTTGAAAATGTACTCTCTCTGGTGGCCAAATTAATTTTGCAGTGTTTTCAGTAGAAAAGAATTAACTGTAGAAACTTATGTAAAGTAATTTAAGGAGGAGAAATATGTTATATAAAGGTTGTTCATATGAATGTGAACAACTGTTATATCTGGTAATAGACTGAGTGATCGTAATGCTCTCACTGAGGGAAACATTTTCAATCTGTCAATCAATCAAACAACTTATTAACACAAGAATCAGTGGCAAGTATTGGTTTAAATGTGATAGACACTGTGTGGATTCAAAACAAATTCCACATGGAAGCATCCAGTGTTAACAGTATGCATTGAATTTTAATTTAACTTTTTCTGCTGAGGTCCTGCCATCCTCTCAGACCTTCTACTGTGACATATAAACTGACAGGCTCCTGTCAGACCTCTGTGGCAAGCAGCTGCTTGAGGTTTTTTTTATCAGATTGAGTTTCTGTACCATGGTGGAACCTTGTAACGATTTTTCAAAACTTTGGGGGATTGATGGAATGCAATATAATTATAGCACTCTGTATTTTTGAGTAAGAAGTTTTTTTTGCTGCATGACAACATCTGCATCAATACTGCCAAAATAGCATTAACAACATTGAACAGGTATGGTTGAGAATGTCTGGAACATTCTCCCTGTAGTTTTGCGTATTCTTTTAAGTTTTGACATTTCTGGTTTTCTGATTAATTACTCGGTTCAGTTTTCATAATAGTCAATGTCATTAACCTAACGGTCATTAACCATAACGTAATTAAGTGCAGCTGCATGCAAAATTTCTAAGAAGGATGTATTTACTTTCAGTTTTGATTTGAAGGATGCTGGGAAAAATGATAAAAATAACTTGGGAATACTGAAATACGTTTATGACAGAAAAGAGTGTGAAATGGGGAAAAAAAAATGGTGGTACGTATTTTGTAATTACTTCCAAAATCTACGGTTTTTAAAAACAGTGCTTTTGTTAATTTTTAGGAGATTTTAGAAAATTTAAGGAAAAATTTGTTGATAATAGCTCAAATCAAACTTGTGAGCTTAAATCAGAAGGTTGCTTCAGCAAATAGGAACTTTAACAAGTAAATTGGTAATACCATTTAGTGCTTCTAAGAAATGGCAATCAGATGGCTTTATAAAATTATTTATATTGTAGTTTCATAAAATATCCATCAAATTAAAAAACAAAATATTATTTTTGAAGATTGAATTATATATTTTTACAAGATATATGTAAAATTAAAAATCAACCCACAGTGAATGCACAGTATTCCCTGTTAAGATAGGCATCAAACATTAATAGATTCTGAAAAAAATTCATCGCCGACACTGTGGTGGAGAGATGCGGGATCGATTACCACCATGTTGGCAATGAATTGTTTTCAGAATCTATTAATTAATATATATATAAAAAAAAAATTAAACGGCAATTTTTATTTTTGAAAAATCGATTTTTTTTTTGTTGTACTAGAAACGGATACATTTGTCCTTGGCCTCTCAATTCAGATTCTCTGAACGTATACAAATGGGCATGGACACTGGAAGGGTTAATGGTATCATTATCTCTTATCTAATGGCATAAATTGATGATTTAAAATTTTGTTCATTCAGTGCCATTTCAGAACTTAAAGCACAAATGGTTTGATGTGGGGGAAAATTTGTTATTCATTCACATAAGACTGCATGGATAGCAAAAAATATGAAGAAAACTTAAAATAGTGACATAGCAAAATTTGTTGAAATCTCTTGTAATATCTTTATTGACACTAACTATTCAAATGTTAATGAACATGCATAATTTTTTAAATAAAAAAAACAGTGAAAGTACATCATGATGTAACATTACAGACATTAAAGATGACAAATCGTACAAAAAGATCTGTGGAAGTAATAATTTGTGATAGAATCTAATAAACTTTCTTTTTTAATGCATTAATCATTTGAACATCATACTGGTAAATAGTCAAAACTTATATTCCCTAAAATCTGTAACCATTCTACATACACCGGTTACTGAATTAGAAACCTTTATGCAGATGTACGTAAACGTCACTTGCACAGTGTATGTGCAAAATATGTGGTCACGTGGATCACCTTGTGATCTAGGCAACTATTTAAGACTGCTGCTCATCAGTAATCATCAGTAGTGTTGATCACAATGGGAAAAACAAAGTATCTTTTGGGGTTCGATAAAGGGCTTATTGTGGGTGCCCATCTGGTTGGAGCGACGATTTTAAAAACAGCAGAGCTAACTGGCTTCTCAAAAGGCGAGATATTTCGGTTTTTTAAGTGGAAAAGTAACCCACATTGCTTATCCAAGAAGCATAAGTGTGGCACAATGACAATATGTCGGGAATGAGATCATCATTGTCTGAGAAGGCTTGTATGAAGAAACAGGACTTCCTGTATGGCAATTGACAGAAGCATTCAATGAAGGCTGATCCTGACCCGTATCTCAGCAAACTATGTGCAGGGAATTGAAGAGGATTGGTATTAGCAGTCGCATGTCTATATGGAAACCACTGATTTCAGCGAAAAACAAGAAAGTTCGTCTACAGTGGTGTCAGAACATCATGACTGGACACTGGAATAAAGTTGTAGTCTGACAAGTTGGGTACACCTTGTTCTGCGCCTATGGTAGGCAGAGAGTTTGGTGGAAGCCCCATGAAGCAATGGACCCAGTTTGCCTTGTAAATGCAATTCAAGGTTCTGGAGACAGTGTCATGGTGTGGGGCATGGTACAGAATGGGTCCCCTGATATTGCTGGAAATTCGGGTGTCCTTCAAGGATTATCTGAACATTGTTGCTGATCAAGTCCATCCTGTAATGTTGACTTTTTATCCAACAGATGATGGCTGTTTCATAGATGACACTGCTACTGTCCATCATGCAAGATGTGTTCAGTTGCGGTTTGGTGAGCATGACAGCAACTTCCATCATCTTCCCTGGCACCACAAAGCCCAGATCTGAATCTCATTGAGAATGTATGGGATATGCTAGGAAAACAGATCCAGGAGCAAAGTCCTCTTCCATCAAATCTGAGCCAGTTAAATGACTGTCTGGTGAATGCCTGGTATGCTGGAGATGAAAAGGCACTCCAGCATCTTGTGAAATCTATGCCAAACTACATATGTGCTGTAATTCAGGTTAAAGGAGGTCCAACTTAGTATTGAATAAAGGTTTCTAATTCAGTGCTGGTGTGTGTAGATCATAGCCAAGAGTAGATTTCCATACTGTTTTCTTGTTTTCATCTAAAGTAATTTTATACAAGTTTCCATGTGTTACAAAATGGTTTGTTAAATTTTATAAAATAAATCGAATATTAATTTTTTTTTATAAGTGACACCTGTTAATTTGACCACCATGGTTCTACTAAAAAGTGGCTTATTTCATAGATTTTTTGTTATAGTAAGCCTTCAATGGCTCTGCAAATCAAAGTCAACTTTGGCAGGTAGTCAACTTAGCAGATCACTGTACATTGTATATGCCGTATTTTAACATGTATAAGGAACCCCTTTTTGCCAAAAATTAGGTCCCAAAAATAGGGGGTTTCTTATACATGGATAGTATTATAGATATTAACAAATTACTCAATTCCTCAAAACTCAAATCTTCATAACTTGTAACACCGCAAGCCTCAGGCCGACACCCAACAGGTCGCGACGTCCTATTGGAGGAGAAGTGCATGCGTTCGTCAAGCAATGAGGCACGCATAAAGAAACTGCCGATGATGAATAAAAAATTTCTTTTTTTAATATCTTAAAATAAAAATATCTTTGAAATATCAGGGGGTTCCTTATACACGTTAAAATATGGTAATATTTTTATTGTCACATCATTGTACATGTGTCTTTCTTTTCATGTGTGTGCTGTTTATTGTTTGAAATATATATGTATTGAGTTAAATGTGATTGAAAACAATGTCTTAATTTCATTTTGTGTAGTGGATACTTGTTACATGGTAGCAAATACATTTGGGGAAACAGAGAGGTAATCATGCATTGGTGGCATGATTTAAGAGAAAAAAGATAATACTAATAATAAGTAAGTAAATAAAGGTTATAAGTATATAACAGTTGTAAGTGTCTCTTGAAAACTGCTTTTGGAGCTAATAAAAGTGCAAAAAATTAATAGCTAAATCTGAGGAAACTAATATTTAAACACAGAAAGTAACCCTACTAAACTTGTTAAAATTGTTATGAGAAATACACTGTGTGTGATTTATTGTTAAGATAAAGGTGTATTAAGGAATAAACAGATGAAATTTAGGTATTTAAATATGCTTTAAATGTGGTATTTTGTTTTTAATATCAAGGAATAGAGTTTTATTGAAAGGACTTGTTATACTGATTTTAGTAGTTAGAGAACATGAAAATTAGATTTTTTTCTGAGATTTAGTGTTTTCCAATAGATATAGATATGAATACCAGAAGGACAATGGGTGATTTTTCACACAGACTGAATATTTTTATTAAAATGAGCATTGCTATTACTGTCTTTTTTAATAGCAAACACAGTATATTCTTAATTATTTAATTATACACTATTAAAGCAGTTACATTAAAGCTATTACATTAATCACATTTTTGTGATTTTCAAATCAGGAGGAGCGCATATTGGGTTAACAAAATTCTGAGTATAATATCACTATTCAGTTACTGTTTACTAAATCAAGATGTTATTAAGTTATTCCTAAATATTATGATATATTCTATGAATAGTTTAGCTCAAAGGACACCTAGATGGAATAAAAAGATAGTCTACCAGAATTCTTGAAGGATGGTACAGCTGCACTGGAGAATGGGTGTTGTTATTTGCACCATGTTGGAGGTGTGCACTATGCCATAGCAATCACCGATTCCAGGCAACCAGTCCTTAAAAACATACTTGATGTTATGATGTTGTTGCACATAGTTATCTCAGCATCACTCCTTGTTGGTGAAGTTCTTTGCAAAAGTCCGTTCTTCACCTTTATACTACTGGACTATATCCTATTACTTTAGGATCCTATTACTTTCTCCAGTGCAGCTGTACCAGCCTTGAAGAATTCTGGTAAATAGACTTTATCTTTTTATTCTGTCTAGTATCCTTTGAGCTAAACTATTCAAAGGATATATCATAGTATTTAGGAATAACTTAATAACATCTTGATTGAGTACATAGTAACTGAATAGTGATATAATACTTTGAATTTTGTTAACCTAATGCACTCCTCCTGATTTGAAAGTCACAAAAATGTAGATAGCTTTAATGTAACAGGTTTAATCGTGTATAATTAAATATTTATATCTAGCTGTGAATATTATTTATTAATGTTCTTAATTATCTGCTGTGATGTAGGTGTGGAAAAATCTTTTAGTAGAAAGATTTTAAGCAACTTCCAGAGAGTTATGCCAGTTTTATAAACGTTGTTTTCTGGGGAGGGAGGTTGGTCTATTATCCCAACAAATTGCCCAATTACACCACACACCTAATTTTAAAAGTTTTGTATCATAACAGCATTTTTAATAATAAGTTTCCTCTCTTTTTTGTTTTCAGGTATCCTTACTTGTATTATGGTATGATGTGTAAATGATTGATGTTTTTGCGACTGCACTCATTAATGAATGGCTCAACCTAAATTTTTCTATCTTGAAATCTTTGTTTTTTTGCCCAATCCTTCGAATTGGCTATCAGAAATTCATTTTTACGTAGAGAGCACCTGGTGTCAATTTTCTTTGACATGGAAAAAGCATACGACACAGCTTGGAGATTTGGCATTCTTCATGACCTCCATAGCTCTCAGCTTGAGAGATCACATGCCGATCTTCATCTCCAACTTCTTATCGACATGTGCTTTTCATGTCCATGTTGGCAACACTCTGTTGTGGTCATACCCCCAAGAACGGGGTGCTACCGTGCTTTTGCTGTCAAGATTAATTCTATTACTAGACATTCTATTATTAGTAGGTAATGCCCTCTATGTTGACATTTTTAACATCTTTTGATCTTCATCCAGGATGAGGGTCATTGAAAGACAAATGCAAATTGCCCCGAACAATCTTTCAGTTTGGCAATGGCCAATGAGTTTTGGTTCTCCCCACAGAAGACCTCTTGTGTGCACTTTTGGTACAAGCATAATCTTCATCTGGATTCCAAGCTATGGCTCGGTGGTAACATCATTCTAGTTGTGGCAGAGACCAAGTTTCTCGGTCTCATTTTCGATCAGAAATTGACCTTTTTACCACACATACGTCATCTCAGGTCCAAGTGCACGCAGGCATTGAACATCGTCAAGGTCCTCTCTCTCCTGGGGAGCTGACTAATGTTCTCTGCTCCGTTTGTACCGTGCACTTGTCCGGTTGAAACTGGACTACTGATCCCAAGTGTATGACTCCGCCTGGGATTTGGTGATGAAGGTGTTGGACCCCCTCCATTATCAGGCCCTCCGTGTTTGCATGGAAGCCTTCCGTACCACACCGTCCAGAGTCTTTATGTTGAGACCGATGAACCATCTTTATTTCTTCACCATCAGCAGTTGTCCCTACAATATGCATCTAAATTGCGATCCCTGCCGGGCCATCCCACTTGGGACTGCATTTTCAGTCCAAAGTGGGAAATGCTTAATGCAAATCAGCAACTGCCATTCGTCCTTTTTGGTTTGCGAGTCCGAGGCTACCTAAGAGACATCAACACTAGTCTCGATAGCATTGCACAGTCGACAGCCGACTGTGATTTTCCCACTTCCTGTGATTTTTCCCTGTGCAAGACAGGGAAGGCCTTTCACCTGACTGTGTACCAGCAACTCTTTACCAGCCATTGTGCTGAGTACCCGGACTTCTTGCCTGTCTTTACAGATGGCTCAAAGTCTGGCGCATCAGTGAGATCACCCATGGTCTGCTGTGATGCAATCATTGCAGACCAGATCCCATTGCAGTGTTCCATCTTCACTGCAGAGTTGCATGCTATCAGTCTCGCCTTGGACCATGTGGCGGCTAAGCATAATCGTCGGTGTGTGCTTTACACCAACTCGCTTAGCTCACTACAGGCTTTGATCTCGGTGAGGCATCGGCCTCACCCAGTTTTTCTAAGATCCGCCAGCAGCTCCATTGTCTGGCAACCATAACCACCATCCATTTCTGTTGGGTGCCTGGTCATGTCGGTATCAGGGGCAATGACTTGGCAGATGCTGCTGCCAAGTTGGCCACACCCCTGTCCTGCTCTCCATTGCTGGTTCCATATCTGGATTTCCAGCAGTGTTTTACCATCATGCTCTGGGCACAGTAACAGAGATCTTGGTCAGAACAGCTTACCAACAAGCTCTTTGAGATCAAACCTATCATCAAACCATGGCAGTCTTGTTACCGCAGGAATCGCAAGGAGGAAGTTGCACTCGGCTCCGCTTAGGTCATTCTTTTATTACACACGCGTTTCTTCTTCGGGCGGACGACGAACCTAAGTATGAGTTTTATGACACCATTTTAACTATGAAACATATTTTAATTGAATGTCCATGTTTTAATATCAAACATTGTAGATATATTTTAGCTTTCATAATTTTGTGTCTGAGCCACTTACACTCGGACATTTTTTATCTGATCATTGCATTTTAGCGTCTGTTTTTTCCTTTTTAAAACATTGTGGTTATTTTAATAGATTTTACCAGTGTATTTTGTATAGCCCAGGTCTTTTACACCTGGGATTGTTATAATTTGTATTTTTCAAGTTGTTTTACCTTATACCCTTATTCGTTGTTGGTCTATAATTTTATAATGTAGTGTTTTTGTTTTAACTATTGGTTGGGGGCAGCACATCTTTTATCCTTTGTATTGTCTTTTGTTTAGCGCATTATGGCCTAGTTGCCCATGTGCCATAAAACCCCAAACAACTAACCAACCCATCCCTATCCAAGAATATTTCTGCCAATGCCAATGAAAACACAACAACCTCTAAAGATGCTTTAAATATATCTACTTCAAGCATTATGGCATAACTGTGTACAAAACTGGTCCATTTATAGAAAGACTTTCATCTTTGAGAAGCCAGGGAAATACAACTTTTATCTGCTTTTTGTTGACAGACATTTCTAAAGTGTTTGCGATCACTTGTTCTTGTTTGTGCCAAATGAGGACTTGATTTTGTGCCCTCTGCTTCAAAATTGTTGATATGGTTAACAAACTTATATTTCTCTGAAACTTCCAACTTTTTTAAAATTTTAATGTCTTGTAGTATTGAAAGTTAAACTCTATGATGGACTGTGTATATTTTTTGACATTTTTCAACTGTAATCTTTAAGAAAATGCATGGTAAACTTGCATGAAGTGTAGGCGACTATGCATTACTCTTGAATGCAGAAGTCGAGGCTGGTAATGTGATTACTCAGCGGTATCTGTGGGAACATTAAACATAAGAGCAAGAAGTAAACAGACTGTGTTATGGTCTGATGCACGTGTAGGTTGCTTATAACATATTGCACTTCAAAAAACATTAGTTTAAATTATGTTTTTGTTTGCAACTGAAGTAAAAAAAAATGCAAAAAGTTTTATTTAAACAATATGAAGTGCACTATTTGTACTTGCGTATAAAAAGAGGACGTATAAAATAAAGGCTGATTTTCGAGTCCTATCAAATTATTTTTAAATTTAGCTCATTATATGGGACTTATATAAGACATACAAACATAAAATTGGTGAGACCTTTAAAAATCTTATTCTAATAGCATTTCAATAATATCATTGCTCTCTATAACAAACTGTATATTATCAATAAATATTTTGTGGAAAAAATTTTTCAGACATGCAGGACTTGAACCCATATCTCTCCAGAAACATGTCAGAGTATTCTTACTAATTGAACTAATGCTGGCTCATCTTTTTTCCACTAATTAAGACTCTAAACTTTTCACCGATGATTTTCAGCGACATCAACAGGTGGCAACTATTTCTGTTTATGTTGCGCTGAGTAAGATGGAAATAATAAAGTCTCTTCACACTATTAAGCATTACTAATGATTTAAACATATGTGATAATCACAGCGTTACCTGGGTGATATTTTAACTTCAATGTATCAATAAATATTTTGTAGAATTTTTTTTTTGATATATTGATGTTAAAATGTCCCATGTAATGCTGCGATTGTCATTTCTGTATATTATCACCTAAGAATATGAACACTAGGCGATATATAATTAAAACAAATGCTGCATACTATGTCATTAGCATTGACTTGACTAGTAGAGTGTTGTCCTCAAATGATTTTAAATTTTGTTCAGTAATCTTCAAAGTTTCACCAGGTGTAAGAAAATGGAATATTAGTTAACTTTTGATTTTTGTCTTGAAATTCTTAATCATATATATATTCACCATATAAATTGACCTCACTTTTAATTGTCTTTTGTGTTTTGCGTATTGGTACATTGTTTTGTATGGAATTTCAACAGGTGTATATCCTCGCAAATTTTAAGAATTCTTTTCATTTTACAGTGAAAAAACATATTTTGGATTTAAAATATGTAACTTATATTTGTGTTAAAATATATTGAAATAATATTGGTTTTAATTCATATCTTCCTAACTCTAAATACTTGCCTTGAATTCAAGTGTAAGATATGATATTTGACAGAGCTAAAATTATAAGGTAAACTTCTAACTGTTAAGTGCTTAGAAAGTCAATTTATACCCTGGTGCATTAATTTATACTCTATGATGCATTCATTCTGTAACATTTGCATTGTGTAGAAAGTGTATAGTATAATAGTTTGCCAAAATTGCCATGCAATCTTTAAGGATTTATATAATAGATTTCATCAACATAAATGAATGCTTCAACAGGTAATTTGTTATTTTAAAATTTGCTAACTTGCAGAGTAAATTTTAAAAAATTGAAAAGGATTAAAATTTTTTAAGCTTGATTGCTTCAACAGCGTAGACACAGCATTGGCCTTTGTTTTCATTGAATCAAGAGCAATTGAGAATAGTTAGTAAATGCTAATGGTTAATAGCTATAACATTAATATGACTTCAGCCTTATTACTTTTAATTTTATCAGCTGGTGTAATCAGTGATTGAACTGGGTGATATTTCAGTTTGTGATTTATTAAACTATCAGATCATACTAATACAGTGGAATAGATATCAATAGATACTATTAAAAACCCAGCCTTTGCATCACATTGCACACTCAGATCTTTGATAACAGGTTGAATACATACTGTGGCATTGAGTCTACTAGTGGCTCGATTTCAATGCATTTGCCAATTAGTGTCAAACCTCATAATTTTCAGAATTTCAGTCTAAAGCTTTTCATATGGGTGTTTCTTAATATTTTTGACCAAATTGTTTCAATTTTTTTAAGTTCTTTGTTTTATGTGCATTCTATACTTGGAATGAGCCATGCATAAATATATTTTCTCTTTCAGGTTGCTGATTATGTTCAAATAAATAGCGCATGCATGTTTTTTGCATTAAATGAAATTCCAACGTTATTTACAGAATAAAATGGAAAAATAACAACTTCAAATTAATAACTCATAGTACCAAATAAATGCTTGAAGCAATGAACAGAAATGCTATTTTGTTAATATTGCCCTTTTACTGTCAACAAGTAATAAATGTGATAAATATTTGTTGTCCAATTATATAAATAAACTCAAAAAAGTATATTGTTTTGGCTGATATTAACGTACTGATTTATTATTTTCTTAAACCTTTAATGGCATGGAATAAAAAAAATGCACAGTAAAGACGAAGAATAACGCTGTTGAGTCAAATCTCAGCCGGTGGCATTAAATGGTTAAATATATTTCTAGAAGGTAGGGTACATCTGTTGGTAGATTTTTTTATAGAAAATGCATTATTCTTGCTGTGAATTTTTTCAGATCTGTATTTATTTTGGTGTTACTGTAGCAACAATTCTTCAATTTTGACATTGAAATTCCTTGATATACATTTAGAAGCATATCTCGGTTAATATCTCTGATAATAATCAAGTTTGAACATTTTGCATGAACCTTTGAAGACATTTTCATTCAATAAATATATATCTATGTGGATAGAAAACATAGCCAATTTATCCACTACTTGCATTACTACAAGGTGTCCTACAAATAATGGTGGGTTTTGGGAAGCACTGTCCCCAAATTCGCAAAATGGTAATGTCACAAACAGTGCACATGTGGACATTAACTATTTCAAAACTATTTGAGATACGCTTTCAATTAAAATATTACTTTCTTAATATATAATACTTTCAATTAAAAAATTAATATGCATACGGTGCCTACGTAATGAGAATGCTTGCCGATTTCAAGACGTGTAGTGACAGCAGCGCTAATCACATTTTCGTCCGCTATGGCGCAGGCCTCCCCCCCACATCCTGAAGGGGGCCCCTTCACAATAGTAGCTTATTAAAATTATCAACCGGCAGGGCAGTCATTGCAGGAATGAAGATTTTGCTTAGAAGTTAGTCTTTTTATACTGCATGTTTGCGGAAAAATGAAAAAAATACCCTCCTCAAGCAGTTGCTTGCCACAAAAGTCTGTCAGTTTATCTGCCAAAGTAGAAGGTCTGTGAGGATGGCGGGACCTCAGCAGAAAAACTACACATACATCCATGCCTTACCCGGGGCTCGAACCCAGGTCCCTTAGATCACTAACCAAGCGCGCTGACCATGGGACGCGCGCTTGGTTAGGTTTTTTAGCCAGGGGACGGCTAAAAAATCGAAGAGGGCGGTTAATTTTCTTTAAGACAAGCATCATCCGAAAAGCGGTCAAATTATCAAAACAAACATTAAAAATCAATAGTAGTATGGAATAGGCTTCTCTATAAATAAAATAAAACTTTTTTTTTTACAAATAAAATGAAACTATTCTTCTTTGTATGCATTTCATGATGAATGAACAATAACGCTAAGCTTTGTTGAAAACCTTTTTGTGGATTAAACTTTTAACTCGGTTGCAATTCGTTGGAAATTCATAGTTATCATATTACGTAATTTAGAATAAGAGTATCTAATAAATTTCTTATCAGTACCATGTTTCTACATACGTTACACACACACTTTACTGAACTCTAATTCATCATAATAAACCAACCCGTCTTGTAGAATAAGTCTATTCCATATATTCGAGCGTGGCAATGAAAGACGTTTTCAAAAGAAGCCGCTAGACACCTGTGTCACAGTCTAAATTGTGTGCCCGCTGTAGAGAGTTCATTTTGCCTTGACCACCTGTGCTGCCCCCCCCCCTCGGGTGAGACGTCCTTGGCGAGGGGGGGGGGGGGCTTACGGTGCCGCTGAGAAGTTGGGCTCGGACGGCTCGGATCGCTGGCACTCTGGAGTTCTAAAGTCTGGTGGCCCCCGGTGGGCCGAAAAAATAAAAAATTTTTCAAGTCGTAATACCGTGGAAAAGTTGCGAATTGGGGAGACTAAAAAGGGGTGAAAAAAGAAAATCGGTTTATATCTTCCGGTCGCGCATGTGCTCTTAAATTTTGCCGAAATTTGGCAAAATTTATATTTTTACGATAATTTTTAAATTTGCCTCTTCCCGAATGTAATAGCTCAAATTCTTATGTATTAGAACCACAGAAAATAATGTTTAAATATTATTTAAATCCATCATCTTCCGGTCGCGCATTGCCTTCAAAGTTAATGAAATTTTGAAAAAAATTTACAAATAAAGGTAGATCACAGTTCAAGGAAAAAAAACACAAACAACTTACATGTTCTTTATATTTGTTCTTTATTAAATACAAGTTTAAAAACAAATTATTTTAGACCATTAGTAATATTTATAAACAGATTTTTTTATTGAAAAAACTAAGTTTTTGTATGAAGAGTCGTAAGTCCAAGAAACTCGTGTTGAACAATTGAACATCTCCGTTTTCACTCATTCTTAGCTGAAGGTACTCTGAAATCTGATTTATGGGCGAAGTTAGGCATGATTGACCTTGGCAGCATAATCATTCTGATAAAACCATCCCTAGACTCAGCTCCGCAAACTTTTCCTGAGGCTTCTGTCACGAGTTTCACACATTGTTCAACTGCCTGTGTGTGAACTGGGAATGTCGAATGTTATATCCCAATTAGGGACTGAGTCACTTTGAATATGTGATTTAATCTCATCGTCACTGATATCTTTTAATAATGGGGGAGAAGTTAAATCACAGTCCATCCAGTTAATTATTTCCGAGTGTCTTGAGCCTTGAAATTGAGTTTTGGCGGCATGAATGTTCTGATAGTTCTCTTTTGATCTACCTGTTTTCTCCTTTAGAATTCGTCGAAGTCCGAGCTCTCTTATGTATTTTGTATTATCTTGTGTCATGGCTAACATTAAATGTTCTGGATGAACATTCGTTCGATCACAGGGTCGACAATATTACGTAAATCTTCAAGCAGGTACCTTGAAGATTGTATTGATTGGTACACAAGTTTTGGTCCCTCTAAAGTATTTACTTGTTTTAATACCAAACCACATTGGCATGTATGACGTCAAAATAAATTTTTTTGACGATTGTCTTGACGATTGTTTTGACGATTTGGTGATTGTCGTATTTAATTATAACCTTATCTGCATTTTTTATTCAGAATGTCAAAATAGAACGTATGCCGAACGCAATTGCGTAAACGGGAACGTTTAGAAAACAAAAAAAAACAGAACTGTCAGGACGCATAATATATGTACTATGTGCAATGTCCATCTTTGCCTCACTACCAAAAGAAATTGCTTCGCAGAATATCATAATTAACATCATTTTGTATTATTTTAGTTAACATTTTGTTCTAATAAACCTATAAATAAAAGACATTGCATAATAAGCCTAACTATAATTTGTGTTACCTTTATAGTCCATTAGGAAAATATTTCCCATAAAATTCCAAAAAAACTACACACTGTTATGTATTTTTCTTATGATTTTTATTTATTTTACGTCTAAACAAACTAAAATAAACAGTTACATACTAATATTTACTCTTAGAAACCTTATGGTCCTGAAAAAGGGTTAAGTCACAAAGTTACACAAAAATGCCATAACACAAAACCAACATTGAAATAAATGCAAATGCCAAAATAATAACTGGAAGAGCGAACGAAACACACATCAAACACGAGGAATAAGTGCAGACTGACAGAACAATGGCGAGAGTGGTGGGTGGGGGGAGCGTCGTGGTCATTGACCCGAGCGAGTTACGACGAGCGCGAGAATTTGTTAGATTTGACAGCTGTTGAGCGAGCGGAAGACAACCGATTTGAACCATTCTTTTTTTCTAAATCATTATCGGTTCGAGTAAGAGTCGACTAGAGCTATTACATTTAAATATTGACAAGTTAAGTAAGATAAAAAATTATCGTAAAAATCTAAATTTTTCCAAATTTCGGCAAATTTTAGAGCACATGCGCGACCGGAAGATATAAACCGATTTTATTTCTTTTTTTACTCCTTTTTAGTCTCCCCAATTCGCAACTTTTTTGCGGTATTACGACTTGAGAAAAAATTTTTGAATTTTTTCTACCCACCGTACTGTTGAGGACTGGTTTGGAGTGGACCGGTCCAGTCGGCTTATTTACTTGTCCCCAGCGAAGCTGGGGGTTGCAGCCCCGGTTGAGGGGCCGTTCTAAGGGCCTCGGACGGGGCTTGGGGAACCCTGTCTTCTGTAGGCCCATTGGGGAGTACTGCTGATTGAGTTGTGCACCTCTTCGTACACTCGTCCGTGGGCTCTTCGATGCGGTCTGTGATATCGAGGTGGACGGATGTTCACTGGGGGGCTTCGGCCCGTTCACAATGGAGAGGTAGAAGTTGGAGGCTCGTGGCTACCCTGGCTAGCGGACATCGATGGAAGAGCCAAACTAAAAGAGTCCCACGGAATTAGATTTGGCCATATATAGCTTTTGCAGTGGAGGAACTTGGGTTCCTCTGCGAAGTGGGGCCCGGGTGCTGCAGTGATGCGAACCCCGGTAGGCTAACGGCTTTGTCGGGGTCGTGGGAGGGACGCTGACTGCCTTTGGGAGAGATCTGGTCAAGTGCTCCCAGAAGCAGCCTTGGCTCGGTTAAGGCCGAGACGGTGTGGTTGCCCAGCTCGATGGAGAGGACGAAGTTGAAGCTCATGCTGAAAGGATTGGTGCCCCGATTTGGTGTGGCCTATCGATGGAAGTGCCTAGGAGCCTCTGCTGTGGAGGTCTCAAAAAGTTAGGACTTCTATTTATTTTTCTGGTTCAAAATTCCAAAGATGCCATCTTTTATTTTATTGTTGGCAATTATCTGGACAAAATACAGTGAGTGATGGGCATATTCCTAGGCTTCACTCAAAATTTTAAAAGATCCCACTCTCACTGCACCTCAATGATTATATCTTCAGGCAGGCTATAAAATCCCAAGCAGTGCTTTTCTCTTCACAAAAGGTCTTCTCCCGCCGTAGGCAGGTACAAAGTTAAGGCAAGCTTAAAAGGACAGGAACCTTTTTAGTTTATAGTGGTTTCAGTGACAACTCCCTTATGGTGATATGCAGTCACAGTACTGCGGTGCACCGGGATTGTCACGATTTATATTCGTTGTCGACCTGTGCTGATAAAGTTCAAAGATACCGCCCAGTCGGTAATCGCTTTTTGTCGCGTGCCGCGTTTTTAATTTGAGCTTAAAATCAAAAAGCGATTGATTTTCTTTTTAAATGTATCAAAACAGCACGTGTTGTCCATCAGCATAAGTAAGAGTAGGAATGGCGATAAATCACAAAGACGAAACAAAAAGTAGGTATGTGAGCGGATAATGTAATGTGCCTAATAAAATATTAATTTTAGATGGACAAAAGTCAATATTTTATAAAGTCGCTTTTTGTCTTCTGTTTATCTCACTTAGCTGGGCGACCCGACACGCACCCCAAAATCCTGAGCCCATTGGCTAGAGCCCTGTCAGCCCGCCCTTGTGTGTGTGTGGGGGGGGGGGGGCAGGCGATCCTATGTTTTGCTTGATCTTTGCTTCGTAACAGAATACGTTATTACGTTGTTTACCGCTGATTTCAAAATTGGATACTGATACGGATTTTTCACATGCGATTTATTTACTGTTGCATTTTTTTTTTAACGAAGTGTGAATGGTGTGATGTTTTGCAGAAGTAAAACTTTTGAATCAAAACTTTCTTTCCAATCTCTTCCAAGCTCGAGCTGTGAGATAAGTGGCTGAAATCAATAGGGCGGCAACATAATGTTGACAATGAACAATGGAAAAAGTTTCGGAGATTATTTTTGAATAAATAATAATTTGGAATTGTAAGCAAGGGAAAGTTATTCCCATTAGCTCAAAACGGTGAATATCTACAATACAGAACTGAGTTACACTGCCCTACCAAAGTATTAGAGAATTTCCGTGTTATGGGAATATAACTTCGAAGCTCTACAAGTTCCAAAATATTGATTTCAATGGGAAAATGTTACTGAAAATAAAAATCATAATCTTATCTATCTAAATCTCGATTTTCAACAGCATTCGTCCAGTATTTAAGGAATTATGAAAGCTAGAATATTTCACAACAGTAATTGGGTCATAAGAATTTACCTCAGATATTAATTACACTTAATAAGTATTGTTTCAAATCATTTAATAAAATATACATTTTAGAAGTTTGCACAATGATTATTTCCATATTAGATAATTGTGAATGAATTTTATAAAATAAGATAATTAAATATTCCAGCTTCCGTAACTCTTCAAAGACAACGAATAGCGACGATAAACCGAGATTTAAATAAATTTGATTATGATCTTTAATTTTTCTCATTTTTTCATTAAGTGCCGTCCCGTGGTCGAGTGGTTAGCACGCTTGGCTACTGATCTACGGGACCTGGGTTCGAGCCCCGTGTAAGGCATGGTTGTATGTGTCGTTTTCTGCTGAGGTCCTGCCATCCTCTCAGACCTACTATGGCATATAAACTGGCAGACTCCTGTCAGACCTCTGTGGCAAGCAGCTGCTTGAGGGGGTATTTTTTATTTTTCATTAAGTGCGTATATGTAAAATCCGAGTTTATGTTTGTGGACCACCTAGGTAGTAGCACCTTCCTGACAAGGTAGAGAGAGACAAGTACCCTTCTCAATACACACACACACACACGGGCAGCTCGAAAAGGACCTAGCCCTGGCAGATCGAAGGAAATATCCGTTTACAAACTTTATCTTCAGTCAGAGTTTTTCATTAAATGCATATTTTTGGAGTTATGGAGCTTCAGAGTAGATTCCCGTTGGCAAAACATGGAAAGATAATGTTGTAGCTACTCTGAGCTATTAAATACTGTCGCCATCAACTGACGTTATTCGAAATCTTGTCATGGTGGTTTGAAATACCAATATTTTAATTTGTAAGTGACATTGTAAGACCCATTGAGGGTTTCACTTGTTAAAAAAGTGTTGCGAAATTTGGGCTTGAAGAGAAAACATAGAAATAAAGAAGCAAAAACATATACAGAATCAATTCTGTGCTACAGCATAAACTTTGTGCCTATTCCATTTACAAACTATTACTTTTAATCATTAATTTTTTTTTTAGAAATTTTCCACTTTATGCCTAATTAAAAAAATCAGGAAATGATCTTGCTTTAATCTATTGCTTATGCCAGTGGTTCTCAACCTTTTATGTTTCACGTATCCCCTGGAAATGTGTATGTAACTGGCGTATCCCATGTATAGTATAATAATACATAATTTTCTTAAGGGAATAAAGTAAATTATTTTAATTAATACTTTATTCCCATTATGTAACTATAATTATAGTATAATAATGGGAATAAAGTAAACATATGTTTTATGAATACAAAATTTAATGTGTATGGGAATATATACATTAAATTTTGTATTCATAAATTACATATATAAACATAAAAAATGACATAAACAATTTAACAAATCTTATAAAATTATAAATATTTTACTGGGTAATTAGTGAAATGGTTGTGCTTGTTTACACTTGCACAGTTCATCAATGGTTGGGGTTATCTTGCTAAGGTAGAGTCGCAAGTCATCTTCAATATCCAGCCTGTTCCTATATTTTTTAAAGCAGGTAAAGATGAAAAACCAGTTTCACATAAATAAGTTGTGAAAGTGAAAAAATATTTGACTGCAATTCTTGACAAAATCTGATATTCCTTCTCCACTCCAATCCAAAAACTAATCAATGGCTTTTTGGAATAAATGCTTTTTAAACAATTGTCACAAGATATCTCAATCAACTCTTTATTGGACAATGGAAGCTTACATTTTTCCAAATCAAATGTGAAGGGGTCTCGAATCCATTCTTGCGTTTCATCCGGGGGTGGAAATCACTATGAGAGCTTAAGTGAACGATTATTGGTTTCCTGATGTCTTCAAAGTCAGCAATCGTTTGCTCATTTTCTTTAAGAAATGAATCTAGTCGCTAAAATTGATCAAAGCTGTCCTTTTTAATTTCGTTTTCCAAGAGAATTTTTTTTTTAACATGGCATCTGTTTTCTTCTCAACATAGAACACATCAACGTTTTCTCCTTGCGATGATAAGTTCAAAATTTTCCTTTTTTCAAAAACAGCTAAATATACTAACCGCAGAAGCCATTCGAAGTCTTGTAGTCTCAAAGAAAGTCGAAACTCATGGTCCATGAAAAAAAGCGTTCTTCATTGTGGAGTTGAAAAAAACAGAAAACCAACGTACTTCTGTGTAAAGCAGCAATCTCTTGGGCAGGCTACCCATTTCTTCACACATAATTGAAAACAGTGGAGATTTCAATGGTCTGGTTTTGACGAAATTAACCATTTATATACTTTCATCCAGAATTCTTTTCAAATCATCAGGGAGAAATTTAGCTATCAGCTCTTCACAGTGAAAGTTGGGTTGTTTTACCTCTGAGTGGCACTTTTTTGCACACCATGGGCTAAATGGCCAGGTCACATGGACCCCAAAAGCTCAGAAAAGGTTGGGGAAGGAAATCCACTGGAACAGCTGTTGTGAGACAGTAGTCTGTCAAGGCCATCCAGCATGTTCTTCCTGTGCACGTATGGATGTCAAGTTCTATCCATACATGCACAGGGTATGGCTCTCCTACACATGAGGCCACCTCTTAACGTTCCATCCGACGGATGGTATCCTTTCCAAGCCCAGCGGTGTCCCCTACTGACTGTGGGCAGGGTGGGGAATTTTGCAGAGATAAACCTCAACGCTGACCCAGATGGGACTCGAACCTGGGAACTACAGATTACAAGCCTGGTGTGCTACCAGACTGAGCCACCCCCGCCCCACGATGAAAGTTACAACGGGGAAACTTACACTCTGGTGCAACTTGTTTTATACGACCTGCTAGTCCTGTGATATAACCACTCATTGCTTTTGCTCCGTCAGTACATACAGAAACGCAATTTTTCAATTCGATGTTTTTTCGGCAAAAAATGAATCAATCGTATGAAAAATATCCTCACCCGTAGTAGAAGTTTTGAGAGGCTTACAAAATAAAATATATTCAAATATTGCATCCTGGAATTTTCCATGCACAAAAACAAGTAATGGAAGTAGCCCAGTATGTCTGTCGACTCATTCACTTGTATGGCAAACTACGGGCTACATTGAATAGTTTGAATGAGTTGGTCCTTAATATTATAGGCCATATTTTTAATTCTCCTGAAAACTGTGTCGTTTGACAAAGGAATGGTTCTGACAAGGTTTGCCTTTTTTTGCCAAACAAGAAGCTATTTCTTCCGCTGCTGGAAGAATGAGTGACTCGCCTATTGTGTGAGCCTTTCCGGCTTTGGCAATTTGAAGGCTTACTTTGTAAGATGCTTTAAGTGCACTTTCATTTTCTTCTACACCAGAAAAATGCTTAATTGCGGTTTTTTTCTGCTAGTCAAGGTTTTCCAGAAGACGTTAAAAATAGTTCAAGGGCTTATTTTTTAAATGATCATGTTTTGTTTCAAAGTGTCCCCGTAAAAGAGACGATTTTATAAAATTTTGTGACAGGACTTCACAGCAAACAACGCACCGTGGATTTGGTTCTACTACATTTCCTGTCCATGCAAAGCCAAATTGTAAATATAATTCATGATATTCACGTTTTCTAATTTTTTTATCACTTGATTGGCGCATTTTTTTTTTATTACACATTTTTCATTATACATTTAGCGCTCTTTTAATTACTGCTGGTAGCTAGGCGTAAACTGGAAGGAGAGTTGTGTACCAATCCCCAGTGATGATGCACAGAACCGGCCAGGTCTAGCACCTAATGTCCGACCCCGCCTTCTCGTGGTGCAGGCCTTTAGTACCTTTCAAAAGAGATATTCTCTTTTGGAAGGGAACGGAAGGGGAGGGCTGCCAGTTCAGTATGGCCTACTGATCTGGTCATCTATGGCCACTTTTTTCTTTTTTTTCAACCCTGCTGAGGAGTGGTCAACTTCACAGGGTCCTGGTGCTGACCATTTATACCTACTAGAGTGGACTTGTTTATGGATTTGAGCTTGATTATGGATCCTGGACTTGCTGCACTGGTGGGCCTCTGTTGAGGGAGAATCTGCTGCTGTATTTTCTGTTTGCTTCTGGGTTGCCAACCCCAAGTGAACAGAGGCTTGGGATACCTTATATCAGCTGGTGGATAATCCTGAGCAGAGGCCATTGCAGGTACCTGAACCTCACTTAGCTAGTTGGCATTGTCAGTCCTAAACTGGAATAATGTGTCTCAGGCAGGCCATATGGCTCTTGAAAAAGCCCACTTGAAAAGGTGGTGCCTGAAGTTCCTCCGAGCATCGGCGACTTCAGCCTTTAGCAGAGGAGAACAAGTCTTTGCCCCATGCCTGCGATCAGGGGGCTGTTTGATATTGTTGGCCCTACCGATCTCAATAAACCTAATTTCTTTAAAAATCCTACTACTCATTTTCTCTCTGCAGGAACGTGGAACGTGAGGACATTACATAGAGATTATTCTCTTGATGTCTTTATGCAGGAATTCCAGCGCTATAACCTAGATATTCTAGGCTTGCAAGAGACCAGATCGGCAGGTAAAGGTGAGATACTTAAAAATAACTTTAAATTTCTCTTTACAGGGAGGGAGGATGGAAAGCATCACCAAGGCGTGGGTCTGCTGCTCAGCAGACATGCTAGTGATGCTCTTCTAGGATATGAATGCATTAATGAAAGGTTTCTTACACCAAAATTTCAGACAAGCATTAAAGACTTGAATGTTATCTGCTGTTATGCCCCCACTAAGGATGCTGATGAGGATGAGAAGGATAGGTTTTACGGACAACTTCAGGATATTTTGAATTCTGTCAAGAAAGGAGATATTACCATTGTTCTACGTGACTTCAATGCCAAAGTTGGTACTGACTCTGATGTTTGGGGAGGGGTGACAGGCCCTTTTGGTATTGATAGCTGCAATGGCAATGGGCAACGTCTCCTACAGGTAAGTAAACTCAATGGTTTCAGAATAACTAACACATATTACAAACACCGCGACATACATAAATACACATGGGTTTCACCTGATGGGCTGCATAGGAATATAATTGATTATATATTAATTAACAGTAAATGGGCTAGTTCTGTTATCAATACCAGGGCATATAGGGGAGCTGAAATTGGATCTGACCATTACCTTGTTAAAAGTGTCTTGCAATTTAAACTTAAAAAGTGTTGTGCTAGGGTTAAAAAATTTACCTTTAATACTGAAGCTCTGAAAGACCCAGTTATAGCTAAAGCTTACCATGATAGGTTACTTATTCATTATGACAGTCATGGTTTGCTTAATACTGAAGTTGAGGAAGAATGGGGCCATGTTAAACAGGCTTTTTTGGAAACTAACAGTACTCTTTTAGGAAAAAAGGAGCAGAGGAGACAGAATTATTTAAGTGATAAGGCACTTGAGCTTATTTCAGAAAGAAGGAACTGCAGGAATGTCCTTAATCAGTACCCCACTAGTCCTAATAGAAAGGATTACAGAGAACGTAATAAATATGTAAAGGATCAGTTAGCTACTGATAAGAAACTTTGGCTTGATAGCTTGGCTGACAAAGCTGAGGAAGCAGTTAGGCAGCACAACAGCAGAGAGCTGTACCAGATAGTTAATGTTTTATGTGGTAGAAAACGGACAGGTATACAAGGATTGCAGGATAAACAAGGTAAGGTTATAGAAGGGGGGAATTCTGTCATGGCTAGGTGGGCTGAGCATTTCAGTGATGTTCTAAACAATGTGGTTAGTTCTACTCCCATTGTTTGTAATGATGATAAATGCATTGGCAGCTTTAATGTTGGCCCTATAACACAATCTGAAGTTATTTTGGCTATTTCTAAACTTAAACTTCATAAATCCCCAGGGGTAGATGAAATTATTACAGAAATGCTTAGAGCTGGGAATGTTTTGGTTACCACTTGGATGACTGAAATTTTGAATAACTTTTAAGATAAAGGCATGGTTCCTAAAGATTTTACCAGAGCTATTATTATCCCTATTTTCAAAAAAGGTGATCGCAGTTCTTGTGATAACTATAGGGGTATCAGCCTACTCTCTGTTTCAGGTAAAGTTCTTTCCATGATTGTGCTTAATAGACTTAAGAAAAGGGGCGGGGGTGGCTCAGTAGGTAGCGCGCCAGGCTCGTAATCTGTAGTTCCCAGGTTCGAGTCCCAGCTGGGTCAGCGTTGAGGTTTATCTCCGCATAACTCCCCGCCCTGCCCACGGTCAGTAGGGGACACCGATGGGCTTGGAAAGGCCGCCGTCCGTCGGATGGGACGTTAAGCCGTGGTCCCGTGTGCGGGAGAGCCATACCCTGTGCACGTTAAAGAACACGCTGGATGGCCTTGACGGGAGGCTACCATCTGTCTCCCAACAGCTGTTCCAGTGGGTCCCCTCCCCCAACCTTCTCTGAGCCTTCGGGGTCCATGTGACCTGGCCATTTAGCCCATGGTGTGCAAAAAAGTGCTGCTCAGAGGTAAAACAACCCAACCCAACTTAAGAAAAGGCAATTGCGTGATGAGCAATGTGGATTCAGAAGTGGTAGGGGATGTGTGGATCAGATATTTTCACTTAGGCAGATTCTTGAGAAATGTTTAGAGTTTCAGAAACCTTTGGTTGCTAGCTTTGTTGATTTCAAAAAGGCTTTCGACTCTGTTGATCGTCATAATTTGTGGTTGATTGTGAGATCATATGGTATACCAGACAAGTTAGTTAACATAATGAAAGCTCTCTATAATAACACTGAGTCATGTGTGAGAGCTGGTAAGTCTGGTAGCAATTGGTTTAGCATTACGTCTGGTGTTCGACAAGGGTGCATTTTGTCTCCTTTTCTCTTTAGTTTGGTTGTTGATTATGTTATGCGAAATTCACTTCGAGGGAAAGATTTTGGCCTTAAATGGGCTGGAGATACGAAAATTTCTGATTTAGATTATGCTGATGATTTAGCCCTTTTGGCAAATGATGTTGATGAGATGAACTCTTTCATTCGAGCTGTTGATGAGACTGGTAGTAGAGTAGGTTTGGTTATAAACAGAGAGAAAACTAAAGTGATGAAAATTGGTCAGTCAGGTTGTGATTCAGTTCATCTGAATGGTTGCAGTCTTGAGCAGGTGTCACAGTTTAATTACCTTGGGAGCTATGTAACAGATACTGGTAATGTGCGGCATGAGATTAACAGACGAATAGGGATTGCTGCCGGGACTTTTAAGAATCTATGGAGATTGTGGAGAAATGGGCGTATACACCCAAAATCTAAAATTAGACTGTATAAGAGTTTGGTTCTTTCTAGGATTAGTTATGGTAGTGAAATTTGGACACTTTGTAAACAAGATAACAGGAAACTAGATGCTTTTGATTCCAGATGCTTTCGCAGTATCTTGAGCATTAGGTGATTCAACTTTGTAACTAATGATGAGGTTAGGCAAAGGAGTTTGCAACCTCCTTTAAGCAGCACATTGTGCAGAGAGAGACTCCGTTGGTTTGGCCATGTTGCCCATATGAATGATTATAGATTGGTGAATAGGGTTATGAACAGTGTGCCTAAGGGCTTCAGAAGGAGGGGGAGACCTAGGATGTGGTGGGCAGACAATGTCAAACAGGACCTTGTTAGAATTGGTGTGCAGTGGCCGGATGCAGCAGATGTAGCTCAGGACAGATATGCCTGGAGAATTAAACTGCGTGGTCTGGTTGGACCTCCATAGCCCATGGCTATGGATGATGATGATGATGACGACGACGATGATGATGAATCCACCTCTTTACTCACATGGGATGATGACGTAGTCATAGATGTAAAAGCAATCGGCTCCTTCTCCACATGACTTTTCTTAATTATCCATTTATCCATGTTTCAAGGCACTTTAGAAACACTTTCATTTAACTTCACAGTAAACTGAAGACTAAAATAACTTTAAGCACAGCATGTGAAATAAATCACAACAAATACATAGAGCAGTAAGAAGGAACATTTACTCACTTAGAATTGATGTTTTGACTGGGCGATCAGCTGTTCGGGTAGGTTTGGCTCTCAGGTAGGGAAGGGAGGATTGACAAACGTGTACAGACATGAACTATAGCTCCGTGCTTCGTGACAGTTCTCAGAAATTAATCAGTAGCAGTGTTGCCAACTTAGCAACTTTGTTGCTAGGGCTAGCGACGTTTGAGCTCTCACGACATATCCCAAAAAATTTTATCACGTACCCTACGTTGAGAACTGCTTAGCTAACTGCTTAGTTAGGGTATTGCCGTAGCTTGCATTACCCTAACAATACGCTCTATTGCGATGGCAATTAAATTAGGTAAAGAATTGCTTTGGATAAAATTTAAATTTTATTTTTTAAAGAATTACCGTTAAATAACAGTGAATAAACACTCTAATATTTCGGATTTAAATGAAGAACAATTTTCAATTGTAACACTTCTCAAGCAAATTATTTTTAAACATACTTTTCCTTATAGAGAGTGTAAATCATTCCCTTTCTATCTCTAAGAAAGATTCTATGTATTGCATTTAATTAACCATCTGTCTGCTTGTTGCTTGCTTACCACGACTTCGAACAGATTGCTATATACTTACCGTTAGCAGAGGTTAGCTTACTGCGGAACGGTGCTGTCCTCGTGGCAGGTTCTGAAGCTTCCCATACGCATTTGTTAACACTGGGATTTGCGAAAATTGGCAGATATTCCCATTACGTAGATACCGTTGTATATTATTTTCCAAAATATTGGTTTTTGTAACCCCACCATTATTTTTCGGACGCCACGTATTTAAAAACTTAGTACTTTTTTTTTTTATTAATTTTCTTTTTGATTTTACTTTTTAAAAAGGATTTGTGCATCACATTCAGACAGATTTTGATATAAAAGTAGTTTATTTCTAAATAAAATTTGCCAAATTGTTTGAACCCACCATTTTCTCACCCAATTAAATGGAAAAATGAAAGTGGTTTTAAGTTTGAACTTTGGTTATGATAAGTAGACATTTGAGCTTTTAACGCAGTATACTTTGGCACGCAGAAACCTGTGTGCATGTGAAATTCAGAGGCTTGGCTGTCATTTGGGAATATTGCACATTTTTCCTGTGGTGCATGCCTGTATTAGGCATGCATAACAGTAGAACTTGCAAGTTTCTGTGAGAGTGCATTTTCATGGGATTATATGCAGATTAGTGTAGCCTATTGATCTGGAGTACTATGGCTACTTCTCGTTTTTTCTAACTTGAGGAGGACTCAATCACACAAGGTTCTGGTGCTGAGCATGTACACTGAAGAGTCAAAACGTGTGACAACCTGCCAAATATGATGGTCGTCCACGTGCTGCCAAAACAGTTCTTACCCGGCAAGGCATGGACGCTACAAGTTTTCTAGAGGTATCTTGTGCTATCTAGTACCAACACGTTACCATAAAATCCTTTAACTCTTGTAAGTTATGTGGTTGAGCCACCACAGATCGGATGGATATGCTGTTCCAACACAAACCACAGATGCTCGATTGGATTCATGTCTGGTGAATTTCGTGGTCAGGGAAATACCTGGAAGTCTTCCTCATGTTCCGCAAACCATTATCGAACAATCTGGGCAGTGTGGCATGTCGCATTATCCTGCTGAAAGAAGGCAATACTATAGGGAAATACCGTTGCCATGAAAGGATGTACCTGGTCAGCGATGATGTTTAGATAGGTGGTAGACGTCATAGTTTCCTGCACATGAATGACTGGACCCAGGGTTTCCTAGCAGAACATTGCCCAAAGCATTATACTTCCTCCACCGACTTGTTTCATTCCATGGTGCATCCTGGTGCCCAACACTTCCTCAGGTTAACGACGCACACGTACTTGGCCATCCACATCGTGCAACAGAGAACGAGAATCATTGGGCCAGACGACCTTCTTCCAATCATTCAAGGTACAGTTTTGATGCTCGCATGCCCATTGTTAGCACTTTCGACAGTGAACCGAGGTTAGCATGGATACTCGGAGTGGCCTGCGGCTATGCAGCCCCATTTTCAGCAAGGTTCATTGTTCTGTGTGTTGTGACACATTACTCTCATCACCAGCATTCAAATTATGGGCGATTCGCACCATAGTATCCTTTCTTGGCTCTTACCATATGGATAGCCTTTGCTCACCTCTAGCATTGATGAGCCATTGATGACCCATAATTTAGATATTCATGGCTTGCAAGCGATCAGATAGGTAGAGGTCAGACACTTAAAATAATTTTAAATACCTTTTTTCCACGCAGGAGATTTTAAAGCACCTTCAAGGAAGTCATAGCTTTGCTCCTCAGCAGTCACACTAGTGGTATCTGTTGTTTATAAATTTGACCTTTCATGTTTTTTTTAATGCACGGGTTTGCACAATTAAGATCTAAAAATTTTGATCTATATAATTTTTTCTAAATTTTCGATAGAAAACCTCAATTTGAAAGAGAGCTGTTTCCAGCATCTTTGTGTTTCATCCGATTTAAATCGATAAGTGTGCATAAATAAATATATTTTTTTGTTTTAATTACTACATTGGAATAACCTTAATGAAATAAAAAACAAAAAACAACAAAGTTCTGCTTCATTTCAATCATTTGGCACATTGTTTAATAGGACACATCTTATCAATACAAGAAATGATACGAAAATCATCCTTCAGACTACCAGTAAAATAAAACTTTTAATTGTAATTTATAGTCTTTTTGAAATACATCTCTTCCACAACTTTCAATCGTAAAAAAAGTTGGTTATTTATTTCTATTCTTGTGATCTTTGTGCTGTTTTATCTTTGAACGACACTTATTTGCAGAAAATTAGCTAAATGGCCAGGTCACATGGACTTCAAGGGCTCAGAGATGATTGGGAGAAGGGAACCCACTGGATGGCAGGAGACAGATGGTAGCTTCCCGTCAAGGCCATCCATTGTTTTCTTTAACATGCAGTGTACAAGGTGTACCAAAAAAAAAAAATGAATAGCGAGACCGTCCGGCCATTCCTTTCAGTTAATGTTCTGTTTCAGAAAAGAACACACCTCAACGCTGAAGAGTAGCAGCTGAGAGGTTATTTTGAAGGGTGAAAAAATGGAGTGGTGTGTTGACGGTACGCATTTATAACCCGTTAACCGATGCAAATGCCACGGTCCATCGGATGAGACATTAAGCCATGGACCCCCGTGTGTGGGAGAGCCCACGTTAAAGAGCACACTGGATTGCCTTGACTGGCGAACAGCCTGTTTCAGTGGGTCTCCTCGAGCTTCTCCAAGCCTTCGGGGGTCCGGGTGACCTGGTCATTTAGCCCATGGTGTGCAAAGTGCCGCTCGGAAGTAAAAAAAAAAGTAACGGAGGCCAGTGCCCAGACCCTACCAACAGCTGTTCCAGTGGGTCCGTTCGATGTTCTCTGAGCCTTTGGGGGTCCGGGTGACCTGGCCATTTAGCCCATAATGTGCAAAGTGCAACTCAGAGGTAAAACAACCGCTTTCCTCTCTTCCCTCCCTTTCTACCTATTGCCCAGCATTTAAGACAGTAAGAATTGGTTGCACCCTGTATTCTGACCATCTCTCGGAACTGTCTTTGAGGGGGAGAGGTATGTGTCGTCTCTATTCATTGTGCAAAGAGACAATTTATTGTTCGAGGGGGATAAGAAGGATCCGAAAGTAACTGAGACCATTGTAGCCCATATTTGCGAAGACACTTGGCCAACGTTCGTCAGATGGGACGTGGACCCCGTGTGCTGGAGAGCTCTGTGGACGTTAAAGAACATACTGTTCCCTTCCCTCTGAGCCTTCGGGGTCCATGTGACCTGGCCATTGTGCAAAAAATGCCGCTCAGAGACCCAACCCGTTTATCTCCACCCATTGTTGTTGCAACCCAGGAGAGTGGTATTCAGGTGTGCCCCGCAAATCAGAACTCTCTACAGGGGGAAGGGGGGTCTCAATTTTTACTCATTGTGCAAAAGGAGATTGACTTTTTGGCGGTCCGAGTAATGGTGGTGGGGGGGGGGGGTGTAAAAAAAATGGGATTTCGTGAATCATTCCGTGCTGAAAGTAACCGAGCATGCACAGACGCAAAAACCTCCAGCATGGTGTTTCTCGTGCCTCTAGTGACCGAATTTTTTTTCCCCCCGATAGAAGAAAGTGTGGCCAGCCTAGGCGGCAGGCAGTTTTTTTCCCTCACTGCACGAACCATCGGATGGCCACGTGGTGGATTTAAGGCCCAGTTAGGAACCACTAACGGATAGCAAGCACTTTTCCCCTCAATACATGCAGAGACCTTACGACGAGGCCCGTAGGCAGCAGGCAGTTTTTTCCAAACTGCACGAATCATCGGATGACCACATGGTGGAAATAAGGCCCAGTTAGGAACCACTAACGGATAGGCAAGCACTTTTCCCCTCAATACACGCAGAGGCCTTGCGACGAAGCCCGGAAATCATAGGTACACGTCATCTTGTGTCATGCACTGTTAAAGTTATGTCTGGCACGTACGTGCACACTGAAACCATAATTTGCCATCATCGAGACCATTCATACGGCGCATTCGACACCCTCCCCCCCCTCCATCATCTCTTCACTTACTTTCCCACGTCTCTGCCCCATCCACCAAGCCTTCAGGGTCCAGGTGACCCGGCCATTTAGCCCACAGTGTAGAAAGAGTTGCTCAGAGGTAATGCCATACCCCATACACGTTAAAGAACATGCTGGATGACCTTGACGAGAGGCTATCATTTTACAAAAACAGCTGTTTCTTCCGGACCTTTTCTGAGCCTTCGGGGTACGTTCGACCATTTAGCCCGTAGTGTGAAAAGTGCCACTCGGAGGCAAAACAACCCAACCCCTTTGTTTTATCTTCCCCCCATTATAGAGCCAGGAAGGTCCTTTAAAACCCGTTTATAATTTTCCCCGACGGGCTTGGGAATACCGCCATCCGTCGAATTGGACGCCAAGCCAATTCGCGTAACGCCCTTACGGGTCGGTGCAATCTGGTCACACAGGTCCCTAATGGCCTTATGGGATGGCACACTTTGGTCTCCCGGGTTCCTAAGAGCCTTGCGGGACTGCACCACTTTTGTCTCCTGAGAGAGTAACGCCCTTATGGGTCGGTGCTTTTCGTCATGTCAGGAACCTAATGGCCTTATGGGACGGCACACTTTTTGGTCAATCGAGACCCTAACGACATTATGGGACAGCACCTTTTGCTCTGTCGAGATGATAACACCCCTAGAGTGCCGTCCAGTAAGGCCATTAGGTTCCTGATGTGACGAAAAGCACTGACCCGTAAGGGCGTTACTGTCTCAGGAGACCAGAGTGGTGCAGTCCCGCAAGGCTCTTAGGAACGCAGGAGACCAAAGTGTGCCATCCCATAAGGCACTTAGGAACCCGGGAGACCAAAGTGTGCCATCCCATAAGGCAATTAGGAACATGGGAGACCAAAGTGTGCCGTCCCGTAAGGCCGTTAGGGACCTGTGTGACCAGATTGCACTGACCCGTAAGGGCGTTACGTGAATTGGCTTGACGTCCAATTCGACGGACGGCGGTATTCCCAAGCCCGTCGGGGAAAATTATAAACGGGTTTTAAAGGACCTTCCCTTTCTCTATAATGGGGGAAGATAAAACAAAGGGGTTGGGTTGTTTTGCCTCCGAGTGGCACTTTTCACACTACGGGCTAAATGGTCGAACGTACCCCGAAGGCTCAGGAAAGGTCCGGGAGAAACAGCTGTTTTCGTAAAACGATAGCCTCCCGTCAAGGTCATCCAGCATGTTCTTTAACGTGCATGGGGTATGGCATTACCTCTGAGGAACTCTTTCTACACTGTGGGCTAAATGGCCGGGTCACCTGGACCCTGAAGGCTCGGTGGACGGGGCAGAGACATGGGAAAGTAAGTGAAGAGATGATGGAGGAGGGGGGGGGAGGGTGTCGAATGCGCCGTATGAATGGTCTCGACAATGGTAAATTATGGTTTCAGTGTGCACGTACGCGCCAGACATAACTTTAACAGTGCGTGACATAAGATGACGTGTACCTATGATTTCCGGGCTTCGTCGCAAGGCCTCTCCGTGTATTGAGGGGAAAAGTGCTTGCTATTCGTTAGTGGTTCCTAACTGGGCCTTAAATCCACCATGTGGCCATCCGATGGTTCGTGCAGTGAGGGAAAAAAACTGCCTGCCGCCTAGGCTGACCACACTTCCTTCTATCGGGGGAAAAAAAAATTCGGTCAGTAGAGGCATGAGAAACACCATGCTGGTGGTTTTTGCATCTGTGCATGCTCAGTTATTTTCAGCACGGAATGATTCACGAAATCCCATTTTTTTTTACCCCCCCTGCCATTACTCGGACCGCCACAAAGTCAATCTCCTTTTGCACAATGAGTAAAATTTGAGACTCCCCCTCCCTCTGTAGAGAGTTCTGAGTTGCGGGGCACACCTGAATCCCACTCTCCTGGGTTGCAACAACAATGGGTGGAGATAAACGGGTTGGTTCTCTGAGTGGCATTTTTTGCACAATGGCCAGGTCACATGGACCCCGAAGGCTCAGAGGGAAGGGAACAGTATGTTCTTTAACGTCCACAGAGCTCTCCAGAACATGGGGTCCACGTCCCATCTGACGAACGTTGGCCAAGGGTCTTCGCAAATATGGGCTACAATGGTCTCAGTTACTTTCGGATCCTTCTTATCCCCCTCGGACAATAAATTGTCTCTTTGCACAATAAATAGAGACGACACCTACCCCCCCCCCCCCCTCAAAGACAGTTCCTAGAGATGGTCAGAATACAGGGTGCAACCAATTCCTACTCTCTTAAATGCTGGGCAATAGGTAGAAAGGGGGAGAGAGAAAAGGGGTTGTTTAACCTCTTAGTGTCACTTTTTTTGCACACTATGGGCTAAATGGTATGGCCACCTAGACCCCGAAGACTCGGAGAAGGTCGAGGGAATCCACTGAAACAGTTGACCGTCGAGGACATCTGCACAGAGCTACGTTACTTCTGAGTGGCACTTTGCACACAGTGGACTAAATGGCCAATTCACCCAGACCCCAAAGGCTCAGAGAAGGTAGAGGGGGACCCAGCGGAACAGCCGTTTGGGAATAGGAGCCAGGCACGGGACTCCATTGTTTTTTTTAATCTCCGAGTGGCACTTTGTACACCATGGGCTAAATGGCCAGGTCACCCGGACCCCCAAAGTCTCAGATAACGTCGAACGAACCTACTGGAACAGTTGTTGGTAGGGTCCGAGCACTGGCCTCCGTTACTTTTTTTTTACTTCCCAGTGGCACTTTGCACACCATGGGCTAAATGGCCAGGTCACCCGGACCCCTGAAGGCTTGGAGAAGGTCGAGGAGACCCACTGAAACAGGCTGTTCGCCAGTCAAGGCAATCCAGCGTGTTCTTTAACGTGGGCTCTCCCGCACACCGGGGTCCACGGCTTAACATCTCATCCGACTGACGTTGGCATTTGCATCGGTGAATGGGTTATAAATGCGTACCGTCAACATACCACTCCATTTTTTCACCTTTCAAAATAACCTCTCACCTGCTACTTTTCAGCTTTGAGGTGTGTTCTTTTCTGAAACGGAACATTAACCGAAAGGAATGGCCTGACGTTCTCGCTAGTCATTTGTATTTGGTACACCCTGTATAGTTCTCCTGAACACTGAACCGCGGTTTTACTCCCTCTCCCATGAATGGCAGCTTTTCCAAGCCATTTGATGTCCCCTTTCTGACCGAGGGTAAGGTGAGGGTTTAGGGTTCTTGTAACAAAAAATAACAAACAGAGTGGTTTCAACATAGCTAATATTTATATGCTCTAATCCTTTAATTATCATCTGCCTAAACTGTGAATATTCATCATTACGTATATAATCTTTTAAAGTTTGTCAAATAAAAATATGTAAGTAATAAAGAGGCAAATTAAAAAAACTGTAAACTGTGAATAGAACGATTTGGTTTTACTTTTGGGGTCATATTAAACACATGATGCCACTTATGGTTTCTTTTTTCATGCATCATAGTAAGGTTAACGACGGCTGTTACAAACCAATGTTGAAAAATTTCCTACTCTTTTAAAACCTGAATTTCATCCACACTTTTATTTTCGTTTCATTTCTTTTTTCTGAGAGCAGTTATTAACGCTGCCACTTTTATCTTATTCAATAAAAACATAGCACTTCTCTTGTGAATGGAGTGGAAAAAATATTATGAAAAAGAAAACTTCCGATGAATGCAGGCAATTTTCTCTTGCTGAAATGAAAGCCGAATGTGTGTGAGGAAGTTCAAGACGTCCTTAGCACGACCTTGGTGTTTGCAGAGAGGGAGAAAAGAACAAGGGGGCCATGTTCCATCCTTTGAGAATGGCAATTGGAGTAACGGAGACAAAAGTTATTAAACCCGTGCATATTTCACGTAATTTTCAAATATTTTTTTTTAAACTCTAAAACGAAGTGAAAAATGTTAGACTGTAATGGAAATCCAGAACTTTTTTTGGATCGCCTCCCTCACCCCTTTATTTTTTTCTGATCTGGGCCTAGGTTAAACTGTAGTAATGTAATGTAATTAAAAATCGAGGAAGTTTTCTTAACAGGAAGGATCCGCTTGATTTTAATTAAATGCTCAATTGAAAGAGCAATAAAGTGTAAAAAAAAAATCGTTACCACTAGTGAAAAATGTTTTACCGGTACATCGTATCGGGAATAATTTCTTGCCGGTACGGCGTACCGGCCTGTTCACCACTGATCACGTGTGAAAGTTGGTAAGACTTGTAGCAATTGGTTTAGCATTGCTTCTGATGTTCGACAAAGGTGCATTTTGTCTCCTTTTCCCTTTAGTTTGGTTATTGATTATGTTATGCAGAATTCACGGAAAGGGGAACATTTTGGCCTTAAATTGTCTTAGGGATTAAAAAATTCATGAGTTAGATTATGCCCATGATTTGGCTCTTTTAGCAAATGGTGTTGATGAGATGAACTCTATCATTAGAGCTGTTGATGAAACTGGTAGTAAGAGTAGGTTTCTGATAAACAGAGAGAAAAGTAAAGTGATGAAAATTGGTCAGGCAGGCTGTGATTCAGTACTGAATGGTTGCAGTCTTGAGCAGGTGTTTCAGTTTACCTTGGGAGCTATGTAATAGACACTGGTGATGTACGCAATAATATACACTGAAGAATAGGGATTGTAGTCGGGATTTTTAAGAATCTATGGAGAGTTGGACAAATAGACATATACATCTAAAGACCAAAATTAGACTGTTTATTAGTTTGGTTCTTTCTAAACTTAGTTATGGTAGTGGAACTTGGACTCTTTGTAAACAGGAGAGCAGGAAATTTGATGCCTCTGATTCTAGGTGCTTACGCCGTGTCTTGGGCATTAGGTAGTTCGACTTGTAAGTAATGAGGTTAGGCAAAAGAGTCGGCAAACTCCTTTGAGTAGCAAATTGTGCAGAGAGAGGCCATGTTGCCCGTATTCATAACTATAGAATAAGTTATGAACAGCGTGCCTAAAAACCTCAGAAAGAGGGGGAGATCTAGAATGTTTTCGGCAGACAATGCAAACAGGATCTCGTTATAAATTTGTCTACAGTTGTCTGATGCAGCTCAGAACAGATGTGTCTGGAGAACTAAATTGTACAATCTGGTTGGACCTCCGTAGACCATGGTTGCTTCAGAATGATGATGCTTGGACAGCAGAAAGCAGCCGAAATAAAGTATTGCAAATATGTAATATTAGATGCTTCATGTTTTAAGGCGTTTTATGTGGATACTAAATTTCTTCTCATAGATCCTTTTTGTAACGTGCATTTTTAGACATAGGTTGTCAATTTTTGAAAATTATGGTTTTTAATTATTACCAATTACCATTTAAGTAAATAGAATGAAAACGAACTCTCAGATAATTATTTAGTAAGATTTTCTAATGACTCGCTGTAATATTTGAAATAGTAAAGTTTAAATCTTATAAGCTCGTGTTTATTTAAGTGTTAAATATACGATCGTTTTGTATCATTGCAAATGTGAGTGGCATATGCGACCTTAAAAATGGCAATCAGTTACTGTCATGCTCACAAAGTTTGCTGCCCCTATCTTACAATATTACTTCATAATATTATGTATGCATTTTAAAAGCACGAAGAAAGTCGAAAAAAGGCAATTCAGGGAAATCCACCAGTTGAAACAAGTGTAAAAGCACTATTTAGATATGTGGAAATTTTTGAGCTCCATGCATTGAATTTCCGAAGTACCATAATTAATTTCAGAAGTTGAAAGTGCTCACACCCTCTCTGTGCCCCGTTGTGATGGCTGTGAGCACACTTTCTGAATCAGTTTGTTGTTGTGTTGATAGTCGGTTGCTCCATTGCGAATATTAAGAAAAATTGCAGTATTAAGAAGTGTACGAAAAATTGAAATTAAAAACATTACTGTTATGGGGAAATGTATTGATATTTTCTAGACAAAATGCGATAATTTAAAGCGAAATGTACGATCTTTGCACAGTAAAAATCTGGCACTCTTTTGGTATCTGCTCGTTGCTTAGAAACGTGTAAACAAATATGAGTGTATATTACGAAGCAATAATTACGTTACCTGCAGATTGTTTTTCAAGTTTGGTTCTAGATCGATTATGAAAATAGCAGAACATGACCGCGAAAAAGAATAGTAGGTTCACATATATGTAGAAATATAATTTAACTTTTTGTATTTTAGTAAATAAATATTAGAATATCTCCTAGATGGTGGAACAATCATTAAGTCAATAAAATATATCTTACCATTTCCTCTAAACAGTAAAGTGATCAGATTTTTAAAAAAAAGAAAGATCCGAGAGCTTTTAAGAATTCAATGTGAAGAATTAACCAGATTTACAACATTCATTATGAAATTCTAGCCTCAATTTTCAGTCGCTTGCTAACTAAAATTTTGATAACGGTATTGCTAATACTATACTATTGGTAAAAGATCTGCTCATGCTGTACAGTTAATGCTTAAATCTGTAAGCAAATTCCAGGGACACTTCCAGGCAGGGATATATGTAGGGGTTCTTGGATCTCCACCCCAGAAAATATGGTTGTGTTATATGAAATCACAAACTTGTCTTCATGCTTTGAAATCCCAAATAGTTGTCTTTGTTTAATTTTATTTTAACTCCTTGGTGTATGTAGAACACTAAAAATATATTTAAAATACAACTGTAGTTAAAGAGTTAATCACTATCCGAGCTCTTTAGTATCATTTTAGTGATTCAAAATAGTATTTTTTGACTGATGAATACAGGATGGTAGAGATGTTAATTACTTCTTTTATGGTAGGTGAAGTAAATCCTTTCCTATTACATGAATCACTCAGTTATATTTTGGCCACTGTCACGTAACAAGTTTTGACCCATAAGGTCTTCAACAGAAATTGTGGAAATGGTTCTTCTTTAGAGATTATATCCGTATGCATACCACATCAACAGGAGAAAAAAGTTGGAAATTGAAGTCTACCATCAGCCTATAGCACCACCCATTATCATTCATATACCTCCCAATAGCCACTATCCCTCAAGAAAAGTGTACTGAAAGCAGCATTTCTAAGAAATATAAATGATATTTCCACCTCACAGTTTTATGAAAAAGAAAAAAAGAAAATCTACCTGGATGTGCAAAATGCAGGTTAACCACTAAAAATATTAAAACTAGCTGAAAACATGGTAAGAAATACTTGGCAAAAAATATCACAGTTAGCACCAGTGCAACAATTTAAGAAAAATTCACCACAGGCATTCTGAACATTCCATGGCTAGCTAATTCACTAAAAAAAATGCAGTGCAACCATACAATTATATAGTGCCAATTGAAATGAGTGACACTTTGATCAGTATAATCAAAACCAATTGGGACCGGAATGACAAAAAAAGAGGAATAAAGTGCCATTACATGAAGGCACCCTCAATAGCAATAAACTACTATGGCAAAACAGAAAGATCTTGCCGAACTCTTATAAAAGAACATCAAAGTGATATATGTTTAAAAAAAAACAAACTACAGCATTGGCAAGAGTGGTTTCTAATACAGGAATGACCCCACAATTTGAACAGACTAAATTATATGTGCCCCTCCGACCAAGTTTCAATTGGATCTGGGTAAACAACAGGTGATAATCATGTTGCATTGAAGAAATTTAACACTCATCCCACTCATGAAAAGTGCTCCTTGATCAATGCAGTGCTGCAAAAGCATCCATGCCCCCCCCCCCCCTCCAAGCTCATTAGCAGGACTGCAACAGCATCACCCATAGCAAACTATATGGTGCAGGTGCAGAACAACACACACGGATTTATTCTCTGAAGTACAACCATTTCCAGAACCTCTGATGAAGAAAGTGAAAACATGTTAAGTGACAGTGGTCAAAATATAATTGGGTGATCTGTGTAACAGGAAAAGACTTTGCCTACTATACAAGTAGTGACTAACATCTCTACTATCCTGTATTCACTGATTGAAAATGATATTTTAAATAACTAAAATGATACTAAACTACTAAGATAGTGATTAACTCTTTGATTTAATTTAGTTATTATATACTATATGATAACTAAATGATATTCTATATGGAATAAACAACTATAAGTTTTTATTCCATATAGAATATCATTTTAACCTCTCCTGTGTGGTGGAATAGTTCAGTAATTGGGAAACCGTACTGAAGTCTTATTCTCAGACTCCTCAAAACTGGAATAAAAAATTCTCATGTAATCTCTAAGAAAACTACATGTTTTTGGAAAATTGCCAAAATTGATTAACAGGATATCTGTAAAACTTGAGCTTCAAGATTGGGAGCAAAAGCTGTGGAGCAAAAGCAGCTAAGTTTGAAACTTAAATAACTTGTAGACTTTTCTTTTTTGACATTTTTTTTTATAAGGTCTGATCTTTCTCACTGATCTATCAGGCTCAGAGGTAGATTTATAGGTACACACAGAATGCAGAGAAGTAGGGCACCTTACTGCTGAGGGCTCCCAAATTCTTATTTTTCAAACATAGTAATATTTATGTAGACAAATAGGGCCCCCAAATTAATTTACCCTTTTTTTTTCACGTTAAAGAAAAATAAATAGCATAAAATTAAGCAAAATGCAAGTTTGGTTTTCATTGGTTGTTGGAAAGTGCTACCATAGAAAAAACAGAAATGGGAATTACACTGGCACAGAGAAAGCATAATATGTGTTTTGGTTTGAGGAAATTAAATCAGCAAGAAAAATGCAGTGCACATTATTCATTTCATTGCAACAGCTAATGCATCCCATTATCTGCTGCAAGTGAGAGATTGCCTAAATGAGCATTTCTTAGCCTATAAGATCAGTTGTGGTAGCCTCCACAAGTGACCCCCTCATTTGCTAGACCTAATTCTACTTAATTTCGTTATGCGGCATTTTATCATATCATCAAAGGTGCAGTTTATTGTTCACCATTATCATAATCCATCAGTGAACTGAAGGACATGATTGCTATCTGGAAAGTAACTCTTATGTTCCATGGAGTGTGGGAGGAGACAGAATTGCATTAGAATATCTTTCGAATCACCTCTGGGCCCACATTGAGTATTTATAGCTTAGTGGTTAGAACACCTGAGAGGTGTGAGTTCTGATCTCACTCATTGGCAAAACTCATTTTTTCCACAAAATTATTTCTTGAATTATACATATTTCAACAGGTAATCTGTGAATTTATTACTAATCGATTTGAGCATCTGTAAATTTGATGTATTTTTTAACATTTTTATCTCATTTGTTCCCCTTTTGTATTTAAAATAAAGTGTTATAAATCACTTTGTAATTACCCTGTATGTGTGTGTATTTATATATTACTAAAAGATTTTTTTAAAATTAATATTTGTGTCTCACTTACCCTGACCTAGCTCTACTTCTGATCTTTATGATTATGTTGAAATACTATTATAGATTACCTGATGTATATTAATATTTAGTATTTTTTGTATTTTAAACTTTATATGAATATTTTCTAACAACATAATTGTGTTTCAGCTGATAAAAAAGAAGACTTATTTGCAGAAATACATTCCATTGATTTTAAAACATCTGAAGACCTTGCAAAAGTAGTAAGTTTATTTTCCTGTAAAATTTATAATTTTATTAAAGGTATCATGGAAAGTAAAGTAATCTGAACAAATTGTACATTACCTACATTTGTAAACTGTCTCCAGAAAAACCTGTGATAGGCCGATATGAACTAAGAGGTGAAAAAAGGTGAATATGAGAAAATGAGAATGAAGATTATCATGTGAAAAAAGCCACGGAAGACAGGATTAGGTTTGCCAACATTTTGTCTGCTGATTATAGATGATAATAACAGTAAACTTAGTCATGTACCAGTATTAATACATTTTGGGTTATTTTGATGCTAAGAGCATCAGAATTATCAACCTTTGGTGTCTCATATTATAGTTTATATAGTCATGTATTTAACTGGTTGATAATTCTGATGCTGTTAGCATCAGAATAACCCAAAATGTATTAATACTTGGTATTAATACATTTGGCTATTGGTAGGTGTGTGAATGATAAATGGTGGTGCATATCTTTGGGCTAACAAATAAATAACAAAGCTTTTAACTAATAACAAAGCTTTTTTTGCTCTTTATGGTGCATATCATTGTGGGCCCAGAGATATGCACCACCCAATATATATATATATGATTATAAGATTTTTTAATTTCAGTCACTATTTCTTCACATTATGTGTTTCATTTTTTTTCGGATTACACAGACTGTCAATGGGTTGGAGAACACTGTGTTGGAGACTTCACTAATAATTTTGTTGTCATGCAAATTTGTAGGTTTTCTGATTTTTTATTAATTCATGTATTTCAAATAAATAAATAAATAAATAAATACCCATTCAGACAGCAGCTTGCCACAAAGAGACAGGAGCCTGCCAATTTAATACACCATATTGAAGATCTGTGAGGAAAGTGACCTCAGCAGAAAGACAATACAATCATCCATACCTTACTAAGGGTTTGAACCCAGATCCCTTTGATCAGTAGCCAAGCATGCTAACCACTCAACCACTAGGATGGCTAAGAACACAGTGAAAAAATTTTAGCAGCACTGTTGCACATCATTAATGCCTAGTTATGTTTCAATAATTAGGCAAGTGTAAAAAGGAATTATGCTTCCTGCCATCCTCATAGACCTATTATGGCATATAAACTGGCAGGCTGCTGTCAGACTTCTGTGGTAAGCAGATGCTTGAGGGGGTATTTATTTATTTATTTATTTTAGATTCAAATGCAGGATCTGCTTATGCACTAGTTGCTTTACCAGTTAAGGTGGTAGTGATTAGCATTTGCTCAAATAGTGAAGGTAGTTCATGCTGTGAAGTATTATCATATAGTTCATGTTATCAACCACTACCATGCATTATTTATAGTGACAATGAACTGAATATTTACTAACCATATATCAAGTATTAGGACATTTTGTATTATTCTGATGATGATAACATCAGTGCCCTCAGTGCTAGCAACATCAACCTTTGGATAGAAAACATTTGATATGAAGCAATGGAACTCGCTTTTGTGATAGTCTTAAGAAACTTTAGTTTCAATGATTATTTTCTCACACTTTCTTGATTATTGAAATCAAATGTTCCCTAAGAATTTCAAAAATGCGAGTTTAATTGCTTCATATTATAATTTTGTTATTGTATAACCCTGATACAATCATACTCTGTTAGCCATTAGGGTACCAGTCGTGAAAAGTATAATGGATTGTGAATATTCGTATAAGGATTAGTGTAATAGAGTGGAGTTAGGTTCTAGGATTTTGAAATACATACTTGCAACACTAAGACTTTTGGTCTTGCCTTGACAACAGTTCATTAAACAATAGAAGAACGTAGCATAATATATATATATAAATGTCTAATGTTTTTATTTTAACATGTTTTATTCATTCTGTGTTATAGTAGTGTGGCTTTCCAGATTTGGATTTTTGTAAACTGTACACTACTGTATTATTTTTATAATTTCCATATTAATTTTCTTTTACATTTTTGGCATGAAAAGTTGCATTTAAAGATGAGGCATTTCATTGTTTTAGTAAGAAAGCACCCACTTTCTCACTAATGTGATTCAGTTTAACATTATTTTTAAAATAGGGATAGTTTTTAAATAACACTGTATTCGTCTTTGGTTTAACACAATTTCTCAACTTCTCTATAATCATATGTATTGCATCTACCATATAAGAAGACATCTCAGATGCATTCCTTGTGTCGCCTAATCTTGTCCATAATTTCAGCACTACTGCAAAGTTTTTTCACATTTGCTTGTACAAATTAATGTGTTTAACCATTTCACTACCATACTGGCTGAAAATGGCCAAGATTTTAAATGGACTCATTCAATCAATGCTAATCTTTCCTCTTCAATACCTCCTACCTACAGTTTGGTCTATTTTGGGCCAGTATGGTAGAGAAAAGGTTAAACAGTTATAACATGTAATATATTTGTAAACAATAAAGAGCATTTTAAATGTCTCTGACTGATGACAGTGTAAGCATATACCAATTTACCCCATTTGGTTCAAGATCATAACTTTTCATGTGTAGAGTACAAGCATTTATAAACATACACCTAATCATCTTTATTATTCAACAATAATTTTTTTAACAATCAATTTCTGATGTTAAAATTTTATTACTCCTACTTGTACCATGTATTGAAGTAAACAATATATTAAAATAAAATTTTATTTAGCTGCTTTTAGTTTCTTGAAATTAATTGAGCTTTATGGATAAACCTTTTTTCTTTGAATTGACCAATGGTGAACCTTGAGAGTAATTTTGTAAACTTCTATTCAGTGAAGTAAGCTGAGGCATTTTGCATCTCCTTAGATATTTTGTGGTTAATACTCTTGTCATCAGCAATATACCAGTGAGGAATTTTTTTGTGTACTATATGTATATGAAGCCATCCCATGGCTAAGTAATTGGCTTGCTTGTCTACTGATCAGAAGGACCTGGATTCGAGCTCCAGGTAAGGCATGGATGTTTGTATTGTCTTTTTGCTGAGGTCTTGCCTTCCTTACAGACCTTTTGTGTGGTGTATTAAAATGACAGACTCCTGTCAGACTTCTAAGAAGTAGCTGCTTGAGGGGTATTTATTATAATTTTTTTATTTATATGTGTATGATAATTTTCTACAAAATGACTTTTACCTTTTTACTGACATAGTGGACTGTATAAATGGGAACTTCTATTTTGTATTAGAATCAATAGTTTAAAATCTCCATCTGTTTGAAAGCATTTCTTTTTTTTTACCTTTTTGCAGTATAATATTCAGTATCTGCTCTATTATATGTTATATATATATATATTTTTACAGTACCTTTGTTCTGTAATTTTTTTTCTCAGTGATATACTTTGATATATGTCAAAACTTTTGTCAACTCTAATGAGTCAAATAAAAGAGTGAACTTTGAAATTTTTTGCCAAATAACAACAAATCAACAGAAATAGGTCCTGTTATATTCCAAAAGAAACAGTATTTAATTGTAGTTAATAAAATGGCAAAAATTCAAAGAAAAATTTTATCACATTTTCTAAGCATTTTATTACTTTAACCCTTTGCACTCGAAGGTTTTTTTGCTATAGGGAAGTAATAACAAAGTTTTTTTGCTAAAAAGTTGATGAAATTTTTTACAACTAACATAAAAATAAATCATACATAAATTAACAGATATAACTATTTTATTTCAATATTTCATGCATTTTTACATTATACAAGACCTAATATTGAATATAAAGTTTTGTAATTCTGCCTCGTGTGATATTTTAGGATGCACTCACCAAGGATGCTTATGGGTAAACCTCATTTCTTTGAATTGACATTTGCAGATAATTTTAGGATGCGCTCACAAACTAAATTTCTTGCTTGAAGTAAAAAATTTATTTTTTGGTTACTCAGAAATGAGTAGCCTTCCTATTCATTTGCAGATAATTTTTTTTGTTTATTAGTTATTTTAAAATAAATATTTACTTTCATTCCCAAATGCCCTTTTCTACAATATGGCTGTAAAAAAGTGTATTAAAATAAAACTAGTTGTCTTTTTTTTGTTGAATTATATCATAATGAATATTTTGTATTAAGAAAACCAGATTTAAATTGTGATTAATTTTGCATATAACATGCCATAATTCATTAATTATTTGGCACAGTTTTTTCACTGAGCACAACTGAAAAAGGCCTGGCAACCAGGGACAATTTAGTTTTTCAGAGATGGAATGGTTAAAGGTTAATACTGACCTTACAGCATTGATCCCTGTCTTGAATAAGATAATACAGAGAGAGTAAGAAGGAATTAAAATTTCATTAACCCTTAATATATTGGGTTTATAGAGCAGAACTCTCTGATGGTTGGGTTAATTTGAAATGCTTCCAGCAGAAAAAAGAATAACTTTAAAATCTTATACTGAAATAACTAATAGACAGAAATAGGTCATGTCATATACAAAAATAATTTAATTGTGAATTTTTCAAAAATAAAATATTTGTGAAAAACAGCAAGCATATTAATTTTAGTAGTGCTTATTGAAAACAGTATAGTAAAAAAAAGAGTATTTTGTTGGATTTGAATCTCATTCTGAAATAACTATGAACAGACTATGGCATTTTATGTCTTAGAAGAATGATAATTTAATTCTGCATAATAATATATAAACATATTTACCTGAAACAGGATAATTATATAATTCCACATTTTCTTCTTGTACAGTACTGCTGGAAGTTTCATTAGAGTCACTATATTGTTTACCATCACTGTTGGTATCAGCATTTACTACTAACTCATTATACAGGTTATTTTTGAGGGACTTTCAAAAGATCAAGAAAATGTTTAATGGTAGGGGTTCAATGAACACTCTCCAAGAAAGTTTAGTTTGGGAACATTAAAAGAATGTAAAAACAACCAACCTTTTGGGTGAAGAAAAAAGGAGTCATAGTAATGACTGCCACAGGAATCTAGTGGTTTGTCTTTTTCATTTTTAGCAACTTTATTGAATATGAAAATCATAAGTTTTATATTAATTATTAAATTTAATTCATAAACTTTAAGGATTAATTAAAACAAAAACTGTTAAAAATGGCCAATTTCTATGGAAAAAATATTAGAACATATTATCTTGGGAATTATAGTTCCCAACGGATATCAGAATACATTTGACTCTGGGACCTATAGTATCTTCTGGCACTTTAAGGGTTAAGCAGTAAGAGCAGTCCTGAGATCCTGGAAGGTTCGGGGAGTGGGTTGAAAAGTGGCAATACATCTCCCCAGGGCATTCCACAGACATATAAAAAGTTTAAATTATAAGAAAGGACTTATTTTGGCACTATTTTAAATTAAACTGATGTAATTTCAGAATTTGTAATTTTTAAATTACGTTTTTACCACTGTTTTGAAGTGCAACTTTTCTGTAAATGAAATGAAATTTGATATGGGATAGTTTGAGCTCAATTTCAGTGGTTAAATTAAGTTCCATGTTCTATTAAGATCCGGAGAGAACACAGGCCACACCATTCATTGAATACCTTCTATCTCAATATATTGATTGTTCAATAGTGTTCTTTGTGGATTGGTATTATTGTCCATTAGGAGGAAACTGCATCAGCACAGAGCTTAAATTAAGGATTAAGAGCATCCACAGAACCTCTATTAAACACACAGAGGTTGGTATGGTCACTTAATGAAAATCTGACATACACAGTCAGACCTTGAAATGCACCTTTCTCAATGATGTTATAGATCTGGTTATAGATTCTCATCCCTCTCCAGATCAGTACACATCTTCTGGTCTGATTGCAGAAAATCTTGCCTAATCTGCCTCTCCTCCACCAAACCTCTGAGCCTTTGGGATCCTTGCGACCTATTTAGCCCCTTATGTGAAAAAAAGGTGCAGCTCGAGGTAAAAGAACTAAAATTATCAAATGAAAAAACAATTTCTAAGGAAAGAGTGAAGTTTCGTTCTAAAATTGCTGAAGTTCCCTTCAGATTGATGAACTATAACACTTACCTGTTTTTACTTAAACTATTTGCTATAATAACATTAAGGAGATTAATTTTTTTTATTAATTTTTATCAAAAAACAACCCTATGAGCTTCTTTTTTTTCAATTTGAAAACATTTAATTCTTTATGTTAACTTCTTTGTATGGTTTAACCTTGATTTGTTGAATTTTTTTTTTTTTTTGCATTCAAAGATAGTCAAAATTTTTAAGAGTTCTCTTCTTTTTTAAGAGATTCTCTCAGGGGAAAAAAATTATTGTATCATAGGATCCAAAAAGTAATATTTTATTGAAAAATTTGTACTTTTTAAAATATGAAAGAAAAATGGTTTTTAGAATTTAGGGGCTTTTTCCTGAAAATGTGAAATCTATGGAGATTTTTTCCTTTGTCTAGGAGGAAAACTAGACATCCATCTGGCAACACTGATTAGCAGATAATACGAGTATAGTGTGAGGTGTAATGGTTAAGTTCTAACAGTATACTCATTATTCACATATCCAGGCTCAGGGCTGGATCAGGGAAGGGTGGGGAGTGGGGTGGGGGCTCTCCTCTTTGAAAATGTTAGTAAGGGTAATGGAGGCAAATAATTATTAAACTTGTTCATATTTCACACATTTTTAGAGTATATTAATCCTGTGATTTGCATAATTTGATTATGGCAGTACCATTTTTAAAGAAATTTTTCAGACTTCTAAAACAGAGGGGAAAATGTTATTTTGCAGTGGAAATCCAGTCTTTTGTCTCCCCCATTTGCTTTTATCCAGTTTGATTGCATCACTCCATCGTGTTCCTCAAACCAATCACTGACAGATTTTGCATGATGAACTGTTTCGTTATCATCCTGAAACTGCCCATCAGGGAAGTTATAAAACATAGTAGGATATATACACAGTTGTATCAGAATAATATGACCACCTTCCATAGTATATGTATGGTAGGTGGTCATATTATTCTGATACGACTGTGTACATGATTGGTTATATAGTGGCATACTCAAAAACTTCCAAGGGGTTTTTGGTTTAATTTTGTGGATTTTGATAACTTGAGTCTCTGATTTTTGGGAACATCCTTAAAAAATATATGTTATTCAATTCCTCAAGGAATGGGGAGAGGGGTTCCCCCTCCCCATTCTTTGAGGAATTGATATTGAATAATAAATTCATGAAAGTTTGTGAATTAAATTTAATGATTACTATAAAACTGATTATTTTTATAGTTAATAAAGTTACCAGAGGTTCAATAAGGATTTCTGAGGATACCACTGATACCACTGCAGCCTTGCTTTCTGTTTTTGACTAATACTAAAGGTTTCTGAATAGTTTACAAACTGTCAGACCAAAAACATCTGAGTTTTCTAAGTATTGTTTGAGTTGATATGAGTTTATCGTGGCTTATTTTGAAAGCAGTGGTCATTTGGTGAACTGTTGACTGTTAATTTGACTTCATGTGCCTCTGTAGTGTCTATAGTCTTTTCATGTGTAATATCTGACATGCTACAATTACTCTTGCCAGACATTGAGACCATTTCTTAGCCATCTTATATATACTTTAGAAATGGTAGTCTTGGCAGTCCTGTTATTTGCATAGTTTTGACTATGGCAGTACCAGCTTAGTCTTTTCCATCTAGCTGGTGTTGGCATTAGTCAAGTGTTGGCCAGTGACAGTGCTGCATGTATTTAAGGCAGCTCAGGGAACAGATGACCATGACCTGACCTTCTGGGCAAGGGTGGCTAAGTCGGTAGCATGCCAGGCTTGTAATCTGTAGTTCCCAGGTTTGAGTTCCACCTGTACCAGTGTTGAGATTTATCTCTGCAAAATTCCCTGCTCTGCTCCTAGTATGGGACACCAATGGACTTGGAAAGGCTGCCTTCTATTGGATGGGATGTTAAGCCATGGCCCCATGTGTGGGAGAGTCATACCCATGCATGTTAAAGAACACACTGGCTGGCCTTGACACAGGAGGCTACCATATGTCTCCTAACTACTGTCTAGTGGATCCCCTTCCCCCAAACTTCTCTGTATTGTGTTTATTGTCATGATGTACATGATGTACTAATGGTGTATCCATTATACCATTTTCTGAATTAATAATTATTATATTGTTTTGTAATTAGGATCACTTCATGGCCATTTTGACCACTTATCTCTCATCTGATTTATTTACATATCCATTCATTGCTTCTAGATAAGGAAATTTCAAAATTACAGAGTGTATTTGAAAATGTTTCTGTTTTTAATTCATAAAGAAATATTTAATCATATTTTTATATTGCATCATTTCTTACATTTATAGTGCAATTTCATCAAGAAACATACTTTTCTGTCAAAACTGAAGGAAGACATGTGGGAAGAAAAACATGAAGATGATATATTTCGCTTTCTGATTGATCGAAAATTGCTCCTCCTTGTTATATACATTTTTGAGAATTCCCTTCATGTGAGCTTTGAAATTCCTCATGATCTTGTGTCTGAAATATGCTATTTTATTAAAACAAGTCATGAAAAGGTTACTAGCTCTAATATGGAAAGAGCCATGTTATGTGGAAATCTGAAGGTATGCTACTTTGTAATTTTTGCCAAGATGTTGTCCAGAATATATGAACCTATATTTTTAGAAAGCAGTAACTGGCCTGATTGTATCCTTGAAGGGTAGTGTAATTAAAGGAGTATAGGTATTTTGCAATGAAATGTGTAATAACCTATAATTGGTAAAAAAAAACAATATTTTTAAGCCTAACAAGGCTAATTCAGCAGAGTGATAATGAATACCTATAAAATAAAGAAAAATCCAATTAAACCTTCAAATATTAATTTCAATCCATATCTTTTTTCCTCATATGTTAAAGATGTAATAGTAATACTTTTTTTGTTTTGCAAATGATTTAAATATTTTCACTACCATTCATTTTTGTATACTTGTTGATATACATTATTCAAAAGTTTAAAAATAGAAAAACATTTTATTAACATCTACATATTCTCCCCCCCCCCCCACTTTTTTTTCTCTAACTACATAGGTTAATTTATTCCAACTAATGAATTTATATTTTGTTTGTGACAGTATGAAACCTGTTTCATCATTTCATACTCATATTCAAATATGTTGCCATATATTCTCACATGATTCACACCATTGCATAACTTACGCAACCATTTTTTTAAATGTAGAATTAAGAAAAATGTTTTGCATATTTAATACACACCATTCTTACTCTAAGACTTATTTGAGAAACTCAATGTAAAACAATGGGTTGTCCTGTTTAAGTGCATTATCTATAGGACAAAATACTGTTCGCAATGTGTGAGTAATATATTTTTATAACAAAAATATAACTTTATCATATTAAGGATGTTAATGATATTGGTTTGTATATATTTTGCAGTGGAAAGGATTAAATTTAATCTTCATTTCAGTCATCAGCATCATGATTATATCATATGAATAATTCATTTAAAAATTATCAGAATGGTCTGTTGTTTTTAAATACAATGATTTTGGATAATAGTAGCAATATAACTTTTGCAAAAGTTTAAGTTTATTATCATAGAAATTGTACATTAAAATTAATCAAAATATAAACTTCACAAGGTTGTAGTAAATATTACATTTGATAGTACAATAAGTAAATTTAAAATCAGTGTTGAGAATTGAAAAAAGATAATTAATTAAAAGACAATAATGATAATTAATTAGCAGATGAATTAATTAGGTAACATCTGTAATGATCAGTATAACAGCAACAATCTTAATTAACATGAAACATCATAAATGGGTAATATACATAATATAGGGGAGTAGGTAAAAAAAATCAAAAACAATAGTTTTATGTTATCTAAGAACTGTAAATATCTGTTCAATATCATTTATAGCCAAGAAATATTTTTTTAATCTTTTTATACAAAAGCAATGCACTGTTATGATTTCTTAAATCAAGAGGTAAATGATTAAATATCTTAGGAGTTTTTTTTAACAAGGGGAATTTCATACTTCTTTCCATTTGATCGCAGACAATAATTAACTACTTTCAGATTTAGACATTGCAGTGTGTATTGGTTACATCTTTTTAATGATTGCATCCTCTTATAGTATATGTCTTCTTTCTGTACAATATGTTCCCAAATATGAAGTTAGTGTCTGATGTACAGCAGCTTATGTTCACTGAATGAGCAAGGAATCTTGCTTTGTAAACATTCTTTACAACATATACAGAATGTGATACTTCTCTATCAAGCTAAACTGTTTTCTTATAAACATCTACAAAACTGTGCATTACAACTGTCTGCTCTCCCCTTATGCACACTGTCTATGCTCCATACACTTCTCTCTGTTAGGTGCATGCACATGATAGTGTTCCCACTATTTATTTCACTATCACTGTATCATATTTATTTCAAATTCCACTAAATGTAAACAAACCGAATATACAGGGTGATTCAAAAGGAATTGAACACTTTCAAAAATTTATTATTCAGTGACTAGGCAACTCATACCATGCGACTTCTTCTTGTGAGGATAGGTAAAGAACCTCATGTTTGTACCACCTCTTCCTCACAGCCTTAAGAAATGTAGGAACTCGTCATGACTGTCATTTCAACCATCGATGGTATTATGCTATGAAGAATTTGGGATGAATTACACTACAGGATTGATGTGTGCCACTTGACACGATGGGTGCATATTTAACATTTGTAAGATAGAAATGTGATAGTTTCTTTACAAATTGATTTTAACTACATGTTGATATATAACCTAGTTACTGAGTAACAAGGGGCGGGGGTGGCTCAGTCGGTAGCGTGCCAGGCTCGTAATCTGTAGTTCCCAGGTTCGAGTCCCAGCTGGGTCAGCGTTGAGATTTATCTCCGCAAAATTCCCCGCCCTGCTCACAGTCAGTAGGGGACACCGATGGGCTTGGAAAGGCCGCCGTCCGTCGGATGGGACGTTAAGCCGTGGCCCCATGTGCGGGAGAGCAATACCCTGTGCACGTTAAAGAACACGCTGGATGGCCTTGACGGGAGGCTACCATTTGTCTCCCAACAGCTGTTCCAGTGGGTCCCCTCCCCCAACCTTCTCTGAGCCTTCGGGGTCCATGTGACCTGGCCATTTAGCCCATGGTGTGCAAAAAAGTGCCGCTCAGAGGTAAAACAACCCAACCCAACTGAGTAACAAATTTTTAAAAGTGTTCAATTCTTTTTGAATCACCCATTTAGAATAATGTTTTACATAATAGAATTCATTTATTAGGTGTTTATAAGAAATACATGTGTAATCCTGGAATGATTATCCTATATGTCTGAGGATAACTGTATATGTCTTTGGAATAAGCTTTTCCTCTCCCTTGTTTAAAACAGATTTTGGTTGGAATCTACACACCAAAATAAAAACTACATATAGTAGACTTTTTTAACAGAGAACAGTATTACTGATGCCAGATATGGAATAGCCAAACAGTTTTCATGTTGCCAGATATAAATGTAGCTATAAGAAGGAGCATGCATTATTTTAAGTCCTAATGTCATTCCCAAGCTACATCAACAATGAAGACCAGAAAAAAAATTGACAATATGAATAAAATAGGCATTGCAAAATAAATGAAATACCAATAACCATGGTGTATATAACAGTAAGAGAAATGCAAAAGAATGGAATGTCAAGAAAATGTGAGCTGAAGATAGTACCAAACGAAAATGGAAAATGATAGCAAGCAAAAATGGAGCATCATCAACCTAATGGCACTTAAAACAACAGCTAATAATAGATTAAATGAAGTCTGGCAACCATGCATAGAGCATTTTTTATTGATTTTTCTTTTAAAAAAAAAGCAGCTAGGAGCAAAAAAGTAGTAAACAGGTAAAGAAAGCTACAGAACAAGAAGCAGCTGAAAATGTTTTATGTCTTGAAATTAACATTGCAAAGAGTTATTGATTACATATAGAATAGCTCCAATATATATATATGAAGATGTTCCAAAATATATATATATATTTGAAGAAATTATATTAAATTAGCAATTTACTTGTCATTGCTCAGGCCTGAAAATCTTTAAAGTATATACTTTCCACATTGCTAGCTTTCATTAACTTAAAACTCATTGCAATCAATCCCCCCCCGGTAAAATTTTTCTCCCTCTCTTTTAGGAGAGGAAAGGAGTGGATTTAATTTGAAGTAGTGCATCATACTCTTCAAAAGCTACTAAACTGAAAAACAGTATTGCCTTTCTCAGAAAATCAAACTTTTTGAATCATTTTGCATCCAGCAGATTTTCTCAAATGTACCTTGCCAGGCATATGTAACTTTATAGGATAAGCTACTGTTAGCTTCGCTGATTTGCTATTTGCTAAAAACTGTCATTTTTTAATAGATTTGTGAATAACATTAATAAAATTCTTACTGCTGAAAAAAAAAGTTGAATGCTGGCAAATTATACACTGATAGGCAAAAAGTCATGGGATACGTACTTAATAACAGGTTGGTCCTCCTCGAGCCCTCAACAGTGCAGCCACATGTTGAGGCATGGAATCAATGAATTGCCGGTACCATTCTGCAGTGATGGCAGCCCACACATCCTGCAGTGTAGACCATAATTGTGTTGCATTGGATGGTGCTGGATTCATGGATCGTAAGCGTGTTTCCATTGTGCCCCACAGATGTTCCAAGGGGTTCATATCGGGGGACCGTGGGGGGCAATTCATGGTGGTAAAGTCTGTGGAGTGTTCCTCGATCCATCTCCTAGCAACCAAAGACTGGTGACACATTGCATTATCTTGTTGGAATTCCCCTTCACTCTCAGGGTGCTCGAGAGTCATGAAGGGGTGCATCTGCGAGAAATTCCACGTGTCTCGTACCTCTCACCGATTGCTCCAAATGGATGAGAGAGCCCAATGTGGACCACGCGAACATGCCCCACCCCATCACAGAGCAGCCTCTAGCCTGAACAATACCTTGTAGACAGGAAGTGCCCATGGCTTCACGGAGCCTATACCATACTCTAATGTGCCCATCTGTGCAAAACAACTGGAACCTTGATTCATCGGACCATGCTACCCGACGCCACTGTTCTGCTGTCCAATTTCGATGTCTTTGGGCCATTTCCAGTTGTTGAGCTCTGTGATGACATGTAAGCAATGTGACGTGAGTGGTCTTCGGTTACCAAATCCGATGGAGTGAAGGAGATGACGGACAGTCCTTTCAGAAACGTTTTGTGTTTGGCCTGCATTCAAATTGGCAGTGATTTCATGCACTGTAGCCTGTCTGTTGGTCGTTACCATTTGTGATAGCCTATGCGATTCCATTTGTCAATTGTGCATGGCCATCCTGTTCACTTGTTTACATGTGTGGAAATGCCATCAATAGAATACTGATGATAAACTCTTGACACCATAGACCTGAGAAAACCAAATTCCTGAATGATCTTCGATATTGCATGACCCATCCTTCTGGCATCAATGATCAAGCCACGTTCAAAGTGGACAACTCATGACGTGCAGCCATGCTGAATTAACAACTGCTCTGAAGTGAATGTTGGGTTTGTAGGCTACTGCAGTGCCATTCTGCGGTTGACATCCAATACACTGGTTATGAGTACAGCATGATAATTCTATTTTAACTGCTATTCCTATGACTTTTGGCCTCTCAGTGTATATGATGGGTGTAAGTTATAAAAAAGAAATGCATGTGTACTAAGAATATGATGTAAAATGAAAAGAACATTATTTAACATATTATGTAATACATTTATTAATTAACATATTTTATGAGATAATACATGTTTACTAATTTAAAGAAATTTTTAATAAAATGTACACACTAAATACACATTTTTGAAATTTTAATTATTTTAGCATCCTATATGAATTCTTCTTAGTTTTAGAATGCCTTCATTTCAATGAAGAAGCTCATGTTCTACTACAGTACTTGTGCTCTTCTGAATGACTTCAATTTTTACATACACACACAAAAAAACAAACAAAAAAACTTGTGTCCCTCTCATGCTATTTACCCATTTCTTAAACAATGGCTTTATAATGCAAGAGAAAAAGAAATTATTGAAATATTTCTTATTTTAAATATATCAGTGGCAACAATTAATTTCAACAACAACTAATGCTAAGTTTATGGGATATACTGGTTTTTAAATGTTAAGTCAATGGGAATTTCGAAGAATTGAACCCATTCCATACCAGTTTTGGTTGATCCCAGCAGATTTACACATATGATTCAAACTGAGTGCATAAGCAGATGCATACACCAAACTCTCTTCTATAAATATAAGATATTGTAATGAAGTAGGGAAAGACCCAGTAATTGTACTTAAATAGTTTTATTTGCATGATTACTGTTTTCAAATAAATGCTTCACTAACTCATATTAGGTAAAACATATACAGGGTGAATCTGAAAAATTGGGCAAAACTTTACGGAATGGTAGAATGCAGCTATACGAGCAATATTCGTCATAGAATGTATGGTCGGAACGCAAACAGTGAGCCGCTAGGTGGCGTTGGAAATGGTATAAAAGGGTCAGTCCTCGCACCCAACGGCATTTCTACCGTGGATTGCCGAGAGGATGGCTGGTTATACTAACCACGAAATGGCGGATATGCACTTTGTGTACGGTGCGGCGGACGGGAATGCAAGTGTACCTCAATTACATTCCTGTTAATAAAATGTTTTCTGAAGTATCTCCTCTCCTTCTTGTGTTCATTCTTTAAATGTGACAGTGGAAAACTACCTTTTAACTTCTCACCACTTGCGTTCCGACCATACATTCTATGACGAATATTGCTCGTATAGCTGCGTTCTACCACCCCGTAAAGTTTTGCCCACTTTTTCAGATTCACCCTGTATGTTGAACTTAAATAATTGCACTGAGGCAATGGTGACAATTTTTGTGAGTAATGCTCCATAGCTTTTATTGCTGCTTTACATAGTAAAGGACTAATAGCTGATCTATGATTAAGAGTTCAAAAAGATGATATATTACTACAGTTCCAATGTTAGAAGATCTCTGGCTCACTTAGATGCCTCATGCTAGAGGAGATCTGATATTTGGTAGTAGTTGAAGTTTCAAAGCAGCGTTGACTTATATCTGGAATACTAGTTTTAGAAGATACATTGGTTTAATTTGATGACTGCCATTTGAGAATTCATATAGAGATACACACTTCTGAAGTAGATGACAGTTTAAGGTGATTCACTTTGCTGTAAGTTGTTGCTAATGTTGTATCTTCAGATTGATATAGGTGGTGAACAAGTTTATGAAGCATTTAAAAATCAATTTTACTTAACTTAAAATTTTAAATGCTTTATTAACTTATTTGAAAATTATTCACCACCAATATCAATCTGAAAGGAAATGACATCAGTCTTAACTTACCACAAAGTGAGTCACCTTCAGCTGTCATCTACTTGTGAGTGTACATCTCTTCATGAAATCTCCAATGACAGCCATCAATTTCAACCAATGCATCTTCTAAGAAGACTGGTATTCCAGTTATGTTACCTCTGCTGTGAAACTTTAACTAGCATCAAACATCAGAAGGCATCATTGTAAGAGGCATTCCAAATGAGCGAACAATCTTCTAACATCAGAACAGTGGTAATATATCCTCCTTTTGAACACTTTAGCATAGGTTAGCTATTAGTCCTTTACAATGTAAAGCAGTTATACAAGCTGCAGAGTATTACTCATGCTATTTTATTGTCACCATTGTTTCAGTGCAATTATTTAAGTTCAATATAAGTGAGTCCTACTTAATATGCAGGGGCGTAGTTATGGGGGATGGGGGAGGCTCTTCCCAAAGTAACTCGGAGTTGGCAAAATTCGAAGCGACTTTGTAAAATCTAGGTTAGTTGTGAAAATTTGTAATAATTTTTTTTTTGCAAAATTAAAGGGAGTTAACAAAATTTAACAACTTGGCAAAATCTAGGGTAGTTATCAAAATCGAGGCAACTTGGCAAATCTATGGCTGTTGGGAAAATCAAGATGGCAAAATCTAGAGCAATTGATAAAATTCGAAGCCACTTGTAAAATACAGGTGAGTTGGCAAAATCTTGGGGAGTTGGCAAAATTCGGAGTGACTTGGTAAAATCTTGGGGGAGTTGGCAAAATTCGGAGTGACTTGGCAGTATTGTGGGGAATTGATGAAATTCAGGCGAGATGTAAAAAGTGTTTTTTTTTTTCTGTAAAATTATGGCGAGTTGGCAAAATATAGGGGCGGTTGGCAGAATTCGTTGTGACTTGGCAAAATCTTGGGGAGTTGGCAAAATTTGGAGTGACTTGGGAAAATCGTGGAGAGCTGACAAAATTCAGGTGAGATGTAAAAATTGGAATCTTTTTTCTGTAAAATAATGGTGTATTGGCAAAATTTAGAGTGACTTTGCAAAAATCTGGTGAGATGTAAAAATTGGGATTTTTTTTCTCTAAAATTGTGACGAGTTGTCAAAATCTAGGGGCAGTTGGTAGAATTCGGAGTAATTTGGCAAAATCTTGGGGAGTTGGCAAAATTCGGAGTGACTTGGGAAAATCGTGGAGAGCTGGCAAAATTCAGGTGAGATGTAAAAATCGGAATCTTTTTTCTGTAAAATTATGGCGTATTGGCAAAATTTAGAGTGACTTTGAAAAAATCAGGTGGGATGTAAAAATTGTGATTTTTTTTCTCTAAAATTGTGATGAGATGGCAAAATCGAGGAAACTTGGCAAAATCTAGGGCAGATGGCAAAATTCGAATCCACTTGGTAAAATTCGGGCGAGTTGTGAAAATTGGGATTGTTTTTCTGAAATGAAGGAGAGTTGACAAAATCGAGGAAACATTGCAAAATTTTGGGGAATTTGAAAAATTTGAAGTGACTTGGCAAATTCAGGAGAGATGTAAAAATTGGGATTGGTTTTGCGAAATTAAGGAGAGGTGGTAAAATATGGGCAACTTGGCAGAATTGGAAATCATTTGGTAAAGTGCAGGTGAGTTGTGAAAATTGTACCTTTCTTGTGCAATTAAGGAGAATTGATAAAATTGGAAGTAACTTGGCAAATTCAGGGAAGATGTAAAAATTGCGATGTTTTCTGTAAAATTGCGGCGAGTTGGCAAAATCTAGGGTAGTTGGCAAAATTTGAATCCACTTGGTAAAATATAGGTGAGTTGTGCAAATTGGGATTCATCATCATCATCATCATCATCCTCAAGCAGCCATGGGCTACGGAGGTCCAACCAGATCGTGCAGTTTAATTCTCCAAGCATATCTGTCCTGAGCTACATCTGCTGCATCCGGCCACTGCACACCAATTCTAACAAGGTCCTGTTTGACATTGTCTGCCCACCGCATCCTAGGTCTCCCCTTCTTTCTGAGGCCTTTAGGCACACTGTTCATAACCCTATTCGCCAATCTATAATTATTCATATGGGCAACATGGCCAAACCAGCGGAGTCTCTCTCTGCACAATATGCTGCTTAAAGGAGGTTGCAGACTCCTTTGCCTAACCTCATCATTAGTTACAAAGTTAAACCACCTAATACCCAAGATACTGCATAAGCATCTAGAATCAAAAGCATCTAGTTTCCTGTTATCTTGTTTACATAGTGTCCAAGTTTCACTACCATAACTAACCCTAGAAAGAACCAAACTATTATACAGTCTAATTTTAGTCTTTAGGTGTATACGCCTATTTCTCCACAATCTCCATAGATTCTTAAAAGTCCTGGCAGCAATACCTATTCGTCTGTTAATCTCATGCCGCACATCACCAGTATCAGTTACATAGCTCCCAAGGTAATTAAACTGTGACACCTGCTCAAGACTGCAACCATTCAGATTAACTGAATCACAACCTGCCTGACCAATTTTTATCACTTTAGTTTTCTCTCTGTTTATAACCAAACCTACTCTACTACCAGTCTCATCAACAGCTCGAATGAAAGAGTTCATCTCATCAACATCATTTGCCAAAAGGGCTAAATCATCAGCATAATCTAAATCAGAAATTTTCGTATCTCCAGCCCAATTAAGGCCAAAATCTTTCCCTTGAAGTGAATTTCGCATAACATAATCAACAACCAAACTAAAGAGAAAAGGAGACAAGATGCACCCTTGTCGAACACCAGACGTAATGCTAAACCAATTGCTACAAGACTTACCAACTCTCACACATGACTCAGTGTTATTATAGAGAGCTTTCATTATGTTAACTAACTTGTCTCTGTACCATATGATCTTACAATCAACCACAAATTATGACGATCAACAGAGTCGAAAGCCTTTTTGAAATCAACAAAGCTAGCAACCAAAGGTTTCTGAAACACTAAACATTTCTCAAGAATCTGCCTAAATGAAAATATCTGATCTACACATCCCCTACCACTTCTGAATCCACATTGCTCATCACGCAATTGCCTGTCAACCAGATTCTTAATTCTATTAAGCACAATCATGGAAAGAACTTTACCTGAAACAGAGAGTAGGCTGATACCCCTATAGTTATCACAAGAACTGTGATCACCTTTTTTGAAAATAGGGATAATAATAGCTCTGGTAAAATCTTTAGGAACCATGCCTTTATCTTAAAAGTTATTCAAAATTTCAGTCATCCAAGTGGTAACCGAAACATTCCCAGCTCTGAGGAAGTTTAAGTTTAGAAACAGCCAAAATAACTTCAGATTGTGTTATAGGGCCAACATTAAAGCTGCTAATGCACCTATCATCATTACAAACAATGGGAGTAGAACTAACCACATTGTTTAGAACATCGCTGAAATGCTCAGCCCACCTAGTCATGACAGAATCCTCCCCTTCTATAACCTTACCTTTTTTATCCTTCAATCCTTGTATACCTGTCCGTTTTCTACCACACAAAACATTAACTATCTGGTACAGCTCTCTGCTGTTGTGCTGTTTAACTGCTTCCTCGGCTTTGTCAGCCAAACCATCAAGCCAAAGATTCTTATCAGTAGGTAACTGATCCTTTACACGTTTATTAAGCTCTCTGTAATCCTTTCTATTAGGACTAGTAGGGTACTGATTAAGGACATTCCTGCAGTTCCTTCTTTCTGAAATAAGCTCAAGTGCCTTATCACTTAAATAATTCTGTCTCCTCTGCTCCTTTTTTCCTAAAAGAGTACTGTTAGTTTCCAAAAAAGCCTGTTTAAAATGGCCCCATTCTTCCTCAACTTCAGTATTAAGCAAACTATGACTGTCATAATGACTAAGTAACCTATCATGGTAAGCTTTAGCTATAACTGGATTAGTTTTGTGAAATTAAGGAGAGTTGGACAAATCAAGGCAACTTAGCAAAATCTAGGACAGTTGGCAAAATCTAGGAAATCTATTACAGTTGGCAAAATTCGAATCCATGTGGAAAATATGGGTGAGTTGTGATAATTGGGATTGGGTTTGTAAAATTAAGGATAGTTGACAAAATTGAGAAAACTTGGGAAAAAGTTTTGAGAGCTTGAAAAATATTCAGTGACTTGGCAAATTCAGGAGATATGTAAAAATTAAGATTGTTTTTGTAAAATTAAGGAGAGCTGGAAAAATCGAGGCAAATTGGAAAAATATAGGGGAGTTGGCAAAATGCAGATGAGTTATGAAAATTGGGATTGGTTTTATGAAATTAAAGAGAGTTGGCAAAATCTTGGCGAGTCAACAAAATCTAGGGTAGTTGGCAAAATTCGTAATCCACTTGGAAAAATACAGGTGTGTTGTAAAAATTTGGATTAGTTTTATGAAATTAAAGAGAGTTGACCAAATTTAGACAACTTGGGAAAATCTTGGGGAGTTTGAAAAATTTGAAGTGACCTGGCAGCTTTAGGAGAGATTAAAGATTGGGATTGGTTATGCGCATTAAGCAAAGTTGGTCAAATCAAGGGGAGTTGGAAAAATTCGAACTGACTTCCTATAATTCAGGCAAGATGTTAATATTTGGATTAATTCTATAAAAATATGGCTAGTTGGCAAAATTTGTAGTTACATGGCAAAATACAGGAGAGTTGTAAAAATTGCCATCCCCCCATGGAGTGAAAATCTAGGTACAAACCTCCTGACAGAGACATTATTTTGTCAGTTGGCAAAATTTGATTTTCAAGTTGGAAAATTTTCGATTTCTCCCTCCCCCCCCCAAAAAAAGGGTGGGGGTGGTAAGTCATATAGCAAGGTGTGTCTAGTCCTTCGTTACTCCCCTGTTAATATGAGTTAGTGAAGCAGCAGTATAATCATATAAATAAAGCCATTTAAAATATTCTATAAAAGGCTTTTCATATTTGCATTTTAAATTATTGTTTTTAGTTTCAAAACTTTAAAGTGAAATTGCCATGTTTAATTTTTTTATATCTTTGTAGTATAAATGTTTTCAGTTGAAAATGTATTTTTTCTTCACTCTCAGAGGTATAAGATACGATTTTTCAGCTGTTCTTTCTAGCTTTTTAGTTGAAATATTTGATTCGGAAGAGAGAATGAAAGGAAATACTATATTTTTTAAACCAAAAGATGTGCAGAACCTTAGTATAGAAGAAATTGTTCAAGACAAAGAACTTGTTCTCAGACTGGAAGGTAGAATTATATTTTTGACTAATAAATGTAAAAAAAAAAGTTACTTTTGTTTTAGTATTGAACTAAATAAGTGAATCAACTGACTGAACTGTTTTGAAACTTTTGGAGGAAAAGTAAAGAAAATTGTAATAATTTTAGTTAATAGGAACAAGTTTTTTATATACGTAATATACAGCATTGTGGCAGTCCCTCCACCACAATGTCAGATTTAATGCTTAATATCATATAATTAACTGAATTTGATGTACTAGTACATTTAGTCTGGTGATTAGCATCTATTATCAGAATTAGCTTCACTCCAATTCTGATAATAGATGGTGCCACTGGTGACTCAACAGGAAGACATATTTGTCATTTAGTTGAAGGGATGGTTAGTTCCTTTGTGGTCTAGTGGTTAAGATGTCTGGGAGACCTGGGTTCGAATTCCAGTCAGGGTTTTTTCAACTCAATTTTTTATAGTGATTAGGATGTTTGCTTTCTTTTTCATATCCATTCCAAATGATGCCTGTGATCATAAGCATTGATTTTTAGAATTCTCAGTTAAAAATGTTGTAAATTGGAAGGAGAGCTGTGTACCAATCCCTAGCGATGATGCACAGAACCGGCCAGGTCTAGCACCTAATGTCTGACCCCGCCTTCTCGAAAAAGAGATATTCTCTTTCGGAAGGGGAGGGCTGCTAGTTCAGTATGGCCTACTGATCTGGTCATCTATGGCCACTTTTTTCTTTTTTTTCAATCAGGGGTTTATCAAAATAATGGAAACAGTGACTGGAATACATGCAATGTGCCATATGCATATCACAGGGATGATGTCACTCGTGATGTGAGAAATATAAAGGGGAGAAGTACAATGTCGGCTATCGTGTAGCAGTGCTGCCAAAGGTGCAGGTGAAACAGCTGTTGTGGTGTAATTGTTGACAATATTATATCTCAGTGACATCCAAAAAGGCACGATCATTGGTGAGTGTCTTGCAGGAGCTCCAGTAACCCTAACGGTAGGAATAGTAGGTGTAACACAAGGAACTGTATCGAAGATTATAACTATTTATCAAAAAGGACAAGGCATTGCCTCCAAATGTTGTGCAAATTGTGGATGCCATACAAAGTTGTCAGATAGGGATAAGCGAATGTTGGCATGGATTGTACAATGGAATCACAAGACTATGGCACCATAAATAGCAGAGTTGAACACCAGTTGTAATTATTCCATTTTGTCATAACAGTTTGTTGGAAACTTCATCACACTTATTTATGGCCATGCTGCAATCCACAAATCTCTGATTACCAACATCAATGCAACAAAACGTGTAGAGTGATGCAAAGCACATAAAAACTGGGATGCTAAAGACTGGCAACATGTTATCTGGTCTGATGAATCGTGCTACACATTGTTTCCCACCACTGGTAGAGTGTATGTCTGGCAAAAACCTGCAGAAATATACCACCCCAACTATTTGGTTCCAACTGTGAAGCATGGAGGTGGATCCCTGATGCTGTGGGATGCCATATCATGGTATTCCTTAGGACCATTAGTTATTCTGCAGGGTTGTGTCACATCGCAACGTAAAATCCATTCTCATAAACCACTTGCACCCAATGTTGCAGGCATTGTTCCCTTGTGGTTTCAAAGTTGATAATGCACCCGTGCATTTGTGAAATGTGTGAAGTTGTGGTTTGCAGAGCATTAGGATGAGGTACAGCATCTACCCTGTCTACCTCAATCTCCAGACCTCAATATTATTGAATATTTGTGGGAATATCTGGAGTGCAAGGTGAGATCACACTTTCCACCTCCAGCATCAGTGGCACAGTTGGGCCATATTTTATAGGAAGAATGGTCCCACATTCCATTACCGTATGTGCATGACTTGTATAAGTCTATTCCATGTTGAATTGCTTCTGTTCTGAATGTCCGTGGGGTGCCTACAGCTTATTAATAAAATGTTCTCCACAAATGGTATGAGTTTCCATTATTTTTTCCCTGTAGTATCCAATAAAGTCGAAAATGTCTAGGGAACACAGTGTCATAAATGAGTCATTGCAGAATTAGCACCCATTTTATATGTGGTCCACTCAATAGTAGAAAACACCACACTTTAAAAAGTCAGTTGACCTGCATTGACAAGTGGGAGTAAATGAGTTGAAGGTAGAAGTCAATTTCCAGGTATCTTTTGATGTAGAGTCTACCAACTTGGTATGACGAATGAAGAATACATATCTGAAATCTCAGAGGGATAACTTTTAATGCGAACATGATAGGATATCAGAAAGTTCTTTTGAAGTAAGAGATTTAGCAATGGTAAGTCAAACTACAAAGTATAGTTATATAATAGAGTCTGCTTATTTGACTACTAGCAATGCTTTAAATTGATGTTAAAATTGTAGAAACAACTTTCAATTATTAATTGAACACACTGAAAATAATTATTGGTAAATATCCCTTGTTTATAAATCATTCCTTAGTCCTAGGGCTGCAACTCAAAATGATCACTATAATGTATTGTTGTCCTGACAGAACAGGAAAGCAGCAACATTTCCCATGGCCGAGTGGTTAGCGTGCTTGGCTACTGATCTAAGGGACCTGGGTAAGGCATGGCTGTTTGTGTTGTTTTTCTGCTTAGGGCCTGCCATCCTCTCAGACCTTCTACTATGGCATATAAACTGACAGGCTCCTGTCAGACCTCTGTGGCAAGCAGCTGCTTGAGGGGGTATTTATTTTTTATATTATAATTGACAAAACAAAGATTAGTGCAGTGTAGCTGGCACACTTGGTACTGATCAAAGAGACCTTGGTTGAACCCTGGATATGATAGGGATGTTCCTTTTCTGTGAGGTCTTACTTTTCTCATGATCTTCTCTATGTTATACGAACAGAATCCTGTCAGACCTCTGTGATAAGCAGCTGCTCGAGAGGTATTTATTCATTCATCATTATATAATTAAGTCTCATTTAATGTTACTTTTCCTATCTTCCTATTGCTTTTGGTTTTGACATTTGTCAGTTGGTTGTTTTGTTGTTTTGTGGATTTAACAAACGTTCCACCATATCTTTGGAACGTGATGGAGAAACTTAATGATTTATGTGTTAAATTAAAGCTTGTAATGTGGGCAGTGTTATAGGCTATAAAATATTGAGCCCCCAGTGTTTTCTTTCCCCCTAAAATAGGGGAGATGTGAAACTATTCTTAAGCTATATCTCCAGAATGCAGAGGCTGAAAGTAACAAGCTATATGTCGAATGAAAGCTTCTGACATGGGGAATGTCTTAGACTGAGAAAAATTGACCCCCATGCATGCTTCCCCCCCCAAAAAAGGGGGAAATGAAAATTATTGGTCCCCTATATATCCTAAATGCAAGTGCAAAAAATAACGAGTTATGTGTTGAATGAAAGCTTGTGACTCAGGGAGTGTCATAGACTACAAAATAATTGACCCCGAATGCTTTCTTTCCTCCTAAAAAAGGGGAAATGCGAAACAATTGTTTGGCTATATCTACAGAATGCGAATGCCAAAGATAACAAGCTATATGTCATATGAAAACTTTTGACACTGAGAATGTTGTAGGCTATGAAAAATTGACCCCCCATGCTTTCTTCCCCCCTAATAAAGGGGGACAATGTGAAAATGATTGTTCCTCTATATCTCCTGAATACGAGTGTGCAAAGTAAAGAGCCATACGTCAAATGAAAGCTTAATACGCGGGGAGTATCATAGGCTATAAAAGAATGATCCCCATGCTTTCTTCCCCCCCTAAAAAAAGGAAATGTGAAAGTCATTCTACTGTATCATCAGAACTTGAGGGCACCTACAGTTATGAGTTAGGTGCCAAATGAAAGCTCATATAATGATGGTCGTAAACTATTTCGAATTTTGCCCCACTATTCCGCCCTGCTAAATTGTGGGTGACGGAATTTTGCGGGGTCGACTTTAACGAGTCATATCTCAAATTAAAGCTTGTGACATCTCTAATGTTGTGGGCTACCTCAAACCTGAATCCAAAAGGGTGGTAAATGTGCTAGATGTTTATGAGTCATATATCAAATGAAAGTTTTTGAAGGTAGACATTTTTAGCAGTGTTGGCAAATGAAATGAAAAACGTTTTTTATGTTTTTTGATACAGCCAAAAACTTTAGTATCATTTTTCGTTATGTTTTTCATTATAGCAAAATATAAATTTCGTTGTAACATTATTTCGAAATATTTTTAGTACAAATGCAAAATAAAGAGATATATGTTATCTTTTTATTATATATGTATGCAATAGTGTCATTCACTGGTTTGCATCAATTCAAACAATCCACTTGTTAAAAAACAAATAAAAAATTGGAAAAAGGAAACATCAATATTAATAACAATTATTAATAACAGAATAAATATATATGTGTAAATAGAATTGTTGTGGTTACTTTTTCTGCTATTGATTCTTAAAAATTGTGGTTTAAGAATAATAATGAAATAAAAATTGCAATTAAGAGACTCAGTTATGAATAAATAGGATAAGGGCACTGTATGTATTCTAATAATATATGTAAGCATATAATTGAAACTATAGGAGACAGGCACGTACTGGGATTTAGTTTCGGGGGAGGGGAGGTGGGGGTCCACGAATTTAGCACAGGGGAGGGTTTCTAGAATTTAGTTTGAGGGGGGAGGTGAGTCTGAGAATAAGACTTGAGTAGGGTTTCTTAATTACTAAAACATTTCATCAGACAGGAAAGGTAAACATGATATTTTATGATATAAGGAATAAAAAAATTATAGTTATTTTCTTTATATCTACTTTTAGTGTCGGGCATAAAATATGAGGCTAAAATAAAAATTTTACGAAAACACCTGTTTTGGATTTCAAATCAGGTAGACAAGTTTCAGATTTCGCATAAGCTGACAGGATTTTTTGGGGGTGAACCCCCCCCCCCCTAGATACACCCCTGACTGAATAAATTACACCAAATTTCTAGGAATTGTTCAGAATAAAATGGAGCATTATTAATAAAAATTTCTAAGCATAAGTATGCAATTGTAATTCTTAGTACTATAATGATTTTTGTGCACAGAATAATATTTTTAAAACAAGTTGCAAAAATGACTCGAGGAAATTAAAAAAAAAAGCGAAATTCCCTTTAGAAATATTAATATTATTACACATAGCGGACGAAAATATAAAAAAAAACTAAATTCATTCAAAAATATTGGTATAATGCAATCAATGTTATTCTACTATTTATTTATCATTATAAACAAAATGTCTTCTAATAATTTTGAATTCAAATTATTTCTTTTGTCAGAAAGAATCCATTTAATAAGCATAGAAAAATCTCTCTCTGTAGATACCTGAGTCCTACTAGAATAATTTTTTACAGGCTTTGTCTTCATTTTTCCAATAGGGAAAAATATTTTCCATTGTAGAAAATGTGTTTGCTCCCTCAAATTCATTTTATGAAATTGAAATTTTATTTTCTTTTGCCTTAAGTTTTTCGGTTTCATCAAAATAGATTTCCAGCAAATCATTTGTTGAGCCATTTGATGACACTGAACTATGTTTATTGATGTTTTCTTGTAGAAGGGCTCATGCAAAATAATTAAATGAGTTTTCTCTCAAATAGACTTCAAATAGAATAAAAAATAATCTAATGAATAAATATAAGTAAAGAAATTGAAAACGGTATCTATTTAATTTTGCACAGTCTCTTCTTAAAGAAGCTGCAGAGAATTATAAGATATGTGTCGTCACTGCTCGATTGAAATATGAGAATTCCCTTCTTTATTTTTCTCAACATATGACAAGGTGAGGTTTATTGTTAATGGATTTGCAAGCATACACAATAAAAATATTTCGAGGAGGGAAGAGGGAAGTTGAAGGTTTGGTGGGAAGATCAAAACCGAAAATTTCCACTATTGTCAATAAATTAATGGTCCCTTCCTCCAATTCTCTATACTATACCCAAATTATCCCACCTACATGGTTCCTTTTCTAAATGTCTAAACTGATCACAGGGAATTGTAATATACTTGGCATTTTTGCCCTATTTTAATTGCTTGTTTACCTTATGCATGAATGGAGACTCTCCCTTTCTTTTTCACTGTTGTTCTTGTTCTGTAATATCTGGCTATTACAGAACACTTCTCTGACTGTCAATTGTGATGAAGGTGGCTAAAACAAGTGCTTCACAAATTCTTTTGGAATGTGCCAATGAAGGGCTATGTTCGTTGATCATAAAAGTAAATTGTACGTCTGTCTTTCACACAAGTTTCTAAGTATATTTTATAAAAGAAAATTTTGAAATGTATCAAAATACAGAGACTGTGGAAATAACGAAATAATGAAATTATTTTTTCTGTTATTTGTTATGTTTTATCATTATAAATATTTTGAAATTATGTTAAAGTTATTCATAATGCTATTCAAAAATCATTTCATTATTCCGTTATATCATTATGTTATAATAACGTTTTCCAACACTGATTTTTATGTAGTGGCAAAAAAAAAAAAAAAAAATTTCTATAGAGCCCTAAAAAGTAGAAAAATAAACCTAAAGCATATTGATGGTGCAATCAATCACTGAGTTCATATTCACTTTGAAGGAAGGAAGGGCACTGATTTACTTATTCAACAAGATTGCCAGGTGCCCTATCTTCCTTTGAAGTGAACACGAACTCAGTGATTGATTGCACCATCGATATGCTTTAGGTTTACTTTTTAAGACCCTGTAGGAAGATAGGTATTTTTTGAAAATTTTTAATTTATGTTTTAAAATTTTTTTAATAAGGACATGGAAACATAACTTGAGGTGATTCTACTTGCCAACCTCTGTAAATTATTTTAATAGATGTATGAAAACAATTACAGGGATTTTAAGCCTTCTATGGACACATTTTTAATTAATATTTAGAGTGCTCAGAAACATAAGTTAATATTTTTTAATTCATACATCACACGAGTAATGTTTTACATTATTTAATGTGCTTACTAGGCTTAAAGTGACTGAACAGCATGAAATTATAGATTTTAACATAACATCCTTATGTTTGGGAAAAGTTCTCAGGACAGTGGCAATCCTATAGCTCATTTTGTTTCATGTATTTAATTTGTATTCATTATGAGAAAGATGGCACTAATTTTATTATTATATGTAAGAGCAGTAAATACAAATGTTATAAATGTAAGAGTAATAAATGTTTGTCAAATTTGAATGAAATAAAAAAACTTCATACTGAAGTTAGTAGGTGTAATAATTTAAAAACTGCAAAAATAAAGAGAAGATAGATATAAGATGAATATAGCCTTTAAATTCCCAAGAAATGTTTTAGTATTTTTACAAACTTTATGGGCATGACAGTCAGTTCTCGTTTTTATGGATTTATTCATTTTATCAGATTCATACTTGTCTCATTAAATGGTTCCACCCACTGCTGTAGTCTCCACAGCTGCTGCATTGTTAACACTCATGCTATGCAACTATTAACTGGTATTAAAAATGGGGTGATAATTGTGGTATTTATAAACTTGCTTGTAGTAAATAAATTTTGAATTGTAAGAGGCTCCACACATATCACCTTGTGCTGAGCCCCATGATTTTCCAGGCTGGCTCTAAGAGCAAGTGCTATTTATTAGTAGTGTTTTTTTTTTTGCATTTACTTTTAGATATTTTCATCTAATTTCTGTGGTTTTTTAAAATTATATATTAGTTTATATTATAGTAAGTCCAATTTGTAAGTATGAATATTTTCTAATAATGCTTTTTTTTATTAGAATATCAAAGTTCTTGAATATCATCTATTTGAATGATATTTCCAAAAGTATATTACATAATTAAAAGAAAATCTGAAAATTTGCAATAAAAAAAGTGTAATTTATGGAAAGTAATTTCTGAAAAAATGTGTCACAGAAGTGTTTAATGGTTTTAATAGCAGGTAAATTAACATAATACAGCAAACATCAAACAGTACAGTTATTTTAGGAATTCGTTTGAAATAAGTCATTACTAAACTTTTAATTAACTTTTAAGGAAGAATCTTATTACTACCATCATTAGTGTTAAATTTAAACTGTTGTAATTCCTTAACCCTTAAAGTGTCAGGTTTCTCATATTGCATGCAATTGTGATTGAGATAATTTTTAACTCATTTAAACAGAAACAATTGAATTTTAGAACTTTATCCTTCAGTGATTAACAGATATATATAGGTCATGTTGTAACCAAATGAAAGAACATTTAATGAATAATAATGAAATGAAAGAAATTCAAATTGAAATATAGGCTACTTAAGTGTGATATAAAACAATTGTAAACGCTCTTTGGACACTAAGGTTTAAGTGTTAAACATTGCTGAAAAAATAAAATTTTAAAGCAATTAGATTGCATTATTTAACTTATTTCAAGTACATTTTTTCCATAATCAGCTATTAACAATGTTAAAATATCAAATTAGACTAGCCACAATTAAAAATTTAGGAGTGGCTTACTGGGAAAATACTCAGGACCTAGTGGCCCAGTCTGACCACAGGGGTAATCTCATAGCATGTCAATGGAAAGATAAAACGATAATTTTAGAAATTACAGTGCTCTGATTTTAAGTTTCCTTCTAGACTGCTATGATTAGCCATTCTGTGCTTGGATCATACTTTAAATTTTGTAGCGCCAATTTATATTAATCAAATTGCATGAGTATGTTTTGATGTTTTATTAATATATTATGTAAAATACTTAGGAATTGTAATGAAATGGGTTTTGCAAATGAAGAAAGTTCTAACAACTCAGAGTGCAATGAAATTTGGAGAAAAAAGTGGACCAATGGATGAGTTAGCATTTTGGGAACAATGTTGCAACAAACTGAATGACATGAGGAAACAGTTAGAGCATCCAGACATAAAAAAATGCATCGAAAGTCTACAAGTAATCAAATCAAGCTGCCTACATCAGTTTAAAATGTTGCATAAAGAAATTGAGGTAATGAAATCATATACATATTGCCTTGTGTTTTTAAAGGTAATGGATATTTTATTAGTTTATTGCTTAATGTTTAACTATAAATATGCTTTATAATTTTATACACTACCAAAATATGCACAGAATAAATTCATATCATAATACTAAACCATAATTAAATGAAGCTATAAGAAATTTGTCAGAAAAATAATATAATACAATAATGATCTTGCAATGACTTAACCCTTACAGTGCCAGGTCTGAACTCTAAGAGTTACACGAAACTTGAAAGTATCAGAGAAAACTATTACACTGCTCAAATTGGATATTGCAACAGTGCAAAGCCCAAAACTGTACAGGATGGAAGCTATGAGGGTAGATGTGCAAATTATCAAACGACTCTTCCATAGAGCATGCGATCTTCACATCCTATGGTGCAGTGTCTGGTCCTGTACCTGTCCTTCATGTCATTTGATGCTCCATGATGTTGCGTGAGGCACACCATTGCACTGTGTTCACATTGTGCTCCATACATGTGGTGATCACTCGAAGGCTCAATCCAAGTGCTTGCATATCGTGATTTGTTCTCTCAGAAGGCGTCAATTGTGCATAAGAGTCCTGCTGGCATCTCCAAGGAACGTTCCAAACATTTTCACAGCATGCACTTCAACTTCATGTCAGTCATGCTTGATACAAGCTCATGGGTGCCTGTTTTTATCTATGGCTCAGCTGGGTATCACATGTCCATTCACTGCAGAACTTTGTTCACGTGCATATCTCCAATGGCGAATTGCCTCCTGTGATTTACATATCTCTACTTCCATTCCTTCTTGGTGCTATGATTTACAGTGAGTAGTGTACTTGAAATAATATATATATTTTTTATACTTTAAATTATGGAACTGCAAATACAATTACTTCAAGTAAAGTTATTTTCTGATTCTTTCAAATTAAACTACTGAAAAAATTACTTTTAGTGATTTGTTTTTTCTGTTATATAACTCGAAAGTAGCAGTTAAATGTGTTAGTTCTCTGCTGTAAAGCAATCTTGGGCCAAATTTCCAAGTGTTGAATTGTCATTTCAGTATGCTTTCTCAGTCCTACTATTCAAATTATTCTGTGAGAGGATATGTATTTCTGTGACATATATCCAGTTAGAGTTGCCAAGTGGCCAGCACTTTTTTGAGATTGCCCCAGAATTGAAAGCTGTATGATGCATGCTGAACAAATGTTGCCTAAAATGTCATTTGTCCTAGAAATTGAAGTATGAAAATTTATGGCTTTTTGCTGAGTTAAGGAGAGGACTATTTTATAATGAGATTTTCCACACAGTTTATTTTGTGAATTTGTTTGAATGTACAATTCCATTTACCTGTCATCTTTAATCAGCTGAATTTTGTCACACACCAGTCTGTAATTGAATGATTCTGGAAATTATATTGTAACAATGGTAAATCTAGTCACTGCAATATATGGGCACTTGAAAACACTGACTGAAATTTAGTGTAATACGTTTGAATCATGATAAATTGTCTATTGCAGGGCCACATCTTGGGGAAGGGGGGCATTCTGAAAGGGTAACAGAAACAAAAAAATTATTAAACCTATGTATGTAGGGTTGTAAAGATCACTATCTATACTGTTACTCATCCCAGTCGCTGTATAGAAGAGAGTTGTTTTCCGACTCAGTCTTTCGGTGAAAGCATGTGCATGCATGCCTCTGGGCTCCGCGTTGGGATTGTTGGTTGTACGTTGTCCTTTTTGCTGGTACTGGCTGCCAGAATAGTTACCTGGCAGTCTGGGTTTAAACCTTGCTATAATCACAATATGTGCATGCATATATTCAAGGATGACAATGATATACGTTGAAACACAACACTTTTAATATAGGTGTAGAACTCTCGACGTCACATCAATGTTTTCCATCATTCCATTGGATGAGGTATTGGGCTTAATACAGAGTAAACTCCAGCAAGAAAAGGGAGTAAACTCTTTTCTTGCTGGTTGATAGGCTTTTTTTGTAGGTTGATATTGCAAAATATTCATATATGCTGTAGGTTGCTGATAAGATTGCCTAGTTGCAGGTTTTTTTGTTTTTATTTGCTAGTTCCATTAATTTCTTATCACATCTGGCAGTTATTTTCTTACCGCCAGACATGATAAGAAACAGAAAAACTAACACACCCACCACTTTCATACTATATGATTCGAACCAGCCTATAAAACATAAAATAGCTGAAATAAAATCGACATTTATACAGAATTTAGATATTCATCTACCAGGATTGCAAGAGACAAAGAAAATAGAAAGAGATCAAAGAACTCTTACAGCAAATAGCACGACAAGCAGGATACCCGAAGAATCTCGTAAATAGAATAAAAGCTTCAGTTCAGAAAATAATATAATATTTATACCTTGATGTAATCACAATATGTACATGCATATATTCAAGGATGACGACACATTGAAACACAACACTTTTAATATAGATGTAGAACTTACATTAACAAACTTCAAAGAGTTTAAAAGTTTTAAAAAAGTTAAAAAGTTTAAAAGATGTCATAATTCTCAATGCCCCCCCCCCCCCCCTGCAGCGCAAAGCACTAATAAACCAAAATACATGACACACATTACCTCAGATACCATGGCTTATAAAACCATGAATGAAATAGTGAAACTCTATAATTACATAATACTGGCTGCCACCAGTAGAACTAACTTAAAACTTGTTAAAGCAGACAGGGATAAAAACGAGCTAATAGAAGGGGTATATGAAGTACCACTCGAAGACTCCCGAAATCAAAGCATTCAACCATATATAGGAAAAACAAAAAAAAACTGTCAGATTAGAATCAAAAAACATAAAAGTGATATTAAATACAAAAGAAATACTATGGCATTGGCCAAAAAAACCTTAAGTGGTGATTTCACACTGCATTTTGACCAAACAAGGATAATATGTGTGCCTAACACTGAATTCCAATTAGACTTAGCTGAGCAATACTGCATTTTTCAAAAGAAGAATTATTGCATAAATGATGACATCATCAAGCCTCCATTACCATGGAAACTACTACTACAGCAAGATTCTCCAAAGAAATCTCTTCACCAATAGGAATCATCCAAGCAGGTGTATACCAGAATCACCTATCTATGGCATATAAGCTCGATAGCTATGTCTCCCTCGTGATTTTTTGAGGAAGCTACAGTACAGAGCGAAATGCATCGAAAACATCTTTTAAACTTTTAGACTTTTTTAAAACTTTTAAACTCTTTGAAGTTTGTTAATGTAATTTCTATGCCTATATTAAAAGTGTTGTGTTTCAACGTGTGTCATTGTCATCCTTGAATATATGCATGTACATATTGTGATTACATCAAGGTTTAAACCCGGACTGCCAGGTAACTATTCCAGCAGCCAGTACCAGCAAAAAGGATGATGTACAAACAACAATCCTAACATGGAGCCCAGAGGCATGCACATGCTTTTGCCAAAGGACTGAGTCAGAAGGTAACTATCTTCCATATGGCGGTTGGGCCGAGTAACAGCGTAGATAGTGATCTTTACAATCCTATAAATATTAATGTGCTGTGTATTACAAATTAAACCTATGTATATTTCATGCATTTTTCAGTAATTTTGTAAAGAACTCTAAAAATGGAGGGGAAAGGGTGATACTGCAATAGAAATCCAGTCTCTTGGCCACCCCCATTTCCTCTTTTTCTAGATCAAGTCACTTACCTCCCCATTATTTTTTTTCTAGATCCAGGCATAGTCTCTTGTATATTAAACTAGTAATACAGGGTGTTTCAAAAACAATGCAGCCCTAAATATAAGAGAGTAGAACTTATGTGCATGTACATTTTATGCCATAATATTAGTCAGTTGGCATTACTGTACTCAAGGTTAACAGCCTTTAGCAGTTGAACTGACCTTGTCATGCACTAGTCTCACTGAAGCATTCATTCCTTTGTATTGTGTCAGCTATGTAGTTTTCCAAAAGCGAATGTATATTTATTGTTGAGACTTTTTGTGCATACAAATCTTACAACATGTAAAAGAGGAGTTTGAGTTGAAGTTCCCTCAATCTGCAGTTCCCAACAAGTCGACAATATCTCATTTGATTAATAACTTATGCGACACTGGGTCTGTACAGGATCGAAAGAGCCCAGGCCAGCCATCACTGTTAACTGCCGAAGTTCTTGATGATGTGTCTCAGTGCTTAACTCATTCACCCAGAAAATCTCTTAGAAAGTTATCTTCACAGGTTGGACTGTCACCATCTGCTGTTTTCAGGGTTACAGAGAAGTTAAAATTTCATGCCTACCGTATTGGTGTCATTCATGAACTGAAAGAACCAGACCATGAAAAACGTTTATGGTACTGTCGTTGGTTTCGTTCTTTTGTTGATGAAAATGGAATTGAAGTGTTGAACCGTGTTTATTTCAGTGACGAGGCTTGGTTTCGCTTGGCTGGGTATGTGAACAGTCAAAGCAGTCGAATTTGGAGCAGTGAAAATCCTCACACTTTTCACAGATGACCATTACACGCATGAAAAATTGGTGTTTGGTATGCAATTTTTCATCATTGTGTGATAGAGCCTTTATTTTTTGACTCAACTGTAACTGGTGAAGTTTATCATGACCTCATCCAACAGTTTTTGCACTATTGATGTGAATGAATGAGAATGTTGGTTTCAACAAGATGGCGTGACTGCCCATACTGCAAATGACACAATGGTCATATTGCAGAAATTTTTTGGTGATCATTTTAATTAAAAAAAAATAAAAGTGTGGTCCCCAAGAGCCCCCGATTTTATTCCTCCAGATTTTTTCCTTTGGGGATATCTCAAATGTGTAGTGTTTCAAAACAATCCTCATACACTTGAAGACTTGAAGGCTAATATTGAAAGAGAGATTTTAAACATAAGGAAACAAACATTATGAAAGGTGGCTGCAAATGTCATGAAATGGTTATGAACCTGCATCCAGGTTGCAGGAAATCACTTTCAACATCTGTTGGAAAGATAGATATATGTCTAATTTGCATCTTTTGAAATTTATGTCTTTTATAAAGTTTAAATAAATAAAAAATACAATAGAGGATTGTGTCTTTTTTGAAACACCCTGTACAGGAACTATATTACTATTTGTTCAGTAAACTTTATATATTTAGCCATCATACAACACTAACTTGAAATATCATGTTTTATTTATTTTACTTTATTTTTTGAGGAAGTGATATGCTCTCTTTTGAAAGGCTGTATGTATGTGTTCTTTGTGCTCCCCCCATTAATATTTTTGCTGAACCTGACTGTGATTTCTGCATGTTTAGGTGAACAAATTTTTGTTGCATGCTGATTACAAATGAAACTTTGTTGTAGAGAACTATATATATATATGTATGCAAAATTAAATTAAAATCTTTAATTCTTTATGACAATGTTAAATGTTTTATGCTATTGAGTATCAAAAGACATTAAAGAGATTTTACATACCACACTGTAGAGCTTGGGTAGTGAGAGGAGCTTCCAGAATGCTAGCAAGATAAAAGTTTATTTATTGCTCTTCTTGCCGGTAAGTGACGACTCAGTAGAATTTCAGAAGGTAGTGTGGGATGTAGATAATTTATTTGATCTAAGTTAAAAACATTTAACAATGTCACAGAGAATTAAATATTTTAATTTAATTTTAATTACTGCATCTTACAGTCATGATTGGTAAGTCAAAATAATAACTGACTTTACTAGCTCTGGTGACTCCTTTTCTATCTTCTGTATCCTGCTCTGTTACCACTGCTGGATCTCTGCTACCATGACAACTAGAACTGATAGTCTGCTAGTTTATAGTTATGTCACAGGTATAACCTAATTCCTCAGACTTTCTAATGATATGCCAAACTGCATGACTTGTGCATGGTCTACAATAAGCCCTGTGCAAACAGCAAAACTCTCTCAGGAGAGACTGAGTATTGCTCCCACATGTAGTGCTGCTTTACTAACTCAGCTCATTACTTTCTTGTTAATGCCATGATTATCATACATGAAGAGCAGAATCACATTTTTTTATGTATTTTTTTATGACTAAATGAATTGCTATAGTGCTCTCTGGTTAATTGCTAAGAACATACAAATACAATGCTTGATTGTTTATTCTTGGTAATATATCTGTGCCATTTCAGTTCTATTAGACCTATTGTTATTGAGATTTTCACTGTCAAAGTCACAAAGTTTCTTTATAACCATCTTGTATATATTTAATTTAAAATTTAATTCAATATTTTCTAGCTGATTGCATATGAAAGTTCCAGTAATAAATAGGCACTTTTGACTTCTATTTCAATTTTAGAGGAAAAATTGTCTGAGCCGGGTGGGATATGAACCCATGATCTCCTGATAACATGTCAGATGCTCTGGACAACTGAGCTACCGGCCGCTGATCAAGATTTCCTCTAATTAACGCTATGAACATTCCCTTTATGTCACATGTAATGGTCCAGAGCACCTGACATGTTATCAGGAGGTCGTGGGTTCATATCCCACCCGGCTCAGACAATTTTTCTTCTAAAATTGAAATCGACGTCAAAAGTGCCTATTTATTACTGGATGTCGAACTGTCGAGTTATTACTGGATGTCGAACTGTCGAGTAAATATTGAGATATGAGTTTATCTCAATATTTATTATATGAAAGTTCATATTTTAGATGCTAGCTGTAGAATACTTTTGATTTTCTTTTTTAAGAATCCTCAGTATGGATTCTGTTCCTGGAAGAAATTACCATTCCCAATATTTGCAGGATTTTGAATGTACACATTTCCATGACATACCATATACTCTTCTTTCAAATATTACTTTGAATTTTGGGAGGCAGGGATGGCTCAGTCAATAGCTCATCAAGCTTGTAATCTGTAGTACCCAGGTTCGAGTCCCATCTGTGCCAGCACTGAGATTTATCCCCAGAAAACTCCTTACCCTACCCTCAGTTAGTAGGGACACTGATGGGCTTGGAAAGGCTGCCATCTGTCAGATGGGATGTTAAGCTGTGGCTCTATGTGCAGGAGAGCCATACTCTATGCATATTAAAGAATGTGCTGGGTGGCCTTGATGGGAGGCTTCCACTTGTCTCCTGACAGCTGCCTCTGCCAATCTCTGAGCCCTTGGGGCTTTTGTGATCTGGCCATTTAGCCCATTGTATGCAAAAAAGTGCTGCTCAGAGGTAAAACAACTCAACCCAACCCATTTGGAATTTTGTGCTTATCTTCAGTGCTCTTTCTAGTGAAAACGTTCAACTTTAGGTGTAATATTTAAATATATATATATATTTATTTCAAACAATTATTGTAATTGTTGCACTCTATTAATGCCATTAACTCTGCAAACTGTTACTTGTAATGGTTTTGTAATCTTACTCTCATGACTGTTTGTATGTGGACAATTAAAATTGTAAGAAATCATTGCTGTGTAGAATAATTGTTGGGCCTTTTTAACTATTTACACAGATTTTTATCAGTTCCTTTTAATGTTCATCACAAACATCTTAAAAAGAGATAAAATGTATTTGATTTGCTTTCATTTCTGATTAGAATGTGATGTTTTTAATTATTGAATTGCTCTTACTTGGCAGGATGGAGCCTTAGCAGCTGCAGATAATGCAAAATTTCTTTCTGTCTTAAAAGAACCATGCAGAATGTTGGAAAATGCTTCCTTGCAAGATGTTCCTTACATTTTGTCAGACATTGTGCATTATATTAGAATAATTTGGACTCATTCCTCATATTACAATGACAACAGCAAGATTGGTACTTTGTTCAGAAAAGTGAGTGTTTTCTATATATATGTGAAATTCATTCATAGAACATGCAAGTTAATTTATGAGTGGTTTCTCTTCTATTTTGATTTTGATGTGACATGACAATCAGGAGAAATGCATTTCTGCATAGGAATATCACTACTCCTAAAGTAGAATTTTTCAGATAATGGAGCTTGATATCTAATTTTGAGAAGTTTTTGAGATTTATTATTTCGATATCAGGAATTAAGGAGTTATTAGTGTTTTTCTCTGCCTAAGTGTGGTTTTATGTTGGATAAATCTTTGATTTAAACTTCATTGAGACAATAGTCTAGGAGAAGTTGTGCATTATCAGATTCTGTAAACTCTAAAGCTGATTGTTATATGTAATTCTAAACATAAAGGAAGTTAATACACTACTTGTCAAATGTTAAGCAAGGATCACCAAAATGTGAATAAAAACAATCATTAGAGATAAAATATATTTAACCTATCTAGGTAATTTAATGTGTAGTTATGTGTAGTATTTAACATATCTAGGTAATTGTATGTGTTGTTTTGACAATTGAGAGCCATTGGGAGTTAGGGGTTAGTAAATGATCATAGAGGTGACCATATTCTTTGATGTCCACCATTCTGTTATCTCAAAGCTATGGCAGGAATTCCAAACAACCCAAATAGTTATCAGAAGACCTGTTCAAGGATATCCAAGAAGTACAATGCTTCAAGATGATTGCTATATTGGATTACAGTATTGACTAAACAGCAGAGGAACAGCATCATTTTTGTTTTAGGCCAATCTCAATTGTGACCAAAAAACTTCAGAAGGCTGGGCTCTTTGTCAACTCATTCTGTGTTCTGTTAAATTCCAAACAGACAAGTCCATTTCAAATGCTGTCACCATCATGTAGCTTGGACCAGAGAATAATAGAGTCCCACTCTATTCACAGATGAGGCTATATTTTCACTGTAGTTGAACAGTACATGTTACTGATCTGGAGAGAGGTGGGAATCCATAATCTGCCCTGTAATATCATTGTGAGAATTTGGTGGGGGAGGTCTGACTCTGTAGGGTGATTTTAATTTGATGGCAATACCAACTTCCATGTGTTTGAGGAAGTTCCGTGAATGCTTTTAGATATCAGGATGAGAGCCCTGATTCCTTTGTCAAGTCCTATGCTAATGCAGTGGGGGATGATTTCCTCCTAATGGATAATAATAGCCTTCCATACAGAACAAGACTGACCCATCAATATCTTGAAGAAGAAGATATCAGATGAATGGAGGGGGAGTGCTTGCACTCTTTACAAATCTCAACCCAATAGAATATTTATGGGATGCCCTGGGGAAATATATTGCCACCTTCAACCCATCCCCAAACCCTTCATGAACTCAACACTGCTCTTATTGCTCAGTGACTCTTATTTCCTCTCATGTTCTGGATTACCTTATTGAGGGCATGAATCGACATTGTCAAGACTGCACTATGCTAAAGGGGCCACATCATTTATTGATTATACATTTTGTATTCAAGCCCCTCTCCCCTTTTTTTTCTACACTTCTGTTTATACATTCCAGTACTTTTTTTAGGGTATTTGTAAATCATTCTGGTCAAACATTTTATGACTTTTCACAACATTGTCTTTTTTATCTCCTGTGAAAATTGATTTTGAGATATACACATTTTATATATCCATGCACGAGGCCTTTTGATGAGAAGTGTATTTTAACAATGACTGTTATAACTAAGGCAAAGGATAATTTGTAATATATCTTTTTAGGTTTTCGATATTTTACTTAATTATATGGTTCATTGATAATTAATAATTGGTTCATTGAAAGTTAATAATTGGTTCTTTGTGATGTTGCAGCCAAAGTGTCTTGGTTTATTATATTGTAATGACTTTATTATTTGCATTGTAAATACATGTAAAAACTATATAGAAATTACATGTAAAAATAGTGGTCTGTTGTCAGATCGCAACAATGACTACAATTGTGGAATTTTGTATTTGCTAATTTATTGTGGAATTCATTTCTGTAGTAATATGAATAAAAAAATCAATATCTATATATTTTAATAGGTGAGCAACATGGTAATTAAAACTTGTTCTAAAGAAGTTGTACTTGATGAACTGTTCCATAATTCATCTGTTTCCTCTAAAGAAAAACTTTTCACTATTATAGAATGTTGCAAAACTTGGAAAGAAGTATATACTAAGGTGAGCCATTTATAAAAATATATAAATTATATATTGTAGTATAAAACAGCAAGAACAAAACAAAATGCCCCAAAAAAAAATAATCAAATGAAACAAAGGTATTAAATAATTTAAAAAATAACCCTAAAATAAAAATTATACTGACAGATAAAACATAAAAAAATAGTAATAATAGATAAGGTAGAATATGATGATAAAATAACTCAGTTATTACAGGATTTAAAATGTCAACCTATAGTAAAGAATCCAATATCTAAAAATGATTAAAAAATTAGCGAAGTTGGAAAATGACCCCTACTTAGCCCAAATTATAACTAAGGCATGCAGACCACCAGTATATCCTGATATCCCACGAATGTTTGTAAAAATTAAATTCCATAAGGAAAACCACCCATTTAAGACCATTAATAAATAATTGTAAAGCCCCCTACTTATAATCTAGAAAGAGCATTGTTTGACTTTTTTAGTCCATATTTCCCACTAACACAATATACTTTAGCATCATGTCCGGATGCAATTAAAATTATACAGCAAACTAAAATCACAAGGACAACAACCATCCACTTCCTAGACATTGTATCACTGTATCCAAATGCACCTATTTTGTATGCAGCGATGTGGCTGAAAGCAGAGTGGCTAAAAGTTGCCAGGCCCACAGTGCAACAGTACTTTAGTGTACACAATGCCCTGGACCTGGCTACTAATTCTAATTGGTTCGTTGTTGGTAATCACCCATGGGTTCAGACTAAGAGGGTCCCAATGAGGTCACCACAATCTGGCCTCATGGGCAATGTCATTATGCAGCATGTTGAAGAAACAGCTTAAAAAGAGTAAAATATAAACTATTATTATATTTATGTTGCATAGACGATACTTTAATTTTCTATGACCATCCTATATATGAATTAGTAGATAAACTGATAGATATATTTAATAGTATTATGCCTACTATTAAATTTACACATGAATCAGAAATAAACAGAGAATTTCCATACTTAGCATAAACATAAGCATTCAGGTTATACTACCGCAGTGTATCGAAAACCTACATTTGTTCCTAACTTAATACTGTATGATTCAACACACCCTATCAATTATAAAAAATCGGCAATAAATACGTATTTTATAAGGGCATATAGATATTCATTTAATAATGAAATATTAAAAAAAGAAATAAGATTAATATATGATTTAACAAGGCCAGCAGGATACCCTGACAATTTTGTTAATAAAATTCAGAAAACGGCTAAAATAAAATGCAACAAACTTTCACAACTTAACCAACACATATAATTAAGCCATATAATTAAGTAAAATATAATATACACAGTTTCCCTTATATCCCAGGTATATCTGAAACTATGAAAATACTATAAGTAAATATGAATTAAAAATGCCACACACGGTAACTAACAATTTTAAAATTTAATTATTAATCATAGAGATAAACGTATCCCAATGGGAGAAGTTTATAATGTCAAGATACCAGATGCTGAAAATAAATTGGGGGAAAAATCAAATATATAGGAAAAACGTATACATATGAACAGCACTTATTAGAGCATCAAAAAGAATAAAAAATGAAAAATCTAATACAGATATATTACAAACAATTCTTGAAAATCATTTGCAAATAGAGAATTTAACATATAAAGCCTAGCTGCACCCCCAAATAAATACCAATTGTAGTATATGGATAACATCATGATTAATTTACATAAAGATCACCTCTTTACACTGAAATCTCCCCCCTTCTGGTGGCATGAAATCTCCTGCTGCTCACGCAGCAGGAGATTTCATGGCACCAGAAGGGGCGAAGGGCCAGAAGGGATTCTATCAGTCTGACGGACCCAAATCTCCTGCTGCGTGAGCAGCAGGAGATTTGGGTCCGTCAGACTGATAAAGCAGGAGATATAAGCACTGGGATATAAGTACAGCAGGAGATTTGGGTCCATCAGACTGATAGAGGGAGGTTCTTATTTAAAGCTGTAACATTGGGAGGTAGTGGGTGGTGTCAGGGAGAAGATATTGCTGCATGGAGAGTATAGTCAGTCCTTTAAATTGCAATGTTTGCATCTGTGACTTTTAATGTTTTTGGGTTAAACATAACACATTGGGTAAAAAATGAATGCTTTTTAAGATGTTTGATTGTAAGATGAGGCTGTTTGAGCAACTGACTTCTGCAGTATGAGTCATAAAGAATGCACAACACAACCAACATTTGTTAGTGATAAACAACCTTATGATGGTGTCTATTTAGTTTAAAACTTGGTCTGGTATCTGGTATCCAAATATCAAGTGATAAACATCAGTGCTATGTATTAATAGTGACTGCCAGTAAGAGATCATTGGCAACCAACTTAAAATCCTTGATGCAGGGCCCTTGCAAGAGCAATGTAAAGATAACAGCATGACCAGCTGAGCCAGCATAAGAAGTTTTGAAGACACCTGAAATGATAATATTTTCCATTTATTTACTTGGGAATTTTTGCAAGGATTAAAAGTGTCCTTAAGTGATATTATACCATGGTGAAAATACTAATGGCTTGACTATGTAAATAGTGATAGGCTAAACATAGAATAATGTTGCTCAGGAGCTATTAATATTATTACAGCATAATCACGAATTAAATATTTTTTAAACATTTTGCTGTATAGTTTAAATTAATATTGTTATTTATTCTTGTTAGAAATACTCTTTGAAAAATCAGCACAGCTACTTAGACTAGGTATAATTACTTTAAAAATTTTAATTAACAAATTGACATTTCAAGAGTGTTGTTTCCTAGGAAGGGAGTGTAATATTCACTGAATGTTTTAAAGTCCATTAGAGTTAAAATAGTTGCATGTGTTATTGTCAGTTTTATCACTGATGTAGGGAGCCCCTCATTGGAAGCTAATTTCACCATGATCTTATAACACCTTGAACCTTGATCAGTTTTATCATTTTCATTCCTCACTCCTAAATAATCTTAATACCCTCACTAATTTCTGTTACCTAGATTTTATATTCTGTAAAAAATTCCCAATTATAAAAAATACAAAAGTTGTAAATGTAAATTAAATGCTTTTCATCTAATGTATAGGTAGAAAGCATATTATTTAGGTTTTATTATAAAAATATTATATTCATACAGGCAAATGTTGTTTATTCAACATATTCTCCTCTTAAATGGAATGTGGATTATTCTGGAATATTTGCTCCTGTTGATGCATTCATACAGCGATGTAAAAATCTTCTTCAGGTATGTTGTAGAATATAAGTAAAATTATCTGATGATAATTTAAAGGTGTTATAGCTGTGTGTTATAATTTAAAGGTGCAATAACCATCCTTGAAAGTTTTAACAACAATGGTTGAAAGTATAGTCAGATATATTCCAAATTTAATATATTTATAAATTGTCATAAGAACAAGGATCCTCAAACATGGAAGGGGCAAGGGTGGCTCAGTTGGTAGCATGCCATGCTCATAATCTGCTGTTCCCAGGTTCATGTCCCATCTGGGCCAGCATTGAGATTTATCTCCACAAAACTCCCTGCCCTGCCCACTGTCAATAGGGGACACTCATGTGCTTGGAAAGGTCGCCGTCCATTGGATGAGACATTAAGCCTGGCTCTGTGTGCAGGAGACCAATACCCTGTGCACTTTAAAGAACATACTGGATGGCCTTGACAAGGGACTACCATCTGTCTCCCAACAGCTGTCTAATGGGTCCCCTCCCCCAACCTTCTCTGAGCCTTCAGGGTCCTTGTGACCTGACCATTTAACCCATTGTGTGCAAAAAAATGCCATTCAGAGATAAAATAACCCAACCCAAACATGGATCCCACATATCATTGGCACCCAAAAATAAGTGGAACTAGTCACTGATTTCTTCATATCAGCATTTCTCTTGCTAATTTACTCTACCTCAGTATTACTAATATTAGTGTTGGTGATGGGTTAATATGAAATATAACCAAAGCAATAAATAGAGGAAAATAGTTCGGATATTTACAAGTTATTTTTTAAAGGTGTTCTATGATATTGGATGAACATATCTCTATGGCTGGGAAACATGCTCTTATCTAGCAGTGGTCAACTTGTCCACTATAACCTGTACCTGGATATTCTGGTCATTTTGCAATATATGTGTGGGTGCTTCAGAGGCTAAACAGTATAGAGGTGGATGTATTTTGCAATCACTGATTATTGGATCTAATAACATTGAACATGTAACTAACTCGCACACATCATCTACATAGGCAGTACCTCCATTGGTTGATTATCCAAGCTCATAAAGGCCTATTAACTGTCCTGTGTCTAGGCGATATCAATCCAAAGTTGGTACTGACTCCGACCTTTGGGGAGAGTTGATAGCTCTTTTAGGTATTGGTAGCTGAAATTGAAATAGGCAACTTCTCCTACTGGTAAGTAAACTTAATGGTTTGAGAATAACTAACACTTATTGCAAACACTGCAACATGTATAAGTACACATGGGTTTCACAAGATGGTCTGCATAAGAATATGATATCTTATATATTAATTAATAGAAAAAGGGCTAGTTCTGTTAGGAATACCAGGTCATATAGGGGAGCTGAAATTGGATCTGACCATTATCTTGTTAAAATTGTCTTGCAACTTAAACTTAAAAAGTGTTGTGCTAAGGTTAAAAAATTTACCTTTAATTCTGAAGCTCTGAAAGACCCAGTTGTAGCTAAAGCTTACCATAGACTACTTGTCATTATGACAGTCATGGTTTGCTTACTACTGAAGTTGAGTAAGAATGAGGCCATTTTAAACAAGCTTTTCTTGAAACTAACAGCACTCTTTTATGCAAAAGGGAGTAGAGGAAGCAAAATTATTTGAGTAATAAGGCACTGGAGCTTATTTTGGAAAGAAAGAACTGTAGGAATGTCTTTAATCAATACCCTACTAGAACTAATAGAAGCATTACAGAGAGCTTAATAAACATGTAAGTGTTAATAAACATTACAGAGAGCTAAAATAAACATGTAGTTGCTGATCTTTGGCTTGAAGGCTTGGCTGGCAAAGCTGAGGAAGCAGTTAGACAGCACAACAGCAGAGAACTGTACCAGATAGTTAATGTTTTGTGTGGTAGAAAACGAACAGGTATACAGGGATTGAAGGATAAACAAGGTGAGGTTATAGAAGGTGAGGATTCTGTTATGGGTAGGTGGCTAGGTGGGTTAGCATTTCAGTGATGTTTTAAACAATGTGGTTAGTTTTACTCCTTTGTAATGATAATAGATGCATTACTGGCTTTAATGTTGGCCTTATATTACAGTCTGAAGTTATTTTGGCTATTTCTAGCAAAACAGTGTGCCTAAAGGCTGCAGAAAGAGTGGGAGACCTAGAATGTGGTGGACAGACAATGTCAAACAGGGCCTTGTTATAATTGGTGTATTGTGGCCAGATGCAGCAGATATAGCTCAGGACAGATATGTTTGGAGAACTAAATTGCATAATCTGGTTGGACCTCTGTAGCACATGGCTGCTTGAGGATCATGATGATGATGGTGATGAAACTTAAACTACATAAATTCCCAGGGGTAGATGAAATTACTTCTGAAATGCTTAGGGAATGTTTCTGTTACAACATGGCTGACTGAAATTTTGAATATCTTTTATGATGAATGGCATTGTTCCTAAGGATTTTACCAGCACTATTATTATTCCCAGTTTTAAAAATGGTGATCACAGTTCTAGTGATAACTATAGAGATATTCTGTTCCAGGTAAAGTTCTTTGCATGATTGTGCTTAATAGAATTAAGAATCTGATTGATGGATAAATGCTTGATGAGCAGTGTGGATTCAGAAGTGGTAGGGGATGTGTAGATCAGATTTTTCACTTACAACTTAAGCAGATTCTTGAGAAATGCTTAGAGTTTCAGAAACTTTTTATTACTAGCTTTGTTGATTTCAAAAAAACTTTTGAATCTGGTGATCATCATAATTTGTGGTTGGTTGATTGTGAGATCGTATGGCATACCAGAGAAGTTAGTTAATATAATGAAAGCTCTCTATAACACTGAGTCGTGTGTGAGAGTTGGTAAGGCTTGTAGCAATTGGTTTAGCATTACTTCTGGTGTTCGACAAGGGTGCATTTTGTCTCCTTTTTTTATTTAATTTGGTTATTAATTATGTTATGCGAAATTCACTGCAAGGGAAAGATTCTGGCCTTAAATGGTCTAGAGATCTGAAAATTTCTGATTTAGAATATGCTGATGGTTTAGCCTTTTTGACAAATGATGTTGATGAGATGAACTCTTTCATTAGAACTGTTGATGAGACTTGCAATAGAGTAGGTTTGTGATAAACCGAGAGAAAACTAAAGTGACGAAAATTGGTTGGGCAGGATGTGGTTCAGTTAATTTGAATGGTTGCATCCTTGAGCAAGTGTCTCAGTTTAATTATCTTGAGAGCTATTTAAAAGATATTGGTATTGTGCGGCATGAGATAAACAGAGAATAGGGATTGCTGCTGGGGCTTTTAAGAATCTGTGGATAGTGGAGAAATAAACATATATTTATATATATACCTAAAGACTAAAATTAGACTGTATAATTGTTTGGTTCTTTCTAGAATTAGTTATGGTAGTGAAACTTGACCTTTTGTAAAGAAGATAACAAGAAACTAGATGCTTTTGATTCTGTATGCTTATGCAGTATCTTGGCATTAGGTGGTTCAACTTTGTAACTAATGATGAGGTTAGGCAAAGGAGTTTGCAACCTCCTTTAAGCAACATATTGTGCAGAGAGAGAGGCTCCATTGGTTTGGCCATGTTGCCTGCATGCATATCTGTAAATTATTGAATATGTTTATGAACAGTGTGCCTAAAGGCCTTAGAAAGAGGGGGAGACCTAGGATGCGGTGGGCAGACAATGCCAAGCAGGACCTTGTTAGAATTGGTGTGCAGTGGTGAGATGCAGCAGATATAGCTCAGGACAGATATGCTTAGAGAACTAAATTGCGCAGTCTGGTTGGACCTCTGTAGCCCATGGCTGCTTGAGGATGATGATGATGGTTAGACACTGAACTGCATATATCAGATCAATACATGTTGTCTAAGCATTTTTCAAAATATTTTCTAACAGTTTGCTCAACAGTATTTGGAGTTTTTTTTAAAATATAAACTGGTAATAATCACCACATTATCCATACTATTGGCTCTATTTCTTAATTTTTTTAGAGATTTTATTTTGAACTAATTTTTTGTGTAGCTATAGAGAACATTCAGAAAGTTCTTCACATCTCTAGATTTGCACTTATTTCTCTGAAAAAATGTAAGGGGGGGGAAGCAATATAATATTTCCTCCTCCATTTTATGGGTTTTTAAAAAATTTATTGAAAATGCATGATATATGAATAAGTTTAATAATTCTTTTACCTACTTTACGATTACTCGCATTCTGAAGGGGGCCAGGCATGGCCCCCTTCAGAATGTTAACCAGGCCCTATGCATAACATAATCAATAAACAAACTGAAAAGAAAAAGAGATAAAAATAACACCCAGAGCTTTGGGGACCCACTGTGCTAAGCGACAGCACTACTGCAAGTTTAATAACCTCTCCCACTTTTTTGGATTGGCCATTCACTTAGTTCAACAAGATACCTTCCACTGTGATAGATAATAAAATACACTTGGAAAGATCACTAAAGTCTTACAGTTGAATAATATAAAATAACAGGTTTATGAAACTAATTATACAGATGCTGTTCTGCAGATGGTTGCAGACTCATCCGAAATATGCAGCTTCCTAGATCTAGAAAATACAACATGGCATTGACATAAAAATGGCAATGAATTTAATCTAAGATAAATGCTATGCTAACTTGGCACAAGACATGCCAGTTTGAGCATCTTGTAAACAGCATGTCTATTGGGGCTTTCATGCATGACAGTGTCTTAAGTTTATTGAGAATGGTTCAACACCTAAAAAGATACAGTTAACAGCAGTCCTGTGATCAGAAACAGGCCGTTGATGAAAGAGGCTGATATAACTTGTGCAAGTCACAGATGGGCTACAGGCTGTCATATAACAGATGAATATGACAGTGGTGGCAAAAGATATACCATATCAGGAAACACAACTCATATTTGTCATGTCTATGGGTATGGCAACTGAAGGCCTAACCACATTCCACTCCTGTCAGCAAAAAACAAGAAACTGTGGTTGCAGTGGTCTGTAGAATACAAACACAGAGGATTAGAAAAATGTCATTTAGTCTGATGAATCCTAGTTCCTGCAGTTTCACACTGATGGGAGGACCAGGATATGGTGAAAACTACATGAGGCCATGGATCCATCCTGCCAGAAATAAATAGTGCAGGCAGGGGGTAATAGTATAATAATGTGGGGAGTGTTTTTGTAGCACACATTAGGTCACTTATTACCAGTGGAGCAATGTTTGAATGCCACAGGATATCTGAACATTGTTGTCAATTAGATGCATCTGTTGACATCAGTGTATTCATCTGTGAACAGGTTCTTTCATCAGGGTTGTTTTATTTCTGAGCGGCACTTTTTGCACATGATGGTCTAAATGGCCAAGTCACAAGGACCCCAAAGGCTTAGATATTGGACAGCTGTTAGGGTAAAGATATCTCCTGTCAAGGCTATCCAGTGTGTTCTTTAATGTATGGCTCTCCTGCACACAGGCCACAGCTTAATGTCCCATCTGATGGGCGGCACCCTTTTCAAGCCCATCTTTCAGCAGGATAAGTCCATGTCATAAGGTTAGAATCATCCAAGAATGGTTCCAGGAGCTGGGTCAGTGTTGAGATTTATCTCTGCAAAATTCCCCGCCTTGCCCACGGTCAGTAGGGGACACCGATGGGCTTGAAAAGGCCGCTGTCCGTCGGATGGGACGTTAAGCCATGGCCCCATGTGCAGGAGAGCCATACCCTGTGCACGTTAAAGAACACGCTGGATGGCCTTGACGGGAGGCTACCATCTGTCTCCCAACAGCTGTTCCAGTGGGTCCCCTCCCCCAACCTTCTCTGAGCCTTTGGGGTCCTTGTGACCTGGCCATTTAGCCCATGGTGTCAAAAAAGTGCCGTTCAGAGGTAAAACAACCCAACCCTGGTTCCAGGAGCATGGCAGTGACTTCAACTTTCTCAAGATAATTTTACCTCTACGCCTATAAAAGCAGCCAGATAGTGATTGAAACATAATATATATATATACACAGTCGTATCAGAATAATATGACTACCTACCATACATATACTATGGTAGGTGGTCATATTATTCTGATATGACTGTGCATATATATATCTGTGTTCATTTCCACCCTGTCTTTTCAGAATATGTCAACATCAGCAACCAATGGGCTACCTGGAAGCAACCCTGGAAGTGTTAATTCCTGTTTTATATTTATCTATAATAAATCTTTATCTGCTATATTTTCATTTCTTTTGGAGTTGTGTTAGTGTAAGTAGTTAGCATGAAGACTGTGAAGTTGACCACTGTTCAGCAGAGCTTAAAAAAAGTAAAAGTGCCCATAGAAGTCCAAATAATAATCCAAATTGATCTGTTCCCATGGAAGCAAAACTGATTTCCCCTTAAGGAAAGAAAATATTTCACTCAACGGTACCAATTGCATAAACCTAAAATAACTTTAAAAAATCCTTCATTAATGTAGTTTATATTCTCATATGGTAAAATTTTTCGAAAATATACTCCCCTACACAAAGGATGGAGATAACCTAGAAGCTCTGTTGGTCTTGTCCTGGTTACTCATACAACTTGCAAACACATTCATAGGGGTATTCCTGTTGGCTTAGATGTCAGGTATGATAACCACTAGAGAAGGTATGGTATGTTTCATTTAACCATTTTATATCCATTAAAAATAGTTTTATAGTTAATGTTCCTGTATGAATACTAGGGATTGAAAGGGTCAAAGTTAGGAATCAGAAATGCAGGACTTGTTATATATATATTGTACTTGAGTGAAAGGAATTTGTTATATATTTTTTCTCTTTCTGAATTGGTTGTAAAAGCAGTAAACAACACACTTAAAACAACTATACATTGGAGGATCAATAGTATATCAGGAGTTACATGCATTTGAGGCTTTAGATAGAGTGGTTAAGTGAATTGGTTCCCCACTTTTGTCCTTCTCTGGTGGTTTGATGATACTGAGAGTATTGGGCATTTCTTTCAGCAATATATCTCAAGTTGTAGGAGGTGGATTGATTTACATGTTTTGTATAGCTTTATTTCTTTTATTAAGAGCTAAAATAAAGTTAAAAAGTTTCTCAGAGATTTTATATAAGTCTTTACGGTGAACAAAGTGAATGATAGATAAATAACTGATTTATTTCACAATTATCACTGTTAGAAGATTTATGCCTCCTGTACAGAAGACATAAATCTCCTAACAGTGATAATTGTGAAATAAATAAGTTATTTAGCTTTTTAAGTGTATACAATTTATGAAAGATTTCATATTTGATAATGACTTAGATGGGGTGCAGCAGTGCCTGCTAATAATTGAATAACAGGTGAGCAAGAATTTTTTTTCAGAATTTTAAAGAGAAATTCTATTTTACTCTAATTATAAATGCTAAATAGGTAATGCATATCTTCATGTGCTTATGATTGAATTTTCAAAATCCTATGCTTTGTAGTTAGGAAATAGTGTTAAGATTGCATAGTTTTAAAACTGTGATCTTAAAACATTTTGGAACTACTCAGTAGACTTTTGTTATACTGTGTAAATTGTGTACTTGATATATAAAGGCTTATAGTATTTTTTTTACTCCAGGTCTGTACCTGTAAGGAGCAGTTTATTGGAATTAGTGGTGATGACACTTCACCTCCATGTGTTCGTGGTCATAAAGGTTTAGAAATTGTAAAGCAACTTTTTACTATTGAGCAAAAATTTGGTAATGCTCTAAGAGAGCTTAGTCAGTTTCAAACTATAGCACTTGATATTCGTGCAACTGCTTGGCATTCTCAGTATTCAAGGTAAGTGAAATAGGTAAATAAACCACTACTTGTTAACTGATATGGCTATATACTACTTAGAGATAAAGCTAATTTAACAACTGTAGTGTAGCCTTCATGTATGCGGTTTGATTATGGAACAAGTAAAAGCAGAGCTCACAATATATTTTGTGTGTTTGGAGGCTTTGATCTTAAGTAGAGAGGGGGACCTCCCCATTCTTCACCATTTCAAATATTAAGAAGTAACTTATTGTTTGCTATAAGAGCTTTTGCATTTTGTAGAACATGAAAACTAATTTTTTTACTCTGGCCATTGTCCACATAGGCCATTGAAAAATTTGAAATATAACAAAAATAGGTATGTTTGAATAGAAATAACGCTGTTACTTTTACTAATATATACATTTTTATTAATTCATTAAAAATTTATAGCTATTTAGGCTATTTATTTCACTATTAAAAGCTGTAGTTAGTTTAAAGGTATATATAGCTATATTGGTTAAACATATTGTTATAAATACCTTTAGCATATTTTGTGATATTTCCATAGTCCAGGACCTCAGTGCAGCATTGTGTCCAAACATATAGGTGGAATTTCTTTTCCTGTTATCCTGTTTTGTCACAGCACAAAATGGTTTACCAATTTGCAGAGCAATTTGTTTCACCAGTTTGTTTTCCTAATGCACAAAAAAGTCCTTTGTTTGAGCACTTAATACCAGAACCAACTCTTGTTGTCCATATCTGGGCCTGATTGGGAAATGTAATTTAATGCACTAACATGTTTCAACTAATATGTAGCCATTTTTAAGAGCACTGGTTGTTTGTGTGTGTTTGTAGGGGACTATATCATTGAGTCTGTCACACTCTGAGGTTCTTAACTATGGACAGCATTCACTGTGTTAAAGGCACTTATAACAATGTGTATAATAAAGTTATGTACCTTTTAACTTAGTATAGCTTAAAAATAAAATATCTTGGCCTTAATATGTAAATTTTTGTACTTCTGTTAAAGTTTTACTATAGTGCAAATTTCCAATATTCGATTCTTTCTGTAAAGGAACTTTCATAATAAAATTTGTTGTCTATGACTGAATATATTAAATTATAAATTATGCAACCTAAGCAGTGTCTTATTTCTAATTTAAAGAAGGTGAAAAATTTAAAATATTAAAAATAATTTTTTCCCCCAATGAGTAATATATTTTTATGATACTCTATCCATTTTGAAATAAAAAAATTACCTTTTTGACACAAGTTGACTCTGCATTTCTTAAAAAAATATAAGCTGTCATTGTGATTTGGTAGTTTGCATTCCTCATTTTTGTGATTGCATAAGTAGTAATGGTTTTTGCACGTAATAATCTTTGTCAAAATATGGGGCTGTGAGTTTTCTAGTGATTAAATTGTTGTTTTTAATCCTATTTCCTTAATTTCACAAGTTTAAATCTTTATGATTCCTATAATTTTAAACAGTTGATGTAATCATTTTGTATTAATGATGGTTCATAAAAAACTTCAATCAGATAAGTCTTGTAATTTTATTGGAAATTATAATTTATTTATTTATAAATATGAATTAAAATATAAGCAGTAAGTAGTAAACACTTGTTACAAAGAAATAATTCTGTAGCAAGCTTGTGTACACAAGATCTATGATCCCTTGGAAATTTTTCATGGGGGTGGAGGAGACCTAAGGGGCTGTAACCCATAGATTGCAGATCTGTTCTTTAAACTAGAGTTTCTCAGCTTTTTTAATATTAATGCATACATACATACAACACACACACATGCACACACTCATGCACACACAAACAAAATTCTTGTACAGACATGGGCTATAGAGGTTCTACCAGACTGAATAATTTAGTTCACCAGACATGTCTGTTCTGAGCTACAGCTGCATTTGGCCACTGTAGGCTAATTGTAGCAAGGTCCTGTTTGACATTGGCTGCCCATTACATTCTAGTTCTCTTCCCCTTTTCCTGAGGCCTTAGACATACTGTTTGTAACCCTATTCACCAATCTGCAGCTATGCATACAGGTAACATGACCAAACCAATACAGTCTGCCTTTGCACAATGTGCTGCCCAAAGGAGGTTGCTGACTCCTAACCTCATCATTGCTTACAAAGTTGAACCATCTAATGCATGAGATATTTCATAAGCATATAGAATCAAAGGCATCAAGCTTCCTATTATCCTCCCAAGATAATTAAACTGAGACACTTGTGTAAGGGCGAAACCATTCAAATTAACTGAACCACAACCTGCCTGACCAATTTTCATCACTTTAGTTTTGTTTGTTTATCGCCAAACCTACTCTATTACCACTCATCAACAGTCCTAATAAACGACTTCATCTCATTAACATCATTTGTCAAAGGGGCCAAATCATCAGCATCCCATATTTAGCATTAAGTTTAAGGTAGATTACCACAATAGAGACTTACAAAGACAACATTTATATATGCTCTCAAATTGGAATGGTATTCTTATCTTACTAGAATGGCATTCTGATTAGTTACATTCTACCTTAACTCTAAAGGCCATAGCAAGTTATTTTGATTGGGCATGGCCCTAAACATTTTATTTCTTTTATCTACCATATAAAGCACTGTCTATAACTCTAACACTATTTGTGTTGAGAGAATGGAGTTTGCCATTTAATTTTCAACAGCTGAATCCCATCAAATACACGTGGAAGAGTCCCAAGAAATGTGTAACTTCCCCAATTTCCCCTCTACAAACCCTCTCTCATTGGGCTTATTGAAGAATGGCTCCAAATCATGAGGGTTCCTATTTTTTTAAATATACAAAATCATTGCTGGATAGTCTTTTTTTAGTCAGAAATGATGAAATTATGTTTAATAAATGATTAATAGGTTTTGCATGTTCAAGTCACTCTTTTGTTATAATGCCTATGGTACACTACTTAGAAGAAAACTTGAAGAATTTCTATGTTATACCAATGAAAGATCAAATTCGATATTTTGTAACTTCTAAAAATGATTTTTATTGTAAGGTATTACTGAAGACAAAAATCTTTATGGTGTCTATTAAAATTGGGAACTTCAAAAATAATAATAAAAAAAAAAATACCCCCTCAAGCAGCTGCTTGCCAGTTTATATGCCAAAGTAGAAGGTCTGAGAGGATGGCAGGACCTCAGCAGAAAAAACGACACATACATCCATGCGTTATCTGGGGTTCGAACCCAGGTCCCGTAGATCTGTAGCCAAGCGTGCTAACCACTCGGCCACGGGATATCAGTCAATATTTAAAGAGTTATTGAAACTGGAATATTTAACAATAGAAATACCAATCCTATGAAAGAAACAGAATAGACATATATTGAAAAGGATTATTCATACAAACTTCTAAAATATCCTCCTTCTCCTCCTCCTCAAGCAGCCATGAGCTAAGGAGCTACAACCAGATTGTGCAATTTAGTTCTCCAAACACACTTGTTCTGATGAACTACATCTGCTGCCTCTGTAGACCAATTCTAATGAGTTCCTGTTTGACATTGTTTGTGCATCACATCCTAGGTCTCCTTCACTCAATGTTATGCATATGGGCAACATGACCAAACTAAAGGAATCTCACTCTGCACAATATACTGCTCAAAGGAGGTTGTCGACTCTTTTCCTAATCTCATCATTGCTTACAAATTTGAACCACCTAATGCCCGAGATATTGCATAAGCATCTAGAATCAAAGACATCAAGCTTCCTGTTATTCTGCTTACAAGGGATCCATTTTTTGCTACCATACCTAACATTAGAATGAACCAAACTATTATACAGCCTAATTTTAGTCTTAGGTGTATATCCTTATTTCTCCACATTTTTCTTAGATTCTTAAAAGTTCCAACAACAATCCCTATTCTTCTGTTTATCTCATGCTCACATCACCAGTATCTGTTACATAGCTCCCAAGATAATTAAACTGAGATACTTGCTCAAGGATGCAGCCATTCAGATTAACTAAACCACAACCTGCCTGACCAATTTTTATCACTTTAGTTTCAGCTGTTTATCACTAAACCTACTCTATTAGTCCTAATCAACAACTTCATCTCATTAACATCATTTGTCAAAGGGGCCAAATCATCAGCATACTCTAAAATCAAAAATTTTCATATTTCTAGACCATTTAACCCTTTAACGTCAATAACTGCCCAAAACGGCCGAAATTTTGAAATGGACAAGTCCGAATAGTGCTATTTCTTTGTCTTTACCACCCTCTACCTTTTTCTTAGATTTCTTGGGCGTTAAACCCTAAAATTTCCCCTTGCAGTGAATTCTACATGACATAATTAATAACCAAACTAAAGAAGAAAGGTGACAAAATGAACCTTTGTTAAACATCAGAAGCAATGATAAACCAATTGTTACAAGCCTTACCAACTCTCACACATGACTCTTGTTACAGAGAGCTTTCATTATGTTAACTAACTTGTCTGGTATACCATATGATCTCACAATCAACCACAAATTATGACGATCAACAGAGTCGAAAGCCTTTCTGAAATCAACAAAGCTAGCAACCAAAGGTTTCTGAAACTCTAAACATTTCTCTAGAATCTGCCTAAGGGAAAATATCTGATCTATACATCCCCTACCACTTCTGAATCCACATTTGCTCATCATGCAATTACCTGTCAACCAGATTCTTAATTCTATTAAGCACAATCATGCAAAGAACTTTCCCTGGAACAGAGAGTAGGCTGATACCCCCATAGTTATCACAAGAACTGCGATCACCTTTTTTGAAATTAGGAATAATAATAGCTCTGGTAAAATCCTTAGGAACCATGCCTTTATCATAAAAGATATTCAGAATTTCAGTCATCCAAGTGGTAACAGAAACATTCCCAGCTCTAAGCATTTCGGTAGTAATTTCATCTACCCCTGGGGATTTATGAAGTTTAAGTTTAGAAACAGCCAAAATAACTTCAGATTGTGTTATAGGGCCAACATTAAAGCCACCAATGCATCTATCATCATTGCAAACAATTGGATTAGTATTTAGTATTGATGGTTTTAGTATATATGGTTTTAGTATTTAACAACAGCAACTTTAACTATCTGGAACAGCTCTCTGCTGTTGTGCTGTTTAACTGCTTCCTCGGCTTTGTCAGCCACGCCATCAAGCCAAAGATTCTTATCAGCAGCTAACTGATCCTTTACATGTTTATTAAGTTCTCTGTAATGCTTTCTATTAGACCTAATAGGGTATTGATAACTAACCGCATTGTTTAGAACATCACTGAAATGCTCAGCCCACCTAGCCATGACAGAATCCTCACCTTCTATAACCTTACCTTGTTTATCCTTCAATCCCTGTATACCTGTTTGTTTTCTACCACACAAAACTTTAACTATCTGGAACAGCTCTCTGCTGTTGTGCTGTTTAACTGCTTCCTCGGCTTTGTCAGCCACGCCATCAAGCCAAAGATTCTTATCAGCGGCTAACTGATCCTTTACGTGTTTATTAAGTTCTCTGTAATGCTTTCTATTAGACCTAATAGGGTATTGATTAAGGACATTCCTGCAGTTCTTTTTTTCTGAAATAATCTCGAGTGCCTTATCACTCAGATAATTCTGCCTCCTCTGCTCCTTTTTTCCTAAAAGAGTACTGTTAGTGTCCAAAAAAGCCTGTTTAAAATGATCCCATTCTTCCTCAACTTCAGTAGTAAGCAAACCATGATTGTCATAATGACAAAGTAACCTATCATGGTAAGCTTTGGCTATAACTGAGTCTTTCAGAGCTTCAATGTTAAAGATAACTTTTTTTAACCTTAGCACAACACTTCTTAATTTAAGTTGAAAGACACTTTTAACAAGGTAATATAAATATTTTATTAAATGGCTTGAAATAATATCTATCATTTAAGTTTTGAAATCTTGAGGTAAATATTTATGACTGGCATTGCTGTTGTTAAATACTAAAACTTCGAATATTTATACATAAAATTATCCAGGCATTTGAACATTATGTTAGTGAGAAAGTTAGATCTAAGCCTAACAATTTCTAAATTATGCATATGTGGAAGAATGGCATTCAAAACTTTAAATATTTAGTGGATATTGTTGAAAATCACGATGTAGATAGATTTGATTGAGATCTTTAATTTATTTTTAGTAACATTTTCCCATAAAACTTATTTTAGAAAGTTGTGACACATCAAATTTGACTTTCTACTGATGTAATATGGAAATTCTCTAATTTTTTTGTCTAGGTAGTTTTTAATATTTTTCACAACAAGATATGTTTTCATGATGTCATCATGTAAATGCAAGTGTTGTTCAGAATGAATAATATATAAGGCAATAAACTGTAAAACATTGATGCTATTAAAATTTTTTTCATGTATGTAGATAGTTGTAACACATACAATTTTACTCGAAGAAAATATTTACAGTACTTTTGAAAATTTAAGTTATCCAATCATATGGTAAAAGTATTTCTTAGGAGGATAATGGTTAAATTTGTAAAATTTTATTTCATTCAGATTTCAAACAGAAGTACGGGAAATAGAAGTTTTAATTTTGAAGCTTTTATCCTTTGCCTTTGAAAATTTTATGTCTGTGGAAGAAGGATTAGAAATACTTTACATTTTTCATAAGCATTTATCAAGAGAGGTATTTTCTTAAGTTAAACTTTTTTATATTGAATATGTGTTAATAGTATAAATAGTTATAACATCTAAAAATTTGAATTATTTTGATAAGTTAAGTAATATAATGAAAAATGAAATGATTTATTTCTACAATATTACTATTAGGACAATTAATGTCTTCTACGTTGCAGCTTGAGATGCTTAAATGATTCAGTACTGTTATTTATTGCTGTAGGCGATGGTAATAGTCTTGTTTTAAAGTATTGTGCAGTTATAAGTTTAGTTGCCTATTACCATTACCTACAGCAAGGAATAATAGAACCAAATCGTTTTAGTTTCACAAATTTCAACATAGGAAACATTAATTATCCTAACAGTGATATTGTGGAAATAAATCATTTTATTATTTTTATTCCCTGTGTTCACTTGTAATTAATATAATGAGAAACAAATCAGGATATAACAGTTGCAGACTAGCTACGGATGAGATGAAGATTAGGTATTTGGCTCTTGATTATAAGTTCCTTGGTATATTTTAATTTTTGAGTCCAGCTTTTAAAGGTTTAATCAAGTATTGAATTATTATCTTTTTCGTTTTTTTAATGTAATATGGCATTAAAATTATATTACAAATGTATCAACTCCAAGTTTCTAAGAATAGCTTTTAAGAAAATTGTTTATTTGGAATATGAGCTAAATTTTTACTACAACACCAAGATTAAACACACAATTAATTTGGAATATGAGCTAAATTTTTACTACAACACCAAGATTATGGCAGAGGAAAAATTACAGATCATTTAGATTCAGCTCACTTTTTCATTGAATTTCATATTTTTTCTTCAAGAAATAGTTATAACTAATAATATAAATATAATAAAAATATAAATGTAAATAAATAATTATAAATAAAAATAATAACTAATATGATATGATAATTAAGAATAGAATTAAATAAATGTTTCAGTAGCTTGTACTGCAGTCATTCTCAAAAATTTTGTCCTTGCAATGATGCTAAGAATTGCTGTTGATCAAACAGCTGAAGATATTTCACATAGAACAGTTTGAAAAAATCAATAAAAAGTAAGTGGATTCCACATATATAGTGTTGAGCTGTTGATAAAGCTGACAATATGAAAGTGTTGGTGATCAATTTAGAGTACTCTAGGAATTGTGCATCAGATATGCCAATGTGTATCATGAGTTAAGCAGGAGAACAAGCATTACTGCTAAAGATTTTAAGAATCTGAGGGAATGTATTAAAATAGGAGAATACATCTAAACACCGATAAACTTAGAATTATAACAGTTTGCATATATACATGTAAAATCCTCAAGCAGCCAAAGGTATGGAGATCCAGCCAGATTAGGTAATTTACTTATCCAGATGTGTCCTGTACAGCTATTATATTTGACTTTTGGACCATTTCAAGCCAACTCTGTTTGGCATTTTATGTTGAGCAGCATATGCTTGATCAAATTAGTATGCATATTTGCATATTATTGCATTATCTTAATAAGCATGAAGTCTTTCTATTTCATGCTTAGTGTGCTGCTTTTCATCAAGCATTTAGATATACTGTTCATCATAACTCTGTTAATTAATCTATGGTTTTGCATGTGGAAAGTATGATCAGACCATTGAAATCTCTTCCTACACAGAAGCTTTAACTTTAGAAACAGCAGTATAAATGCTCTAAAATGGCAGACATTTAGTAAAAAAATACATGAGCAAACATCAAATATTATCGAGATCTTTACTTCAGACTACCATTAGATGAATGTTTGGACTTCTTACATTACTGTAGTTAGTGGTGTTAGTGGTATTTTTAATGACATAAACTTATTTCTGGAAGAAAATATGCCTCACAGGACTGTCGAAAATTGCACTTTAAGAACCATCTTAACTGTTGAAAATCTGACAGCTGCTACTTCTAGGATTAAAGGCAGTTGGTGACTTCTGTGTTTGACCTCATCATTATTACATAAACTGTAATATTTGATGCTGTGTAAATTTCTGGAGTCAAAAAGTCAAATCTTGTTATCTTGTTTCTTTTTTTTATACAAAAATATCATGTTTTACTACCATAACAAATTTTAGAGAGGAGCAAACTGTTATAAAGCTTAAGTATAATCTTTAGGTGTATTTTGCTTCCGGTCCCATATTATTTACACTTAAAGTTTCCGCAGCAATTGCAGTTCTTTTTTCTTCAAGTTGCACATTTCCTATATCTGTCACATATTCCCAAAAGTTATTAAACAGAGAAACATGCTGCAAAAATTATGTAAGAAAACAAGAATCCTTCAAGCATTGTTCATTACATTAATTTTCTCTGTACTGGATCAAGTTTGCTCCATCACCAGTTGTCAGTTGCACTAATATAAGTCTCTTAACTTCATTTGCTGTGTATCAGCAACTCTTTGCCAGCCTGAAAACCTGGACTTCTTGCCTGTCTTCACAAATGCCTCGAAATCTGGAGGGGCGGGGTGGCTCAGTCGGTAGCGCGTCAGGCTCGTAATCTGTAGTTCCCAGGTTCGAGTCCCAGCTGGGTCAGCGTTGAGATTTATCTCCGCAAAATTCACCGCCCTGCCCACGGTCAGTAGGGGACACCGATGGGCTTGGAAAGGCCGCCGTCCGTCGGATGGGACGTTAAGCCGTGGCCCCGTGTGCGGAAGAGCCATACCCTGTGCACGTTAAAGAACACGCTGGATGGCCTTGACGGGAGGCTACCATCTGTCTCCCAACAGCTGTTCCAGTGGGTCCCCTCCCCCAACCTTCTCTGAGCCTTCGGGGTCCATGTGACCTGGCCATTTAGCCCATAGTGTGCAAAAAAGTGCCGCTCAGAGGTAAAACAACCCAACCCAACCCTCGAAATCTGGCACATCAGTGGGATTGACCATGGTTTGCTGTGATGTAATCATTATAGCGCAGAGCCATAATTCCATTCAGGTTTTCACTTAGGCAGATTCTTGAGAAATGTTTAGAGTTTCAGAAACCTTTGGTTGCTAGCTTTATTGATTTCAAAAAGGCTTTCGACTCTGTTGATCGACATCATTTGTGATTGATTGTGAGATCATATGGTATACCAGACAAGTTAGTTAACATAATGAAAGATCTCTATAATAACACTGAGTCGTATGTGAGAGTTGGCAAGGCTTGTAGCAATTGGTTTAGCATTACTTGTGGTGTTCGACAAGGGTGCATTTTGTCTCCTTTTCTCTTTAGTTTGGTTATTGATTATGTTATACGAAATTCACTTCAAGGGAAAGATTTTGGCCTTAAATGGGCTGGAGATACGAAAATTTCTGACTTAGATTATGCTGATGATTTAGCCCTTTTGGCAAATGATGTTGATGAGATGAACTCTTTCATTTGAGCTGTTTATGAGACTGGTAGTAGAGTAGGTTTGGTTATAAACAGAGAGAAAACTAAAGTGATGAAAATTGGTTAGGCAGGTTGTGATTCAGTTAATCTGAATGGTTGCAATCTTGAACAGGTGTCACAGTTTAATTATCTTGGGAGCTATGTAACAGATGCTGGTGATGTGTGGCATGAGTTTAACAGACATATATGGATTGCTGCCAGGACTTTTAAGAATCTATGGAGAGTGTGGAGAAATAGGTGTATACACCTAAAGACTAAAATTAGACTGTATAATAGTTTGGTTCTTTCTAGAAGGAAACTAGATGCTTACGCAGTATCTTGGGCATTAGGTGGTTCAACTTTGTAACTAATGATGAGGTTAGGCAAAGGAGTCGGTAACCTCCTTTAAGCAGCATATTGTGCAGAGAGAGACTCGGTGGCCATGTTGCCCATATGGATAATTATAGATTGGCGAATAGAGTTATGAACAGTGTGCCTAAAGGACTCAGAAAGAGGGGAAGACCTAGGATGCGGTGGGCAGATAATGTCAAACAGGACCTTATTAGAATTGGTGTGCAGTGGCCGGATGCAGCAGATGTAGCTTAGGACAGACTTGCTTGAAGAACTAAATTGCATGGTCTGGTTGGACCTCTGTAGCCCATGGCTGCTTGAGGATGATGATGATGATGATGAATCATTATAGACCAGATCCCACAGCAGTGTTCTATCTTCACTACAGAGTTGTACACTATCAGTCTCACTTTGGACCACATGATGGCTAAGCATTATCTGTGTGTGCCTTACAGTGACTCACTTAACTCACTATGGGCTTTGATTTCAATGAGGCATCGGCCTCACCCTCTTATGTCCAAGATCTACCAGCAGCTCCATTGTATGGCAACCACAACAATCATTCTCTTCTGTGGTAGTGCCCAGTCACATCGGGTTCAGTGGCAATGACTTGGCAGACAGTGTTACCAAGTCGGCCACGCTCCTGTCTGACTCCCCTATGCTGGTTCTGCACATGGATTTCTGGCAGTGTTTTTCTATCAACCTCTATGCACAGTGCCAGAAATCTTGGTATTCACAGATTGCAAACAAATATTTTGAGATCAAACCCCTTGTTTAACTGTGACAGTCATGTTTTTGCAGGAATTGCAAGGAGGAATTGTACTTGCTTGGCTCTGTTTAGGTCATTTGTTTATCACATATTCATTTCTTCTTAAGATGGATGACGAACTTAAGTGTGAGTTTTGTGACGCCATTTCAACAATTCAGCATATTTTAGTATAAAGTATTGCTTTTAACCTGACAGATGCTTATTTTTTACCTTTCATGATTTTATGTCTGAGCCCCTTACACTCAGACATCTTTTATCTGATGAATCGTTTTTAACCTCAGTGTTTGACTTTTTACATTTTCTGGTAATTTCACTTGTATATAATATTTTTATCTTTTGTTATTTAGATTTGTTTTATTCTATGGTTCCTATACACCCATTGTTTCCTTTTGAATTTTACAATTGTTGACGTTTATTGCAGTTTTTATACGTATTTTTTGTTATACACTTTTCTTTGTTTTGTCCCTTTTCATTCCTTTCATCCTCTTTGTGTGTTGATTTTAACTTTGGTTGTGTATTTTGATGTCTTTTACTTTTTTATTTACCTTTGTTTGGTGCATTATGGCCTAAGTTGCCAATGCACCATAAACCCTCAAACAACCAATCAACCCCATTTGCTAAGAAGGCAGATCATCAACATATTCTAGTGATATATTTTCAAATCTGTAGACCATTTATTTTTACATATAACTTTTCTCATAAATAACACTGGTTTACAAGGTTTTTATAACATGAACAATTGTAGCTGCCTTGGACTATTTTTCATGTCTGTGTTTGTAAGTCAGTAGGGCCAGAAAGGAACACTACAAAACAAAAGACTGGCCCAAAAGAGATGTTTTTATTCCTGGAAAGAATAATGCGAGGTATAAGCTCTAGTTGACCCCTCTGATGTTCTGCTCCTATCACTACACATCAAACTGGGGCTTATGAAAAACTTTGTAAAGGCTATGGACAAAACTGGTAAAGGGTTTTTTGCACTTGAAGGAAAAATTTCCAAAACTAAGTGATGAAAAACTCAAAGAAGGGATCTTTGTTGGTCCTCAGATCAAAAAGCTACTGAATGATACTGTCTTTGAAGTAAAACTGAATATGAAGGAGCATGCTGCATGGAAATCCTTCATGTCTGTGATCCAGGGTTTTCTGGGGAATCACAAAGAGGAAAACTACCTTCAGTTCATTCAAGATCTTCTCAAAAACTATGAAAATCTGGGCTGCTGGATGTCTGTGAAAATCTATTTCTTGCACTCGCATCTTGACTTCTTTCCAAGAACTTAGGAGCTGTCAGTGATGAGCAAGGGGAAAGATTTCACCAGGATATCCGAATCATGGGGGAGAGATACCAAGGCAGGTGGGACCCAGAAATGATGGGTGACTACTGCTGGTTCTTGCAGAAGGAAGATACCTCAACATATAAAAGATAAAAGTGAACTTCTTTGTAAGTATAAAAGATCCTTACCCATGTTTCCTTATTTTGCATTTCAATATTATTTCATTTGTTATTTTATATTCAGTGGTCTACAACTGTGATGTTTCTAGTTTTTTTCACTGTAATCATGTAATTAATTAATGAGTTTTTTAAATTGCAATTTAATAAAATAGTCACATTTATTTTTGTTTCCCAGATATGCGTATTTACTGAAATTTGAAATACACCAATCTGTAATTTAAGAAAAAACTGTAAGTGCTACAGATTTTTCACAGCCATATTTAAATTCAGCACCCCCAGAATTAGTTAAAAACATCCTATTTGACCAATATTATAAAAAAAGTTTCAATTTGTTGTCTAGTGTAATTGATTATTAAACTAAGCAAGAAAGGAAGCAGAATTTTGCCTTGTAAAATTACTTTTGTAATACTGAACCAAACTTTGCACTTTTCCAGCCTTCATAAAAGACAGTGTTATTAAATAGGGATTAAAATAACTCTATAAACACTGTAGGTACTGTATAGTCACGTGGTATCAGGAAAAACAGCCAGCTCATTGACAACTAATGGAGTAATCAATGCGGTGAAGTTCAAGTTAATTAATCATATCTGTATTGGCTTGATTATTGTGTTCCTCCTGTGATAGCTATGTCAGTTGTTCAAGGAGGAGAAGTCTGGATTGTGTGCTGTTCTTCACAGGTTCACAAAAAGTCATTCCCACTATCTCAATAAGATATTACAGGTTATTGACTCTGTGCTTTGCTGTAAACATTTTTTTTTGCAAACACGTGTTTTACTTTATTTACAAGCCTATGCTGAAATTAAAGCATAAAAGATTTATACATGTAATCATCTTTGAAGAACATTTTTAAATTTAGTTGTATGGTCCTGTGGATTACAGGAAGAGGGTGGTGGTAAAATGACCAACACTCCTTATCTGTAATCCACAGTAATTTATACCTATAATCATTTTTGAAGAAAAATCCATTTTTTAATTTAGTTGTATGGCCCTATGGATTACAGGAAGATGGTGGTAATAAAATGACTAACAGCAGAAAAAACAAGCTCTCTAGAAAGTATTTTTAATTTTTTTTCAAAGTGTGCTTATGCAAATTATACACTAATTTTTGTAAACTTTTCAGAAAGATTAAATAATTTGAGAAAACAAATTTGAGGGTAAAAATATCCTTGCTAATGTAAGGGTTAGCAAAGTGACTTTAATAATTTTCCTTCCTATAGCATAGGCCAAGTAATGCTATTTATTGATTGAAAAAGAAATTTCATAAGCCAAAATTTTTCAAAACACAACATTGACTCAGTAATTCAATGGTTAACTCTTAAAGTGCCAGAAGACACTGTAGTTCCCAGAGCCAAATGCAGTCTCATATCCATTGGGAATTATAGTTCCCAAGATAACATGCTCTAAGATTTCCCCCTCCACTATAGAAATTTGCCATTTTCAACGATTTTTTTAAAATCAATAGTTAATCTTTAACAGTTTTTCTAAATCAACAGTCATAGTCTGAAAATTTATTAACTAAATTTAATAATTATTATAAATCTGATGATTTATATATTCAATAAAGTTGCCAAAAATGAAAAAAAAAAAAAAAAGGAACCATTACATTGCTGTGGCAGCCCCAGTTCTGTGGCTTTTTTTTGCACACCTGAGTTTTTTCTTTTAATATTTCCAAACTAAACTTTTATGGAGAGTGTTCTTTGAACTCCTGTCATTAAACTTTTACTTTAGCTTTTGAAATTCCTTCAAAAATAATTTGTATAATGAGTTAGTAGTAAATGTTGATACCAACAGTGATAATACACAATATAGTGACTCTGATGAAACTTCCAGCACTACTGTACAAGAAAAACATATGGAACTATATAATTATCCTGTTTCAGGTAAATCTGTTTATATATTATGTAAAATTAAATGCTATTTCAATTAAGATGCCATATTCTGCTCATTAGTTATTTCAGAATAAAGTCAAATCCAATGAAATGACTTTTTTTTTTACTATATTGTTTTAAATAAGCACTACTGAAATTAATATGTTTGCTATTTTTCTAAAATGTTTTATTTTCTAAAAATCCACAATTAAATTCTCTTTATTTTGGTATATGATAAGACCTATTTCTATCTATTAGTTACTTCAGTATAAGATTTTAAAGTTGTTCTTTTTTCCTACTGGAAGCATTTCAAAATTAACCCGGCCACCAGAATGAGTTCTGCTGTATAAATCTGGAATATTGAGGGTTAAAGCAGCTGGCCTATAATCAGTATACTACAAATTTTTCATTCTTCAAAAATGCATTTTAGAAGTTTGACCTTTGCATTTATTTGCCTTTCTATATCCATAAAATAAGTTACTGGATAGATTTGTGCAGAAAAGTGTATATGGCATAGAAAAATGCATTAATTCATCAATGAAAAACTCTGCCTTTAACATACCTTTTGAATGCAGATTTTTAGAATATGGTAATAATTGTTTAAACAGACTATTTGTTCACAGCTTTTCACTTAATATTTAGACAAGTTTAGTGATAATGCACTATTAAAGCTGTAGGGCAGTTTAAAGGTAAACACCTGAATTGTCTAAATACATGTTTAATAAATACCTTTAGACACTGTTTTAGACACTGTTTTATTTCACAGAAAGTCCAGTTGTGTTTCAGTCACATAACTGTACTTTCTGTGAAATAGTGAACTTATACTACACATGATTCAAAGAACTAAAAAGTGCTGTGATAATCCTGCAAACAAAGGGACCTCCAACTCCACATCTGGGAACAACTCTGTTCTGAAGAACTGGATTTTGGCAATATTCTAAAACAGTGTCTTAAGGCATTTATTAACCATGCATTTAGCCAATGCAAGTGTTTACCTGTAAACTGCCCTACAGCTTTAATAGTGCATTATCGCTAAACCTATCTAAATTTTTAGAATATAGTTTTTTACTATTTAGTAATATGAAGGGAAAATATTATAATTTTCTTACTACTTGTTTCCTTACTACTAAATTACTATAATTTCCTTAAATTTGATACATTAACTAATACACTAGCTAATTTTAAACTCCAAAATATGTACATATTGTAAAATTCTTATCTAATAGAATTGCAAATTGTCACATTAATTTGGTTAATTACTTTCATTTATGTACTATTAATTTTCAGTGCTTTATATTCATTGTTAAATAATGGAGTTTAAATATGGTTCCTTTTTTTTTGCAGATGATTAAAAGAGCTATTCAAAAATATACCAAAAGGCTATATTTTCTTCTTGGTAGAGCTAATTCCTTTGTGAAAATGGAACTACTCAGTAGTCAACTTATCAAAAATCCTTTTCAACCTGCTATTAGTGGCACTGCTCTTTGGACTTCATTGTTACATCAGAGACTTGAAAATATTGCCAAAGTAGGAAATTTATCATTAATAAAGATTATTGTTAAATCATCAAAATTTAAACCATTTGATAGCAATTTTTTTACAACCTAAACTATGTTGTGAACTAGACTGTCTACTTTCTATGATTTCGATTTTGGATCCTGGACTTATTATATTATTAGGAAGGTAACCTACAGACTGTGTTTTCCGTTTGTAAGTTACCTTCCCTAATTGAACAGATACATAGGATATGTTATGTAAGCAGTATATGATCCTGGTCAGAAGCTATAACACCTGAACCCTTGAAACTAGTTTTAACATTGCCAATTCCATAATAATAATATGTTGCAGAGGTCAGATTGCTAGTGCTTGAAAGAGCCTGATGGATTCTGATGGTAAACAATCTGCTGGATTCATGAGTTTCTACCAGGAAGATGACTTAAATTTCTGCAAACAAGAAATGTATCTATTCTCTGTGGTAGTGTCTTCAGCAGTGAAGGATGTCGCCATTCCTCATTACAGATAGCTCTAATCCAACCCATTTCCAGCTGAACTTGACAATGGTGTACACTCAAAGTCAGTCTGTGGAATGAATGCTGAACCCATAACCCTGCATTTACCAGTCTCCTGGTAATTGTTTTAGTTCTGATGGAAACTGTCTTGGAAGCAGTTACAGTTCATTGAATGGTTGCAGTTGGTCTGCTATTATGTGCTGATAGATCATGTAATTCACCCATGATATTGTGTATCTGGCAGCACCTAACCGTGTGCAATGACTCTTAGCACCTTTTAGAGAAGAATGATATCAACAACATCCAACCATCCTGGCATCACAGCTCACATGTGTGGCAATATGGTAATTAGACCAACTGGCTTCAAACAACCATACAATCCGACCAAACTGAAACATGTTCAGCTACTTGTATGGTTGACATAGGGGTCATCCTGGTATCATCTACACCTACCTTAATATCTGCTATCAACACTCTTTTGTAGCTTGCTTCAGACAACTACTGTGCCTTAAGCGTTTGACTTAACAACTCAGCTATTGTCCTCTGATATTCCACAGATGCTGTGTGTTTGCCATGGAAAAATCATTTTCATATTTCACTGCCTTGTACATGCTTATTTGCATGCAAATCTGTCTACTTCTTCTAGGTGGTGCAATTTAAGTGTCACAGAGTGTATATATATTGTTACGATAGGTCCTGCCATCCTCTCAGACCTTCTACTATGGCATATAAACTGACAGGCTCCTGTCAGACCTCTGTGGCAAGCAGCTTCTTGAGGGGGTATTTATTTTTTACGACAGATGAACGTGCTACAATGAATTTATGATAAATGCATCATGAATGCTCACATATGCTTCAGTGTGAGAGCTATGTCACCAACAACATCGAACAAACTTGATTGAAAATAAGAAAAAAGTTGTTTTGAAGCACAGTTGGAGTGCAAAAGGAAATGTAGTTAGTCTAAGTTTTTACATGACAAAATAATCTGCAAAAGGAAATGTAGTTAGTCTGTTTTTACATGACAAAATATCCTATCAGAATGATGAACTGTAACAAATTCAATTGATTATTCAATAGATAAAAGATTTTTGAAGCACAGTTGGAGTGCAAAAGGAAATGTAGTTAGTCTAAGTTTTTACATGACAAAATAATCTAAAGAAGAATTATTTTATGTGGTGAGTGTGCGGGAGGTTATAAGACTTAATTAGGGTAGAATTTTGTTAGTAAAACTAGTAAGAAAAGATAACGGATTGTTTACGCTGAAGTGAAGGTTATATAAGAAACATGGCAATCAAAATGAAGAGTTAATATGTTAGTCGAGTGGACAGAGCTGGTCTTAACTTTTCTGTAAGAAAAGTTCATAACTTGGTATATAATTACATTTAGTTGTTTATAAGATTCTCGATAGATTGTAGATTTGCTCACATATATGATAAGCACTGATTGAATTTAGTTTGTATAAATGATTTCGTCCATACTTTTGTAATAATATTGTTTTAGAATTATTATTGTGATATACTATTTAATTGAACTCATGCTCTGTTTCATCCATTTAGTTCATAACAATATATATAAAGATACACAAAATGGGTCAATTCTCTTACAACAGCAGATCATATAATGAAATCCATATAAGAAATTATGTCTGATCATTACTTTGTTAAAAGTGTCTTGTAGCTGAAGATTAAAAAATGTTGTAAAAAATTTAAAGAATTAGCTTTAACAATGAAGTTCTTGGAGGACCCAGAAATAATGAATGCTTGCCATTATAGATTATTTAGTCATTTTGTCTATCATGGTTTGCTTACTGATGAAGTGAGGAGGAATGTTATTATTTTAAAAAAGCTATTCTTGAAACTGTACTCATTTGGGTAAAATGGAACATAGGAAGCACTCATTTCAGTGATAAGGATATGCAGTTTATTTCTGAAAGAAGGGAGTGCAGGGTTGAGTTAAATCCAATTACAGAGAATTTAATGAACATGCAACTTGAAAATCATTTGAGTGCTGATAAGAATCTTTGGCCTATAGCCTCTCTGTCAGTGCAGAGAAAGTTGTTATAGAACACAACACTAGTAAGAGATAATAAATATTTTTCATGGAAAAAAACATCCTTCAGGAATGAAGATGGCAAGATTAATGAAAGCAAGATTTTCATTATGGCTAGATGGGCTTAGCATTTTGGAGATGTTCTGAACAATGTGGTTGTTCTATCCCATTATGTGTAAAGAAGATAGATATAACTGGCTTTAATATTGTCTCTTCATGATCTGAAGTTACTTTGACTGTCTCTAAATTTGAACTAAACAAATCACCAGGAGACCTGCATTGAGAATGAGAAGAAATCATTGAAATATATATAGTAATAATGAAAAAATTGTGTAATTCACATTTTTCATGCACTGCTTCGAAAATTGTTTTAAAAATTTCTTGAGACTCTTCTTTCTCAGACTCCAGCATTATCACAAAGAAGGCTCTAGGCTGTTGGAGAAAAGCCTTGGCAAGAAGACTTATACTTGTTACATAGATTTGATTATTTTGTCACATATGAAACAGATTAACCCTTTCACTATCATACTGGCCTAAAATGGCCACGATTTTAAATGGACTTGCCCGATCAGTGCTATTTCTTCCTTTTTACTATCTCCTACTTCAGTTTTGTCCATTTTGGTCCTATATGGTAGTGAAAGGGTTAAAAGAGAACTTTTGAAAAATAAGATAATCAGTAACATAAATATTAAAATGTAGCATTGCACCATTTACACACACACAGCACCCATTATTGCAAAAACAGCATCTTTATCGAAATAACTGCTGACAGGTTTTATTAGTGAACTTAGCTGCCTTAGCAGTTTTCATTTGATGCCATTTCACCTCAAACAGCACCTTTTGAGTTGCTTTCATCACATACTATTAAATGTTTTGACAATATTTTTATTTTCCTTTCTGATGTTTAATGTTAAATTAGGAAACCCTTGTGTGATCAGTCTGTGTTATATTTCTTCATTTACTATGTTTGTGAGAAAATTGACTATAAAATAAGAATTTGGAGGGAAGAGAAGCAAGAATTAAGAATTTAGAGATGGGGGGGGGGAGGGGTAGAAATTAAGGAAGAAAAAGGAAATCAGGAAGAGAAGAGGAAAACAAAAATAGGAAAGGAGTGGACTGGGGAAAGAAACAGATGTGAAAGGAAGAAGAAAATAAGCAGATAAGGAAAAGTTATCAAATAGTCAATGTTGTTAAAACAGGGTGTCCAGAAAAGAGTTGACAGATTTCAAATCAGAGACTTTTATTGATTCCCATATTTTAAAATTTAGTGAAGGAAAATAGATTTTGATTATTTCGTAGGGAAACTCAAAAGTTTATATCTAACTTGCAGTGATAGAAGTGCTAATGTGCCAACACCATAGGATTAAAAAAGTAGTGAATGAACAATATGTTGTTCAGTTTTCAGAATCGAAATTCTCATTAACTGTGCAGTAAAATATCAAATGATGTGGGAAAGTATTACAGTTAATCAATTCAAAAAAAAATTGGATAGAAATTTCTTTAACCCTTCCAATGTTTAGGACGTCTGTATATGCTCGTAGAATTCAAAATGAGAGCCCAAGGACGTATATATCTGTTTTTAGTACAACAAAAAAAGAATCGATTTTTTGAAAATAAAAATTACCATTTAAATTTTTTATGCATATCTTATAAAAATATATAATTTAGGCTTAATAAATAACTTTTTCTTTTTTCATTTGATGCATATTTTATTAAACTTCGACATAAATAATTTGTTAAAGCCATCTGATTGCCATTTCTTAGATGCGATATAAGGTATTGCCATTTGTTTGTTAACATTACTCTATGCTGAAGCAATCCCTTAATTTAAGCTCAGAAGTTTGATTTGAACTATTATCAACAAAGTTTTCTTTAAAGTTTCCAAAATCTCCTGTTAATAAAATACTGCTATTTTTAAAAACGGAAGATTTTTGAAGTAATTATGAAATATGTGATACCCACTGTAAAAAAGTCTTATTAAAATTAATCTACAATGTTCAAATTTTTTAATTTAATAAACTTCAGAATTAAATTATCTTTAATTTGGTATATAACATGACCTATTTCTGTTGATTAGTTATTTATTAAAAATATTCTAAAGTTGACTTGTTATTGGACTCTGCAACAAGCCTGGGTTGGGTTGTTTTACCTCTGAGTGGCACTTTTTTGGACACCATGGGCTAAATGGCCAAGTCACATGTACCCCGAAGGCTCAGAGAAAGTTGGGGGAGGGGACCCACTGGAACAGCTGTTGGGAGACAGATGGTAGCCTCCCGTCAAGGCCATTCAGCGTGTTCTTTAATGTGCACAGGGTATGGCTCTCCTGCACGTGGGGCCATGGCTTAACATCCCATGGATGATGGCCTTTCCAAGCCGATCTGTGTCCACTACTGACCGTGGGCAGGGCAGGGAATTATGTGGAGATAAATCTCAACGCTGACCCAGCTGGGACTCGAACCTGAGAACTACAGATTACGAGCCTGGTGTGCTACCGACTGAGCCCTCCCCCAACAAGCCTGGACTTTTATCAAAGTATGGTATGGAGAAAAAATTACAAAACAGAAGAAATGTTTACTTTAACCCTTTAATGCCCATAATGGCCCAAAATGGCCGACATTTTGAAATGGACTCATTCAAATAGTGCTATTTCTTTGTCTTTAATACCCTCTACCCTTTTCTGAAATTTCCTGGACATTAAAGGGTTAAACAAGGAAATTACTTTTTTTGTTTTTCAGAAAACAATAGCCCTTAATAGCATTATAATCATTTTTATCTATTAGTGTTTTTTAAATAAATTTTTATTTGTGTTGCCAGATGCATTTTTTTGCTACATTACTCTAAAAAAGTCCTATTAAAATAAAACTTTTCATCCTTTTATGAAATATTTTATTTTCAGAAAATCAGGAATTAAATGCTGATTAATTTGGCATATAACACACCATATTTCCTTTCATTAGTTATTTGGCAAAAAGTTCTAAATTGAAAAAACTTTTTTGGCTGAGCATAGGGAGAAAATAGCTTGGCCTCTGGATGGAAACCAGTTTTTCAGGCTGGACATTGGAAGGGTTAAAGATTAGACATGTTTGGAAACAGAAGTTTAGTGGTATGTATCTTAGACAAGTGAGTAGATTGAGGTAAATGTTCCATCAGATTTACTCAAGGGCATTTTGCAATGTGTCGCAAGATTTTGAATGATGATCAAAAACTATATGATGTTCTGCACAACATCGGAAATTTTGTGTGTACAAATTGCTTTGGTTCAGGCTTTGAGTATCAGTGATTATCCACTTTATCAACCGTTTGCAGTCAATTGTTTAAATTGCATAGACAAAGAGTGTGGCTAATTTTTTCACATGTTTTACCAATGAAGCAACATTTTAAAGCTCCTGAAAAGCAGATAAACAGTACACATATTGGGATTATAAAACAACAAACAAACAAAAAACTCAGGTATTGCAAAAAAATGAATATGATTCAGTGGTTTTTTTATTCCATTACCAGGTACTTATCCTGAATGGTGAAACATTAAATATTCAGATCCTAAATATAATCAGAATCGTCCCTCAAGACTTGAGGAGAGATTGAATATTGTATTAATGTCATGAGGGCAATCAGAGGTGGCATATGGGGATTTATTCAGATGTATAAGAAACTTTTAAAGTTTTTTTTAGGAAATTTAAAAAATCTATATGTTTATCAAATTTCTTTGAATAAATATTAATGTCTGCAATCTGTTAGCTCTTCTTGGACACCCTGTATTATCTGGCTTTATGAACATGATGCAAAAGTATTGGTGTGTTTGTGTGTGGGAGATTATAATTGAAATATAACCTGTGTTCAAATGTTTTTTTTTATTTCTCATTTTGGTGCTGAGAAACTTTGAGGGGGGGGGGCAGGAATACTACCACTTAATATTAAGAATTTATAAAAATCTTGGTCGAGTGTTTTTCATAACAGATGTTGCTTTTACTACAGTATACATCTGAATATAAAGAGTCTATGGATAAAGTGTAATGTATCAGTAAAGCATGAGGTGACGTAGTTGATAGTATGATAGACTTATAATATGAGGTTTCTTGGTTTTAGTTGCAACCACACCAGTATTGATATTTCCTCTGCTCTACATACTATCTTTATGTCGATGGATGTACCTTTGGGTTTAAAAAGTTTACTGTGAGTTGGATGGGATGCAAGTTTTCTGTGTATGCAGGAGAACTTTTCCTTAAACACATTAAATAAATAAATAAATAAATAAATAAAAAAAAAAAAATTATGGCTTTGAAAAGCCATTCTCATTTTTTCTTAAAGTAGTTCAAAGGTTCTTATTCTTGGTCCTGTTTTTTTTTTTTTGTGTGGGGGGGGGGGGGACTATTTTGATCATTTAGTGTATAGCACAGAAAGGTGTAAAATCACCCAACACAGTGGGTCTCTTTTTCAAATCTCTCATGGCTAGTCATATAAACACCCACTTTTTCAGGAAGGAAAACCTGTTCTGGGTAAAAAAAATTAAATATATAAACATCACTTCTTCACTAGAAACTGTACACGTAACTTTTTGAAAAGCCATGTGAGCTAGATGTTTTATTATTGCAGTTGTGAGAAAACTACATATGTATTGTGATTCTCAGATTAAAGAATTAGAAATTTTGGAATTGCTCAAGCATTTCATATATATATATTTAATCTTTATTACCACATAAAAATAATAATAATCTTTATATCTGTGCACCACAGTGTAATACCTTAATATGTAATTCCATTACCTCACCGTAAATCAAATCATGCCAATATTGTCCCCATAAACATCTACAGTTATCAGAGTAATATCTATTACCATAGTCCTCTGATCTCTACAAGGTATTTCCAGTGTTAGGGAATCTCCATGTTCAACAGAGGAGCTGATGTTAGCAAATGCACTGTAAAAGCTACTGATTGGTATGCTCCATCGCTGTTGGCATGTTGATATATTCAAGGAGTCTATGTATGTTACTAAGGCACACCACAGAAATGAACAAGTACAACTCAATGTTCATATCCCAAACAGGATATGTATTTTACTGGAAAAAAAAACATTCAAATAATCTGCAATATATATATATTCTCAGAAGAAGAAGAATATATAGTAGATTATTTAATGTATTTTATTTTATTTTTCATTTTGGTAAACTGTATGTATTCTAAGAAGTGTCAGTAAAATGCATATGCTGTAAGAAATAGGAGCAATGAGTTGTTCATTTCTGGGGCGTGCTTTAGTAACACATATAGACTCCTTGGCTATATCAACATGCCAACAGTGATAGAGGATACCAATAGGTAGTGTTTACAGTGCATTTACTAACATCAACTCTTTTGTTGAACATGAGTATTGCCTAATCAATGTAAGTACCCTTGTGAAGATAATAGGACTATAGTGATGTAAATGGAACTTTGGTAACTGTAGATGTTTCTGAGGACAAATTGTAAAAAAGTTTAATTTATAGTGAGATGATTAGAATCACCGTCAAAGTGCTGATTTATTAGTGGATATTGAACTGCCGAGTTTATCTCATTATTTATCATCATTGGCATACTTGTAAGACATGCTTTCCATCTATATGGCAAATAGAAAGCCGCTTGGGCTAAAATTGCCTGAATAGCACATATATGTGACATAAAATGAATGTTCATAGTGTTAATCAGAGGAGATCTTGTTCAGCGGCCAGTAGCTCAGTGGTCCAGAGCATCTGACATGTTATCAGGAGATCGTGGGTTCATATCCCACCTAGCTAAAGACAATTTTTCCTCTAAAATTAGAATCGATGTCAAAATGCTGATTTCTTAGTGGATATTGAACTGTCGAGTTTATCTCATTATTTATCATGATGGAATTACGTATTACGATAATAATCTGTTTCATGTTAATCATAATTTTTATAACTGTTTCAGCCTTTAGAAGAATCTACTTGGTTGCCTGAATCAGATTATAGTAATGACATTTTAGCTGATTATTATGGAATATTAGAAGCATTGGATGAGTTTTCAAATAGTTTGTTCACTCAATGGGGCAGAACAGTTCAGAAGGTAGGTTTTTATTTGAACTAGTATACCAAGTGGTAAATATAATTTGTTTATGTTTCTGGGGTGCTGATATAAACTTTCTTTATAATATATGATATCTGATATCTTTATTAAGAAAGAATAATAATTAGGTAATTGTGAGAAATAACATGATCTTCTGGAATTGAACACAGAAGGTTATATTTCAATTATTTTATCAGCTGAGCTAAGATGATGGTGATTCAAATATGCTTAAGTAAAGTTTTATGGTATGCTGTAAAGTTCTACCATGTAGTTCAAATTATTGGATCACTAACATGTATTATTTATACTGATGGTGGACTGAGTTTTTAATAACCCAGTAATAAGTATTAATACAGCTTGGTTATTTAGGAGGTGAATTGTCATTTTTTTCCACATTTGTCTAATTGTTGCAATTAAACATCTCTTAAGACTATCACAAATGTGAGTTTCATTGTTTTTTATTATTGAGGAAATTAATTTTTTAATCACATAACCATAAACCATGAATAAAGGAACAGTACTTCAATCTACAGAGAAATATCTGCTGTAACCTTGTGAACTTTTAGGAGAGTCTGAAAAGTGCAAATCATAATATTTAATTAATACCTATCCAGTCCAAAAAAAATTTTTAATTTATCTCTTAAAAGCAAGTTTAATGCCCATTCACAGACAGTTACAAAGTGACCTTCATATTTCATCGTTTTTGTCTTTGAAAACAAGACATTTTCAGACAACTTTGCTACAAAAATGCCAACTTTTATATGTACTGCAAATTTTGGTTTTGCATTTTTAATGCTTCAAGATGAATTTTTAACTTTCAAAGCTCTTGCATTTAGCTTCTGATTTATTGCAGAGTAAAACACAAATTAATATGTGGCATAGTGGTTAGGCATAGTGGTTAGGCAGCTAGCGACTGTTCCAGCAGGGCAAACTTTGTGTGTTGTGTTAGCTCTAACTAAGACAGTGGTCAGCAGTGACTTCGGTCGTAGTAGGGCATGTCCTTGTATGAGAAGGCCTGTAAAAAGCTAGGAGTAGCTTCTAGGATTCTTCTCTGTCCTATATGTCGCAAATAAAAAAAAAATATGGGCACATATTTAAAAAAATTAAAAATTAAGATATTTTTCTCTATTTTTTTTTATAAAACTTTCGAAATTCCATAATTTTTTAGCAGTTTAGAAGCAACCTGATAATGGTTGTGAAATGGAGCAATGAAAGATTTAACAGAGGAATTTTAATTTTAACTAATTAATTTTGTTCATAGTGAAATACTCTTTCTAAAGCATAATGCATTTTTGCAGAAAATAAATTTAATGTATATAATCAAATAGGGGAACTTGAATATTTTGTTTAACTTTATCCAGCATTTGTTCTTGTGATTCTCTTGTTACTTATCTGCAGATCTATTATCATGAAGGTTGACTGCTATATGCAAAACAGAACTACAAATATCTAAACTAATCACAACTTTCTTTAAGATTAATGGTTTACTTTCCTCTCCCCTCCTAATCCCAGCTTAACCCACTGCCTCTCAAAGTAACACATAAGTAATTAGCACTCAAGCTGTAATAAAGGTGTGTTTGCATGGCTCTTAAGGAAACAAAATCAGTCATCATCAATTAGTTGTAATCAAGGTTCGTTTGTTTTCAAAAATCTGAAATTTAGCTCATTTTTTAGTAAAATCACTTAACCATTCAAGATTTAAAGGATGCCATTGGAGCCTAAACTAGCAAAAACATCTATTCTGAAAAGATTTGGGCAACTATCATTGCCAGTAAATAAATGCCATGATTGAGAGCCTGGCATAAGAGCACAGCTTAGGTTCCTAAACTCTGCAGCATCAGCCCAAATCTTGATTTTTGAAAAACCCTTTCTCTTTCCTACCTCTCCTTTATCATAAGCCAACTTCCCTGTTAACAACAATTTGAATTCATAAATTAAAAATAAGCAGAAAACGTTACACATCTTCGCACATCTTGGAATATCTTTGTGCCCCCAATTTGCGAACCCTTTGTCTATAGAGTTCTTTTTCCAAGTGTTTAAGCAGTCACATATTGGAAGTGACGATGTATTTGGAGTGTGATAAATCTCCCTGTTTGCAACATTTTCATCCTATTAAAACTGTTCTTCTTTTGCATGAATGGATTTAGTACCAGGAAATGGCAAATTTAGCTTGTCCTGAGAACTGGCCACCACATTTCCTTGAGAGGTAACAGTTAATGAGGAGGGTGACTTGTATTGAGAGATGCTTTGAGAAAGGAAATTCTACTGATCTAAGTAACTGATTTGAATGTGCTTAGGTATTAAATCATTTCACGATTACTTCATCATTCTACAGTAAAAAAAAGGAAATTTTTTTAATATTTTGCATTAAAGTTAAAAAGGCAGCTGGCATTCTGTGACCACCCTTCAAATCTGCTGCCAGCATGCCATGCACATCTGGCACACACACTTGCGGCAGCCCTGAGTGGGGAAAACAACACAGTCTCTTCCTGCATACTTAAGATTATGCTTAAAGGCAATTGATGACTTTGTCAAACCTCATCATTATTGACATAGTAAAACTATTTAATGTGAAGATGCTGAATAAGAACAGGGAATTGACCCTTATATTTATCAGTTTCTGTAACTGAACTCACTCTGGCGACTGAATTTATTTTGAAATGGTTTCAGAAAATAAAATACTATAGAATTTACTCTGAAGTAACTAATGAACAGAAATGTTTTATATATATATAAAGAGCATTTAATTGTGAGTAATAGTAAAATTTAAAAAAATAAAGGGAGGTTTTTCTGCTGAGGTCCTGCCATCCTCTCAGAACTTCTACTGTGGCATATAAACTGACAGGTGCCTGTCAGACCTCTGTGGCAAGCAGCTGCTTGAGGGGTAATTTTTTTATTTTAAAATGTTTTTTACTTTAAAAAATTAAAATTTTTTATGATATATTTTCATTTTAACTTCACTAAAATTGTTTATCAGGAAACTAAAGTCCATACATACATACAGAATCCTCAAGCAGCCATGGGGTATAGAGGTCCAACCACACTATAATTTAATTCTCCAAACATATCTGTCCTGAGCTACAGCTTCTGCAATTGGCCACTGTAGGCCAATCCTAACATGGCCCTGTTTGACACTGTCTGTCCATCACATTCTCTCTCTCCCCCTCTTCCTTTAGGCACACTGTTCATGCCCTATTCACTAATCTGTAGTAATGTATATAGGTGACATGGCCAAATCAGTACAATCTTTCTCTGCACAAATTACTGCTCAAAGGAGGTTGCCAGCTGTTTTGATGTTCAAGAAGAAGAAAAGGGCATTCAAAAAGTTCTTGACACATGCACTCATTCTCCCGAAGTTAATAAGCTATCACTTATTTGAAAGCTTGTCTGAACTTGCCATTGCATATTAAAAACAAATGCCATATCATCATTTCTCTCTTCACTGGCAATGCATAAAGCTTGCTCTGCAAAATCTGTGCATTGTTGCTATGGAGCCTACTGAAGACTAGGAAAGATTTTACATTTTTCACAAGGATGCTGTTTGGGGATAACACAAAAAAATTCATGCTGATTTATCATAAGTATATGAAGATCATGTCATGCAGGAAGATCAAAGGAAGCCGTGGACAAGAGAACCATCACTGCTGTACGATAACTCATTAAGGAAAACTCGCATGCCATCATCTAGGTAATAAGTTTAGATATCAGATCGATTGGCAATGTGTAAACATTTATTCATTAACAGTTAAAGTTCCAAAAGATCTGTGCAAAATGGGTAGGTCTTGCACCTTTTTCAAGGTGCAAGACCTTGCAAAATGCATTCATTTAGAGTTGTGGAGTATTCACCAACAGGAGTATTTCGAAAGACAGCAAAAAGTTTGTTGAGGTAAGTGCAATGATTTTTGTTCTGCAGATGCTTGCCAAGAACTTTTTGAATCCCCTCATACTTACTAGGTCAAACTATCTAATGCCTAAGATACTATGCAACCATCTAAAATCAAACTCAAGTTTCCTGTTATGTTGTTTACAAAGGGTCTATGTTACAATGGTGTAATTAACTGTAGAAAAGACCAAAATATTATACAGCCTAAATTTAGCCATTAGGTGTATAGACCTATTTCTCCACACACTCTAAAATTCTTAGAGACCCAGCAGTAATCCCTGTTCTTCTCTTTATCTTGTGTCACACATCACCAGTATCTGTTTAAGAGCTCCCCAGATAATTAAACTGAGACACTTGCTCAAGAGTTCAATCTTTCAAAGCAACTAAGGTCATCTGTCAGACCAATTTTTATCACTTTAGTTTTCTCTCTGTTTATCACCAAACCTACTCTATTACCATTATCATCAATAGCTTTAATGAAAGAATTCATCTCATCAACATCATTGGCCAACAAAGCCAAATTATCTGCATAAAATCTAAATCAGAAATTTTGAACTCTCTAGACTAGGGGTTCTCAACATGGGGTACGTGGTAAAAATTTTTGAGGTATGCCGTGAGAGCTCAAAAGTTGCTAGATATAATGTTATATATATATATGTTTTATTTTATTCCCATTGTTATACTATAACTTAGTTTTTTTCTATCTATACAAGGGGTACGCAAGTTACATACACATTTCCAGGGGGTACGTGAAGTGTAAAAGGTTGAGAACCACTGCTGTAGACCATTAAGGCCAAAATCTTTCCCTTGCAATTGTTCATCTGCATAACATAATGAATAACCATCTAAAGAGCAAAGGAGACAAAATGTACCCTTGTCGAACAACAGAAGCAATGCTAAACCAAATCTTACCAAAGCCTTACAAACGTTCCCATATGACTTAGTGTTATAGACAGTCACCATAATGCTAACTAATTTGTCAGGTATGCCATATGATCACACAATCAACCACAAATTGTGTGCCACAAAAAATTGCTTTCCTTTAAAACGATAATTTAGGTAAAAGCTTAAAAATATGTCAAAAAAGGAATAAAGCACACTGAAGCAAATAAAAATATTTCAAAGCTGGAGTTGCATATGAGGTTTAACTTAGCCATTGAAACTGAGATATGTTCGTTTAATAAAGTGTTTTGTTTAACTCTTAAAGAAAATTGTTATGATCAGTGATACCTGAATGTAAAATGCTTCAGTCTCTATAACTTCCCAAATATCAAAAGACTATTCTGCCATTCAAAAGAATATTGTTGAAAATCGATATTTAGAGAGATTTGGAGCGGATTTTTAATTTAGTATTTGCAATGATATGTTTCTGTAAAAAACTTATTTTCAAAGTTAGGAATCATTGAATGCTTTTCCATTCAAGTAACAGGAAGTGTCCAAACATTTATGATAATACAGTGTATACTATTTTTAGGATTGCACACTCATAATCTTTGCTATTCTCTTTTGAAAGTACAATAGCTATTTATGGAATATGATTAATATATATGTGTAGAAAGTCCCTATGCAGTTACCTGTACATATTTTTGCATAATTGTTACTACTGTTCTTTGTAAATAATTGTTATTCTGTTACTTTTGGAATATCTGTACTGGTATCCATGTGTCTGATGTGTATTCCCACAATCAAGGACAGATATGTACCATAGTATCAAATGAGAGTGGCCATCCATATTCAGCATTTGATGTAAAACAACTACATGTGAAGATGGTGGCTGAAGGTGCACTGGGACTTTCAGGATATCTGTATTAAATATTGTTATTCATATAAAATTATTTGGCTTATGAATTAAAAGCATTGTGAATTTTCAATTTGTTAATGTAGGTTTCAGTGTATTTTCTTGCAGCATTTAAAATGTCTAATAATATTTTTAGGATGCAATTGTCAGATTATCTGTACCATTGATGTGTCGCAACATAAAAAATACTTGTATGCTTGATGTCAATTTTGACAGGTATGGCTATTTTAAATTTCATTTCTCTATTGAAATAGAAAAAAATTTACTTTTTAATTTTTTGTAACGTTTAAAAAGTTTGATAATCTAAAGCCACCCATTTTAATGGAAAATATTACAAGGTGATCATCTAAAAACATGTTAGAAATTAATTGGCTAGTGTATATTGCCAATGAGGAAATATTTTTTCTTGCCATGAGCAACAAATCACAAAAGTCATCCACTCTGTATCAAGATCCCATTTGTAAAAATTATTGAAGATATGTTTTGTTTTTGAACCAAACCAGAAGAGCATGAAATACATTTCTTGCTGAAATGGTGTTCTTTCTCTAAATTTTGAAATTTTTTAAAAGACTAAAGCAGATTTATCATGGCATTTGAGAATATCATAACCTTTAATTTCTCAGGTAACCCTCAGCTAAGCTTCTTCATGAACTAAAAGTGGATGCCATCTTCCATTACCTTCCTGTATATGGGTGCTTCCTTGTAACAGTATACATCAGTATATGGATGATTAAATGTTATTTAGTAATTATATATATTAATTTCCTCCCAGATAAGGCATGGATGTTTGTATTGTCTTTCTGCTGAGGCTCCACTATCCTCACAGACCTTCTACTATGGCATAAACTTCAGGCTTCTGTCAGACCTCTGTGGCAAGCAGCTGTTTGAGGGAGTATTTATTTATATTAATATCAATATATAGTATGATATGGATGAACCGCCACTCTACCAAAAGTAACCCAGTGACTGTGTAATTGCTGTGCTGGGCTGCAGAGTAAAGAGTCTGGGTTTCAGGTCTCAGTTAATGCATGGATGGACATTTTCTTTCAATGATAATTGAGTGGACAAGTTCCTCAATATATATATATACACTGATATGCCAGTTTATTAGGTACACCAACCCTCATCACATAAATGGCTCATTGCAATACAATATGCCAAGTGACTGTGGTGTGCAGTATAAATCAAGCAAACCAGCTCATCGAACATCTGTTTGCATCGAACAAGAGTTGCATTGAGTGTCAGAATGGGGAAAATGAGTGACCTGTGTAACTTTGAACATGGCATGATAGTTGGTGCTAGGCTGCAACTAGCATCTCCCAAACAGCCATCCTCCTGGGCTTTTCATGCACAACCATTTCAAGAGTTTGCTGAAAATGGGGCAAAAAATTACCACTGATTGGCAATCCTGTGGATGTAAACAGCTTGTGGATCAGAAGGGTAACTAAAGACACTGGTGAGAATCATGCAAGCAAATAGACAGGTCACAACCAGGCAAATCACAGCAGAATTAAAGACTGGTGTGCAGAAGGTAGAAGGTCATCTCTGAATATACCACATATCAGACCTTGTCATGAATGGGCTACAACAGCCACCGACCAAGTCGAGATCTGATTTGTCAGCAAAGAACAAGAAAGCATGGAGTGGCACAGGATCATTGATATCCAGTGGGCACAGGAGCATTGATACTAGACTGTTGAGAACTGGGAAAGCCTGATCACAAAAATCAAGGTTCTTTTTGCATCATGCTGATGGAAGGATCAGAATTTGATGCAAGCAATATGAGGACATAGAGCCATCTTGTCTGGTGTCAACAATACAGACAAGAGGTGGCAGTGTGATGGTGTTGGGAATGCTTTCTTGGCACACATTTAGTCCCCTGATACCCATCAAATTATCTGAATTCTACAGCATATTTGAACATCATTACTGACCAAGTTAATCTTTTCATGGCTACAGTTTATTCTCATTCAGCACAATAATGCAATGCTCACAAGGCACATATCGTCACCGAACCAAGAACATGCTGATGAGTTTTTCTTGCTTCATTGGCTTGCATGATCCCGAAATCTAAACTCTATCAAGCATCTTTGAGATGAAGTGCTAAGGGCTGTTTGCAACAAGACTGTGAGACCAGCCAATTTGCTACAACTGTGCAACACAATCATTTCCACATGGTACAACATTCCTGCACAATGCATCCAGTACCTTGAAGTTCCATTCCCAATGAATTTGGGCTGTAACCAAAGTAGACTACCTAATAAACTGTCATCTCAGTGTATAAGGGTTGGTACAAAAGTAATGAGAAAGCATGAGACATACAAGAATAATCTTTGTCATGTTTAACCAATGTGTTATTTAATCAAGAGCATAATTACAATTTGTAGATATAACCATGTTCCAATGATCTTCAAGTTTGTAGATGGCATTCCCGTAGAAACACTTGTTCTCCTGGCAGTGAAATCGGCAATGCATTCTTTCACCTTGTCATCATTCTGAAACTTTCTATCATAAATGAAATTGTTCAGAGATCGAACAGATGGAAATCTGAGGTAACCAAGTCTGATAAATATGGATGATGTGTTGTTATATCTCATCCCAATTGCTACAGCTTCTGCTTTGTCTGTAATGCAATATGGGGTCTTGCATTGTCCTGGTGGAACATGACAACTTTTCTGTTTACCAATGCTGGGCATTTGGCTTTCTGTGTTGCACTTAAATGGTCCAACTGCTTACAGTAGACATCCAAGTTAGTCGTTTGGGACTGGTTTAAAAGCTCATAGTGAATGATACCCCTTCCATCCCACCAACAGAGAACATCACCTTACGATAATGAGTTCCAATTTTGCCATAGCCTAGGATGATTCTCCTGCTTCACACCATGATCTTCTTTACAATGAACAACATTATAAACAATCTACTTTTCATCCCCTGTAATTATTCTGTAATGAAAACTATTGACCTTTTGCCAAGAAAGCAATGAAGCACATGCAGTATAGCAAGGCTGCACATATTCTGGAGTAGTAATTAAGCATCATTTCTGTTCTGCAAGCTACCACAAGACCAGCTGGAATAGGTTATTTTTCCATTCTCACTGTACAGTGCACAAGCAAGAGCCAATCAAATGGTCATTGGTGAATGATGTAGCCAGATAGCTATGCCAGTTTGAAGCATTGGCATTGTTGTCAATGAAGTCACCCTATATACCAAAGTTTCCTACTGTTGCTCAATGCTTAAATTCCCTGCTGATCCAGTTTGAAGAAAAAGGAGTGGAAAAAATTATATGGAATAATGGGTAATTACTGTCCTGTGGCCATACTGGTGGTTATTCCCTCTTATATTTTATTGTTAATTTATGCAGTATATCAGTTAATCAATGCATGATACTTATTGGCCAATTATTAATTATTGGCAATTAAATTTTTTAATACTATGCATGCAGTGGTCTTTGTCATTGCTACCGAAAGACATCACTTTCCACACAGCATGAGGAAAGCAACACCATCAGTGGTCGGAACTCTGCTAAGAATTGGGAAGGCTGATTTTAGATTCACTTGCAAAGCAGCAGTCTGATAATATCCAGATTACCTAATCACTAATAATACTAGAGGTTATAATGCAAAACAATTTATCTGAATAATGTTAAAATAATTACATGTCACTCATGTTTAGAAATTTGAGAAATTTCTATATGTTGCACCAAATATTTAAAGTTTATGTAAAAATCATTATCCTAACAAGTTATTAAATCTTCAACAATAAAATAATTATTCCATTGAAATGTTTATACCCAAGGCTCTGAACAGAACTTGAACCCAGAGCAATAACTGCTATGAACCAACCATTTCACTTGAATTCGAACCTGAACCTATTTTGTTCTTGTCAACAGAAATAAACCTGAACCATCTGCATTTTCTAAAAAAAAATGGTTAAATTAAAAAAATAAATTAAAAAAAATTCAGGCTATTATTCATTGTGTTAATATATAACTGTAGCAGTGGTTGTTTATTTTCCATAATTAGCTGCATTAGCATAAAACCTATCGAAATTTGATGGGGAAAAGCTGAAAATTTGAAATTGCGAACTACAAGGAATGAGAGAGAAAAGTGGTTCCAGGTTTCGAAATCAGGTTCTATTTTAGGTAGTGTGACTTGAAGTTTTAAAGCAATAAAATTTCCTATTGAAATTCAATAAATATTATTTTATTATGCTGTTCAAATAATCTTAGTAGTTCCTGCTACAAAATAGTGTAGAAAAATTGTTTCTGCCTTAAATTTATCTTATTACCCCAGTAATCCAATTTCTATGCAGAAATGCTACAAAATGTTGTATTGATTCTGCTAAATTATATATTCTGAATTTACATATTTTTATGTACATATACTATTTAACCAATTTTCCATGAAACTAAACCAATTTTCCATTTAACTATAAATATATCATAAAAATAAAAATTAATTTATAACTTATAATGCATTTATGCCATTTTTATTATTGAATCTGATCCTGAACCCATTTTATTTTTATTCAAAAAACCTGAACTGAACACAAGAATTTTTATTTGAGAAACCCAAATTTGAACCCATTTATTTAGTGGTTTGATGCCCTATTTATAAATTTTCCATATATACTTCTTTCATTTTAGGAATAATACTGTGAATATCATGTAGAGGTTTTTCTGTCAAGAGACATAAAAAAATAAACACCAATAGAACTGGTTTTGATTCAGAAAAAATTGTTATTGGTTTTCTGTTGTGGACCATACATTTAATTGCATTTAGTATGTAGCCTATCTATTCACTTGTGGAATGGCAAAGTGCAGCAGAGTGATATCACATTGTGGTTGTGGTGTGGTGAGTGGCAAATGTGAAAGCACTCTAACTCAGCTTTTGCAGATGTTGAACTACAGAGGAATTGGCATTCAATAGCAATGCCAATTCCTAGGATGTCCAATATGGATTTTCTTTCAGCAGTGCCTTTAACAATCATCGTTCAACTCCACCTGCTAGTCACTTTAGGTTTGTTTCCAAGCTGAAAGTCACCTGACTGGAACTTGTCATACCACTGCTAACAAATGCCTTTAGAGATGATATCCTCATAAGATTTACACAGTTTATGCAAACACTCTTGGTTACCAACACCATTTCAGAATTCGTATAGCATGATGGAATGAATACACACATCTTGCATTGCCATTGTGAAATCCCTGTTGCCATTTGTATGGACTAAATGAAGGTACAGAACGTTATTAGATACCAGAGCTATACATACACTGTCTTTTACATTGTTTCACAAGACCCTTGCACATTTTCTGACAGTGGCAAACACATGGTTTATGTACAGTATATACATTTTTATTTGGTACACCTACAATAGTGACTAGCACACCCTTTTTCCCTCAAGCAGCCTAAATCTTTCATGACATGCATTCAATAAGGCATTGAAAACATCCTACAGGAATGCTGGTTTATGTCGACCTGTGGTGGATCTCTATTTTAAATAACTGATTCCATCTTATCACACAGGGGCTTGATTGGATTGAGATCTGATGACTGAGGAACCACTTCAGTAAGCTGAAGTCATTGCCATATATATTAAGTTTAAATCACTATCTGGCTGCTTTTATAGGTGTAGAGGAAACATTGCCTTGAGCTGGGTAGCATCTGGACCCACAACCTCCAGATGACATGTTAGGAGTTGTGACCACTGAGCTACTTACTGGCTGCTGATCAATTTTATCTTTATTTTAGATATGCTTTATTTCATTAGAGTCAGCCACTGGTGGCTGTCTTATGATTGCATTTGAAGACTTGTCCTTTCGGAACCTTACGTGTTAAGTGCATAAGACCTATCACATGCTCACCTACTGGCATTATATTACTCCTGAAAGCTTCAGAGATAGGTTGATGACTGAGATTTCCCTAAGATGTTGGGCTGTTAGCACAAGATAACAGTCACCCTGCAACGTTGTTCCTCTTGGATGAACTTGCATTAATTTATGGCTACTATCTCCTGTCTGTCCAAATAGTACATATGTCATTTGGTTAATTGTCTTGAGCTGGGTAAGATCTGAACCTACAACTTCCTGATGACATGTCAGGAGTTTTCACCACTTAGCTACTGGCTACTGATCAATTTTACCTTTCTTTTAGATATGCTTTATTTCATTAGAGTCGGGCACTGGTGGCTGTCTTATGATTGCATTCAAAGATTCATCTTTTCGAAACCTTACCTGTCTAGTGCTTAAGACTCAATACACGTTCACCTACTGGCATTAATTTTCTTTTTTTGAGCAAACCAAAAAGTAATTGAAACTTAATATTCAATGAGGATCCATATAATTAATTGTGTTTATGCAAAGTCACTATCATATTCCCAGAACTATTCTCAGATGATTATAGCCTTGTGGCACAGTGCATTATTTGATTGAAAAAAACCCATTCGTAAATGGATACACTACTACCATGAAGGGATGCAACTGATCAACAATGATATTCAGATAAAAGAATATATATGAAACACAGTATTTAATCATTAAGGTTTATATACATGATTTTACTGTTAACAGTTGAATTTGTATATAAATACTTAATGATATTCAGATATTCTGTGGCACTCAAACATTGTTCCACAGTTATCAAGGTACCCAGTGTGTGCCATGAAAATACTCCCCTTACCATTATACTACCACCACAGGTATGCAAAGTTGATTCCTTGTAGGATGGATCCATGAACTTATAGTTTTCACCATATCCTGGTGGTCCCATCAGCATTAAGCACCAGGACTTCATCAGACAGATGTTTTTCAAATCTTCCAGTGTATATTGTTTGTGTTCTGTAGCCCACTGTAATCACAGTTTCTTGTTTATTGCTGACAGGAGTGGAACCCAGTTAGGTTGTCAGCAACAAAGTACAATGAGTTTTGTGTTTTCATATGCTTCTTTCACCACCACTCTGGTACTAAACTGTTATTTGACATACTGTAGCCCATCTGTGACTATGATTAAATTGTGTCAGAATCTTTCATCAGGCTGTTTTCATCCACAAGACTGCCATTGGTTAGATTTGTGTGTGTGTTGGAGCATTCTCAATATATCCAAAATACTGTCATATAAAACCCAGCATTGTTGCTATTTGGACACACAGGAGATATTAGCCATAGATTAATGCCAGTCATCCAAGAGGGATAACATTGCAGGATGACTGCTATCTTGTGCTAACAGCCTAACATCGTAGGGAAATAGCCAGCTAACTATCTCTGAAGCTTTCAGCAGCCATTGAGAGGGCAGTTACAAGGCAAACTGTTAATGGAATACTTCCCCAGAGAGAGATCTATGCCAAACAACTGATGCTTTATATTCCCTTCAATTTCTCCCACATGTAAGCCCAAATAATATGGTTCAGGCAACATCATGACTGAACTCAAGAGCAATGGGCACTGGTCCTGAACGATTCATCTACAATCGAGGAGCTGTCCATGTAAGGAGACAATTTGTCTAATGTCAAATGGTGTAAATCATTCAATGCATTATATATTTTATCATAAACATAAGCAATGGCATATGTAGAATTTTAGCTAGGGGAGGGTTTTTGGAGGTGATTTTCTGTTTTCGGGCAGTGTTTTAAATTATTCCTGTGATTAATGTATATACACAGTCGTTCAGAATAATATGACCACCTACCTAATAATGGGAATAACCACCCTTGGCCCGGATGACAGCGGTGAGACGGTGTGGCATGGACGCAATGAGGCTCAGGAAGGTTGCCAGAGGCACACGTGCCCATTCAGACTCCAGCAGAGCAAGGAGGTTCTGGAGATGACTTGGTTGTGGTTCTGCATGCCGAACCTGTTGATCCAAATGGTCCCACAAGTGCTCTATGGGATTGAGGTCAGGCGATTTCGTCGCCTAGGGAGAACAGAGACATTACTGTCATGTTCCTGGAACCAGTCATGCACCCCCTTAGCGACATGGCAGGGTGCATTGTCCTGTTGGTAGACACCATCACCACCAGAGTAAATGTCCAACATGAAGGGATGCATGTGGTCAGAGAGGATGGACAGGTAGCCATTGGCATTCAGGGATCCATCCAGTAGTCCCAGGTCATACTAGGAAAACATCCCCCAGACATGCACACTGCCACCGCCAACCTGTATTTGAGCGACGAGCATGTCTGGCTGTTGGTTCTCATGTGTCTGATGTCGTATCCACCACCTCAGTCACTTCTGTGGAGTAGAAACCTTGATTCATCAGAGAAGGCAATCTTTTTCCACTTTTCCACTGTCCAATGACAGTAGTCCCCGTGTGAACTGCAGGCATCGTTGCCGATGTTCGTATTTTTTTCCATCGTATGCCATGGTTAACATGGGTGTCTTTATGCAGCGTCAACTCCAAAGACCCATTCACTCTACTGTTATCAGGGACACGTACCTGGGTGTCCCAGCATTCATTTGAGTGGTCAATTGTTGCACTGTTGCACGTCGATTGCCCTCTACCAGTCGACAGAGGTGACCTCTAGGGTCGATGGCCTTTGGGGCTCCACAGTTATGATGTCTAGAGGTACTAAGTGTGCCAGTGATCCATTCTTGGTACACTCTTATTACAGCACCTCACTAACAGCCCAAGAAGTCTGCTGTTTCTGAGATGCTTCCACCCTTGGCACAGTAGCAAATGATTATTCCTTTTTGAATGTCCATCAAATCAATACCTCTGCCCATTGTGCTCATGTTACACACTATGGCTCATCTGTCCTGGCTGGCTGCTTACATCTCTGTGTGGTCGACCTTGTCATGTACACTCTGTGATGCACCTGGGCTGGTACACTGTGATTCTGTGGGTGGTCATATTATTCTGATATGACTGTGTATATATATCATATGCAAAGTCTTAAAAAACTATTCAGAGAGTGTTTCAGCCCCAGTTTACCCTTGATTTTACTTCAGGGCTGGATCTAGGGGGGGAGGGGTGCAAGGGGACATCCTCTGGTTTCCTAATCTAGATAACAAATAGTAATATCATGGAGCACATTAACAAAAACTGTTTGTTTTTCTTTTCTGTTCCAGTGTGTTTTCTAATTCACTCATTTAATATATTTGTAATTCCATGAATATTTAAAAGTTTTAGGTATAGTTAAAAAACATAAAAAAAAGTTGTGATTTAATGAGGAAATGAAAAAAAAATTCTTTACACGAAAATAATAGTGAAATGTTCATTCACCCATGGCAGATGAAAGGGTGCAGTTCTTTGATACATTTCACTTCTAATGATCCAAACTAAAGATGCAACCCCACCCTCTTTATTGGGAACTGAAAATATGGGTCTGCAAAACTAGATCCTTCTATTAAATGCGAAAAGTATATCAAAATTGGTTGATTAGTTGCGGAAATATTGCATGCATTGACAGATGGATATAAAAATATCTGCATGCAAACTAAGCCTTTTCCTCTATCCAATGCAAAAATAATCATTGAAATTGATTGATGGTTCCAGAGATATTGAATGCATAGACAGATTGATAGATGGTCAGACCTGGTGATAACATTAGCAAGTTTTGCTTTCAAGAAAATGTGTTAAAACAAGTAAAAAAGAATTTTTGATTGATTTTATTAATATTCTTATATCATTAATACCCATGAAGTTCTCATATCATTAATACCTATGAAATATAACATTCAGGCTCAGATCTAGAAAAAACATAAAGGTGGTGGGGATGGGGATAAGACTGGATTTCCATTGCAGTAAAATATTTTCTATTTGATTTGAACATTTTAATGGTTTTTAAAAAAATTTCTCAAAAAATCTCATAATATATATAAGATCAATTTTTGGTCTCTCTTCCCTTCCTAGAATTCTCAGGGGGGAGGGGACTTTTGGATGAATGAGCTTTGAATGAATTGTCTCATTGGAGAATTGGCTTTGGATGAATTGCCTCAATGAACAAATTGACTTTGAATGAATTGCCCCATTGGACGAATCATCTCTTTAGACTAATTGTCTTTTGAATGAATCATCTCCCTTAGACGAATTTGCATTAGACCAGTTGGCATTAGACGAATAGTACCAGACCCATGGGCACATATGCTATCTACTGTTAAATCTAAATACTTTTTACCCTTCCTAGAATTACTCTTTGCTACAGACACTCTGGCTGGTTGGAGATTTAGGGGTAATATTCTTCAACCCTATAGAAGTTTTTTCATGGATGTTGTTGGCTCCCAGTTTATTTTGGATGGATGATAATGCTCACCTTCATAGTATTCAAGTGATGAATTCCATGAAAGTGATAATATTGTGTGAATGGAGTTGCCAGCCTATTCTATGAATCTGAACCCTATATATAGAGCAGTGTTCTGTAAATGGTCTGTAAATGGTAGCTAGGTAGTCACTGGAAGTGAAAATATTGTGTGAATGGAGTTGCCAGCCTATTCTCTGAATCTGAACCCTATATATAGAGCAGTGTTCTGTAAATGGTCTGTAAATGGTAGCTAGGTAGTCACTGGAAGGAGAGCTATGCACCAATCCCCTGTGATGATGCATAGAACCGGCCAGGCCTAGCACCTAATGTCCGACCCCGCCTTCTCGTGGTGCGGACCGTTAGTAACTTTCAAAAGAGATACTCTCTTGTGGAAGTGAATGGAAGGGGAGGGCTGCCAGATTAGTGTGGCCTACTGATCTGGACAACTATGGCTACTTTTCTTATTTTTCTACCCTGCTTAGGAGTGGTCAACCACACAGGGTCCTGGTGCTGACCATATAAACCCACTGGACTGGACAGATATATGGCTCTGAGCTTGATTATGGATCCTGATTTTGCTGCACTGGTGGGCTTCTGTAGAGGGAAAATCTTCAACTGTGTTTTCTGTTTGTTTGTGGGTTGACAGCCCCAAGTGAATAGATTCACAGGATATGTTTATCAGCTGGTGGATAATCCTGAGCAGAAGTCATCGCAGGCACCTGAACTCTTTGCTTCTATTGGCATCGTCAAATTCTACATTGGAGGAAGTCTTCCAGTGTAGATGGCTTCGGCCTTTAGTAGTGGGGGAACGGGTCTTTGCCCCATGTCTGCGATTAGGGGGCTGTTTTATATTGTCGGCATTCCCTCTCTCAATAAACATAGTTTCTTTAAACATCCCACTAACCATTTTCTCTCCTTAGGTAGTTGGAATGTGAGGACTCTGCACAGAGCTTTTTCTCTTGATGTCCTCACACAAGAATTCCACCATTATAATTTAGATATTCTTGGCTTGCAAGAGACCAGATGGACAGATAAAGGTCAGCTTCTTAAAAATAATCTTAAATTTCTCTTTTCAGGGAGGGACGACAATAAGCATTACCAAGGCGTGGGTCTGCTTCTCAGCAGACATGATAGCGATGCTCTTCTAGGATATGAGTGCATTAATGAAAGGTTTCTTACAGCAAAATTTCAGACAAGCGTTAAAGACTTGAATGTTATCTGCTGTTATGCCCCCACTGAGGATGCCGATGAGGATGAGAAGGATAGGTTTTATGAACAACTTCAGGATATTTTGAATTCTGTCAAGAAAGGAGATATTACCCTTGTTCTTGGTGACTTCAATGCCAAAGTTGGTACTGACTCTGACCTTTGGGGAGGAGTAATAGGCCCTTTTGGTATTGGTAGCTGCAATGGCAATGGGCAACGTCTCCTACAGGTAAGTAAACTCAATGGATTCAGAATAACTAACACTTATTACAAACACCGCGACACACATAAGTACACATGGGTTTCACCTGATGGGCTGCATAAGAATATGATTGATTACATATTAATTAACAGCAAATGGGCTAGTTCTGTTAGGAATACCAGGGCATATAGGGGAGCTGAAATTGGATCTGATCATTACCTTGTTAAAAGTGTGTTGCAACTTAAACTTAAAAAGTGTTGTGCTAGGGTTAAAAAATTTACTTTTAATACTGAAGCTCTGAAAGATTCAGTTATAGCCAAAGCTTACCACGATAGGTACTTAGTCATTATGACAGTCATGGTATGCTTACTACTGAAGTTGAGGAAGAATGGGATCATTTTAAACAGGCTTTTATGGACACTAACAGTACTCTTTTAGGAAAAAAGGAGCAGAAGAGACAGAATTATCTGATTGATAAGGCACTTGAGCTTATTTCGGAAAGAAAGAACTGCAGGAATGTCTTTAATCAATACCCTACTAGTCGTAATAGAAAGCATTACAGAGAACTTAATAAACGTGTAAAAGATCAGTTAGCTGCTGATAAGAATCTTTGGCTTGATGGTTTGGCTGACAAAGCCGAAGAAGCAGTTAGACAGCACAACAGCAGAGAGCTGTACCAGATAGTTAATGTTTTGTGTGGTAGAAAACGGACAGGCATACAAGGATTGAAGGATAAACAAGGTAAGGTTATAGAAGGGGAGGATTCTGTCATGGCTAGGTGGGCTGAGCATTTCAGTGATGTTCTAAACAATGTAGTTAGTTCTACTCCCATTGTTTGCAATGATGATAGATGCATTGGTGGCTTTAATGTTGGCCCTATAACACAATCTGAAGTTATTGTGGCTGTTTCTAAACTTAAACTACATAAATCCCCAGGGGTAGATGAAATTACTACCGAAATGCTTAAAGCTGGGAATGTTTCGGTTACCACTTGGATGACTGAAATTATGAATATCTTTTATGATAAAGGCATGGTTCCTAAGGATTTTACCAGAGCTATTGTTATCCCTATTTTCAAAAAAGGTGATCACAGTTCTTGTGATAACTATAGGGGTATCAGCCTACTCTCTGTTCCAGGTAAAGTTCTTTCCATGATTGTGCTTAATAGAATTAAGAATCTGGTTGACAGTCAATTGCATGATGAGCAATGTGGATTCAGAAGTGGTAGGGGATGTGTGGATCAGATATTTTCACTTAGGCAGATTCTTGAGAAATGTTTAGAGTTTCAGAAACCTTTGGTTGCTAGCTTTGTTGATTTCAAAAAGGCTTTCGACTCTGTTGATCGTCATAATTTGTGGTTGATTGTGAGATCATATGGTATACCAGACAAGTTAGTTAACATAATGAAAGCTCTCTATAATAACACTGAGTCGTGTGTGAGAGTTGGTAAGGCTTGTAGCAATTGGTTTAGCGTTACTTCTGGTGTTCGACAAGGGTGCATTTTGTCTCCTTTTCTCTTTAGCTTGGTTATTGATTATGTTATGCGAAATTCACTTCAAGGGAAAGATTTTGGCCTTAAATGGGCTGGAGATACGAAAATTTCTGATTTAGATTATGCTGATGATTTAGCCCTTTTGGCAAATGATGTCGATGAGATGAAATCTTTCATTCGAGCTGTTGATGAGACTGGTAGTAGAGTAGGTTTGGTTATAAACAGAGAGAAAACTAAAGTGATGAAAATTGGTCAGGCAGGCTGTGATTCAGTTAATCTGAATGGTTGCAGTCTTGAGCAGGTGTCACAGTTTAATTATCTTGGGAGCTATGTAACAGATACTGGTGATGTGCGGCATGAGATTAACAGACGAATAGGGATTGCTGCCGGGACTTTTAAGAATCTATGGAGAGTGTGGAGAAATAGGCCTATACACCTAAAGACTAAAATTAGACTGTATAATAGTTTGGTTCTTTCTAGGGTTAGTTATGGTAGTGAAACTTGGACACTTTGTAAACAAGATAACAGGAAACTAGTTGCTTTTGATTCCAGATGCTTACGCAGTATCTTGGGCATTAGGTGGTTCAACTTTGTAACTAATGATGAGGTTAGGCAAAGGAGTTTGTAACCTCCTTTAAGCAGCATATTGTGCAGAGAGAGACTCCGTTGGTTTGGTCATGTTGCCCGTATGAATAATTATAGATTGGCGAATAGGGTTATGAACAGTGTGCCTAAAGGCCTCAGAAAGAAGGGGAGACCTAGGATGCGGTTTGCAGACAATGTCAAACAGGACCTTGTTAGAATTGGTGTGCAGTGGCCAGATTCAGTAGATGTAGCTCAGGATAGACTTGCTTGGAGAACTAAATTGCATGGTCTGGTTGGACCTCCGTAGCCCATGGCTGCTTGAGGATGATGATAATGATGATGATGTTTCTTAACAATTTTCTCTTGAGGGCACACTTCTGAAATAATCTATTTACTGCAACACACCTGTAGTAAAATGTAAATTTTTTGTTTTATTATATAACTTACATATTTTTCAATATTTTGAGAAAAATGCATATTAAACTCAACATAGCTAAAGTACAAACTGTTATGTAGTATCATTTTCCCCCCTTAAATTTTATGACACACCTGGACTTTGGACATGACACACTAGTTGAGAACCACTGCTAGAGGGCATGTATGCGATGTGCTGGGGAGATGCACTGAAGATCAGCAATATTCAAACTATTGTCTAAAAAATATGGAAATTATTATCAATATTCATTGTTGATATTAACCAGAATCATTTGAGAACCCTCCATGAGCTCCAATCTGCTTTCTGGAAAGAGTGGAATGTTCTATCATCAGACTTCATAACCAGCCTTCTAAACAGTATGAGAAGTTGGTGATTCTTACGTAGCATTTCAGAGTCATCTTACTTTATATTAACCTTTCTAATTTGCTGAAACAGGTTCCATAGCTATGAGTTGGGTTGTTTTACCTCTGAGCAGCACTTTTTTTGCACACAATGGACCCCAAGGGTTTAGAGAAGGTTGGGGGAGGGGACCCACTGAAACAGCTGTTGGGAGACAGATGGTAGCTTCCCATCAAGGCCATCCAGTGTGTCCTTTAATGTGCACAGGGTATGTCTCTCCTGCACAAGGGGCTATGACTTAACATCTCATCCAACAGTCAGCAGCCTTTCCTGCTCCTCCCTTAACCTTGGACACTACTTCATTCATTTCATAATGCATGAAAATTGTGAAATTGGGTTGCTTTATGCCTCACTGTTTATTGCATCATATAACAATGTGTTGTCACTCCAAATCATATAGCATTTAATTGTGGCAGTTTTTAGCTCTTCCAGAATTTGTATATTATGCTTTACTTTCAGACACCAGTGCATATTGTAAGTGTATCTTCTGTTATTGCAAGTAAATGTGCTTTCATCAAAAGTGTTTCTTCTAGCATTGAATATATGTCATTTTAATATCCTAAGCATGTTTTTTTCCTTAACATCTCTAGTTTAATGTTATTAACCCAATAAAATATAAGCTATATATTTACTTGTGCCCCATCTAATAAGATCACCTGAAAAAAATACCCCATCAAGCATCTGCTTGCCACAGAGGTCTGACAGGAATCTGTCAGTTTATATGCCAGAATAGAAGGTCTGAGAGGATGACAGGACTTCAGCAGAAAAACAACACAAACATCCATGCCTTACCCAGGGCTCGAACCCAGGTCCCTTATATCGATAGCCAAGTGTGCAAATCACTCTGCCATGCATTGTACCATTTCAGTGGGATACAATTATTCTATGTGGCAAAACTATTGTAAACTGAATAAAAGTGACTTTTTAAAACTGGTATGGTATCTATTTCACATCATTGTGTTACATATGTTTCAGATATATTGCACTAAGTTGAAAATTTTGGTTGAAAGTTTTTGTATCAGTGCAAAAAAGAGAGACTTTTATCATATTTGATACGATGTTATGTATGCAAACATAAAGTACAGTTTCACAAGTAACCAAAAGTAGATGAAACTGCTGCTGAAATGTTGAGTTCTGGGGAATCTCTGCCATTGTCATATAACTGAAAATGTTGAATATTTTAATACTACTGGTTTAGTTGTAGGAATTTTATTTTGACAATTATGAAGTTATCAGTCTGTTTGTTATTTCCATCAAGATTCTTTGTATAAGTATTCTGAAGAGGGAATCTTTTGGTCAATATTCATCTTTGACATTAACCAACAGTGTAAAGAAATGGTAGGAGCTGCATAAACCAAATATTCACCAAGTTGATTCTTGAGAAATGTTTAAAATATTTATTGATATTTAGAATTTTAAAGTACATAAGTTACTACTTTTGTGTATTTGAAGAAGGAATTTGGCTCTGCTGATAAACTTGATTTGTGTATATCCTTGTACTTATGTAATATCAGTACAATATGTTAGGACGAGTCTTGTCTGAGAGTTGGTAAGGACTACAGTAGTTGATTTGACATTATAGCTGAAAATAGGCAAAGCTATAATTGATGCCATTTTTTTACACATTGGTGATTGTCTGTGTTATGAGAAAGATTCTGGAAGAAAGACAATGGGATCTATGTTTAAAATTTGAAATATTAGCCATAATTATATTAATAATTTGCCTTCTTACTAAATGATATTCAAAAGATAAACTCTTTTATTAATGATACTGATGAAGTAAGCTTAGTGAACAATACAGAAATAACTAACATCACTTCAAAATTTTTATTTTTATGATGAATTTTAATTACATATAGTAATACAATAAAGACCCTGTCCTGTGGCTGAGTGGTTAGTACACTTGGCTACTGATCAAAGGGACTTGGGTTTGATCCCTGGATAAGGCATGGATGTTTGTGTCATTTTTTGGATGATGTCTCACCTCCCTCACAGACTTTCTACAAGACATATTAAACTGACAGACCCCTGTCAGACCTCTTTGGCAAGCAGTTGCTTGAGGGGGTATTTATTTTTTTTATTAATGCAATAAATATTTGACAAAATTGGTTAAACCATTGGACTCTACATATGTATAGAAATTAGACTTGTGCTGTAAGTAATAGATAAATACTCTGAGAACACAATTTGATATATATACTGCACCCATTCCTAAATCTACCATACTCTGCCACAGTAATGTGGCACACCAAAACCCCTTGTGGGCTATAAATAGGTCAAATGCCTACCTGCTGTATGATGTACTTGTGACTGTTATGATGGATAAACATGGTGACCTTAGCAAGTTTGATTGTAGACAATAATCAGTACAAGAAAGATGGTGTGCTTCATTCAAACATTCCACAACTGCAGAATGTTTGGGATTTCTACATCCAACCATTGCATGCATGTACATAGACTATATCAAAACCAGCAAAACTTTCAGCCACTGGGAAAAATATGGCTGTAATCAGGCTATAAAGCTTTGGCAAAGATCATTCGAGCATAGGATGGCACAATTGGTCTATGGCAACCAACACCCAAGGTGAGTACCCTTGTTAATAACAGCATGTCAATGGCGTGAAGGAACATTGTCAGTGAGCCATGGAAGACTGGAAACTTGGTCCAACAAATCAAGGTTCCAACTGCAACACTCTGATTGGAGGTTGCATGTATGGTGGTGTAGACCACACGAGGCAGTGTGATGTTCTGGGACATGTGTTTACATGGGCCACCTTGGGACCCCTTGTACCTATTCAGACCACCATCACTGCACAAGGCTATGTTCATGTACTTGACAACCACCTACACCCACTCATGTCTGTCCATTTCTCACAACAGGATGCTTTCTTTCCCTGTCCTATCTCATCACTCTCATTTGGTGAAGGACTGGTTGGGGAGTATTTGTGAGTTCACAACCCCTCAAATGGCCCTCTCACACTCTGGAATTTGAACCCTATTGAACATCTGAGGGACAAAGTATAGTAATGCATTCAAGCGTGAAACCCACTACCATCAACTCTCGACACTGTATGGATGGCTGTTCTGAAATTATGGGTTGCAATACCACCCAAATGTTTGCAATATCTGGTTTGAGTCTGTGCCATGATGTGCTGCTGCTGTTATGAGGGCAAAAGTTGAACCTACATGTTATTTTTTGCCGTCCTGTGGCCGAGTGGTTAGTACACTTGGCTACTGATCTAAGGGACCTGGGTTCAAGCCCTGGGTAAGACATGGATGTTTCTGCTGTTTTTCTGCTGAGGTCCTGCCATCCTCACAGATCATCTACTATGGCATATAAACTGACAGATTCCTGTCAGACCTATGTGGCAAGAGCTGCTTGAGGAGGTATTTATTTATTTATTTTTTATTCAGTGTAAGTATCAAATATCCATAATATGTATATATTTGAATGTTTATTTGTGATATAAATTATTAAAGGGTAAAATTATTTACATATATATATATATATTTCTTTCTAGGAGTGTTTTGAAACTACTACAAGAACTAACCTATTGGGAAAAGAAGCATGTTGAAATTCCATTCTCTTTAGGGCCAGTAAATCAGAAGCGTGAAGAGTATTTGAAGCTGAAAAAAAAAGTTACAGTAATAGTTAGAGAATATAATAGGTAAAAATAATTACTTGTATATTTTGCTTATCATGCATATACTCAATGACTTTAATTAGCAACTATCAACCTAATAGTGCATTGTGCTGCTGTTATTTACAACTTGAGCTTATTTTGCATCAATTCTACATTTGCATTTAGGTCTTGGGATATGCTCCACATGAAGACAACATGTCATAGTGTTATCTGGATGGATAAAATTAGATTCCTTGTGGGGAATATTCATTCTAACTATATACCAAAGATGCTCAATAAGGTTATATTATAGTAAGGTTATATTATATAAGTGTAGGGATTAAGAAAGCCAGAGAATCATGTTCATTCTCATGTTCTTTGAACTACCTGGAAATGAGTCTGACACTATGGAATGTCATACTGGAAGATGATGCACCTCCTGTAGGATACGGCAATAGGATTGACAGTTGTACATGATCTATTATGTTTGGACAGTTGATACCATTCAGTAATTTAACATTATCAGTATTGTTGTTATTATATAGTTGTTTGTCTGGAAAATTGTAAGAGTTAAATACTTTATTGTAATAAAATGGTTTTCAGTGGTAATATTTTAGGCAGTCTTTCCACACCAGCAGCCCCAAATGGTAAATAGTGTACCATGGATGCAGCTTAGGCACAACTGCTCCTATGCTTAACTCTAAATCCATCATTTACCAAAAATATTATCCTCCTCTCAGTGTGGCACTGTGTTTTGCAGTCATCTACACCAGCACTAAGTAAACATTAAGCAAATGCATAAATATCACTGTAGGAGAGAATGTACATCACAATATTCCATTATTGTGAATGCATATTCTCTCCTACGGTGCAAAAACCATGATTAGTACTAAAGCCCCTAAAATGGACAGGGTTAAATAGTGTAAAGCATACTACAAGTTTTATATCCAATGAAAATATATATAATTGTTTACAAATACTATCAGGGTCGGCTGAACTTAATCTGTTGCCAACTGCCTTCATTACTAAACCTATTAATTCTTCATTTCCATGCATTCCCATAGATTTGGTTAGTTGTTTTACCTCTGAGTTGCACTTTTTTGCACACAATGAGCTAAATGGCTGAGTCACAAGGATTTCATGTGATCAGAGAAGGTTGGGGACAGAGGGACCCACTGGACAGCTGTTAGGAGACAGATCATAGCCTACCATCAAGTTCATCCAGAGTGTTCTTTAACGTGAACAGATATGGCTGCCCCTCACACAGGGCAATGGCTTTATGCCCCATCCAATGGACAGTAGTCTTTCTAAGCCCATCAGTGTCCCTACTGACAGAGGGCAGGATGGCGAGTTTTGCAGAGATAAATCTCAATGCTGTCCCAGCCGGGCTCGAACCTGAGAACTGCAGATTATGGGCTTGGTGCACTGCTGACTGAGCCATCCCTGCCCACACTCTCATAAATATTACTGCTAGTGGTGAATTTTTTGGATTGTTCGTCACTATTTATCACATTCTGTAGCATTCACATTGAGTTAATTTGAAGTTTTATGAAAGAATTAATGTTACCTTATTTATATCGAAAAAGAAAAGAATGCATAATACTCCTATGAACCATACAAGTACGTCTACTCATAAACGAAAAAAAAAAAAAAACTGAGTTGGTAAAAAAAAACAGAACAGCAGATAAAGGCTTCTAGCAGACAGTGGCTTGGAAAGGTCACTGTCTGTCAGATGGGATGTTAAGCCATGGCCTCCTTGTGCAGATGGAAGTAACATTTAAAAGAATATAAGGTGAGGAGAAAAAAATATATTTGAACTGAAGGGCTGTTTAAACAAATCTTTGTAGTGGGTCTGATAAATAAGGGTAAAAAATAAAATTTAAAATGTGTAAGGGGTACTGCTTACTTTGCACCAAGAAATAATGAACAAAAAGAGACCCTGAATAGGAGATTATTTTCTGTCTATTTTCTTGAATGAAGATATTCACATTTTAAGTGGTTCCTCAGAGAAAAAAAAGTCCTGTTTTACAGGACATATGTAACTGCTTTTCTAAAACACTTCTTTCTGGAATTCCACCTGGTGTTTCAGTGTTACAAATTGTTTAGTGATTTAACTACCTAAGCTTTGAAATCTGTAATGATTTTTCAGATAAGTAAAGCCATCTGTATACCCTGTGATTTGCTAGTGATTTTACTTTTGCTTAAGCTTATGCCTGCAAAGCATTGAAAGTAGTTAAAAAGTAGGTCTTAAAAGCACACTGAGAATCTTGAATTTCATTTAAATTTGCACATGCATTTGATGACTGTATCTTACAGAGAAGTAAATTTAATATTTTAAGAATAATTTAATTGAGGTGGTTAAATCACAGTGCAGATTTAAATTACTATCTATAATTACTCCATAATAATTTAATACCTTAAAAAGTGGTTTGAGTCCCAGTTAGGCCAATGTTGAAATTTATCTCTGCAAAACTCCTCACCCTGCCCACAGTCAGTAGGGACACTGATGGGCTTGGAAAGGCTGTTGTCTCTCAGATGGGATGTTAAGCCATGGTCTCCTTGTACAGGTGGGATATTAAGCCATGGCCTCCTTGTACAGATGGGATGTTAAGCCATGGTCTCCTTGTACAGATGGGATGTTAAGCCATGGTCTCCTTGTACAGATGGGATGTTAAGCCATGGCCTCCTTGTGCAGATGGGATGTTAAGCCAAAGCCATATCCTGTGCACATTAAGGAACCCTCTGGATGGCCTTGATGGGATGCTACCATCTGTTTTCCAAAAGCTGTCCAGTGGGTTCCCTTCCTCCAACCTTCTCCAAACCTTCACGGTCCTTGTGACCTAGCCATTTAGCCCATTCTGCACAAAAAAGTGCTGCTCAGAGGTAAAACAGCCCAACCCAACTGAACCTGAAAAAGTTGACATATTTAGCTGGTTTCAATAATTTCTGAAAAAACACCTTGGTTTGAAAGACTAGACTATCCTTTAGTAGGCAATAAACTTTCCTGTTTACCAGATTTCATTTAAAGAAAAAAAAAGGTAATTTCGAAGTTTTGTAGAAATTAATAAAACCAATTAAATGTTTCAGCTTTTTTAAGACTATTATTTTGTAGAGTAGTTATAGGGATTAACAATAATTAATTCCCATTTCAACAAAAGGATATGAAGATTCTTGAGTTTCACCTGTAGATTTTTATAATGTGTTTTTATAATCAAAATTATTATATATCAAAATATTGAAAACAAGCATGGAGTTATTATCATCATAATAATAACCACATGCTTGTTTCTAATATTTTGATACTTAATCAGGGTAACACAATAATGTTTTACCCACATTTTCCCCCATTATTGAAAAATAATCTGCCAGTGAAAAAAAGTTGAATACCAATGATTTAAAGAAGCAGATGGAATCTGATGGGTTTCACCTGATAGATTATGTATAAGTTAATAGTAAATGGCCTAGTTCTGTTAGGGATATCAGGTGATGCTGAAAAACAGAGATTGGTTCTATTCATTACCCTGTTAACAGTGTTTTATAGTTTAAGCGTAAGAAACAGACAAAGAGTAAAACAATAAAACCTTGATTCTATGGACCCCAGTTTTATGAACTTTGGATTTTATGTATAACATCCGTGTGCTCTCGTGCCAAATTGTTTGATCCTTTGTTCAGCAAAAGTGTCAGTTTGCTCTTATATTTGACGTTGCACCCTTTATATGTTGAACAAGTGCTGCTAATAGTAAAAAAACGTTTTATAAAGATAAAAGCTTGGAAAAGCAAAGAAAATCAAAGAAATCACAGAAACCTGATGAAAAGGAGGAAGAAAAACATTAGACAAAAATAAACCTTTTGAAGTCACAGACCTTGGACAATAAAGTATGAGGCATTAGGTTGTGACAGCAGACCAGGAAATACAGCTTTATTATCAGCATTTGAGGACTGTAAAGGAGATTGTAATTCACAAGCAGAAGCAGGAATGTAAAAAACTTAGCTATATAGGATGTTTTTTTTTCTTTAATTTTTTTAGTAGTTGTCTAATTATTTATTTTCATAGTATAAAAAAAAATAGTTGTCCCTTGGCCAAGTGGTTAGCATGCTTGGCTACTAATCTAAGGGACCTGGGTTCGAGCCCCGGGTAAGGCATGGATGTATGTGCTGTTTTTCTGCTGAGCTCCTGCCATCCTCTCAGATCTTGTACTATGGCATATAAACTGATAGGCTCCTGTCAGACCTCTGTGGCAAGCAGCTGCTTGAGGGGGTATTTATTTTTTTTTTTTTAGTATAAAAATATGTTTCTTACAGTAGAGTAACTTAGTTCTTGTAAACAGGATAACAGGCTTGATGCATTTAATCCCAGGCATTTGTCACCTATCCTAGAATTAGTAGTTTGATCATGCAAATAATTTTTTAGGTGATGCATTCAATCATTGGATTCTATCATTATTTTGTGTGGGGGAAAATTTCATTGATTTAGCTGTGTTTCTCATATACATTAACACTTTGACTAATGGAATTGTTCAGTGTTCCTAGAAAATGAAAAAAAAGTAGAGTAAAAAAAATATAAATGACATAGTCTTAAGCAGCAGCTATTGCTGAAGATAAGATATTTTTGGAGAAGAAAATTCCATAATTTTTCTGAACCTTTGTAACTTATGGCTGTGGGACAATTTTAAATGTATTTAGGTTAATGCATGACAATGCAATATTGTAAAGCAGGAAGAATAGCTTTAAATGGAAGACAAAAATGGGAAATGTTGATATTGCCAAATAGCATTAGTTATTGTCATTTTTGTTTTAAGTTGTGACTTTGATTTTTTGTGGATTATTATTAAATCTATTTTTCTGTATATATATATATATACATACAGTGCTGGCCATTAAAAGTGCAACACCAGGAATGACAAGAGATATTAAAGCCATATTTAGTGAATACATAGCTTATGTTACAAGGATCAAATGATTACAAATACAACTTGGTTAGACTTGGGGAATACAAAGAAATCAGTATCTTGTGTAGTCACCATGAGCAGCAATAACCGCTGCTACATGGTCCAGCTTTGAGAGGATGAGATGTCAGATGTGTGTTTGGGGAATGTCAGTCCATGCAGTTTTGATACATAGCCAAAGTTCATCTGTCAGCTGCTGGTGTCTGGTGTGCTAGTCATTGTGAGATCATGAACCAGACATGTTCAATTGGGAACAGATCCAGTGAATGCGCAGGCCAAGGCAGAGGTGTCACATGGTGACTATCCAGGAATTGTTGGACAATGCATGCCACATGTGGTTGGGCATTGTCCTGTTGGTAAATGTCACCAGAAAACCCCTGAAGATAAGGTATGATCACAGGTTACAACACCTCAGTGATGTAATGCTGGCTGTTCATAGTACCGGTAATGCGTACGAGATGTGTGCGTGAGTGGAGTCCAATGCCACCCCATACCATAACACCAGGGACCGGACCTATATGGCACTGCATCATGCATGTCTCACTGAGCCTGTTGCTGTGGTACCGCCAGATATGGATTCGTCCATCATGGTGCTGCATACTAAAGTGGGATTAGTCTGAAAAGATGATGCGATGCCTTTCGCACATCCATGCGCAACATTCTGGCACCGTTGTCACATATGCCTGTGTTGTAGAGTCAATGGCTACCTAGTAAAGATGCCCCGATACTGCAGATGACATTGAACCATACATATGGACACTGGTTGTAGTAACAACAAACCCTAATTGTTGAGCTAAGGTGTTTGATGTGGTTGTACGATTATTCAAAGCCATGCACACGAGATATGTACCGCATCTGTCCTCTCATTCGTTTGTGTGACAGGGCTGTTGAGATCCCTCACGTTGGTGAGTTCATTCCTCCTCTACCCACTGATACCATATTCTCATCACTGGCAGCATTGTGTCCAACATGAGCACCAATGTTTCAGTACAATAATCCGCCTTCCTGTAATCCACAATTTTCCCTCAATTAAAGTCGGAAACCTGGTCATATGGATGCCATGTTCTTTGATGGGGCATACGTGATCTTTTAGTGTGTAAAAACTGTGAACAAACACAATTCCAGTGCATTACATTGGCTCTTTGTAATCTCCTCTTATACCACTTCCAGAGGGTGTTGCTGTCACACATGATGTACACATGTGCTTTCCTTTGAATCATTTACACGTCTTCCCATGGGCTACCCCATCTTGCATATTTCGGGACAATCTGATGAGTTCTTCCTGGTGTTGCACTTTTAATGACTAGTAGGGTATATATATATATATCTATTTTGCTGTATATGTTTACAAAAATGGAAAATATTGATATTGCTGAATAGTATTAGTTATTGTCATTTTTGTGGATTATTATTAGATCTGTTTTGCTCTATATATTCTTTTGTTATTTAATGTTCAAATTATGTTTGCAACATTTTTTAACTGTAGTTCTATATTTCAGAATATTAGCTGTACTATGTTCTGAAGAGCAAGGTTTATTTCGTCAAAAAATACGAGCATTAGACAGAAAAGTTCAACCAGGTTTAGTACACCTTACTTGGACTTCTTCAAGTATAATTCATATGTACATGAAGGATTGCAAAGACCAATGTCAGATGGTAAAATATTTTATGTTTTAATGAGTAGAAAAAGTATTAATTGAATGAATACAACAAATACTTAATCAATAAATAATATCCACAGAGTTACCAGTTGATTTTAAAGTCAATAAATTAATAAATAGTTTTGTGGAAAAAAGTTTTCCAACATATGGATATGAACCCATATCTCTTTAAAATACATGCCAGAGTGTGTTAAGACCACTAAACTAATGTCGAATGTGTTTTTTTTCTTACTAATATGACTTATCAATCTCTTGTGATTTTTGCACATGGGCTTGGCACCATCTATAATTGGGAAAGGAAACTATTTCTTTTAATGTTGCACTGAGTAAGATGCAAATAAATAAGTAAATTACTTCATGCTACAGTATTAACTTTAATGATTTAATCAATAAATAATATCCACAGTGGTTACCTATTGACTTTAAAGCCAATAAATCAATAAATAGTTTTGTGGAAAAAAGTTTGCCAACATGTGGGATGTGAACCCACATCTCTCCAGATATGTGCCAGAGTGTTCTAAGACCACTTAAACTTCAGCTCATGTCGGCAAAACTTTTTTCCACAAAACTATTTATTGACAACAAAGACTTTTGTTATTTGTGACATCTATACCCTCTGGATACTTCACAAATTGCAATTCCTTAATTTAATAAGAAGTAGTTAGAGTCAAATGGTCCTTTTTTTGTTTAAAAATTAGTTTGTTGTAACAGATGAATATTTAATAAAAATGTTTTTAATTAACTGAACATACTAAATTATGATTCTAGTGTATGTCAATTTTTAAAAAAGTTTTCCATTAAAAAAAGTTGCACCAGCTAACAAATGGCACTTTTTGCACTTAAAGGTGCAATAGATATACACTTGCTCTTATTTTCCTTTTTAATGAACTTAGGAGACTCATTCACAATGCATAGTTATAATACACATTTCCATCACTTCTAAGCTTGTCTAGAATGTCAAATATTTCTATTTGACTTGAAATTACAGTTAAGATTATACAGTCACAAAAGGTAGAAGATATTCCCAAAATGTGAGTTTATGCAACCAGTTGTAAAAATACCATTTTATATGGCCTTAGTCTACAACTGTGTCAGCATATCTATCTTCTGCTGGTGAGACTGTTTTTAATTGTTCTTTGGTCAGTATCAAAGATTGAAAATGAGAGTGCAATTTGTAGCCACAAACTATTGAAGGTCTAATTGTGAATCTTGGTTGTAGTAGTTAAAATATCAATGGGAACGGTTTGTTTTATATTATTCTTTATCTTAATTTTCTGTAAAAATATTACACACACACACACACACAGTTCTCAAGCAACATGGGCTATAAAGGTCTCCAAACACGTGTGTCTCCTGAGCTACAGCTGCTGCATTTAGCCACCATAAGCCAATTCTGGAAAGTCCTGTTTGACATAGTGTACTCACGAATCCTAGATCTGTCCTTTTTTCTATGGTCTTTTGGCATACTGTTTAAAACTCTATTCAATAGCTGTAGTTATGTATAGGGGAAATATGGTCAAACCAATGTAGTCTCTCTCTCGCACACAATATGCTGCTCAAAGGTGGTTTCAGACTACTTCACTTTGCCTCATCATTAGTTACAAAATCAAACAATCTAATGTCCAAAATACTAAATAAGCATCTCAAATTAGAAATATTAAGCTTCCTATTATCTTGATTACAAAGTGGACAAGTTCACTACCATAACAAACTTTAGTAAAGATCAAACTATTACACAGCCTACTGTTAGTCTTTAAATTTATTCATCTATTGTTTCTACACTATCCATTCTTAAAAGTTCCAGTAGAAATTCTTCTGTTTACCAGTTTCACCAGTATTTGTTACACAGCTAATTAATTTATGACAGTTGTTCAAAGGTATAACCATTCCAAACAATGAAGCACAACTAGCCTGACTAATTTTTCATGACTTTAGTTTTCTCTCTGTTAATCACCAAAACTACTCCTTTACCATTCCCATCAACAGATCTAATGAAAGAGTTCACTACATCAACATATTTCCAAAAAAGCCAAACAATTAGCATAATCGAAATAAGAAAGTTTCAGATCTCTAGACCATTTAAGGCCAAATTGTTTTCTTGCAATGAATTTCTCATAATGTAATCAAGTAATCAAACTGAAGAGAAAAGGAGACAAAATGTACTCTTAACACAGTAGCAGTTCTAAATCAATTGCCAGCCTTACTAGTGTTATTATAAAAAATTTAAATCAATTACCAGTTTTACTAGTGCTATTATAAAGGGGGCGGGGGTAGCTCGGTCGGTAGCATGCCAGGCTCGTAATCTGTAGTTCCCAGGTTCGAGTCCCAGCTGGGTCAGCATTGAGATTTATCTCCGCAAAAATTCCCCGCCCTGCCCACGGTCAGTAGGGGACACCGATGGGCTCGGAAAGGCCGCCGTCCATCGGATGGGATGTTAAGCTGTGCCCCCTTGTGCGGGAGAGCCATACCCTGTGTACGTTAAAGAACACGCTGGATGGCCTTGACAGGAGGCTATCATCTGTCTCCCAACAGCTGTTCCAGTGGGTCCCCTCCCCCAACCTTCTCTGAGCCTTCGGGGTCCATGTGACCTGGCCATTTAGCCCATGGTGTGCAAAAAAGTGACGCTCAGAGGTAAAACAACCCAACGCTATTATAAAGAGTATCATTATATTAATTTGTCAGGTATGCCATATGATCTTGCAATCAACACAAATTAAGGAGTATGGTACTATTTGTCTAATGTCAACTGGCCTAATGCCATTTTGCCCAATGCCGATTCGTCTAAAGGGGACAATTCATCCAATGGACAATAGGTCTAAAGAGACATTTTGTCTAATGGGACAATTCATCCAAATCCGATTTCTCAAATGAGAGAACTCATCCAAAAGTGCCAATGATAATAAAATGTTATATTTCATGGTTATTTTTCTGATTCAAAAGTTTCTTTTTTTTTTAATTTGTTTTTAGCATATTTTCTTGAACACAAAACTTGTTTATGTTATTGCTACATTTGACTATTCTTCCAACTGTTTGTGCATGCAATGTCTGAACCAGTAAATCAGTTTCGATGGTTCTTTTAGCATTGGATGGAGGAAAGGATTAAATTTACATGATGATATTTTCATAGCTGTCTGTCTGTGCTCACACAGTATTTCTGATATTAATCAACCAATATCGATGGTACTTTTTTTAGTTGAATGGAGGAAAGGGTCTAGTTTTGCGCACAAATTTTTAGTTCCTGAGCTCCCCAGTAAGGGAGAGAGTGTCACCAAAAAATGCTGCTGCTGCATTTTTAGTGTTGACTATTTGAAGTCAAATTAATAAATGAAATGCGTTTTTTAGCCACCCTTATTTGTCTAAAGGGGACAATTCATCCAATGGACAATAGGTCTAAAGAGACATTTTGTCTAATGGGACAATTCATCCAAAGCCGATTTCTCAAATGAGAGAACTCATCCAAAAGTGCCAATGATAATAAAATGTTATGTTTCATGGTTATTTTTCTGATTCAAAAGTTTCTTTTTTTTTAATTTGTTTTTAGCATGTTTTCTTGAACACAAAACTTGTTTATGTTATTGCTACCTTTGACTATTCTTCCAACTGTTTGTGCATGCAATGTCTGAACCAGTAAATCAGTTTCGATGGTTCTTTTAGCATTGGATGGAGGAAAGGATTAAATTTACATGATGATATTTTCATAGCTGTCTGTCTGTGCTCACACAATATTTCTGATATTAATCAACCAATATCGATGGTACTTTTTTTAGTTGAATGGAGGAAAGGGTCTAGTTTTGCGCACAAATTTTTAGTTCCTGAGCTCCCCAGTAAGGGAGAGAGTGTCACCAAAAAATGCTGCTGCTGCATTTTTAGTGTTGACTATTTGAAGTCAAATTAATAAATGAAATGCGTTTTTTAGCCACCCTTAGGCGAATGATAATATCACTTTTTTGTGTAAAGCTTTGCTTTTCCCATTTCCTCATAAAATTTCAACTATTTATTTTTTGGTTTTTAAATATACCTAAAAGCTTTTAAATATTAAATATTCATGCAATGCAAATATGCTGAATGAATGAATTAAAAAGCACATTCTGCGGAATTGAAAAACTCCACAGTTTTTGTTCATTTGCTTCAAGATATTACTATTTGCTATTGATAAAAAAAAGCAGAGGATGTTGCAATTAATATGGTTTCTCGAATGTAATTAAAGTTCCTTGATTAAGCTTGACTTTCGTTAATCAATTTTTTTGACTTTTGATTTATATATGGTTAATAATTGGTTTTGAAGTTCACTATTAAAAAGCACGTATTACTCCACCATACTTATGATCAATATTAACAGTTTTATTTGAGAATAATTTTAAAACAATACATTATTTACCATGCTTTTCCCATTAATTGCTGAAAATAGGCACTTTTTTTTTTATGAAAGTACACTAACATGCATTTTGATTCATTTTGAACCATGGAATCTAGGTTGCACCAAAAAAGGTGATATAAAATACAACAGTTGAAAAAAGAGCTGTATAGGAAAAAAAGTTCGATTGAGTTTTTCTCCCCTCCCCTCTATTTTTTTCTAGATTCTGGCCTTCCCACGAGGAATGGATCTTGAGGGTGGAGAGAAGAGAGCCAGCTGCCATCCTCTTGAGATCATTAATAACCCTAAGGGAGAGAAGAAAATAGTAAACTAATAAATATAACACATTTTGCAAGAACATTTTTTAAAAGGTCTAAGACGGAAGGAAACATTGTGTACTGGCAGGCCCCGATCTAGAAAAAAATGAGGGATGAGGGTAAGAAACACAATCAAGTCAGAAAATATAAAAGGGGAGGATAAGAAACTTTGTTTCCAATGCCATATAACATTTTCCCTTCCGTTTTTTGGTTTTCTTGAAAAATACATGAAATATAAATAAGTAGTAATTTTTTTTGCCTGTTTTCCCCTTACTCTCATTCTGAAAGAGGGAATGAAAGTCAAGAAAAGAAATTAGAATATCCTTTTTTTTAATGTTAAACTCTATATCATTTTTATTTCATTGGCTTTCATTCATCGTTTGAGTTACTCTCTGAAATTAAATCTAATTACATTAAGTAATAAATTATATAAATTAAGTTCAATGCATTAATACTAAAATTTTGTTTTACCTTTAGTGTATCTCTGTTGCCATTTTGAATGTTATCCATATAATCACAGAATCCAATATTCAATATAATCACAGAATCCATATAATCCGGAACATCATGAGAAAAGAAATGAATTTAAAGCAAATCTTTGCAAATTTACTAATATGGAATTCTTACTTCAAAGCATGTTGAACCCACCTTCGATTGATTCAGCTACATGAATATGAACTGAATTATTAAAATTCCTGAGAAGAATCTCATTACTCCAAACTAGATAATTTAGTTTCTATCTTCACACAAACCAAGAAAAAAAAACAACGTATTCTTGAATGAGATTTCAGTCCCCTCAACTGCACTTACACCCACTTGGAATAACAATACACCTCCAAAGTCAGCAGTCTCCTATTTCCAGAAACCCTTAGGGCCCAAGCAGTCCTATACAAAGAAATCTGCACAAAACAATCAGAAACTATTACAGAAAAATGAAGAGAATAACCACAAAATCCTAACCATTGAAATAAATGACAAAGCCAGAATAAAGAGAAATATTTTGTCTATAATATGATACTAGTTTTGGGAAAAACAAATGGATTTAAAAGTGGGAAATTAAACATGTAAAAATAATTAGCTGTTTACTTCTCAACTTGAGAACACGCAAGAGCCACCTTTACTTCTTGTCACTGTCTCTATAGGCCGCACCTGCATGCCTCAAGCTAGACAATCTACCAATCCTAACAATCATGCCCCTCTCTCACTATGGAACAAGACTGCAGTTCAAAACAGCTCTTGGTAAGCAACTTTAAAACAGAGGAAAATAGAAGTAAATTATAGTCGAAACGGTTAAGGAAATGGACTCAAATAACATGACTTGCATATAAAACTAAGTCCTACAAAGAAAACGAAGTTCACACCTTCCATGAGCAAGAAAAGAACTACAAACAGCTCTCAGTTTGTTTATTATGAATAAAATTGTTTATGAATCTTAAAGTTTTATAGGCGTGATGTATATATATATATACACTGCTGGCCATTAAAAGTGTAACACCAAGAAGAACTCATCAGATTGTCCTGAAATATGCAAGATGGGTAGCCAATGGGAAAATATGAAACTGATTCAAAGCGCAGCACATATGCATATCATGTGTGACAGTAATGCCCCCTTAAGTGGTATAAGAGGAGAGTAAAAAGAGCTGGTGTAAAGCACTGGAATTATGTTTGTTCACAGTTCTTGTGCGCTAAAGGATCAAGTATGCCTCATCGAAGAACACAGCATCCATATGACCAGGTTTCCGACTTTGATTAAGGGAGAATTGTGGGATTACAGGAAGGTGGATTATCATACCGAGACATCGGTATTCATGTTGGATAGAATGCTGCCACAGTGATGAGAATATGGCATTAGTGTGTAGAGGAAAAACGAACTCACTGATGTGAGGGATCTCAATGGTCCTGTCACATAAACGAATGAGAGGACAGATATCTCATGCATATGGCTTTGAATGATCATACAGAATTGAATGATCAACCATTAGAGTGTGTTGCACATCAACCAGTATCTGCACATATGGTTTGACATCATCCATAGCATCGGAGCATCATTTCTAGGCGGCCATTGCTTTGGCTACCATTGACTCTACAACACAGGCATATGCAGCTGCAATGGTCCCAAGAACGTCATGCATGGATGGGCAAATGACATCACATCGTCTTTTCAGATGAATCCCACTTCAGCATGTAGCACCACGATGGAGGAATCCGTATCTGTCAGTACCACGGTGACAGGTTCAGTGAGACATGCATGATGCAGCACCATACAGGTCTGGTCTCTGGTGTTATGGTAGGGGTGCCATTGGACTTCACTCACATACACGCCTCATATGCATTACCAGTACTTTGAACAGCCAGTGTTACATCACTGAGGTGTTGTAACCTGTGATCATACCTTATCTTCAGGGGCTCTCTGTTGACATTTACCAACAGGACAATGCCCGACCACATGTGGCATGCATTGTCCAACAATCCTGGATGGCCACCATGTGACACTTCTGCCTTGGCTGTGTGTTCACCGGATCTGTCCCCAATTGAACATGTCTGGTTCATGATCTCATGATGACGAGCACACCAGACACCAGCAGCTGATAGATGAACTTTGGCTATGTATCGAAACTGCATGGACTGACATTCCCCAAACACACATCTGACATCTCATCCTCTCATTGCTGAACCATGTAGCAGTGGTTATTGCTCCTCATGGTGACTACACAAGATACTGATTTCTTTGTATTCCCCAAGTCTAACCAAGTTGTATTTGTAATCATTTGATCCTTGTAACATAATCTATGTATTCGCTGAATATGGCTTTGTTATATCTTGTCTTTCCTGGTGTTGCACTTTTAATGGCCAGCAGTGTATATATACAGAATACATCATGCCTATGGAACATTGCCATTCATAAACATTTTTATTCCCCATTCTGCTCTTTCTACTTTTCAAATTGTCTCTTTTCTTTCCAAGATAGAAGGCACTGTATGCCTAAATTTCGGCAATAGATAATAAAAAGAAAAAGTTAGGACTTCAGACAGAAAATGTTTTTATTTATGTTTTTTCAGGGAGGTTGGGGGTGTTAAAAGTTTTAAAAATCTTACTCTGAGAGGAAAGAAAGGGGGTTAGCAGATAAAATTCTCAAAGCTGGCATAGTTGGGACTAAAACTGTGAGCATCAAACAATGAGCCTTGCCGCTACCAATGGAGATAATTCCTGTTTATTTCAGAGAGGATGGCTCTTATACTGCAAAAAAATTGTCAATGAAGAAATGAAATGGGGAAGAGAACAGTTTGTTTTGATTGGAAGAAGCATTTCATTTTAAATATTCCTAATGAATATTTATCTTTAGAACCAGTGATGGCCCAGGGGGGTGGGGGGTAGGTTGAAAACATATTTTTGAAAATGATACGGTTATAATAAATTCACCCTTTTTTTGCTTGCCACAGAGGTCTGACAGGACAGAAAAATAACACAAACATCCATGCCTTATCCGGTTCTTCAACCCAGGTCCCTTAGATCAGTAGCCAAGCATGCTAACTACTCAGCCTGAATTTTTATTAAAAAAGTATTTTTGAGTTTAAATTTCTAATGCTATTTAATGAGACAAACAATGTTTTTAAATAGTATAACAGAAAATAAATTCAATCATCCTGAAATTTGGAAAATTAATTGCTAGATGTATATGTTCATAATATATTCAAAAATAGTGGGAATGTGATAGGTAATTGTTAAATAAATATCATATGAATTTCAATCACTTATTTAACTTACTGGTAAAAATTTATAGTTTTCTAAATAATATAACTAAAAAAAAAAAACCCTGAAATTTTGAATAAAATTGCTAGTGAATCAATTACATTCATATCTGGTAAATGGTGAGAATGGTCAAATTTTTATTAGTATCATATTATTTTTACGCAAAAAAAGGTTAAGGTTTAAAACTGATGAGTGCCCTTTGTTGGAGCGATAAACTCAAGTGTTCATTTGATGTATAACTTGTTACTTTTTGCTATGTGTCGAATGAAAGCTTGTGACACTCCCCGTGTCACAAGCTCAGCATGTCACTCATCACTTTCATTCAACACATAGCTCATTATTTTTTGCATTCACATTCGAGAGATATAGGGAAGTAATCATTTTCATCACCCCTTTTTAGGGGGGAAGAAAGCATGGGGGTCAGTGTTTCATAGCCTATGACATTCCCTGCATCAGAAGCTTTCATTTGACATATAGTTTGTTACTTTCGGCCTTCGCTTTCTGGAGATATAGCTTAAGAATAGTTTTCACATTTCCCCTTATTTAGGGGGGAAGAAAGCACGGGGTCATTTTTTTTATAGTCTAGGAATAGTGGCTTTTACCATGGGGTACACAATAAAATTATTTGGGGTGTGCCGTGAGAGCTCAAAAGTCGCTAGATCTAATAACAAGTCCATTTCATTGATTACCCAGTAAGATGTTTATAATTTTATAAGATTTGTTAAATTGTTTTTGTCATTTTTTGTGTTTATCGATATATGTAATTTATGAATACAAAATTTAATGTATATATATATATGTTTTATTTTATTCCCATTGTTATTATAACTATAGTTTTATCTATCTATACAAGGGGTATGCCAGTAAGATACACATTTCTAGGGGGTATGTGAAGCATAAAAGGTTGAGAACCACAGGTCTAGGACATTCCCCACGTCACAAGTTTTCAATTGGCACATAAATGATTAAGTTTCTCCATTGCATTCGAAAGATATGGTGGAACAACATTTTGTCAAATCCAAAAACCGACAAATGTCAAAGCCAAAAGCAATAGGAAGATAGGTAAAAAGAGGGGGCCAAGAAACTAGATTGCCATTGCTGTATAACATTTTACCCTCCTTTGAGAGATCTTTAAAAATTTCTTAAAAAATGCATGAAATATGCACAAGTTTAATAATTGTTTGCCTCCATTACTCTTTCTAGCATTCTGAAATGGGGGATGCCCCTTGCTTTACCCCCTGACCGATCTGAACACTATCATTATGAGAAGTATTGGACAAATTGTACCATTGGACGAAATGTACCATTGGACAAATTGTACCTTGGACAAATAGTCCATTGGACCAAATGGGATTGGACAAATTGGCTTTGGATGAAACAGCATTGGAAGTCATTAGATGAAATATCTGGGACTGCAAATTAAGATGATTGGCACAGTTTAAACCATCTGGAATCCATGATGTTCCTAACTATGTGTCTAAAACTAAACATTTCTTAAGAATTTGCTTAAGTAAAAATATATGATCTACACATCCCCTACCACTTCTAAACCTACACTGTTCATCAGACAATTGTCCATTGACCATATTCTTAGCTAAACTGAAAGAGAAAGTAGACTGATTACCTTTATAATTATCGCAAGAATTATGATCAACACTTAAAAATAGGGTTAATAATGGCTCTGGTAAAATCCTCAGAAACAACTCTTTTATCATAAAGCATATACAAAATTCAGTCATCAGTGTGACAATAGAAACATTTCCAACTCTGATAATTTCATCAACCCCTTAGGATTTATATAATTTTAATTTAGAGATAGCTAAAGTAACTTCAGATTGAAATTTAAGTTCAACAATGAAGCCAATAATGTGTCTATCCACAGTACAAATGGGAGTAGAACTAACCACATTATTTAGAATAGCTCTGAAATGCTTAACCCACCTAGCCATAATAGAATCCTTACCTTCAGTAACCTTACCATGTTTATCTCTCAATCACTATCTGCAACTGTTTATTCTTACACAAAAGATTATCTGTTGTTGTGCTATCTAGCTGCTGCTTCTGCTTTGTCATCCAAGCTATCAAGCCAAAACTTTTTACCAGCTGTTAACTGATCCTTTGTAATGCTGTCTGTTAGGACTAGTAGAGTATTAATAACCTGATTGACATTTTACTACTCCTAACACGTCATTATAGAGAAGACATTACAAGCATGCAATTCTTCCTTTCAGAAGTAAGCTCTTTAACCTTATCACTCATTGACTACCTAAATCAAAATGTCACTTCTGTTCATTTTTACCCAAGAAAGTATTGTTAGTTTCAAGAAAAGCTTGTTTAAACTGATCACATTTTTCATCAATCTCAATAATAAGCTAACTATGATTGCCATAATGACTAAGTAACTTATCATGGTAAACTTTGGCTATATTGTGTCTTTTGGTGTTAGGGGCAATTCTTTTAACTTCAGCACATTTCTTAAGCTTCAGCTGCAAGACACTTTTAACATGGTAATGGTCAGACCCAATTTTGGCTCACCTAAATGACTAGTATTCCTAACAGAATGAGCCCATATGCTGTTAATACATAATTGATCATATTTCTATGCAACTGATCAGTTGAAACCCATGTGTATTTATAGATGTCCTGGTGTTTGTAGGTTTGTAGTAAGTATTAGTTATTCTCAACACTAAGTTTACTTAAGTGGATGGATGGATGGATGGATGGCTGGACAGATAGGTCTTAAGAGTAAATATCTGCCTTGTATTTTGTATTTAAATATATTACATATACTTATAGAAATTTTTTCTAGCATATTTCTGAATGATTGTATCAAGCTTGTAAAATATACATATAACACTACATTTTTATAATTTTTTTGTTGTGTTTATTTTCAGACACAAAAGTTAGTTACTCAATATAAATCTACTAATAAATCTGTTATTGATTTATGCGAGAAGATCAGTAAGAAATTCATGTTTTATCAAGACATAAGAAATCCTATTTTGCTGGAGAAATTCCATGAAAAACAGGTAGTATAAGATACTTTACAATTTCTAATGTGATCAAAAAGAATTTTAATTCAATGAGCATTATTTAAAAATTCTTGTATACCATTATGCATTTTTGAAATCCTTTTTTTTATTCAACTACAGAAAGTGCTGTAATAAACATTTACCTACATAAGAATCAGGGAAAGGGTGGTGGTGGTAGTGGTGGTGGGGGCATGGCCCTTCTCTTTCAGAATTTTAGAATGCTAATAAGGGTAATAGAGGCAAAAAAAATTATAAAACTTATGCATATTCCCTGCATTTTTCAAGAAATTTTTTAAAGACTTGCAAAAAGGAGGAGGAAAATGTTACACTGCAGTGTAAATTCAGTCTTCCCCTCCCCTTATACATTTTTACAGCTTGATTGTGTTTCTTAGGCCCCCTCTCCTCTCGAATTTTTTCTAGATCTGGGCCTGTTTACATATATGTAATTATGTTAAAAATTCTCTTTGTTACATTTTACTCTTAGTTTATTCATTTTGGAACTTTTAACACTTTGTATTTTCCACTCATAGAAAATGATGAATAACATTAATCTTCATAATATTTAAGTGGTTGGGTTAAGATCTTTACCTCTGGTTGGTATTTATTTATTTATTTTTTGCTAGATAATGCATTAAATGACAATTCAAAAGACACCAAGTCTTAGAACAGGTTGAGAAAGGAGTCAATAGACATCTCTTAGGAAGCAGTTATCTGCCTCCTAAGAGATGTCTATTGACTCCTGCCAGTATATGTGACATTATGAACAAAGACATGTTCTCCCACTTGTACTATTCCTAATAGGATTAGCCCATTTAAGGGTAATTAATGTATAAAAGATAAAATTCCAAATCAATCCATCAGATGAAACTTGTATGTTTATAAATATTCTGGTGTTTGTTGTGAATGTTGTTATTTTCAAATCATTAAGTTTATAGATATTTTCCATTGCTATTGCAAGAACAATGACATATGGGCCTATCTCTCCTTCCCAAAGGCTTTGGCACTGAAGTCAGTCACCCAGCACAAAAAAATTCCCTCTTTTGGCAGAATTTGAAATATCCTGAAGTTATCTGTAAAACCTATTTTTTCCCATTCTCATTGTCTTCTGTGTGTGTTCAGGGGAGGGGGGCATAGATGTCAACAGATACATTCAAGACTTTAATCCCTTTTTAAATTTAGTAGTAAAAATTCTTTGATTAATACAGTCATAACCTAATGGAGCATCACTGGTGTTGTTGCTGAGAAGCGTGGTATAGCTACACCTTGAGGAACAACACTTCTTCACTTTCTCAGCAACAACACCAATGCTAAGAAGCATAGTTGAGCTACACTTGTAGGAGCTTGCTATCATCACATCATGAAAAATTAATTTTAAGACTATTTTTAAGTATCTGTCCTGTTTATCTGGTAAGAAATCCCAGAATGCCCAGGTTTCACTATTACCAGATGCAGTGGAATTCCTGTGTGGGGAAATTAGAATAGTTTCCATTTAGAGTTTTCACATTCCAGCTGTGAAGAAAAAAATAATAGTATTTTTAAGTTGTAGTTATAGTTTATTTAGGTAGGTAGGTCCAAAAATATCATCAATCCATCTCTAATCACAGACATAGTGGACAAAGACATGTTCTCCCACTTGTAGGAGCTTAAGCCACTAGTGCTCTGGGTACTTCAGGCACCATGTTCCAAACGGACAATCAGAATTAAAGCAGAAATATCTGCCTGAGATACTGTTTCAGTTTAGGGATAGTAATTCCCCGAAAAGCAGTGGTTCAGATATCTGTGATCTCCTCTGATTAGGATTATCAACTAGCTGATATAAAATATGTGCATCTGTTCACCATATCAATTTAATACATGATATATGCTGTAATATACATAAAAAGGATTTTCAATTACTCTAGCAAAGATTGAGGTATGCATAACAAGACATGACAACTATACCACACAATACAGCCCTATGGCTAGAACTATGACATAGAACCTTATCATAAGTAGCTAATATTCAATCGGTCTGAAGCTTTAATTCATAAACCTTTGCAGTTATTCAAAGGAAATTGATTAAGAACGAAAGGTATTTACCCGATGTAATGGCTGGCACAACGGCATTTGGTTATCAATCTGTCAGTTGTTAAAGTCTGCTGTACGATGTTCACGGTTGCAGATTGTATTTTCACAAGCATTATCAGTTCTTGTGGTATATACCATATAATTTATTTATTATTCACTATAAACTGGTGATCCACAAACAAAAATGTGTTAGAATTTAAAGTGATACTCACCAGTGCAAGTTCAAGATCTATTGTAATGCTAAACACTGCTAGAACTTCCAGTGGGTTTAAATCGGGTGCACAAACGTTTTTGGTGTCGGGCTGAATAGAAAAATATTGTTTTTTATGAACCAATAGTTGGGATGAGGGTGCAATATAAAGAACAAAAAAAGTTTAACTTTGTTACTACATTATATTTCTATGTATAGGTACAAAATAATATGAAAAAAAATTAAACATTAGTATAAAGTTTATTTAACATCAAAACTGAAGTTGGCGTGTCAAAGTGGTTGGTATATGAAGGATGGGATTGGGTCCCAGAAACGAGCTGCTGAACATTCAGTTTCAATGATGTTGTAGCTAGTTGTATAATGTTGTTAAAATTTTTGTCTTTCTTTTAAAACACCATTCACTTTAGTAGAACCAGATTAAAAAAAAATATTTTTATATTATCTAGTTTTCATGGTCAGTTGGCTGGGTTTGTGCATGCCTGGTTTAAATGTTAAATAATCAGCAACAGAATTCTGTAGGTTAACTACTCTTAAGTGGGGTAGGAAAAAAAAGTTAAAAGTAGCTCTAGATGGGCAACTTAATAGGTCAAACTGATTTTGCAGCCCTCCTCTTTACTTCCCATCCAGAAGAGAATATTTTCTTTGACAGGTACTAATGGCTGCACCATGAGACAGAAGGTCCAAATTTAAGTGAATTTAAGTGAGACAGAAGATTAATTTAAGTGATGCCTAGCTGTTTCTCCACATCATCATAGGGGATTGGTACACAGTTCTCCTTATATTGTAGACCTTCTAGAATTATCATCTAGTGTGGGCCTAGCTGCCATTTACAGCAGTGGACTATTAAAAATAAAACAGTTTGACTTAACTGAGAATTATGAATTATTACATTTATTTACTGGTTATTTGCATTATTTTACAAAGCAACCACTTATTTTCATCTGAAATTCCATATCCAGAAATTTAATATGTTGAGTTTACGTTTTTTGTTACATTTTTGTTACAATCTACATTTCCTCATTGGTCAATGAATTACCACTTCCTGATGCAGGTAGGGAATCCACTTTTGTTAAAACTGGATTAACAAATAGTAAGAATATTGGGCTTACAGGGATAAACAAAGTATTTTGTTGGACCTAACAGATGCAGAAAAGCTCACTTCCTGATTTGAATTTTCTGCTGATAGAATGTGTGCTAATCATCAGCAGTTGCTATATTAGCAAGTTATAAATTATATTATTTGATCAAAAGGTAATTGATTTGCTAATTTTGTGGTTGATTGCCTAATCATGTCATCATAAAATGAGTATACTCTTGTGTACAATTCTGTGGTCAATAAGCAACTTCTCTGTCTAACATAATGTAACTTTTCTGTAATGGAAACTACTTTTTACTAGAGAAATATTTCCATTAACATTCTAGTTTTTGAATGCTCTTCATTTGCATAATCCAAAAAAAACCCTACTTCCAAGAAATATTCTTTTTTGTCCAGTCAAATTGTGACGTGCCATAATTGTGATGTGCCATAATTTGATCAGTGTTGCCCCTTTGTAAGCTAGTCTATCAGCAAATATTTTTCAATAGCTTCTCCCTCCAACCCATTATAGACACTTTTTACACTATTAGTGGCCAAAAAATGCAACTCTTAGAAGCTCTGCCCTTGTTAGAATTGCTGGTTGGTCATTTTGTTGACATTATAGAGTACAAATATGGAGCATTTTACTACCATGTTTTATAAAGTACAATATTACAAACTTGCACTATTGAAGTGTGGTTTTGACTGAAGGTTTTTCATTAGAAAAATTGATTCTTATTCAGTGCTTGTAGTGCCAAAGCAGCAGATTTAACAAGTACAGTCAAAAAGAAAATATTTTGCAATTTTCTCCAAGGTGTAAGTTTATTTTTTTTAATTCAGTGGTAACTTTTAAATTTTTTTACATTTCTTAAGTGGTACCAAACCATGGACGCTTTCAACCTTAGATTATTGAGCAAAAGATGCTTAAGTGTATTAATTGTTTATGTGGAACACCTAATGAAAACTTTCTCAAAAAAATTAATGTGTACTAGTCGTAATATACACTGAAAGCACAATTTATTATATACACTGCACCCATCCACAAACCTGCCCTACTCTACCACAATAATGCTGCCAGCTCAAACTTCTTGTGGGCTATAAATAGGTCAGACATTTACCTGCTGTATAGTGTACCTGCAAATGTGATCTGTGCAAGTTTGTTGTGATTGCATAACTTCTGGGATTTCCCCTGAGAACATCGCATTTGTGTACCAGGATTAATCAAAACCTGCAGCCACCAGGAAAAATGTGGCCATAACCAACTATTGGTGTTTAAGGTTTAAGGTGAGTGCCACCTCTCCCATATTGTAATGTTGGAATGGATGGCCATGGTGCAGATGATAATATCGGCATTCAATGATGGAGCACATTCAAAGGTTTTTCCAAAGACCATTTGACATGCAGTGGCATAACTGAGCTATGGTGGCTGACACCCAGATTCCTGGCCTATGAGGCTGCAATGGGCCAAGGAACATCAATGGACCATGGAAGACTGAAAATGGGTAGCTTTGCACTGCTAATCGAGGTTTCAACTACAACAACGATGGGGGGGGGGGGGGGGTGCATGTGTGGAGACTTCATAAGGCCATGGACCCCAATTGTCAAATCAGCAGTGTAGTGTTCTGGCATGTGTTTATGTGGGCCAATTTGAGGCTCTTGTACCTATTCAGACCACCATCACCACACAAAGCTATGTTGACATACTTGCTGACCACCTACACCTGTTCATGGTTATCCATATCCCACAGCAATATGCCATCTTTCAATGACCCAGCTCATTGCCCCCATTTGGTGAAGGACTGGTTGGAGGAGCATTTCAGTGAGTTTACAACCCTGGAATGGCCACCTCACTCTCCAGATTTGAACCCTATTGAGCATCTGTGGTGTAATACTCCAAATTTATGTTAAACTTCTTCACTTTGGACCTTGTGACTGATCCAAAAACTGCTAATTTACTGGATAGCCTTGGGTGCCAAGCAATTAATCTTGCCAAGTAAAGTTAAATAAGGGTTTGCTAAATATATTATGCATTACTTAGTTAATATGAAAATAATTCAAAAGATTATCAAATTATTAAAGTTTAAATCTAATCAAAATCAATTTATCCTGCTCAAGAGAATAAAATAGAAAATTCAAAATATTTCATAAAACAAAGTCTATTTTCACAAAATGAAGGCTCACAAAGTAAACTGATGAATGCAAAATATTCTGAGCAACTAAAGTTCATTTAAACAATCTCCAAAACTGACAAACTTCTCAACTAACATCATCTCAGCTATCTCAAAACTCGCATTATGACCAACTTCAAAACCAATTGCATCTCAACTACCAACATTCTCCTTACTACTATTCTGACTTCTACCTTTAAAACTACTTACATCTCAACTACTAACTTCTCAACTACTGCCGTGACCTAATGTCACTTACTATACATGTGGTGTGCAACTGACACAAGTGTGTTGCATACTGGGAAGTACATTTGCATAATCTTACAATTGTGCTAGCAATGATGCAAGAGGGGACATGTCCTTATGTGTGCATTAATGGCTGTGAATCAAAAGTCGGAGTTGTGCATGCACAACTCCTTTAGTAGACTTGGTTGAGAAAAAGTGATGATGTCAACTGAAAATGAAAGCCCCAAAATGATAAATATAACGTAAATAAAGCAAAAACTGGTTAAGGAAAAGTAAAAGTGAATGGGTGGATCATCACAGTGGGACAAAGTGGAGTGATGCTCGAACCTGAAACCTATCACCAGCAACTCTTGGTGCTTTCTGTATGGCTGCCCTGGAATTACCGTATATTTCCGCAGATAAGACGAGGTATAAATTTTCGTCTAAGTTTTATAGTTTTAGCTTAAGTCCTATAAGATAACCCCAAACTATCAACGGTCTATGAATTTAGTTTAGATCGGCGATCATCATCTGGATAATAATACTGTATAGCGTATACGGAATTATGTCATATTCGCAAACATTCGCACTGATTCGGGCATTCGGGTAATGACCTTGACTATTCACAAAAGCGTCATATGGGCTATTCTATTTTGTGGACATACCCTACTCTGTGCTAGTAAATAATTACGGTTTGTCCATTTTTTCCTCAGTAGCTCAATAAACATAACTTTTAATATTTATTTTGTTTTAGTATTGTTTTACTATTACAATGTAATGTATTATTTACTATTACAATGTAATGTATTATCATATAGCGTATTTAAATAATATGCTAGATTTTTCGATAAGTTGTAGTAATAATGGTTTCAATTTATATAAATTTCAATCTAATTTTTTTTTGTATCTGTCGTATAAGACGACCCGGATTTTGGGGACCTTTTTTTATGATTCAACTATCGTCTTATCTGCGGAAATATACGGTATGTGCCACAAATCACCTGAATGTTTCCAACACCTTGTAGAGTCCATGCTATGATGTGATACTGCTATTGTGAGCGCAAGAAGTGGACCCACACATTATTTGGTGGGTGTGTATGATAAAGTGTCCTTTCAGCATACTTATAATACTGCATATTATGGATTCCTGAAAAAATCATTCAGGAAACAAAATTAAATGCAGTTTTATTTTATCATAATACACTTTTTCTTAAATAAAAATGACATACCTATGATGATTATATACACAACTTAAAATTTAAATTAATATTACTGAAGTATGTTGGGAATTTTGACCATTCAGATGGCACAATATAGCCTTAGTTGCCCTTGCCCCATGGAAATCCAAACAGTCAAAGATATCTAGAGGTATGAGCTGCTGAGCAACTGAATTAGATTTCTGTGATGCACTTAGTAATCCTACTGAACCTCACTGTAAGCAGTATTGTGACTAATATGAAAAGAAGGCAACTATATATCTCCTAGTTAATTAGACTTCACACTAGTATATTTATTTTCTAAACATATTCAAGTTGATATATATTCTACTAAATGTCAAAGGAAACGAAAAATTTTTGTGTATAATAGAAGTGCATCTTTTAAAGTCCATCAACTAAATTACTCAACTAATTAAGTCAATAATAACATTGATCTTCAGATTTTAACGTTTTTTTTTGGTGCTTGTAGAAAAAAAAACTCAGTATTTGATTAATTTCATTAATACAAATATTTGAAAAACCACAAAAAGCAGTATTTTTAGTTGTTATATTTAAGGAAACAGATAAAAGTGCACAAATCAATATTTAAGTCATTATACACACTTTTATAGGCATGAATGAATAAAAAGCACATAATTTATACAGAAGTATAACTTTCTTTCAAAATTAAGTTTAAAAGCAAATTCCAAATAGAGGAGAAAATAAGGAAAATTTCAGAACTTATGTGTGAAAATTATTGGATATTGATGGTGTGATGAGTGGGATATTATTGGTTAACAGTAGAGCAATGTAATAAAATATTCACTATAAATGATAATTGCTGTGGCGAGTCATCTGTTTTTTGTTGACCATTTGTAGTAGTTGTGGGAATGATCTCTTTTTAGATTTCAGCAATAGTCTGCCATCATACTTATACTCCATCATCCCTGTTATTGTTTTTCCCATCTCTACAATGTATTGTTGAAACTCTCACCCTATTCTTCACTTACAGTCCCAAGTTAGCTGGAAAGAAATCCAAGTGAGATTACATAAAATGTAATTCAGATTTGTTCTACATCTGGAAAGCTTGAAGCTTTTGATTATTTCATGAACTAGGTTAATGTAATCTGCAGACTTATTGTTTCCAAGAAAGTTTTAAAACTTCTTTGAAACCTAGCCAAATCTCTCTTTCTTTCATTTCTATATAGTCCAAAAATTGTTCATCTGTCAACAGCTTTCTTATTTGGGGCCTACATCCTTTAATTTTGCATCACTAATTTGCGAAAATGTTTTCAATAAATACTTGAAAGCAGCTTAATTCTTATCAAATACCTTTACAGAGTTTTTCATTAACCCCAGTTTTATATGAAGGTGTGGCAATAAACTTTTCATAGCAATCAGAGGCTTAGCTTTAATATTAGCATTACTGGGTTGTAAATTTTCTCTTCTTAGTCATGCAGTTTGTTTGTATTGCTTTCCCATTTCTCTGCTATCTCACATGTACAAAAAGCAAAGATATTTTGTAAAAGCTTCTTGCTGGCCCAATAACAAATAACTTTAAAATCTCCACAAAAATGCAATTGATGGTCCTCGTTTTTAATAGCTTTCAATAGAGAATCCAAATTTTTATGCATCTCCTGTAGATTAAGCAATAGGTACTTTGAAATGGTGTTCTTTTGAACAGCAAAACAGCATTTGAAGTTCTTTTTGGAGGAGTAGACAAAAAGTCTCCAATCTACAGGATCTTCACCCCATTTCATTCACAAGGCCTTCTACATTGTTTGCAGTAAACCAAGTTATCTTGCGATAAAACACACTGAAAAAGTGTTCTTCATGATGCCAGTGTCATTAAAATTTGATTCTAGATGTTAGTAAATTCACTTCTGAGTTCACTTTGTGAAATTAAATGCCGAGTTTTATCAGTCATCAAAATCAGGATCTTTTTTCTCAGTGCGGTTTTTCTGGTTCTGAATCAGATATAGAAGATTCTGAGATTTATTTAGATGGCTGAGGAATCATAATTTCATTAGAATGAGGTGTTGGTCACATTGCAGATGGCAGTTTGGGTATTTCATTTTGTCCCATGCCTTCTTGGTAAAACCTTTCACATTTGTCAAGCAAAAGTAACAGTCATCATGATGAATGATTCTTTGGCTCTCTTTCCATATCATTTTCCCTTAAAAATTTTCTGAGGTGTTTTGTGCATATTTTACACACAGTATGAGGAATCCAAGGTTTGTCTTGATCTCCTAATTTATAATCAAAGTAAGCATTGTGAAATTTCTTAACTATTTCAGTGACATTCTGTTTCTGATCATTCATGGTGAAAGCTTCACCTACATGACAAAACACATCAGGATTGTTTATGCAGGTTCTCTTCATCTTGTTACATTTTTAAAATATTAACATCAAAATAATATTCAGTTTCAATATATTAATATTAGAATAGCTCTCACTCTCTGGATTTATTAAACCTGGTGACTGTTACCTGACTGTTTTGATGTAGGAAATGACATTTTCATGCTCTAAGTTCCTCAATATGAGATTGGCACTACTGACAGAAGCTACTGCTGCTACTCTCCTAGAAATCCATTCCTGAAAGGTGGTAGATATGAAACATGAAAGGAGCTTTCATTTTGTCATGTTGTGGGGTGACAGGATGTCCACCAACTACACTTCTGCTAGGAGGGGTCTGGAAAACAGAGTGTATTCCCTAGATTAGATATGATGCAAATTATTTCATCTGACTGTAAAATGTATGGGACAAAAATGTCATGATGAAAACATTGAAGGCAGATAGAAACTGAAAAACACATATTCAAATGAATTTCCTGCTTTGCATTTTTATATGCTATCTCAAAAGTTCTTTGTTGCCTTGTTGTTGCTGTTCAATGACATTGTAGAGATAAGCATTGCATGAAATGCCCACTTATAATACATAGATATAAAGAATAGTGGTGCAATTTGTGGAACTTTGAATATCATACAGGGAAATGATAATATTTTCTTCATTGCTTAGTTATACATATCTAAAATGTAGCAAAACTTCCTAGACACCAAAACTCTTACAGATCAGTGTAATCAGTGAAATAATGACTCCTGCTTTATGTGATAAAGCTTTTCAATATCGATTAATTTTGATATTTAAACTAGAAATGGCTCTATTAGTTTCATTACTATTTGCATGTGATGAAATGTATGTATGTTCTTGATAATGTTCTTACTATCACTATAATGTATAAATTTTGTTATTGAAAAAATGTCTCCTTAATGTTTTGAATATTGGTTTATATTCAAGAAAACTCACTATGATCAAACTCTGCAAGAATTACGAACTCTGTATGAAGAACTGGTTGATGAAACGAGGGGCGTATTTGAAATTTTCAAAGCAGATGGCATCCAGGTAATGTTTTTAACAAATGCCATTCTAATATTTAAAATTAAGGAAAAATGTGTAATTATTTAAAATTTAGAATATTAAACCTTAAAATAAATTTTATGAAAAATAATTTTATAAAAATAAATTTTAAATTAGATTTTATACTTACTAAGAGTTCAAGTGTGGAATTAGTATTGATGTATGCAAAGAAGAGCTTTATGTTTTAAACACAGACAAGCATGTGAATGTGCATTTTCTGATTTATTTTGTTAATAAAAATATTCATATTTATATATTCTTTCTATTTCATAAAGATATAGATAAGATCATAAATATTTCCTCTTAGTATACTTGCACTTAAAATTTGACTCCATATTGACTACAAGCACAATTTTCAAAACTCATTAATAACTCATTGGCAAACCACCTGTTGATCAAAGCACAATATTAAATTAACAGCTCTTATAAGAATCTGCTTTTTGGAAACAGTAGAATTGATGCAACAGGAATTTTGAGCATATATCAAATGCTCATAAGGACAAATACAAACAGATGTGACACAGTTATCACAGTATAAGTCAGATATCAAATAACATTCACATGAAAACAGTTGAATCTCATAAAAAAATTACCCCTCAAGTAAAGTTTTGCCATAGAGGTCTGACAGGTGCCTGTTAGTTTAATTCACCATAGGGAAGATCTAAGAGGAAGGTGAGACTTCAGCTGAAAGACAACACAGAGAAGAAACATCCATATCTTATCTGAGGCTCAAACACAGGTAAGAGTGAAATCAGTCACTAAATGAACTTATATGAAGGGACAAAGCTTAAGCAGTGCATGGTAACAAGCAATTTGTAGCCCATCCTGTAATTGAGTAGTTAGTGTACTTGGGTACTGATCAAAGGGACTTGGGTTTGAGCCCTAGGCTGTTTGTGTTGTTTTTCTGCTGAGGTCCCAACACCCTCATAGACCTTCTGTTATGGCATATAAATTGACAGGCTCCTGTCCGACCTCTGTGGAAAGCAGCTGCTTGAGGTGATATTTATTTCATTTTATTTTAAGCTGGCAAATCACAAGTGTTAGGGGGCGGACAAGTATAAACCATACTATGATGTCATGACTTGCATTAGTTATAACAGAAGGCACCATCACCAAGTGAAAAGTAATGGCCCACACCAGTGTATAGGAATTGTATGCTTCAAAGGACTGTCACAGATACAGGGATGATATTTTTCTCTCTTAGTGTCCAGGGGACTCCATGAAAAAGTCCTACATATAAAGAGATTCTGGGCTTGTGCTGTACATTCTTAGGAACCATTTATATGATTGAAGTTTGCATTAATGAAATGGTCTTTTGAACATGTGAATTGGACCTTAATCAATGGACCACCATACTGTTTACAGATGAGTTCAGGTTCAATCTCTAAAGTAATAATCATTGAATATTAGTCTGGTACCTGAAAACTACCTGGCAAACTTTGTTGAACAGGTATGGTATGAAAGTGGTGAAATCTTAGTATATGTGGTCATCATATCCATAGATATGAGTTTTCATGTGGTTACTATGGATCTGTTTCTCAATGGCCATAGACACTGGGATGAGAATCTCAGTCATTATATTTGTTATTTCATTATTCAATTCGAACACTTTCATGAGCACAATATTCACTTACCTGAGCATATTTCATTAGCTGATTTTCAAAGAACAATGTAAAAAAATGGACTGCCATGTACTTTTCTTGAACTTAGATGCAACCTTGATTTCATGGGATGCATTAATAGTTATCTCTGATAATTTTGTATGGGGGTTTTCTTAAATTGGGGAATGGCAATTCGTTGTTTAGTGGTATGTGGTTTTTTGAATAGCTGTCTCCGATGAAATTATTAATTTTTGCAAGTTTTTTTTTTTGAAATTACTGAATGAACATTCATTTGTTAGTGATAATAGGCTGTTGAAGCAAGTAGCCTTGGATGGTACTGACTGACATTCTCCCTATAACGATATGCGCAGTTAGAAAAATATGTCTAGATATTATTACTTCTAGCAGGAACAAAATTTTATGCTTAGGAATAAACGTTTATCATTATATTCTTTACTCAGTGTATTTTTGTTGTATGGCCTCTTTACTTCTAGTAATAAGATTTTTTAGGCTATTATTTGTAGAACTTTCCAAGTTGAATATTTGTCAAAATGCTGATCTGAGGACCATCGGTTTCAAAATATAAAGATGATGGCCATCACCGGATCGGCACTTTTGCCAAATATTCTTCCTAATGTGATATCGAAACACTTCTGTGATTAGTTGAAATTGCATATTTAGCGAGTTATTTTTTTTCATGGAAGTAATATTAAGAAACTTGGTATAATTCTGGAAAAATTAAATTTTTTGTTCACCATTAGGAATCTGGAAGTTGAGTGTTCCATCAGACACAAATGCATTATTGCATTAAAAAATGGTGCCATAGCACCATAAAGTGCAGAAATGTGCTGCTCTGATTTCCTCCAATTTTTTACTCTCCCAAATCGTAATTTTCATCATGCAAGGTTGGCAGCTCTGAATTTAGTTCTCTCTACATATCTATCCAAAACTACAGTTCAGGTTGCACTTGGCCATTTCAGTCCAGTTTTGTTTATCATTGCCCACACATCACATTCTAGGTATCCTTCTTTTTCTATGGACTTTAGTTATACTGTTCATAACTATTCATTAATCTGTAGTTCTGCATGCAGGCATATTCCAATGCAGTCACTCCCTACACAGTATTCTACTCAAAGGTAGTTGATTACTCTGTTTAATCTCATCATTACTTCATGATGAAAAATGACCAATGAAGGTTAGCATCTAGATTCAAAGGCATCAAATTTACTGTTATCTTGCCTACAAAGTTTCTAAGTTTCATTACTGTAGCACAATAGAAAGGACTATTATACAGCCTAAATTTAGTCTTCAGATTATATGCCTATTTTCTCACAATCTCCACAGATATTTAAAGTTCCCAGAAGTTTCATGTACATTTCAAGTATCTGCAACACACTCCTGAGATAATTAGAATGAGAAACCTCAAGAGCACAGCCATTCAAGAATATTGGAACATCATCCACAATACCAATTTTCATTGCTTTAATTTTCTCACTAAACCTATCCTATTTACCAGTATCATTAGCAGCTTTAAAGAAGTGTTCATTTTCTCAATATCATTTGATGAAAGGATACTATTCCCTCACCACTAAAGTCTGAAGCCATCTACACTGGAAGACTTCCTCCAATGTAGAATTTGACGATGCCAGTAGAAGCAAAGAGTTCAGGTGCCTGCGATGACCTCTGCTCAGGATTATCCACCAGCTGATAAACATATCCTGTGAATCTATTCACTTGGGGCTGTCAACCCACAAAGAAACAGAAAACACAGCGGTAGATTTTCCCTCCACAGAAGCCCACCAGTGCAGCAAAATCAGAATCCATAATCAAGCTCAGAGCCATATATCTGTCCAGTCCAGTGGGTTTAAATTAGCCCACTTGCTGTTAATACTTAATCAACCATATTCCTATGCAACCCCCTAAAATGTTCAGTTTATATTGTTGGAATTCCTGTGTGTGGTCATTCAGAGAATGATCTCTGTTAAGAGTCTTCACTTTCCAAGTTGCTGTAGATAATAAATTGTTAGCAGTTATTTTTTTAAAAGAATCTAAGTTTATTGAAAGCCTAGCTAAGAAAGCTAGATTATTGCCAATATCAAACAGCCCCCTAATCACAGACATGGGGAAAAAACCCATTCCCTATTTACTAGAAGTTGAGGCTACCATGTTGGTAGGAACTCATACAAGTAATGAAGTTTTGTACCATCATAATTCATCCTGGCCATTTGAGCACTAGCAATCCAGTGTCTCATACACATTACTCTAGTTTAGGTTTGGTGATGCATGAACTAGTTTCAAGGATTCAGGTACCTGCGATGGCTTTTCATCAAGATTATCTGTCAGCTGATATAAAGTATCCTGTGTATCTGTTCAGTTGGCTAATAATCTACAAAAAACAGACAACACTGGTAGAACTTCAGCAGAAGCCCACCAATTGGATAACTTTTCAATTCAGTTAGTATTTACACAGTCGTATCAGAATAATATATCCACCTACCATAGTATATGCATGGTAGGTGGTCATATTATTCTGATACAACTGTGTATTTGTACTTTTATAATTAAAACTTCGTTTTCACTTTTATAGATCTACTATTATTTTATTTCTGTCGATTTATATATATATATATCAATCTTTCAGAATTATGCTACATTGCTAGGTATGACATTGGCTGGCTTACAACTTGCTCGTTTTAACTTAATATTATTAAATTTTAATGTAATGAATTTATTGATTTCATTCCTGCATATTTATATGTTGTTATCGATCTTTCAGAGTTATGATACATTACTGGTTATGACAATGGATGGCTTATAACTTTTTGCTGTGGATATTTTCTTTAAAGTCACATTAGGTTATATGTTTTTTTTTAATACTTTATTATTTTCAGTTAAAAACTGATCTTTAATCCTGAAAATGAATGAGAACTTGGATAAGGGAGAAAAAAGCCTTCGAATGGAAATCAGTTCCCCTACAGTTAGAAGGACAATTTCGATAAGGGTGTTCTAACTTCCCCTTTCCTCTCCTTTGTTAAATTGAGGGTGTTTTACCTCCCTAAAAAAGTTTAAATTTTTAAAACTATGATTAGTTTTTTAGTTTACGTTGAATGGCTTCTGTTCAAATCCTTCTCAGATCAGAGATATGTTATCAGTAGAGCAGTTCCATATGTAGGGTGTTATTTTTTGAACCTTTGCATGACACAATTCTTTTTGCCTTAGATAATGAACCAGAAAATAGCAGTCCTACAGACACACTGTTTTGTTAGTCATATATACTGTTGTTAATGCTTTTAAATAATTGATATTCAAGATCAGTTTTACTTTTAGATTTTGTATATTTTTGGATATGTTAAATATATTATCTTAATTAAAAATAAAATTTCTTAAAATGGGAGGAGAGGGGGGTGTTAATGAAACATAGTTAAATAAGTACAAGAAACTTTAGTTAATAAGTACAAGGAAGTATCAGGAAGATTTAAAAGCCTGATTTTTGATATGAAGTTACAGTTACCTTATGATTTCATGTTATAACTGTCTTTCAGGAAATGAAATGGCTGTATTATCCCTAATTGGTTTACAAATCTTCATCAGACCAAGACTTTATGTCATATTTTATTTTTGATGTTTAGTATATTTTGACTCAATGAATCTCATTTAAACGTGCAGTTTTCATCTGATGAAGAAAGGTACACTTTTTGAGATTACTTTTGAACTTTTCCTCAGTTGTTTAGCTTTTCTGCTTTAAGGTAATTTAATTTTGGTTTGTCACTATTCATATTAGTAGTGCATTACATTTTGATCATTAAAGACAAGCTTAAGATGATTTTCCAATTTTTTTGTCCCATATTTTTCTCATGGCTAAAAAAACTATTTTTTTCTTCTGCATCAGTGCACACACAATAAAAAATGGAAGGCACAAGTACTATTCCTATGATTAAAGGATTTATGCTTCATGCACAAAACGGATTACTCCAAGTGATTTTTGCCATCCATGTGGATGATGGTTTTGACAACCTTGACACACATGAAGGACATAATAATATAATAATGTAATGTGAATCAGAAATTGCTTCAACCCTACTAGATTTCTTTACCAGATGTTATTTAGCTCACTTATTGAAGTCTTTTTTTTTCATGGGCCTGTCTCACGTTTGTAGACTTGCCTTATCTTGCTGTTATTATTTTACCAACATGCCGGTGTCATTGTAATATGCAGAGATAGCATCCTCCAAATCTATTATCATTGTGATTTATTGCAGAATGAATTTAAATTATATTTCTACTTATAGAATGTAATTCTGATGTACTGTAGCTGATTTCATTCGTTGGGATAGCCAGTTAAAATATAGTCTTCTTTTTTACCAATTTAAGTTTCATTAGATAAGGTGTGTTATAGCCTAAGTTGCCCATACACCATAAAACCCCAAACAGCCATTCAGTAGATAGAAAGTAATATAACTATTGAATATGCAGGTAATATTATACTTTGTAAATATCCATAGTGCCCTAGGAGAAAGCATACTTCTCATAGTTTTACTGATATATATATATATTGTAAATTTATTTCAGTAAAAATACAAGAACACAGTGCTAAGTTTGTACTAACATTCATATGAAATCACTTTACTATTGATAATAGCAATTACATATGAATAAATTGTTATAATTTCTTTTACATCTTATCTTACTTATGTTAGGGAGACTTTATATGAATATTTATTGTGATGTATTTCAGTTATTCAAATTATAATTGGATTAAATATGTGAAAACAAGAATAAATTTTTGGAGATCACATGCAGTTTTACATTAAAACACTTTACCCATAGTTGCTAATGCATTAAAACACTTTAGTCATAGTTGCTATATAATGCATTTTAAGTATTAAGTTTATTCATAATATTTTTTAAAATTTTCAGGTTTTTTCTGCTTTAACTTTATATTTGGAAAGAGTGGATGATATGCTAGAAACTGCACTTTATCAAAATTTGGCAGCATCATTAGGAATGCTTTCATGCATTATAAGTGGAACCAACAAAGCTAAACCAAGAGCAGTTTTGAAAGTTGCAGTTAGTTTGGAGTCCTCTAAGGTATAGATTTTATTTTCTAGATGTTACACATAAATAATAAATAAAATAAATACCCCCTCAAGCAGCTGCTTCTTGCCACAGAGGTCTGACAGGAGCCTGTCAGTTTATATGCCAGAGTAGAAGGTCTGAGAGGATGGCAGGACCTCAGCAGAAAAACAACACGAACAGCCATGCCTTACCCGGGACTCGAACCCAGATCCCTTAGATCAGAAGCCAAGCGCGCTAACCACTCGGCCATGGGACGGACGTTACACATAAACAAAGATTAAAATAACTCTATAAACACTGTAGGTGCTGGACTCAGTCACATGGTATCAGTAAAAACAATCAGCTCATTGACAAGTAATGGAGTAACAATAATCATATATTGGTGCAGTGAAGTTTAGGTTAATTGGTCATACCTGCATTAGCTTCATTACTGCGTTCTTCTTGAGACAGCCTCTTCAATTGTTCAAGAAAGAAAAGCCCGTATTGTGAGCTGGTCTTTCACAATTCCGGTGTTGTTGCTTCTCACTTGTCGGAGACTGAGAATTCTTTCATGCTGTGGTGTTATTAATTAGCACTTTGCTGCCTCTGTGGCATGAGTCATTGGGTGTCAGAAGATTCTAAACTTCGCACTCCTAATAGTGCACTGAGCTGGTTGCTTATATGAGATATTTGTGACTAGGCATTGCTATGCATTTTGGCCATCTGCTTCAGCATGCTATCAGACAAGCATAATCCTGGCAATGGGATGTGTTGGAACATGATGTGCTCAATCAGTGGATGCACATGTGGGCTGCATATGGTCACCACGAGGTGCTATGAGTAAGGGGATGATTTGGAAGTGCACTGTGAGATGCACTGGGCAGAGTTGTTTGCTATTTTAACAAGCAAAAAATCAATTAATTTCATTATTATTTGTTAGAATATTTTGGATATGTTAAATAAATTCCCATATTTTGCAAATGAAGAGCATCAAGTGAATGCATTATATAAATATAAGAAAAAGTTTTATATATTTCAAAAACAGTTTTTCATTACTGTACTGTTCAGGGCAGTTTGCTCTGTTTGGCAATTTGTTATACCTAACGTTATTCAAAGTTCCCTCCACCCCCTTTTTTGTTTTTATTACTTTGGTTTCCAGCTGCAGAATTGGGGTGTGAGCCGTGGCTTAAGTGTCGGCAGGGTTCGGGGTTTGGCACATGTGCTGAGTGCAGTTACATAGTTAAATAAGGAGTGTTTCATCCCTTCCAGTAATGGTTTCCAAGCAGAAAGGGGCAATATTATATCTGTGTTGCAAATAAAATTTTCTATTGATGTAAATCAGGAGGTCTTCCATTATTTTCAGTTGGTACTTACTAGTTGGTGAGCTTAGTATTTTGGCCATATTGAACTGTGGGGATAGTTTCCTTAGTGATAACAATTTGTGTACAGGCTGTGAGTTGCAAATTGTTTCAGAATTTCTTCCAGGCGAATTTCAAAGTTTCAGAAGGTTTTGCCAATATATCTGTCTTTTTCATACGATACTTTGTTTGGGTTATTTAATGGTATCATATAAATTCCTCCTGACATTTTTAAGATCACAATCTTTCCTCACTACATTGGAGATAGTGTTTCTGACCTATATGGGTATTTTGAATGTGTACTGCTTCATGATGCTGTTCAGGGTATTCAATAACTGGGATATGTACGGAAATGCTATAGTGTATTTAATTTTGGGGTTGTTGGGTAAGTGGGACTGTCTTAGAGCTTTAAAAATGGCCTGAATTTTATGATAAATTGCTTCCATAAAATTGTCTGAATATCCTGCTTGTCTTCCTGCATTCTTAATGTATTTTATTTCCATTTGCAGAAATTCTGTTGAACAGTATCTCAGAGCTCTTAAAAACAATGTATTAAATGCTGACTTTTTATATGAATTGTGGTGGGCTGAGTTTGGAAGAATAAAATTAGGGACAAAAGTGGGTTTACAGGAGACTGTAGTGCTTACAGAATTCTGGAATCTCTGAATAGTGATATCCAAAAATGCTGTGCTGCCATCGATTTTGGGTTTGTGGATGAATTTTATGGTGGGAATTATATTATCCAATATGTGTAAGAGTTTCATAAGTTTGGATATGGTCCCTCCCCAGACAAGAAATATATCATCAATGTGCTTGAGCCCATAGCAGTGGTTGAGGGCCACATCAGCCATGAGGCCGGATAGCAGCGAATCCATTGGGACTCCCTCAGTTGAAGATATGTGCAACGATAAATTTGAAAATAATTGAAGGATGTGGCTAGCTCCAAAACGTCATGTACACTGAAGTATATTGGTGTGGTGAGTGTGTCCATTTCTGCCACTTCTCCATCAGCCCCATAACAACATCCAGTACTGGGGTACAATGATATGACGCCAAATGAGTGTATGTATAATAGGGGAGGTTGGATAAGTTATGTAGGCGCTGTACAAAATTGTATCCAGATTTGATGGTGTAAGGGGTATATTGGGAGAAGGGGGGTAATTCGAATAGAACATGCTCTAAGTGATATGTTGGAGAGTGGTTTTTCGATACCAGTGGGCGAAGGGGATATCTGAGTTTGTGCATTTTTATTTTAATGGATAGTCAAGGTACACTAGGGTACATTGACAGTTTAGCAACTTTGGCTAATGATTGGTGTAGGAAGGGGTCCGATTTTATTTGCTCTAATTTATTCAGCATTCTAAGAATCAAATCTTGAATCACTGGCTTCACTTTTTATTCTCCAAGTGTTTTTATATCGTTATTAAACTCGCTGGTTGTAATTATTACCAGTTGTTGTGTTTTATCTGCTAGAAGTATTTTATATTAGGGTTTCGTTTCATGTTCCCCAAAATTGTGACTTCTCTTCCTGGTCCGAAATTATTATTAAATAATTACGGACCAGAATGGATGTCAGCATTCTGTAAATTTTAAATCAGTGCTTGTCTTTTTCAATAGGTGGTATGAGATCCAAAGTTTATTCAGTGTGTGGTAACAGTTCATTTAAGGGTGGGATGGGTTGGTGGAATACAAATTTAGGTCCTTTATGTAGAATTTCAGTTTCCTCTTCAGTTAATTTCATGTTGGTCAAGTTTAGGAATAGAATGGGTTCAGTCTGTGGGTGATTTCCACTTGTCTGGGAGGTAGAGGATTTTAACAAACTGTTAAACTTATTATTAAGATTTGTAATCTGTTTCTGTGAATAACAAATAGAATTGAACCTCTTCCTACCCACAACTGTTAGTGAAAGCTGCTAAACCACCAATGTACTCCCAGTGTACCTGAACTAGTTAAAATAAAAATGCACAAACCCAGATATCCCCTTTGCTCACTGGTATCGAAACGGTGATCTCCAACTTATCACTTAGAGTGTGTTCTATTCGAATTTTCACCCTTTCTCCTAATACACTCCTTACACAATCAGATCTGTATACGATTTTGTACAGCACCTACATAACTTATCCATCCTCTCCTATTACACATTACATTCATTCAGTGTTGTATCATTGTACCCTAGTACTAGATGTACCCTAGTACTAGATCCATTGTACCCTAGTATTAGTTATGAGGCTTACTGCGAAATGGGCAGAAACGGACACACTCGCCACACCAATATACTTCAGTGTACATGACGTTTTGGAGCTAGCCACATCCTCCAATTATTTTCAAATTTATCGTTGCACATATCTTCAACTGAGGGAGTCCCAATGGATTCGCTGCTATCCGGCCTCATGGCTGATGTGGCCCTGAACCACTGCTATGGGCTCAAGCACATTGATGATATATTTCTTGTCTGGGGAGGGACCCTATCCAAACTTATGAAACTCTTACACATATTGGATAATATAATTCCCACCATAAAATTCATCCACGAACCCAAAATCGATGGCAGCACAGCATTTTTGGATATCACCATTCAGAGATTCCAGAATTCTGTAAGCACTACAGTCTCCTGTAAACCCACTTTTGTCCCTAATTTTATTCTTCCAAACTCAGCCCACCACAATTCATATAAAAATTCAGCATTTAATGCATTATTTTTAAGAGTTCTGAGATACTGTTCAACAGAATTTCTGCAAATGGAAATAAAATACATTAAGAATGCAGGGAGATGAGCAGGATATTCAGGCAAGTTTATGGAAGCAATTTATCATAAAATTCAGGCCATTTTTAAAGCTCTAAGACAGTCCCACTTACCCAACAACCCAAAAATTAAATACACTATAGCATTTCCATATGTATCCTAGTTATTAAATGCCCTGCGCAGCATCATGAAGCAGCACATCTTCAAAATACCCATATGTCAGAAACACTATCTCCAATGTAGTGAGGAAAGATTGTGATCTTAAAAATGTCAGGAGGAATTTATATGATACCATTAAATAACCCAAACAAAGTATCGTATGAAAAAGACAGATATATTGGCAAAACCTTCTGAAACTTTGAAATTCGCCTGGAAGAAATTCTGAAACAATTTCCAACTCACAGCCCATATACACAAACTGTTATCACTAAGGAAACTATTCCCTCAGTTCAATATGGCCAAAATACTAAGCTCACCACCTAGTAAGTACCAACTGAAAATAATGGAAGACCTCCTCATTTACACCAATAGAAATTTTATTTCATCATCATCATCATCAATCCTCAAGCAGCCATGGGCTACGGAGGTCCAACCAGACCACGCAGTTTACTTCTCCAAGCATATCTGTCCTGAGCTACATCTGCTGCATCCGGCCACTGCACACCAATTCTAACAAGGTCCTGTTTGACATTGTCTGCCCACCGCATCCTAGGTCTCCCCCTCCTTCTGAAGCCTCTAGGCACACTGTTCATAACCCTATTCGCCAATCTATAATTATCCATACGGGCAACATGGCCAAACCAGCGGAGTCTCTCTCTGCACAATATGCTGCTTAAAGGAGGTTGCAGACTCCTTTGCCTAACCTCATCATTAGTTACAAAGTTAAACCACCTAATACCCAAGATACTGCGTAAGCATCTAGAATCAAAAGCATCTAGTTTCCTGTTATCTCGTTTACACAGCGTCCAAGTTTCACTACCATAACTAACCCTAGAAAGAACCAAACTATTATACAGTCTAATTTTAGTCTTTAGGTGTATACGCCTATTTCTCCACAATCTCCATAGATTCTTAAAAGTCCCGGCAGCAATCCCTATTCGTCTGTTAATCTCATGCCGCACATCACCAGTATCAGTTACATAGCTCCCAAGATAATTAAACTGTGACACCTGCTCAAGACTACAACCATTCAGATTAACTGAATCACAACCTGCCTGACCAATTTTCATCACTTTAGTTTTCTCTCTGTTTATAACCAAACCTACTGTACTACCAGTCTCATCAACAGCTCGAATGAAAGAGTTCATCTCATCATCATTTGCCAAAAGGGCTAAATCATCAGCATAATCTAAATCAGAAATTTTCGTATCTCCAGCCCATTTAAGGCCAAAAGCTTTCCCTTGAAGTGAATTTCGCATAACATAATCAACAACCAAACTAAAGAGAAAAGGAGACAAAATGCACCCTTGTCGAACACCAGAAGTAATGCTAAACCAATTGCTACAAGACTTACCAACTCTCACACATGACTCAGTGTTATTATAGAGAGCTTTCATTATGTTAACTAACTTGTCTGGTATACCATATGATCTCACAATCAACCACAAATTATGACGATCAACAGAGTCGAAAGCCTTTTTGAAATCAACAAAGCTAGCAACCAAAGGTTTCTGAAACTCTAAACATTTCTCAAGAATCTGCCTAAGTGAAAATATCTGATCTACACATCCCCTACCACTTCTGAATCCACATTGCTCATCACGCAATTGCCTGTCAACCAGATTCTTAATTCTATTAAGCACAATCATGGAAAGAACTTTACCTGGAACAGAGAGTAGGCTGATACCCCTATAGTTATCACAAGAACTGCGATCACCTTTTTTGAAAATAGGGATAATAATAGCTCTGGTAAAATCTTTAGGAACCATGCCTTTATCATAAAAGTTATTCAAAATTTCAGTCATCCAAGTGATAACCAAAACATTCCCAGCTCTGAGCATTTCTGTAGTAATTTCATCTACCCCTGGGGATTTATGAAGTTTCAGTTTAGAGATAGCCAAACTAACTTCAGATTGTGTTATAGGGCCAACATTAAAGCTGCCAATGCATCTATCATCATTACAAACAATGGGAGTAGAACTAACCACATTGTTTAGAACATCACTGAAATGCTCAGCCCACCTAGCCATGAGAGAATCCTCACCTTCTATAACCTTACCTTGTTTATCCTTCAATCCCTGTATGCCTGTCCGTTTTCTACCACATAAAACATTAACTATCTGGTACAGCTCTCTGCTGTTGTGCTGCCTAACTGCTTCCTCAGCTTTGTCAGCCAAGCTATCAAGCCAAAGATTTTTATCAGTAGCTAACTGATCCAACATGGTTATAATACCACCAAATTCAGCTTGGATTATTACACTCAGCACATATGCTGAACCGTGGACCTGGTGATATTTAGGCTAGGGTTCACACTCCTACACTGCTGCTAGAAACCAAAAGAGTAACAGCAAAAAAAAAGGGGGGGGGGTCGACACTATGAAAGCAGTGTAGATATATACTGTTGTTTAATTACTTATACACGATTTTAGTTGTATTACAATTAAGATTATTCTTGAGCTGGCCTATCTTAGTTCAATATTCAATATGGGATCATTGCCTGAAATGCAATTTCTCTATTACTCCTATATTACTCCAATGAACTTAATGTCACCATTACCTTATAAAGGTTGCCAAGTATGAAAATAGAGCATTACCAGTTCTGGCACCTGCTTTATACTCCGGCTTTTTTGATGTCAGGTTGACGATATCTGCATCTATGATGCTGTGTTTACAAGTCCAGGTTTCATTAGTTTGAAGTTGTTTATCGGCTTCTTTTGTTTTCCGCTGACTGTGGAGATTTTTCGTAATGATGTCTTGCACTTATTACCATTAGTGGTCATGCTATTCTGGAAGGCAGGCTCCAGAATTGTTGTAGTTTTCAAGCAGGTTGTTTATTTGGCACATACTCAAGAATTCTTAAACTTCAACATATTTCAAACTAAGCCAAACACTAAAAATATTTTAAAATATAAACTGTCATCAGCTTCACTACATGTTTCTTCCTTGTCCTGCTTGAGGCTTCCTCAGGTGGCTTCTCAAATTAATATTAAGCTTTTTATACAAGTCTCATACTATGTCATCGGTTGCTTGCACAGCCAGTGCATGTTCTCACTCAACAGGAGATTCCATGCCTCTGGTAGGGGTGGAATCTCCATGTTGTAGAATGTGTCTTTTGGCAGATTAATCATGATTCTTAATTCTAATCAAGAATAATCTTTATTGTAATACAGCTATAATCATGTATAAGTAATTAAATTTATATAAATAGAGCTGTGGTTGCAATTTATTGATACTGTTTTATACTATGATACACATTTTCATCAATGTTATTTGAAATTATGGTGTACTGTTGTGTCCTAGATACAAACCACAGAGAGGAAAAAACAGTGGAATGTAATTTCATGAATTCCACTGCAATACAAATTTTAAAATGTGAATAAAAGTTGAACTACAGTTGAACTGCCAAATGGAGTATACTACCCTGGATAGTACAGGTTGAACTGCCAATGGAGTATACTACCTTGGATAGAAAAGGTTATATAGAAAAATTATTTTTGAAATATATAACCTTTTTTTGCATTTATATAGTAAAATTCACTCGATGATCTTCATTTGTAAAATTTGGGAATTTATTTAATATATCTAAAATATTCTAACAAATAACGAAATTAATTGATTTTTTTGCTTGTTAAAATAGTGAACAAACCTGCCCAATGCATCTCGCAGTGCACTTCCAAATTATACCGCTACTCATGGCACCTCAGTGGTGCACCCGGTTCACATCTTGATCTTGGCAACCCTATGCAGCCCACATTTGCATACACTGATAGAGCGTCATGTTTCCAACACATCCCGCTGCCAGAACAGTGCTTGCCTGACGACGTACTGAAGCAGACGGCACAAAATGCATAGCAATGCCTAGTCACAAATATCTCATATAAGTAACTGGCTTAGTGACGAATAGGAGCACAAAGTTTAGAATCCTCTAACTTTACCAAGTGGTTTCCAATTTTGCCGACTCCCCCAGATTTTGCCAAGTTGCCTCGATTTTACCACCTCATTAATTTCGCAAAAACAATCCCAATTTTTGCATCTCTCCTGAATTTGCCAAGTCACTTCAAAATTTTTCTTTTCAAATTCCCCAAAATTTTGCCAAGTTTTCTCGATTTTGTCAACTCTCCCTAATTTCACAAAACAATCCCAATTTTCACAACTCACCCATATTTTACCAAGTGGATTCGAATTTTGCCAATTGCTCTAGATTTTGCCACTGTTTCCTAAATTTTGCCAACTCGCCACAATTTTACAGAAAAAAATCCAAATTTTTACATCTCACTAATAAATAAATAAATAAATACCCCCTCAAGCAGCTGCTTGCCACAGAGGTCTGACAGGAGCCTGTCAGTTTATATGCCACAGTAGGAGATCTGAGAGGATGGCAGGACCTCAGCAGAAAAACGACACACACATCCATGCCTAATTCCGGGGCTCGAACCCAGGTCCCTTAGATCAGTAGCCAAGCGTGCTAACCACTCGGCAGTGTTTTGCAAAGTCACTCTGAAAGACAACTCTCCAAGATTTGACACTCCCAAGTTGACAACTCCCCAAGATTTGACTCTCCCAAGTTGACAACTCCCCAAGATTTGCCAACTCTCCTAGATTTTGCGAAGTTGTCTCGATTTTGCCAACACGCCATAATTTTACAGAACCCCCACCCTCCCAATTTTTACATATCACCTGATTTTGTGCAAAGTCACTGAGAATTTTTCCATTCATTTTACCAAGTGGATTCGAATTTTGCCAATTGCTCTAGATTTTGCCACTGTTTCCTAAATTTTGCCAACTCGCCACAATTTTGCAGAAAAAAATCCAAATTTTTGCATCTCACTAGAGTCACAAAAGTTTGCAAAGTCACTCTAAAAGACAACTCCCCAAGATTCTAGTTTGCAAAGTCACTCTGAAAGACAATTCCCCAAGATTTGACTCTCCCAAGTTGACAACTCCCCAAGATTTCCAACTCTCCTAGATTTTGCGAATTTGCCTCAATTTTGCCAACACGCTATAATTTTACAGAAAAAAGATTCCAATTTTTAAAATAAATAATAAAAAATAAATACCCCCTCAAGCAGCTGCTTGCCACAGAGGTCTGACAGGAGCCTGTCAGTTTATATGCCATAGTAGAAGGTCTGAGAGGATGGCAGGACCTCAGCAGAAAAATGACACACACATCCATGCCTTAACCCGGGGCTCGAACCCAGGTCCCTTAGATCCGTAGCCAAGCGTGCTAACCACTCGGCCATGGTTTACACCTCACTAAATTTTGCCAACTCCTACGATTTTGCCAAGTCACTCTGAATTATGCGAACTTCCCAAGATTTTGCCAAGTCATTCCGAATTTTGTCAACTGCCCCTAGATTTTGCCAAGTTTCCTCAAATTCACCATAATTTTACAGGAAAACCCCCAAATTTTTATATCTCACCTGATTTTTGCAAAGTTACTCAGAATTTTGCCAACTTCTCAAGATATTCCAACTCTCCTAGATTTTGCCAAGTCACTCCAAATTTTGTCAACTCCCCAAGCTTTTGCTAAGTTGTCCCGATTTTACCAACTCACCTGTAATTTTACCAACTCACCTGTATTTTACTAAGTGGCTTCGAATTTTACCAACTGCTCTAGATTTTGCCATCTTCATTTTCCCAACTGCCCTAGATTTGTCAAGTTGCCTCGATTTTGACAACTACCTTTGCCAAGTCATCTAGATTTTGCTAACTCCCCTTAATTTTACAAAAAAAAAAGATTACAAATTTTCACAACTCACCTAGATTTTACGAAGTCACTTCGAATTTTGCCAACTCCGAGTTATTTTGGAGGGGAGCTTCTCCCTCATCCCTTCATAGCTATGCCCCTGGGTATATGTGAAAATTTAATTGTTTACATGAATTATGCACTCAGGGCATTGATGTGGGCCATGTAAGTGTAGAGTGTTTACTGCTGGTAAGGATCTGGCCTGCTGCAACCTCAAAGATCCTCATCTGTCCCACTGATGAGAAAAGGTTGCCCAGCCTTGGTGTAGATGATACTGTTGTTTTCTATGTAAGTTTTTTTTCCTACCTTTTCATCAATGTTATATGAAATCATGGTGTACTGTTGTGTCCCTAGATGCAAATCACAGAGAGGAAAAACACAGTGGAACATAATTTCATGAATTACTCTGCAATGAAAATTTTAAAAAGGGATTAGGTAGCTAGTGACTTCTAGCAAGGCAAACTTTGTGTGCTGTGTTAGCTCCAATGAGACCATTAGTGTGTGACAGACCAGCAGTGACTTCGGTCTTAATAGGGCATGTCTTTGTATGAGAAGGCTTGTAAGATTAGCTTCTAGGTTTCTTCTCTGTCCTTTGTGTCGCAAATAAAAAAAAATGAATAAAAGCCATTTCATTCATTTTATTCTCATTATGATCAGCTCCCACACTAGGAATATATAGTAGAATAACCTTTTCTAATCCTTTTCTGGAAGAAAAGAGACCTATAGAAATAGTGGGATACTAGTTTTTCTCTGCATATAACTTTAGCTCCATTATAAGCTTTCATCTGACATAAAGCTTATTTCAATAGGTCTTAGAGATTGTTTTTTTGGGGGGAGGGGAGATATTTTTTTTGAAGGGGAAAAGAACACAAAATATTTTTTCTTAATGACCAGAAACAACAATTGAAAGCACAGTGTAAAAAAACTCACAGAGTAAAATATTGGTAGAATTCCATATTTTACCAATATGGATAAATTCCATTGACTCCACATGCTTATTGTTACTACCACTGATTAAGTTGTGTTAGAAACATCGGTGCTTTCATCAAGAGCCAAAGAAAAATATTCAAATTTCAATGCAAGCTCTGTAAAGGTATTTTTCTCTATTGGCAGCAAGTTCATCAGTACATCTGGTTATGATTCTGTGGGATAAACCTATCAGTATTTTTCTTCTCCAAAAACATACCATAAACTGTTTGTAGGCACTCCTTTATAAATCTGCCATTAGAATAATTTTTATAATATTTTGCCATTTTCTGACTAATAACAAAACTTGCACACACTGTAGCATTGGAATCTTGAGACTTTTGACTAAATACAAATTTTTTTGCATGTTTAATGTAACCATAAGTGTTAATGAGACTTTAACTGGGAACTTTTTACTTAACCAATCTAACCTTATGTGCAAATTCGTCAAATTCAATTTAGGCTACTGAAGAACGCTGTCAGAAACAGTGTAAAGGCAAATTGGGAAAGAAAAATTGGTATTCCAGAAAGTACTTTGAAAATAAGATATCAAAAATTTAATAATATGAGCAGCATTATTCATGGGTCACGAGTTGCCCATAGCTATCTAAACAATGTGGTTAGTTCTATGTCCATGATTTATAATAATGATGGATGCATTACTGGCTTTAATGTTGGCCCTATATCACAATCTGAAGTTATTTTGGCTACCTCTAAACTAAAACTGTATAAATCACTAGGGGTAGATGAAATTACTACTGAAATGCTTAGAGCTGTGAATGTTACTGTTGTCATATGGTTGACTGAAATTTTTTATATTTTTTAGGATAAAGGAGTTGTTCCTCAGGATTTTTCCAGAGCCATTATTATCACTATTTTTAAAAAATGGTGATAACTATAGGGTGTGATAGGGACTATAACTTGTGATAACTATAGGTGTGATGGGGACTATAATTTGTGATAACTGTATAACATATGCATAACTACTTTATTTTCCATGTAAAGTTCTTTGAACTGTGTGTTTAATATAATTAAAAATTTGGTTTATGAACATCCCTGTGATGTGCTGTATGAATTTAGAAATGGTAGGGGATGTATAAATCTGATTTTTTTTTTTGTTAGGGAGATTCTTAAGAAATGTTTAGAGTTTCAGAAAACTGTGTTTACTAGCTTCATAGATGTCAAAAAGGCTTTTGACTCTGTTGGTCGTCATAATTTATGGTTGATTGTGAGACATCTGACAAGTTAGCATAATGAAAGCTCTCTATAATAACATTGAGTTGTGTGAGAGTTGGTAAGGTTGTAGTTAGTGGTTTAGCATTGCTACTGGAGTTTGACAAAGGTGCGTTTTGTCTCCTTTTCTCTTTGGTTTGGTTATTGATTATGCTATGCACAAGTCACTGCAAGTGAAAGATTTTGGGCTTAAATGGTCTAGAGATCTGAAAATTTCTGATTTAGATTATGCTGATGATTTGGCCCTTTTGGCAAATAATTGATCAGATGAACTCTTTCATTAGAGCTGTTGATGAGATTGGTAGTAGAGTAGATTTGGTGATAAACAGAGAAAACTAAAGTGATAAAAATTGGTCAGGCAAGCTGTGATTAAATTAATCTGAATAGTTCCACTCTTGAGCAGGTGTCTGTTTAATTATCTTGGGAGCTATGTAACAGATACTGATGATGTGCGGCATGAGATTAACAGATGAATAGGTATTGTTGCCGGGACTTTTAAGAATCTATGGAGAGTGTGGAGAAATAAGTGTTACACCTGAAGACTAAAAGTAGACTGTATAATATACTGCTCACAAAAATTAGGGGATATTTCTTCGCTTCATATTCATTTTGAAATATCCCCTAATTTTTGTGACTAGTATAGTTTGGTTCTTTCTAGAGTTAGTTATATTAGTGAAACTTGGACCCTTTGTAAACAAGATAACAGGAAACTTGTTGCTTTTGATTGTAGATACTTATGCAGTATCTTGGGCATTAAGTGGTTCAGCTTTGTAAGTAATGATGAGATTTGGCAAAAGAGTTAGCAACCTCCTTTGAGCAGCATATTGTGCAGAGAGAGACTCTGTTGGTTTGGCCATGTTGCCTGTATCCATAATTATGGATTAGCGAATAGGGTTATGAACAGTGTGCCTAAAGGCCTCAGAAAAAGGAGGAGACCTAGGATGCAGTGGGCAGACACCATGAAACAGGACATCATTAGAATTGGCCTACAATGGTCAAATACATCTGCTCTACCTCAGGACAGATATGTTTGGAGAACTAAATTGTACTATTTGATTGGACCTGTGTAGCCCATGGTTGCTTTAGAATTTTGTAGATCAGTCACTTGGTCAGTTGATCAATCAGTTTGTAATATTGGTAATGTTGGAGGTGTTAGAAGAAAAATAATAAAATTCAGTATTTTGTCAAAGCAGAAAATCTTATAAATCACACTGAAAAAAAAGACTAAAAAAAACCCACTTCAAATGTTAAGAGCAATGTTTTGGTGGGAAGAAAAAAATGGTTGGAATAATATGCTATAATGATTGACAATATGCTATATTATGTAACACTGAGCAAACAAATTTTCGTAAAAGTCATGCCTCTGAGATAAAAGTAGCCATTTCTTAAAGATTTCAAAGTGTTAAACACAAATATGATAATGAAAATGCAAAATTGGCTATGATTTCTGAGAAATCCGCAATAGTTTCTTATATAATAGAATAATACATACTTATTACATGTATATGGAAAACTCTGCTTCTACTTCCGATGTCACTTTTATGTGCCATCACTTGTACAGTGGCTCAGGATCATCTCTGGCAAGCATCCAACATAGTCAGAAAACATTGAAGTGGACCAGTTTCCCTGGTATCGTTTCTCCATCATTGCAATGTCCTGATGATAAAGTTCACCATGCTCATCACTAACCATGCCGCAGTTGTCAGGGAAGAAATCTAAGTGGGAATGGAGAAAGTGGATCTTTAAGGACATATTGCAGCCAAGTTTGTGATACAGAGACATGTCCTTAACCAGTTTCTTGTAGTTGTCTTCCCTGACATTCCTGAGGAATTTAGTTGACACCAGACAAAACATGTCCCTAGCTTTTTTCTTATCCTGTCCATGGCTTTTACAAAGTTTTTAATCACACCGAGTTTGATGTGTAGGGACAGTAACAGGATTTTGTGCATTTCTACCAGTGCTAAGTGTTCCACATTCTTCTTTCCAACCTTCAGAGATTTCCTCTGTGGCCAGTTTCTCTTCACATAGTGCAAAGTCTTTGCTTGGCTGTCCCATTCACATAAGAAACAGCAGTACTTCATATATCCCAGGTGCAGACCCATCAACAGAGCCACTACCTTCAAGTCACAACAGAGATGCAACCATACTTGCTGTATTGAAGACAATTCAACAGCTGTTTTAGGTTGTTGTAGGTTTCTTTCATATAGACAGCATGTCCTACCGGAATGGATGAAAGTCGATTTCCATTATGCAGTAACACTGCCTTCAGACTTAATTTCGAGGAGTCTATAAATAGTTGTCATTCTTGAGGGTCATGTTTGATTCCAAGGGTATTCATCAGACCATCTACATCGAAGCAGAACACAAGTCAAATTCCATCCTGAAGGTCATCTTCCTTTCTGAAGTAAGGTGCAAGCTGCTCATGACGAATTCGAAACGAAGTCACTTGGCTATTTTCCTTGAGAAGATTCCATTGTTTAAGTCTTGATCCAAGTAACTCTGCTTTGACCTTGGACAGCTCCAGATCGTGAACAAGATCTTTCCTTTCTTCTTTGGTGAAAATGAGAGGCACAGATGATGCACTGTGGCAGACATATAGATCATCATTAATCACTGAAAGCTGTGGAGAACCCTAAGTCAGTTCGCCTCCCTCCTCATTGTCTGAATCGATGGAAAATTCTTTCGTTGGTTCAGGAACGGGAAGGCCTTCACAGTGCGATTATGGAACCATGCAGAAATAGCAATCATTTGTGTGATTGCTTGGCTCTCTCCAAACCATAAAAAAAAAATAAATACCCCCTCAAGCAGCTGCTTGCCACAGAGGTCTTACAGGAGCCTGTCAGTTTATATGCCACAGTAGAAGGTCTGTGAGGATGGCAGGACCTCAGCAGAAAAACGACACATACATCCATGCCTTACCTGGGACTCAAACCCAGGTCCCTTAGATCAGTAGCCAAGCACGCTAACCACTTGGCCACGGGACGGCTAGGAAAAGTAAACGGCATCGGCACTTTTTCACCTTTCAGCCACTGTGGAAGATTTCTTGCACACGTACTGCAGCATATGTGTGGGATCCAGGCTTTGTCCTAGTCCCTGATCTTGCATCCAAAATAAAACTTGTACGCCGCTTTCACTATTGAGTGATGGCCCTTTTCTGGCTTACAAATGTCACTTTCCCACAAATGTAACAAAATGTATCTGCACTATTAAGACAGTTACGAGGCACCACTACTGCTGGATTAAAACTGCAAGGATCACTTGTGTTGTACTTATGACTAAGGGGTAAATGGGAGTCGCTCAAAAGACTTTCTCACCCTATGAGACGTCGCTTACAACTAACAATTGCATCATCTTTTTTCCCACGATGTCATGATTCAACTACATTGCATTAGACAATGATGCATTACCTCTGGGGGTTGTGTGTATGGTGGACTGATGCAATACAACGCAATATGTTGCAATCTGGAGTTTAAAATACAGCAGTGCAAAATGGTTACCCATTTACTCAATGTGGACTGAGTCATTTATACATGACCATGTATGTCTCTCCTAAACAAGAGTCAATCGACAAATTTTATGTCATTTTCGTGTTCAGCACCTTGACATTAGTAAAGATTGACTATTTTCATTTCAAAGTCTTTTTGTGTGTTGCCCAGTGTAATCAAAATTGTTTTTGCATTCAGTCTCCATATTTATTTCTTTTGTTTTTGATAAAATGATATGGGGAAAACGAGGATAGGTAAATGTATGTTAATGGTTGAAAATGGTATAATTAGCTTTTTTCAATGAAAAATTTAGTATTTCAGTTTAAATAGCTGAAAGATCATCTTTAGTAATTGAAGACTTGGAACCTTCAGCTGGTAGGATACCATGATTACAGGTTAGTTATTTTTTTAAGTAAATATTGTAATATTTATTTCAGAGCAATGAGGGTTTAGTTAAATGTAATAAAACTAGTTTAGTAGACAAAAATGATATATTCTTTTTTTATTCGCATTAGCTATCATGTAATGTATTACATTTCTCTTGTGTATAAATTTAAGCATTGGCTAATTGCAGTGTGGTGGTACTGCCACATGGTGGTGAACTAAAGAATATGTGAGAACAAAGGAGATTTCCTCTAGGCTGGTAGTTAATCTCATTCTTATAAATGTATTAATATATTGCAGTTAAGTACCATATTTTATTTTATGTTTGCATTGTCGAATTTGTGAATTGTTTTGCTGAAAGTATTTTTTAAAAGTATAGGGCTTTAAATTTAATGTTCAACACAAAATATTTAAATCACATTGTATAAAATCAATATTTTTTTTGCTTCAGGTGAAAATTAATCCAAGTATTGCTGACATAATTGGAATTTTAAAAGACTTGGTGAAAAACATGATTTTATCATCAAGTGGCATTGAAAGAATTCATAATATCCTAACACAAAAAGAAAATGGAAAGAGTGTATGTATTAATATTTTAGAATACTAGCATTTTTTCTTTTAAAATGATTACTAATAAGATAAATAGATAAGATCTATTTAAAATTGTGTATAAATTCTGTAAAGTGTACATAAAATGTTTTTCGTTTTACATGAAAGTGCATTCACCTATACTTGACTTTGAATTATGACTACACACTAAATGCCATGTTTAGGGTCTGTTCAGGTTTGAAAAAAAATTGAGTGTCATTTTATTGTGCTGTTTTTTTTTTCATATTGTATAATATTCTTCTTCTAGGATAAAAAAAAAAGGAAATGGTCTCAGAATATAAAGTGCAGCTTGCTCTTTATTCATTTGTGAACATTTCGGTTTTTATTTTTCAGGATATGCATGAGAGAAATCTTCTTTCATAAAATATTTAAATTTTATTACATAGTATATGGTGTTGTATAAAATTACTTACGAACAGCTTTGTCTTCTGCCAAATCTTGCCCTTCTGAGATACTTACCTATGGAAATGCTTTTCTATTCCAAATCTCGCCCTTCTGAGATACTTACCAATGGAGATAGGTTTATTCTCTGTTTAAATTTAATCTCTTTCTCTGCTCTCATGCTCTCTCTTCATGATACACAGAGTGTATGCATTGATTTCAGGATGTTCCTCTTCATTTTGAGTACAGAATTCAAGCTAAAAAAAAGAAGAAGAAACAATTATCAGACAGTTGTGTAATTTGATGAATTCATGTGTGTGTGACCTTTGTTCATTCATGGGTGTTGTGATTTGAATGCAATTTTTGGGAAGACTATGCACACACACACACACTTCTCAAGCAGCTATAGAGGCCAACCAGACTGTGCAATTTAGTTCTTCATACATGTATATCCAGAGCTATTACTAGACCTATTCTGTTACTAGTCTCATCAAGAGCTCTAATGAAAGAGTTCTATCATCAACTTATTTACCAAAAGGGCCAAGTCATCAGCATAATCTAAATGAGATGAGAAAATTTCGAATTGTAACGCTCCAAAAGAAATGCTAAATACTTTAAAGTTGGACCTTTTTCCTGATCCCATTAGTTTTATGCTCCGGATAGCTGAGACGGGTGCCAGGCAATAATTGACAAATTGCCAAAAAATAGAATAAGTTAAAATAGGGTTCAAAATGCCAGTGGTTTAATGAGTAAATAGTTAGAATCAAAATTGATTGTCAAAAGGTCTAAATACTGTTAATCTAAATTTGTGTTGCTCAAGAGAAAAAATTGTAAAGACTCAAAAGGTTTAAAATAACAAACAGATTTATTTCCAAAATATCAACTCACCGTGCTACAACATACTCTCTTCTCCTCCTCTCTCACTCTACAACTCCATGCACTAGGCACTCTCTCTCTCTGCTACTGCCTACTGTGACTAGCAAGTCACCGGTTTAAAACAAGAACCAGACACATGTCATGTTGCACGCCGGAAAAGACATTTACATAATATGACGAATGATGTAAGCTATGACGCAAGAGGGGGCGTGTCCTTGTGCACGCGCTTTAGCGGTTGACAGTCGGAAGATCGGAGTTGCGCATGCGCAACTCCTAACTCTTGGAAATGAGCGCTGTGATGCTAAAAAGGAAATAAAAATCCCCAAAACGATAAATATAACGTAAATTAAACAAAACTGGTTAAGGTAAAGCAAAAGTGAACAATGGGGCGTCACAGAATCTCTAGACCATTTAAGGTCAAAATCTTTTCCTTGCAGTGAATTCCTCATAGCGTAATCAATAACCATTGACTTTTTAGATTTTTAGAGAAAGAGAAAAGGAAACAAAATGCAATCTCATTGGTCTTCAGCAGCAAATGTTAAACTAATTGCTACACAACTCTCACACATGTAATTGCACTCAATGTTATTGTAGACTTCATTATGTTAATTAACCTGTCAGGAATATTGTGCAATCTCACAATTAAACAAAACTGGTTAAGGTAAAGCAAAAGTGAACGATGGGGCATCACAGAATCTCTAGACCATTTAAGGTCAAAATCTTTTCCTTGCAGTGAATTCCTCAAAGCATAATCAATAACCATTGACTTTTTAGATTTTTAGAGAAAGAGAAAAGGAGACAAAATGCAATCTCATTGGTCTTCAGCAGCAAATGTTAAACTAATTGCTACACAACTCTCACACATGTAATTGCACTCAATGTTATTGTAGACTTCATTATGTTAATTAACCTGTCAGGAATATTGTGCAATCTCACAATCAAACAAATTATGATGGCAAACAGAATCAAAATCCTTTTTGAAATTTACATAGCAAGTAACCATCAATTTTTGAAATTATAATTGTTTCTCAAGAATCTTATTAATCCTTTAAAGTGGCGTCACGGGCACTGCATCAACTTGGATTCTCAATATTCTTGTTTGTGGTGACCCAGGACGAAGATTATAGTTAGATTATGGCGAGTGCTGGACTTTACTTCTACAGTACTGTTCAGCCCCAACGGTGGATAGTGGTAAACATGGCATCTCCCAATAGATGTAGTACAGTCTCTGAATTGCAGAACACCTGGGTTTTGTCATTCATGATATTAATCCTTAAAGTATCAGGTTTCTGAAATTGGTCTCATTCTGGTAGCCAAGTTAATTTTGAAGTGTTTACAGAAAATAAAATACACAGCTTTAGAACCTCATCCTGAAGTAAATAATGAAGGGAAATACTCATGTTATATACCAAAAGAAAAAATATTTAGCTGTGATTAATAAAATGGCAAAAATTCTAAGAAAACAAAATAATAGTTAAAGTTTTAAACATTTTTTGAAATATTGCAAAATTTTACTGTATTTCTTTCTATTTTTAGTTCAGTAAAAATGAAAAAAAATGTATTTTTTTGCATTTTTTTCCAAATTATTTTATTATTTTAATATAAATAAGTTAATAATATTACCATTAATGCTTAAATCTTCATTTATTTAGTATTTTCTAAATTTTTTAGTGATTTATGCAAATAACACATAATACATATGCTTAGATTTTTGGTGATTGGCAAAACTCTAAGCCTGAGGAGAGTGATATCATAAAAATTTCATTTCAATTTAAAAACAAGATAATTTAAATAAGAACTGAGAAATTAAATATTGAATAAACTCGACTTATTTGGTATACTCTAAGGAATTACCACTTTAACATACGCTAAAAAGTGGTAATTTCTTAGTGTATACCAAATAAGTCGAGTTTATTCAATATTCAATCAATTGTATACTTGTAAAATATACTTTCCATCTATATGGCATTGCCTGCCGCTTGTGACTAGATTACCTGAATAGTGCCTATGTGTGACATAATGGAATATGTACTGTAGGTAGAAATGTTCATATCATCAATTAGAGGAAATCTTGATCTTTTTCCTCTAAAAATTTGAATCGACTTAAAAAGTGGTAATTCCTTAGAACTGAGAAATATGTGTAAAAAAAGAAAAAGGACTGTGGAAAAAATAGAATAAAAATATTCAAAGAATTAGTTTCACTTGAGCACTGAAATTGAGAATGAATTTTTTTAATATAAAGCTGCATAACTACTATGGAAAAGTTTATATTTGAAATTTCCTGAAATATTTCGGTTAAAAATCACAAGATTCTAATGTTAATTAGTGTATTTGGTTAAAATATCATCAAAATTATTGTTAAATAAGTTGTAACTTTTAAAAATTGTGCTTTTAGGGTAATCGCATAATCCTATGATTCTTCCAATATAAGCCATTAGACCTTTGAGTGTCCAGTATGTCTGTATAAGCTCACAGAATTTGAATTGAGAGGCCAAGGACGTATATATCCGTTTTTAATTAAAAAAAATAAATAAAAAAAAAATATATTTTTAAAAATAAAAATTACCGTTTTAAATTTTTTTATATATATATAGCTTATAAAAATATATATAATTCAGGTTTAATAAATAATATTTCCTTTTTTCATTTGATGCATATTTTATTAAACCATGACATAAATAATTTGTTAAAACCATCTGTTGCTATTTCTTAGAAGTGATATAAGGTTTTGCTAATTTGTTTGTTAACATTACTCTATGTTGAAGAAATCCTCTATTTTAAGCTCAGAAGTTTGATTTGAACTATTATCAACAAATTTTCCTTAAAAGTTTCTAAAATTTCCTGATAATTAACAAAATACTACTATTTTTAAAAACTGAAGATTTTGGAAGTAATTTATGATATATGTACCTATTTCTTTGGTATACCACTGTAAAAAGTCTTATTAAAATTAACCTGTTTTTACAATGTTCAAATTTTTTACTTTAATAAAATCAGAATTAAATTCTCTTTAATTTGGTATACAACATGACATATTTCTGTTGATTAGTTATTTATTAAAAATATTCTAAAGTTGATTTGTTTGTTGGACTCTGCAACCAGCCTGGCCTTTTCTCAAGATATAGTACAGAGAAAAAAATTATAAAACAGACGAAATGTTTATTTTAAACAAGAAAATTATTTTTTTTGTTATTCAGAAATAAATAGGCTTTCTATTTATGTGCATTATAATCATTTCTATCTATTAGTGTTTTTTTAAATAAATTTTTATTTGTATTGCCAGATGTACTTTTTTATCACATGACTCTAAAAAAGTCCTATTAAAATAAAACGTTGTCTTTTTTGCTGAATATTTTATTTTCAGAAAATCAAGATTTAAATGCTGATTAATTTGGCATATAACATGCCATAATTCGTTTCATTAGTTATTTGACAAAAAAGTTCTAAATTCAATTTTTTTTTGTCTGAGCATAGGGAGAAAATAGTTTGTCCTCTGAATGGAAACTAGTTTTTCAGGCTGGATATTGGAAGGGTTAAAGATCACTAGCGACTTCATTTTCGATCATTTCAAATTATTCTTTATAATCGCAGTATACATTTGAAAGCAGTAAAACGTGTTCCAGAAACACCAGAGTAAAAAAAGAAGTCTTTGAAATCGAAAGTCTGTAAAATATTGACCGAAAGCATTTGACAAAGTTATGGGATGACGAAACTTCTGGTAGTAATAAAATCAATAACTTACGTTAAAAGTTTAGAAAGCATTACAACTCTGTTACAGCTATATGTTGGTCAACATACAGGAAATTAAAAAAACGATCAATAATCTGGTAAGGCAGAATAAAGGCATAAACTAAATCATCGCTACTTAATTCTATTGCAGTAATTCAACATGTGCATGGTCATCCCGTGGCCGAGTGGTTAGCACGCTTGGCTACTGATCTACGGGACCTGGGTTCAAGCCCCGGGTAAGGCATGGATGTATGTGTTGTTTTTCTGCTGAGGTCCTGCCATCCTCTCAGATCTTTTACTTTGGCATATAAACTGACAGGCTCCTGTCAGACCTCTGTGGCAAGCAGCTGCTTGAGGGGGTATTTATTATTTATTTTTTTATATTTAATTCAACATGTGCATACGATCAACACAGGTTTAAATAAGTTTATTTTTTAACTTTTTCATAATTTTTTCAAGCAGGGTTGAATTGTTTTACCTCTGAGCGGCACTTTTTTGCACACCATGGGCTAAATGGCCAGGTCACAAGGACCCCGAAGGCTCAGAGAAGGTTGGGGGAGGGGACCCACTGGAATGGCTGTTGGGAAACAGATGGTAGCCTCCCGTTAAGGCCATTCAGCGTGTTCTTTAATGTGCACAGGGTATGGCTCTCCCACACACGGGGCCACGGCTTAACGTCCCATCCGACGGACGGCGGCCTTTCCAAGCCCATCGGTGTCCCCTACTGACCATGGGCAGGGCGGGGAGTTTTGCGGAGATAAATCTCAATGCTGACCCAGCTGGGACTCGGACCTGGGAACTACAGATTATGAGCCTGGCGCGCTACCGACTGAGCCACCCCCGCCCCTTTTTTTGTTTCAAGCAGAATCAACAGGAAAAAATATATATCATAGACTGAAATGTTATTTTCTAAGATTTGATTAGAAACAGTTAAAAGAAATGCCAATTTCTGTAGAACAAAAATTAATTTACATTCTTGCACTACAAAACAGTAGATTGACTGGTGGCTTCCAGAATCAGAAAAGTGAGAACGGTAACCCAACGACAGCCTGTTAAGGGTTAAGAGTTAAGATTTAGTCTATGCAACCCCTACTACATCTGAACCCACATTGTCGATCCAAAACTTTTTAAACAACCAAAGTTTTAATTCTGTTAAGAACAATAATGGGCAGAACTTTCTTGGAACAGATAGTGTCTCCTTTCTTTAAAATACAGATTATAATAACTCTAGTAAAATCATTAGGGAAAATCCCTTTTTCTTAGAAAATATTCAACACTACAGTCAGCCATTTAACAGCAGAATCATTACCAGCTCTAAGCATTTCAGCTGTGATTTCATCTACCTTTGGAGATATGTAGTTTTAATTTAGAGATAGCCATAGTAACTTCAGATCATGAAATAGGGCCATTGTTAAAGCCAGTAATAGAGCCATGATCATTATGAACAATGGGAATAGAACTAACCACATTTTTCAGGACATCTCCAAAATAATCAGCTCATTTTCCCATGACAAAAACTACATTTTCAATAACCTTTTCATCCTAATCCCTTAAATACCTGTATGCCATTTTGTTTTCTCCTACCTAAAATACACTTGCCCTCAAAAGTTAAGCAACAAACACAAAAACATGAATTATGAATAAGTCTTTTGTTATATTTCAATGAAATATACAGGTGAAGTCCACAAACATATATCTAATTAATACTTGAAAAACAAATGAATTTTCATGGATATTTAATGAGATATTCAATTAGAAAATTATTGCCTGAAAATGGGATGTAAAAGTTCATTGGGTTGATTGGATTGTTTTACCTCTGAGAGGCACTTTTTTGCACACAATGGGCTAAATTGCCAGGCCACAAGAACCCTGAAGGTTCAGAGAAGGTTGGAGAGGGGACCCACGGGAACAACTGTTGGGAGACAGATGGTAGACTCCCGTTAAGGCCATCTAGCATGTTCTTTAACGTACACAGGGTATGGCTTTCCCACACACATGGCCATGGCTTAACATCCCATCCAACAGATAGCAGCCTTTCCAAGCCCATTGGTGTCTCCTACTGACTATGGGCAGGGTGGAGAGTTTTGTGGAGATAAATCTCAACACTGACCCAATTGGGACTTGAACCTAGGAACTGTAGATTATGAGCCTGGCATGCTACCAACTGAGCCACTCCCGTGCCAAAAGTTCAATGATACGATTTTATATGGTGTGTGATCATCTTGGACAGTGATAAAGGCTGTACAATGACTCATCATGCTGCAAATCATTTGAAGGAGTAATTGCCATTCTTGCATGAGTACAGATTACAGCTCCTGTATAGTCCTAAGGAGGTGGATTGTGACTGGCAGTGCATTGTTCTAGAGCAGGGGTTCTCAATATGGAGTACGCGGTAAAATTTTTTGGGGTACGCTGTGAGAGCTCAAAAGTTGCTAGATCTAGTAACAAAGTCACTAAATTGACATTTTTGCACAGCAGTGTTGCCATTTTTTGTGTTTATCGATATATGTAATTTATGAATACAAAATTTAATGTGTATATATATATATGTTTTACTTTATTCCCATTGTTATACTATAACTATGGTTTTATCTATCTATACAAAGTGTATGCCATTTACATACACATTTCCAGTGGGTACCTGAAGCATAAAAGGTTGAAAACCACTGTTCTAGAGCATCCCAAACGTGTTCTGTTGGATTTAGGCTACATGATCAGAAAGGCCAGTCCATGTGGCTTATGGTTTCGCTTTCAAGGTATTGGTTCATCAAGTGAGCATTATCATCCATTAACATGGAATCAGGACACATTACTGCAAGAAATGGGCAAACATAAGGTTCAAGTATCTCATTTGGGAAGACATGAAGGTCTGTGCGGCCATTGAGAGCAATGTCTGCCCCCACACATGCCATCAACTCTAAAACTGGCTCACAGATGTTAATAGGATGATATCAGATTCCAGGCTGTCTCCACACCAATAGTCATCAGGAATCAGTTTGCAGACTAAATTGGAATTCGTTGGTGAACAGAACATTGTGCCATTGATATTGAATCCAGTTGTAGTGTTGTCGAGACCAATTCATTTGGGCTCTGTGCTGGCCAGACATCAAAGGGGCACACACAACTGGTTGTCTTGCATAAAAATGATGAGCATAAAGCCTTCTGGACACAGTTTGCCAGGATACAGCCCATTCTGTGGATGCAGCAAGGCCAAAAGTGAGCTGGCATGCCATATGGGTTTTATTGCACCTTGCTTTAGGAACAGGTAACTGTCATCCCTAGTTAATGTGACCCTTGGGCATCAGGAATAGGTCTTCTATTGATTCCAGGAATAGGTTTGGTTTGCTTGAAATCTATTCTGAAGGCATCTTACAATGCCATGATTCACATTTAGCCATCTGGCTTCCTCATACTGACATTGTCTGACCTCAAGCCTCACGATTACTCACCACCCCATTTTTTCACTCAAAAGATTTCTACCTGTCATTATCTAACGATTGGCTATCTTGGATATCATATGTCAAGACTCTAACATGAACTGATGTGCATGTACAAATGAGGTGTTTTTTTACTAACCTTTTTTGCATGCACAACAGTGTTTAATGCAAATTTCATGTCCAGATTTGAGCTCATTGTCTTTTTTTTTATGTGAAAAATATGACTTTTGTTATTTATTGCCAATTATTACACCAGATATACTTATTTTTGAATTTGTTGCTTAACTTTTGAGTACCAGTGTATTAATCATCTGATACAACCCTTTGTTGATGTGTTCTCTAGCAGCTTTCTCTGCTCTCTCAGCCAGGCTATCAAGCCAAAGATCAGGCTATCAGCTTTCAACTTATCATTTACATTATTGTTAAGTTCTCTATAATGTCGTATGTTAATATCTATAGAGTGTTGATTCAACTCTGACCTGTAGTCCTTCTTTCAGAAATAAGCCGTATATCTTTATCACCCAAATAACTCTGCCTCCTGTACTCCATTTTACATGAAACAGTACCACTGGTTTCAAAAGTAGCATAATTAAACTGGTCCCATTCATCCTCAATCTCAGTAGTAAATGAAAAATGATTGTCATAATGACTAAGTAACTTATTGTGGTAAGCTTCGGCTGTCAGATTTTTCTTAGCTTCAGTGTTAAAAGTAATACTTTCAAACCTAAGATATTTTTAATCCACTCTACAATTACAAAGTATTTTACCACCATTATGCTGTTGAGTATGATTATGTTCATGAGTACAGAGGAAAAAATTGTCTTGAGCAGGGTGAGATCTGAACCCATGACCTCCTGATAATATGTCAAGTGTTCTGACCACTGAGCTACCAGCTCCTGATCAGTCTTTCCTCTGTTTTAGATGTTAAGCCCATGCCATAGGCTGATTATCATAGAGCTGTTTTGACCACAGTTGAAGACTCCATTCAAAGAGCTCTTCCATGCAGGTGCATAAGACCAACTACATTCCTGGCATGACTTTGCCTTGCATTTTTTAATTTTATTTTGAGCAGATCTCATTAACAGGCCCACTGGCTCTTTTGGTGTGAATTATTAGTTACCTTCAGTCACATTTTTTATCTACAGCACTGTAGAATTACAAGGTATTTAACCACTATTATGCTGTTGAAATATGATGATGTCCATGGGGATACAGGAAAAATTGTCTTGATCCAGGTGGGATGCAAACCCATATGACTTCCTGATAACATGTCAAGTGCTCTGACCATTAAGACAATTTTTCCTCTGTAGCCATGGATATCATCATACTTGAACAATGTAATAATAGTTTAATACCTTGTAATTGTTACAATTTTTTTAGGTTTATTCACAAGACACTTTTAAACCTTTTTGCGTGTCCAAATTGGGTTTACTGTTTTAATTTTTTCAATTTTAGTGATGCATTAGTGCAAGATGTTAAATTTAATTTTTTTAACTGTTTTAATCAAATGCTGAAAATAACATTTCAGTCAATTATATATATTTTTTGCCTGTTGATTCCGCTAGAAAAAAGTATGATAAAGTTTAAAAATAAATCTGTTTGAACCTAATAGTGATTGTACATGGATGCTGTGTATCACTGTAAATAGCATCAAATAGCCATGATTTAGTTTATGCATTTATTTTGCTGTACTGTACCTATATTATCAGTTTTAATTTCCTGTATTCTGACCTACTTTTTCCTATAGCAGATTTGTAACGCTTTCTAACCTTTTAGTGTAAGATATTGATTTTCTTACTACCAGAAGTTGCAACATCTGGGATCTATGCACATCACTTTCAGTCAATATTTTAGAAGACTTCTTTTTTAAATGCTTTTTGCACTACAATGCTTTCGAAATAATATTTTATATATATTTTATTGTTTCTGAAATGTTTGCTGCAATTATAAAGCATAATTGATTTGAAATGATTGAAAACATAAAGGCTAGTGATCTCTAATGGCTGATATCAGAAGAATTGTAGATGTAAGCAATTAGTCCAAAGCATAATTTTTAAAAGATAGGACTTGTTTTGGCGATACTTTTTATTATATTTAACCATATATATTAATTAACATTTAGAAATAGCAATTTTTAATCAAAATTGAAAACTTTTCCGTTGCAGTTTGCACTTTATACTAAAATGATTAATTCTCGGTTTTGCAGTTTTTGTTTAACTTTAAATGCTTCAAAATATTTTTATTAAAATTTTTTATAGTTGTTTAACTATTTTTAGATATGTTTTTCAGTTTTTATTTAAATTATCATGTTTTAGAGCAAAGTTGAATTTTTTTATGACACTACTTTCTCTAGGCTTAATTTGTCAGTGGCCCCTAAAATAATAAAAGAATTTGAAGAAAAAAAGCCAAAAACAGTTGTTTTTTAAAATTTTAATGCTGTTAAAATGGAAAAATTACAGTAAAATTTTTGCAGTATTTAAAAAAAAGCTTGAAAATTTTACTTTTTTTTCGAATATTTTGCCATTTTATTAACCACAATTAAGCGTTTTTTTTTTTTGGTGTATAACATGATGTTTTTCCTTTATTAGTTACTTCAAGATGAGGCTCTGAATTTGTGTATTTTACTTTTTGAAAATACTTCAAAATGAACTTGGCCACCAGATGAGACCAATTTCAGAAACCTGACACTTTAAGAGTTAACAAGAACCAAACAAGCTCACTTGCTGTTAATTAGTACATAATCAATCGTAGTGCTATGCATATACTTAGTTGTAGGAGATGTTTCCCATTGCTATTGCAACTGCCTATGTCAAAACAACCCATCATGCCTATTCATAGATCAGAGTCAGTGCAAATTTTAGCATTTGAAGTTACCCCAGCACAAGAGTAATATCACCTTTTTTGATAGAATTAAAAATTTCCTGCAACTCTTCATAAAACTTATCTTTCTCATTCTCAGCTGAGTTCTCAGTAGGAGCATAGCAACATATAACATTCAGTCTTTAATTCCTGTTTTAAATTTAGCTGTAATAAATATTTCATTAATACATGCATATCCCAAAAGAGCAACATTGGCATTCTTGCTGAGAAGTATACCAGTTTCACCTTGTGGGAGTTTGCCATCTTCACATCCTGGAAAGGCAAATTTAAGGTTTTTTTGGGTATTTGATCTTTACCTGTCCTTCTGGTCTCTTGCAGGCCTAAAGTGTCCATGCTATACTGCCAGAATTTTTGTGTGTGGATATCCTGATAATATTCTCTGTTAAGAGTCCTCACATTCCAAGTTGCTCTGCATAAAAATGATTAGTAGGGTATTTTTTTTTTATAAAATTAGATTTATTGAAGGAGGTATGACCAATATCAAACGCTTCCTAATTACAGACATATGGGGTAAAGATCTGTTTCCTGTTTACTGGGACTGAAGCTATCATGCTGGTATGAACTCAGACAAGTAATGGAGTTCTTTACCATCAAAATCCATCCCATCTCTTTGAGTGCCAAAAATTAAGTGTCGAGACATTACTCCAGTTTAGGTTTGGTAATGCAGGAATTAGTTTAAATGGTTCATGTACCTGCAATGGCTTCTGATGAAAAAATCTGAAAAACTGAATGAAAAAATCCAAAATCAAAATCATAACCATGGGTAGACCATGGAGCCCAATGGGATAGATTAAGGTGGTCAGCATTGAGATCCTGTGAAACTGATTACTCCTGAGAAGGAGTGAAAACAAAGAGGAAAAATATAAATAAATAAAAAAAAATTAAAAAAAACCTATCTTCCTATATGACCCTAAAAATTGGAAAGTAAACCTAAAGCATATCGATGATGCAATGAGTCACTGAGTTCATATTCATTTCAATGGAAGATAGGGCATCAGCAGTCTTGTTGTGTAGATAAATCGGCATCCTATCATCCTTTGAAGTGAATACGAACTCAGTGACTGATTGCACCATTGATATGCTTTAGGTTGATTTTCTACTTTTTAGGGCCATATAGAAAGAAATGAAAGGTTATCTTTCACCCTGTAGATACAGTCAAATGCACAGTAGGAAGACAGGTGTTTTCAAAATTTTTTGATTTGTTTATATTTTTTGTCACTAAAAATATCTACCTTCAATAACTTACATTTGATATATGACTCATAACATCGATCATATTTTTCCTCCCTTTTGGAGTCATGTTTGAGGTAGCCCATGACATTGGAGACGTCACAAGCTTTAATTTTAGATATGACTCATTAAAGTCAAACCCCATGAAAATCTGCCCCCACCTTTATCAGGGGGAATAGTGGGGAAAAATTCAAAATATTGATGACAGTTATTATATGAGCTTTCATTCGACACATAGCTCGTAACAGTAGGCCATCGCATTTGGAAGATATAGTAGAACGACTTTCACATTTCCTGTTTTTTAGGAGGGGGGAAGCATGGGAGGTCAATTTTTTATAGCCAGTGACCCCCCCTACATCACAAGCTTTCATTTGACACATAGCTTGTTACTTTCCTGTAATTTTTTAACACTATATCTCCTATATTCAGTAGATATAGGGGAACAATCATTTTCATATTTTCCCCCTTTTTATGAAAAAATCAGAAAAACTGAAAAAATCCAAAATTAAAATCATAACCATGTGTTGACTATGTAGCCCATGGGATAGATTAAAGTGGTCAGCATTGAGACCCTGTGAAACTGATTACTCCTGAGAAGGAGTGAAAACATGGAAAACATGGAAATGAACGTTTGACTGTGACATCAAATGCCCTGTAGAACTTAAAGATTAGTTAACTGTAATGTATTTAAATTCCAAAGAAATGTTTTATATTGCAGTTTTTATCTCGTTTTCTTTGAAAGCGAGATAATAGTTTTGCTTTGTTGTCTGTCTGTCTGCCGTAGACAACGAACTTTTTTTTGTTTACAGAGATAAATTAAAAATTATTTTTTGTGTTGGATAGGTATTGACGAAATATTAAGATATACATTTTCCGAATCTCTCTAAAGCTATAATTACGCCCTCTAGTGGTGAAAAAATTTGAAATTTCCAAAATTTCAAACAAATGTTGCAGACGATGTATTTATGTTAGAAATTTGAAATTTTGATGGTGGAATGTGAAGGTCACGAAGTTTTCATTGCCAACAATGATGAGTTGACCCTTTAGACCCAGAGGAGATGGGAAAATACACCTTTTTAGTTTTAGCAGATAATTGTTTTGGATGCTATGTTGCAGTTCAGAATCTTTTATTTATATGCAATGTTTTGAATTGATGAACGTATCAGAAGTAGTGTATTAAATATTGTATTTAAGCTCAAATAATTGGTGTAGCCATACAACTTTTTTTTTCGAAGATTGGCATTCAGATAGGTCAGCAAGGAAAAAGCCACCATCAAAAGACTACTATTTCATTTGGAGGTATAAAACATCATAATTACTTGGAAGGTGACATTTTTTCATTGTTACATTATCACTAACCAATTTTCTTTAAAGTCCCAAAGTACCATGAAACGTAAAGTATTTTACAAAACTTTTTTTAATATTTATAACACAAGGAACATATTTTCAATTTAACTGATAAACCTTTCAGGTGTGCTCATGTATTTTAATTTCTGGGTGATGATCCTTGATTTATGTAGATTATTTACTATTTATCCTTTTCTGCTGATGTCTTATTAATATAATTATTACTATTACATTGAGCAGATTAATAATATTAGAAGATCTAAAGTATATTCTTGCATATTCTAGCCTTTTTGTACTGCTGTTAAAGATCATGAAGAGAATAGAATTATGGAAAATGCTATAACAGCTGGTCTAAATTATTTTGTGAAGGAAATAAACAGCTATTTGGAAAACTGGCAACCTTTCTGTCACCTTTGGGAAACTGATGAAAATGCCTTTATACAAGGTTTTAAAGAAAGTAATGCACCAGCTGAAGAATTTGATGTTGATATAACAAGGTTAGATTGTTTTCTAAAAATATTTTAGGGATTGTAAAATGTAAATTTAAATTATTTGAATAATGTAATACAAATATGAAGTGTTAAAGTTATTGAAATAATATCTCCAAAATCCAATTTTTAAACAACAGTTGTTTACTATTTACACAGTGCATTTCATATTACTTCATAGCACAATTTTAATGGTCACATAAAAACAAGCAAAAACATTCTGATTCTGTTTTTAAAAAAATTAAAACGATAGTTTGCTATTTTTATGTTTTTAAGCTGAAAACTCCTTATTATGATAACAAAACTTAAGTAGAGCTTCACAATGCAGTAATTAAAATTATCTTTAATTCTCCATGACTGCTAAATGTTTTTAAAGCACTCCAACAAATATTTATGCTATTAGTATCTAAAGTAATGAATGAGATTTAACATACCATAGAGATGACAAGGGAGAGGATCTTCATAGATGACAGTTGATAGCAAAGGAAAAATTCATTTTATAAAGTCCTTGCTGGCAAGTAATTATATGTAACAGCCAATTCAAAGTGGAGAAGGTGATGAGAAATACTAATGGGTTGCCTAAAGTGAAGTTTTCTTCTGCTAATCGAAGTTTTGTGACTGCAGTGGGGTTCATAATAACTGATCCTACTTAGGTAGCATAGAGTACTTATACACGTTAAAATCCACGATATTCATTTCATGCCCTTACTATGGGTACATCATCAGATGGTAGTGAGCAGCCTTAGGCATTGCACTAGGAGCAGTTGTTTGTTGGGTGTGGGAGAGCAGTGGGGTGCAATAAATTGCAATGTCATTGGCATTTATTGCCATCACCCTCCCAACCACTTTGAGTTCAGAGTGGAGATTGGAATTATAATGAATGTGATAATTAATTGGGATTATAATGAGTGTGATAATTGTGTGGCTAATTTAACATATTGTTAGTTATCTGTTATGGGGGATTTATAATAAATATGTTAATGATGGAATCAATATTGGTTGGATGTATGTGTATAGCATAGAAGTCAATTATCATTTTGGTAGGGGTAGGGATTGCATTAGGAAATGGGGAGGGTTATTATCCTCTACATCACTGTTACTGATTCCTAGTATAAATTTATGTTAGTTTACATATTTAAAGGAGGCCCGGGGACATGTACATGATAGAAGGTGGAAATGGTGATCAGAGGTAAGTATGGAGAGGCCTGGTTAGGGAAGCGTCGTATCTCTGAGGGGTAGCTGATATCCTCTAAGGATCAAACGTCAAGCTTGGGGAAGTGGGACAATGTCTGTGTTGCAGAGTTCAATTAATTTTATGTTAATAAGGATGTTTTTTGTGATGGTGAGTTGGAATTTAGTAGGCAGGGATATTATGATTTTTTTCTGTGAAAATCTGTGGATAGATTGTTTTCAGTGATTACTTGAGATAGAGATAGCACGGTTTTTTGTAGTTTATTTAAGATGTTATATTTATGTCCTTTAAATTGGGCATTTAATGGGCATGAGGTTTTCCCTGTGCATTTGTTTTTAGGGAAGATTTTTCCTGTGTGGGTTTTTGAGTTGAATATAATACACCCCTTCAGAACTGGGTATATGATCATGAATCGTTTCAAACAAGTTGAGATGTTGTGCATGACATTTTAATGCGGACTTTATAATGTAAAGGTTTCAGGGTATTTTTACCAGAGTATGCAAAATTATTATTGATGTATGGTTGGGCTGTTTGTATTATGTATTTTTCCATTTCTTTATTTGTTGGAGTTGGGGAGTTTTGGGACTGTTTGCATTTGATTAATTTATGAACTTTGCTGATGGTGTGTGATGAGTATTTGGCTTGTTCAGCAAGTTAAAAAATATATTTGCTTTCATTGTTTAGTGCTTCTTTTGTATTGCAGTATTTATAGGCTTTTGTAAAGTGTGAGTAGAAGGTTGATAATTTGTAGTTGTTTAGGTGGGCAAAGGTGCTAGGTATTATGTTAGGAATAAATGTAGGCTTTCTGCACATGGATAGTTTAGTTGAGGTAGAGTGCAAGTTAATGTCTAATATTGATTGGTGTCTGTTTTGTTCCCTTTGATGTGTAAATGATGGTTGGGAGGGGGGGGGGGCTGCATTAAATTCGGATAGCAATTTACTTAATTCTGCTTTGTAGTGTTTCCAGATAATTAAAATGTCATTGATATAGCATGCATAAAGCAAGGGGTGGATTTTGATGTCTGTAGAGAACTGTGGATTCTACATGATGGAGAATGGCTTTCGCTTTCAAACCAGACCCCCTCTGGTTTGAAAGCGAAAGCCATTCTCCATGGGGGGGGGGGGGGGGCATTGAACGAAGATCCTGCTGTTGGCTTGAAATCAGTTACTCCTACTGGATAGGTCAAAGGCCTCCCTGTGTACTAAAATACTCCAGTGCCATGAGTCTGGCCACTTCAAGCCATTTGGCTTTAAGTCGCATACTTACATATTGCTGACCCCACAGCAGTCGCAAAACTTCAATCTAAAGCACTTTAAAGCTTGTGCTGCCACAACCTTGAAATCTGATTTATTAAGCCTTCATATATGACCATAGACTCCGTATTTAGTACTACAAAAGAAATTAAAGTTTTTAAAAATATTTAGGTTTGAACTAACTTTTTTATTTATATATACACACACATATATATATAATTTTTAAATAAACATTTCAAATCTCCTAAATAATGCCAGTTTTTTTAATTTATTCCTCAACTCAATGCATCAAAAAATAAAAAGTTTTTAGCTCAAACTGCCATTAGTGTAAGAGATGGGATTGCTGTGGACTAAGTTTCCTCTCCTACACCCCCCCCCCCTCTAGCTGACAGAGAGCTCCAGAAGGTTAATTGATTTATTTACTAAATATCTAACTATATGTGTTCTCTTTGCCTGCTAGGCTTGTAATCTTCAGTTCCCAGGTTCGAGTCTCCCTCTCCCCCTGGGCCAGCATTGAGATTTATCTCTGCAAAACTCCCCGCCTTTCCCATGTTCAGTAGGGGACACTGATGGGCTTGGAAAGGCTGCCATTTATCGAATGGGATGTTAAACTGTGGCTCCATAAGCAGGAGAACCATACCCTGTGCATGTTAAAAGAACACTGGATGGCCTTGATGGGAGGCTATCATCTGTTTCCCAACAGCTGTCCAGTAGGTCCCCTCGCCCCAACCTTCTCTGAGCCCTCAGGGTCCATGTGACCTGGCCATTTAGACCATTGTGTGCAAAAAAGTGCTGCTCAGAGGTAAAACAACCCATATGTGTTCTTAATAAAACAAAGTTAGATGCCAAGGTAACATTTTTTTTTATTGGAGGATTTCAGTGATTTGCATGAAAATACAGCTGTATTTTTGCTTCATTTTAATATATTTTATGATTAAAATATTTTAGAGTTTCTAAATTATTTTATCTATTATCAGATATTTTTAACAAAAGGAATATGAAGAAAAATCTATATTTTTTATCATGTGATCAGCAGTGTCATAGGAATATGTCAGTGATCGACAACATCAGAGGAGCATGGTGTGATATCAATCAGCAAACTCTGGTTTCATTTTAAAAGTTTTAGCATGTGCATCTTAGGTTGTACAGATTGAATTTCATATTGCAGTCAGAAAGTACCAAAGTGTTTTATTTTTGCATTTTGTTTTGCTGATGAAAAGGATTAATTAAGAATTAATAAAGTATTTTCAAGCTAGTGCAATGGATAATTTACATAAAGTTGAACCAGAAAATCTTGAATTTTTTTATAAACATTTCATGGACTCTATTAGTGATTCAAAAGAATTTCTTGGTTTCTCATATTCTGAGCATAATATTACAAATTTAAATCTTTAAGATATTGAACAGCACTTTTTAGATTCTGAGGAAAAAGAGGAATTCTTGGGTTTTTCTGACCCCTCAAATGAAAGTCCCAGTGATCCTGAGGAAGAGACTGATGTAAGCAATGATTGCATTATGAGAAAGGTTGAGGCTACATTTGCAGATTGCTCTGCTATGCCAATATGGCATGATTCTACAGGTAGCCCTGGCAAAAAGGTGATCCCTGAAATAGATTTCATTTGTTGCTGCAGTATCTACATTTGAGTGACAATAGCATTGTCACACCAAAAAAAGCGAACTTGGCTATGACCCTTTAGCCAAACTAGGCCAGCTGTTTCCTGACATTATAAAACACTTAAAAACAGCTTACTTCCCAAACAGAGAAATATGCATTGATGAAGCAATAGTTGGCTATAAAAGCAGAATATTTTTCAGAGTCTATAATCCACTGAAACCAGTAAAACTTGGCATAAAATTATATGTTCTGTGCAATAGCAAAAATGGATATACTTGGAATGTCCTTGTCAATATTGGCAAAGGAACTGTTCAGGCACAAGCCATAAATATTGGTCATGCACATGCAGTTGCTATAAACTTGAACAGTTTGCTCAACAAGGGATATCATGTATATATGGATCATGACTAATGATCCATATATACATGATATTTTTTCGTACAGTTCTTAGTACTAAGAACTGTATGAAAAAAAAAAATACTAATGTCAAACAGGATTGGCCTTCTTAGAGAGCATTTAGGAGAAAAATCGAAAAAGGGACAGGTGATTTCATTCCTAAAAAGTTTCCTTTTAGTTTGAAGTGGCATTATAAGAGGGATGTTATCATACTCTCTGAAATGACAGAGGTTAAATGAAGAAGAAGAAGACAGATACTCCTGAAGAAGCAGTAGTGCAGACTGTTTACAAATACAAATCCAAGTATGTTTTGGACTAAATGCTGAAATGGGAGAGGTTGACCATAATGACCAGTTTTTGCAGTACTACCCTATAAAGCAGAAGTGCATGAAATGGTGGAAAAAGTTTTTTTTGTTCATATAGTCAATATGGTTATTGTTAATGCATATCTTTTGTTCAAAGAAACAAACCCAAAAGTTAGCCATTACCAATTTAGGATTATTTTGGTCACAGAGCTTCTTGAAGAAGGCACCTGTACATAAGTATCTGAAACACCATCTCAAGACATTCCACACTCAACATTCAGCTTAACTGGTCAGCATTTTTCTAGAAAACTCCCCAAATCACTTATCAGTCTCAATCAGAAGCCATTCAAATAAGAATCATCAGCCATGCAGAAGATGTGTTGTGTGTTCAACAGTAAGGGTCAGAACACAAAGTTCTTTATGAATGCAAATAATGTAGAGTGGCTTTGTGCAAAAGTGGATCATGTTTCAAAGCATTCCCACATTATATATATATATAAATTTGTTTTGAATTCATACATTTCTAATTATTATTTTGGTGTATTAGTTTTTAAAAAATAAATTGCTAGTTGCATTGATGAAACCTTTTTTTACTACATCATCCTGAAAACTTCCTATTAAAATTAAAAAATTTCATTTATTTGTTACATTTTTTATTTTATAAAATTCGGAATTAAATTCTGTTTAATTTGGCATATAACATGGATTATTTATGTTGATTAATTATTTTTAAAAATTTCTGAAGTTGATGTTTAGTTGACTAGCCACAACTAGTGAAAAATCCTAGACATTTCTCAAAGTATAGCACTGAGGAAAATTTTCGAAAAAGAGAATAATTTTCTTGATTTAAGTTAAAATTTACTTTTCTGTTTTCAGAAATAAGTAGCCTTTCTATTGATATGCACTATAGTTATTTTTGTCTATTGGTTTCTTTAAAATGAATTTTTATTTGCATTGCCAGATGCATTTTTTTTTACTACAGGCCTCCATAAAAGCCCTATTAAAAAGAAACTAGTTATCTTTTTTGTTAAATATTTTAATTTCAGAAAAATCCAGAATTAAATGATGATTAATTGCAACATGCCATAATTCCTTTCATTGGTTATTTAGCAAAAAAGTTCTAAAGTCCCCCCTTTTTTTGGACTGAACTCAGTTGAAAAAAAGCCTGGCCACAGAATCTGATTCAATTTTTCTGGCCTGGCAGGGTAACTTTAAGCAATCAACCGCAACTCATCAGTATACCTCATGACCTTTTCCATTTTGAATCTGCTGTGACTCATTACTGCAATTACTGCAATTTGCTGGCAAGGGCTTTATAAAATTAACCTGCCACTCACTATTAACTTTCATCTATGAAAATCCTCTCACTTGTTCCCTCTATGGTTAGTTAAATCTCATTAATTACTTTTGATACTAGGTAGTATAGATATTTTGTTGAAGTGCTTTAAAACATTTAATAGTGATGTATAGAATTAAAAATATTAATTTAATTTCCTTATGTTAATATAATTTCCCAAATTGTTTATAAAATAAGTGTATTGAAAAGTATCTGACACTACCATATTAACAGTTCTAAGTATTTTTGGCATAAAATTCTTTATAGTTGCTAGTTTTCATAATAAATATTGCAGCATTAACATACATAATATGTTGCATTTATTACTGCTTCTTATGGAAAAGACTGCTTTTCTACCTCTGGAAGAAATTCACAGGTATATGTTTGTAGATTAACTTTTCTGAAGATAGTGCTACAGTTCATATTTCATTCGCAGCTGAAATTTAGTTTGCTGTCAAGAACTGTTAAAAATTAACTTTAAAAAAAAAACAGAGGACAATGACCTATTTTAAAAGTACATGGCTGAAATAATACAGATAAGAGTGACTTTCGTGTTAATTGTTACAAATCAAGAGTTAACAGATGGTAGAATTTTAGTCATTGTTCAATACACTTTCTGCACATTTCAGCAAAATGGCAGCATTGTAGTAATTTACAACAGGCCCATCCAACTGAAACTTGGTAAAAAAAGTGGGTTCAGGTCTGACCAGGTTGATGACAATTTTCCTCTCTATTTATCTAACATACTGCCAACAGATGTTTATCTGTAAGATCCTATTATTTAAACAATAATGCTTATGCTTTATATTCGGCATGTTGGCTTTAAAAAAATCCATGCCACTTGACACTTGATGTCGGCTGGCTGTGTGCAGTGAACTGGAAAGAAGTACATTCTGGACCTGTGTCTTCAATTAGAGTGAAATACATTTCCAATGACTAATTCTATGGTATAATGCTTAAAGCCATTAATAGAGGATGATTGTTCGGCGGTTGGTAGCTCAGCAGTCAGAGCTCATGACATGTTATTAGGAGATCATAAGTTCAGGTCCCACCCGGCTGATGACAATTTTTTTCTATATTTATCTAAGCTACTAGGAAACAGACTATATTCTTAGAGCTTTAGGAAAAATTCTCTGCTTAAAAATGAAAATATATATTTCTAATGAATAATTAATTGGGAAAAAACTTTATGGAATCAAGAAAATATCTTGATTATGGAACAAAAATATACACTTTTAATGAGTGCTCTGAATTGACAGAATCAGTTAGTTGTGCATCTAAAAATGTTTGATCAAAAATTTGGAAGAAATGAGCCAGATTCAGTATATTAATTATTTATTTTAAGACTTGCAAGATCTTTTGTAATGAGCTGCAGGCTAGATGGGCCTGACTTACAACACAGATATAATGATATCTAAATCTAAATCATAATCTAATCTAATCTAATAATAACATCTAAATCATAATTTGATGTCAGCAGTATAGGGATTTTCAATTTGAAATCGAAATGTTTTACTGTGATGACTATCATAATTACTTACTTTGTTATTTATTTGTGAATTTGCCAAAACAGGTGTTACATAATTCTCCCAAACCCAAGAGATAATATGAAAAAAGTACATCAAGCTTTCACCATATTTCCTTAATCATAACAAATTATGTATCAAACAAGATTTGTGATGAGTGAAATAGGTTAAAAAAACATATATAACAAAAGTCTCCCATCTCTTCTTTTAAAAAAAAAATCTATATATATATATTTTTTTTCTCCAACCAGGGGTCAGTGGGATAACAAAATGGATATTGATTTGGGTTCAAATTAAAATAATGGGCCATAATATAATTTTTTATTGAGGAATAAAAAATTATATATTGAAGATATAAAATTTATTATTTAGCTAACAAAATTTTCTCAGGAATGAAATAAGCTATAGCCTTTAGATGCAGTTGATAACATTCTTATAGTGGTATCGATTCAAACTAATTTAGAGATACACTTATTGATTATTTAAGTAAAATTAGATAGGGAATTCAAGAGTTTTATTATTAATAACATTCTTTAACAACACTGACAAGTGAATTTGTTTGATGACAGAATTCTGAGTTTGTTATACAGAAAACTTTGTAATTATGTAAAAAAATTGCCCGAAATGGGCTGAAGACTGATAATAGGTGGGGGGGAAATGTAGGCTGTGCATGAACTGCCTATCTTGCCTTGGGCCATGTATGGTCATATCCTTTGCACCATTATATTGCATCACTGTCAGAGGTATTATAGCAAATGAATACAACTAATGATGTGGGAAGTAACTATTAAGTATTTTTCTACAGTATTTCTTTTTTGGATATAAGTTTGGACAGTGTAAGAATAAATGATATGCTTTCAATAATAGGAATCACACTCAGCATTAACTAATTTAGCTAAGTTGGTGTTACTGTTAAGGAAAGAATAATATTATAAGGATGCCATAAATTTTGAGTTAATTCAGGAGTATATGGGAAAAACTATTGTATATTGTTTATTGTTAATTTGGACAATTATAGACTGAAAATTTTGATGCAGTTTTTACATTTTTAATATTTCATTTATGAAAGGTGTAATTTTCTTCATTGCTTGTTTTAAAGATTTGACCTGTTTCGTTTTTAATACTGTTTTGTAGAGTAAAATTTCAATACTCATTTAAAAAACATCCAAAAAAAAAATAATAATAATGTATTGCATTAATGATGTATGCACAGGGTAAGTTTATGATCCTGAAATGGTTGCTTGAAATGGCCCTGTCCTTCAGTGGAATGAGTGAGCTTAGCTGAGGGATTGGCAAAATAAAACCCACATGAGCATTTTGTGTGACCTGCAAAAGTTTTGTAAGATTGAAAACCATAAAACTTAACATAAAATGTAAAGTAAATTCGAGTTTTAAAAGTAATTTTTTCCCTGATAATATAACTTCATAGGAAACGATTTTTTGTTCCTTGTTGCCATGTAGTGCAATGCAAATGATCCAATATAGGAAAAAATTGTACAACTATTATTGTTCCAATAATTATCCTATCACATAGTTTCTGATATCTCATGCTACTAAGGATTGCTGCATATACCTATATAGATAAAAGTTTAGAACTCTTATAATATAGATTATTCTTTAAATTGCAGAATAACATAAATATAATTAATCCAAATTTATTTAAAAATTTTAATTATATTTGAAAAAGTGTAATTTTTTTAAATGTATTTCTGAATAAATTTATTAGGATGGCAAATTAGGAGGGACAAAGCTCATCAAACCCTCCCTTCCATTCTTATGCCATTATTCACAGAAATGTCTCAACAGAAGACTTTCACATCTTATATTGTTCTATTCTTATAGTGGTATCGATTCAAACTAATTTAGAGATACACTTATTGATTATTTAAGTAAAATTAGATAGGGAATTCAAGAGTTTTATTATTAATAACATTCTTTAACAACACTGACAAGTGAATTTGTTTGATGACAGAATTCTGAGTTTGTTATACAGAAAACTTTGTAATTATGTAAAAAAATTGCCCGAAATGGGCTGAAGACTGATAATAGGTGGGGGGGAAATGTAGGCTGTGCATGAACTGCCTATCTTGCCTTGGGCCATGTATGGTCATATCCTTTGCACCATTATATTGCATCACTGTCAGAGGTATTATAGCAAATGAATACAACTAATGATGTGGGAAGTAACTATTAAGTATTTTTCTACAGTATTTCTTTTTTGGATATAAGTTTGGACAGTGTAAGAATAAATGATATGCTTTCAATAATAGGAATCACACTCAGCATTAACTAATTTAGCTAAGTTGGTGTTACTGTTAAGGAAAGAATAATATTATAAGGATGCCATAAATTTTGAGTTAATTCAGGAGTATATGGGAAAAACTGTTGTATATTGTTTATTGTTAATTTGGACAATTATAGACTGAAAATTTTGATGCAGTGTTTACATTTTTAATATTTCATTTATGAAAGGTGTAATTTTCTTCATTGCTTGTTTTAAAGATTTGACCTGTTTCGTTTTTAATACTGTTTTGTAGAGTAAAATTTCAATACTCATTTAAAAAACATCCAAAAAAAAATAATAATAATGTATTGCAATAATAATGTATGCACAGGGTAAGTTTATGATCCTGAAATGGTTGCTTGAAATGGCCCTGTCCTTCAGTGGAATGAGTGAGCTTAGCTGAGGGATTGGCAAAATAAAACCCACATGAGCATTTTGTGTGACCTGCAAAAGTTTTGTAAGATTGAAAACCATAAAACTTAACATAAAATGTAAAGTAAATTCGAGTTTTAAAAGTAATTTTTTCCCTGATAATATAACTTCATAGGAAACGATTTTTTGTTCCTTGTTGCCATGTAGTGCAATGCAAATGATCCAATATAGGAAAAAATTGTACAACTATTATTGTTCCAATAATTATCCTATCACATAGTTTCTGATATCTCATGCTACTAAGGATTGCTGCATATACCTATATAGATAAAAGTTTAGAACTCTTATAATATAGATTATTCTTTAAATTGCAGAATAACATAAATATAATTAATCCAAATTTATTTAAAAATTTTAATTATATTTGAAAAAGTGTAATTTTTTTAAATGTATTTCTGAATAAATTTATTAGGATGGCAAATTAGGAGGGACAAGCTCATCAAACCCTCCCTTCCATTCTTATGCCATTATTCACAGAAATGTCTCAACAGAAGACTTTCACATCTTATATTGGCCCATAAAAAATATATTTACTCACTCCTGGCCTAAGCCATGCCAGTAAATGCACTTGAAACCAATATCTTTGACTGCTGAAAAATTTATGACTTTTAAATCCATTTTTTTGATTGTTGAAACCAAGTGTTAGGTTTCTTTGAATTAGTACTAAACTTTAATACAATCACATGTCACAAAGATTAGAGACTGCTGCAAAAAATCCATTATGTTTGCATCACCATTTCAAATAAGTGCACTTTGACAGTTGTGATATGCAGTTTGTTGACAACTATACTGTAATGAGTTCACACTCTCTAAGTTTCCTACACACAATTGCTGATGCAGAGTGCTTACATCTCTTATGGTACTCATCACTCATTATGTCATTGGTGTTAATAATAATGTCCAATTTTTATATTTCACAGTATTAGGTTGATGCAAAAGTGTTGCATTTTTTTTAGCAATGAAATTCAAGATTACTTCTATTTATTTTATCAATTACTTTTAAAGAAAATAATCTTTATTATTACAAATTACTGTCTTCTATTTCCCTGAAAGCTTTTTGATCACCTTGCCATAAAACGTTTTGGGTATAAAGTCAAAGATACCTTCAATGACAGTTTTTGATGTCTTTGAATGTTTTTTTCTGTAAGATTGTTTTATAGGGATCAAAGCAAATTGCATTTGGAAGGTACCAAGTCAGAAGAGTATGGTAGATAAGGAAAAACTTCTCAGTTGAGCTCCTTTATTTATTTATTTTTTTTTTTGGGGGGGGGGGGGGATGAGGTATTGCCATTATAATATGTCTTTCATTGTCATAATTAAAAACAACACCCTTTTCATTGACAAGATATGAATGCTTATATGCAAAAGCATGGCTTAAATTTTTCAATTGCTGACAGTAATATCAAACCTTTTTGGTTTGGCCATATTCCAAAAGATCATAATACACAGTTCATGTACTGTGAGATGCAGTTCTGCTTTTGGAGTAGGATGAGGTGCTTGTTCAGAACTGAACAACTGTTGTTTTTTTTCTACATTCTTGTACAGTACTTATTTTTTTTTTGTCACCCATTACAATCTGATCCAAAATAAAAAAAAGATTCTTGTATTTACTACATATTCAGAGAAACATATGCATATGATACTATGTATATTAGTTTGTTTGATGATAACTCATGCCATAAACAATGATCTTATTGATAATATATCAACTTAGAGATGTTCCAAGTTAGTGAAGTTATCTTGTTGCATTTGACATGTTGACTGCAATTTTTTTTTTATTTTTTGCACTTTACCTTGATGTTTGTGAAGGGTTAGCTTCATTTAGAGCCCATAGGATAATATTCCTCAAACGTTTTTGGTTGTGATACAAAATTCAAATACTTATTCATCTTGCAACATGAAATTCAAATTCTCATCATGACTCAATTGTGGTACCCACGGGCTAACTGACCAGGCCAAGAGCCTTCATGTTTCATCAGAAAGCTCTCATGATCCTGGGTTTACCTGCACAAATTGTTCATTGAGTGACCAATTTTGGAAAGAAATTTTATAGAAATCACCATTGAGAGGCATGAACATCAATAGTATCTTTGTTGTATTCATTACAAATGTTTATTTTTGCAACTGTTGCTTTTGCCATTCTAAATAAAGATAAAAATTAAATTTATTAATATTTCACAGTATGTTAAACTTTAAAAAAACTTAATGCTTCCTTTGTACAGTATTGGATTCATATTCACTTCTAACCAAATTTATGATATCACAATGGAAAATTTTATTAAAAAATATTATATTTTTATGGGAATTACTAAATAGAATTGAAAAGTAGTTTAAAATATATCTTTATATAGCAGTGGTGTATATATAATAAATAACTTTAAAAAACTTAATGCTTCCTTTGTACAGTATTGGTTTCATATTCACTTCTAACCAAATTTAAGATATCACAATGGAAAATTTTATTAAAAAATATTGTAATTTTATAGGAATTACTAAATAGAATTGAAAAGTAGTTTAAAATATATCTTTATATAACAGTGGTGTAGCACCAGGGGAGACTATTAGATTATGGGTTCATGTATACAGTGTCTACTATGAATTTTATCCATAGGCATTGCAAAAATACACGTCACTGTAGCACTGATTGACTAAAACAAAACTGAAATATTTTTAATTGCACTTATGCAAATTTTTATCTAATGGGTAGAGCGTATAGTAGCCAATAAATTTGTTTTGGTCCAAAAAAAATGACAGAACTTTTTCATCAATGTAATAAATTTTTTTAAACAATCTGTAATATTAATAATTATGCAAAAACTTCTATTTTCTAGATATGCTGAAATCGCAAATAGCATAGAGCGCTTAGACACCTATACAACTGTACAGTTTTGTATTGTAAACAGTAGATCTTTGAAGAAATCTGCTGTGAATAAAGCAGAACAGTGGAAAAATACATTAATATCTTTGCTCCATGAGACTTCAAAATCTAAGCTCGAAAATATATACAGTTTTGTTGCTGAAACATCAGAGAGGTAAGCTTATGTTCAAATAGTATTATTTTTCGTCGTTTCCATAATTCGAATTTTTATGTATTCAATAACGTCAAATGTAAATGAAGGAACCTAAATGTTTAGTTGAAATGCATTATTTCCAAATGATCAGTCTTTTCATAAACATTATTTTCTTTATAAGGAATGACTAAACCAAACTGAAATTTGTTACAATTTGAATGTAAATAGAAAAATCCTCCTCCTCCTCCTCCACCATTATAGATTACCACCATCATACCATTATAGAGAGCTTTCATTATGTTAACTAACTTGTCTGGTATACCATATGATCTCACAATCAACCACAAATTATGACAATCAACAGAGTCGAAAGCCTTTTTGAAATCAAGAAAGCTAGCAACCAAAGGTTTCTGAAACTCTAAATATTTCTCAAGAATCTGCCTAAGTGAAAATATCTGATCTACACATCCCCTACCACTTCTGAATCCACATTGCTCATCACACAATTGCCTGTCAACCAGATTCTTAATTCTATTAAGCACAATCATGGAAAGAACTTCACCTGGAACAGAGAGTAGGCTGATACCCCTATAGTTATCACAAGAACTGCGATCACCTTTTTTGAAAATAGGGATAATAATAGCTCTGGTAAAATCTTTAGGAACCATGCCTTTATCATAAAAGTTATTCAAAATTTCAGTCATCCAAGTGGTAACCGAAACATTCCCAGCTCTGAGCATTTCTGTAGTAATTTCATCTACCCCTGGGGATTTATGAAGTTTAAGTTTAGAGATAGCCAAAATAACTTCTGATTGTGTTATAGGGCCAACATTAAAGCTGCCAATGCATCTATCATCATTACAAACAATGGGAGTAGAACTAACCACATTGTTTAGAACATCACTGAAATGCTCAGCCCACCTAGTCATGACAGAATCCTCCCCTTCTATAACCTTACCTTTTTTATCCTTCAATCCTTGTAGACCTGTCCGTTTTCTACCACACAAAACATTAACTATCTGGTACGGTATCTGGCTCATTAACCATCAAGCCAAAGATTCTTATCAGTAGCAACTGATCCTTTACACGTTTATTAAGCTCTCTGTAATCCTTTCTATTAGGACTAGTAGGGTACTGATTAAGGACATTCCTGCAGTTCCTTCTTTCTGAAATAAACTCAAGTACCTTATCACTTAAATAATTCTGTCTCCTCTGCTCCTTTTTTCCTAAAAGAGTACTGTTAGTTTCCAAAAAAGCCTGTTTAAAATGGCCCTACTCTTCCTCAACTTCAGTATTAAGCAAACCATGACTGTCATAATGACTAAGTAACCTATCATGGTAAGCTTTAGCTATAACTGGGTCTTTCAGAGCTTCGGTATTAAAGGTAAATTTTTTAACCCTAGCACAACACTTTTTAAGTTTAAGTTGCAAGACACTTTTAACAAGGTAATGGTCAGATCCAATTTCAGCTCCCCTATATGCCCTGGTATTTCTAACAGAACTAGCCCATTTGCTGTTAATTAATATATAATCAATCATATTCCTATGCAGCCCATCAGGTGAAACCCATGTGTATTTATGTATGTCGCGGTGTTTGTAATAAGTGTTAGTTATTCTGAAACCATTGAGTTTACTTACCTGTAGGAGACGTTGCCCATTGCCATTGCAGCTACCAATACCAAAAGGGCCTATTACTCCTCCCCAAAGGTCAGAGTCAGTACCAACTTTGGCATTGAAGTCACCTAGAACAAGGGTAATATCTCCTTTCTTGACAGAATTCAAAATATCCTGAAGTTGTCCATAAAACCTATCCTTCTCATCCTCATCGGCATCCTCAGTGGGGGCATAACAGCAGATAACATTCAAGTCTTTAATGCTTGTCTGAAATTTTGCTGTAAGAAACCTTTCATTAATGCACTCATATCCTAGAAGAGCATCACTAGCATGTCTGCTGAGCAGCAGACCCATGCCTTGGTGATGCTTTCCATCCTCCCTCCCTGTAAAGAGAAATTTAAAGTTATTTTTAAGTATCTCACCTTTACCTGTCCATCTGGTCTCTTGCAAGCCTAGAATATCTAGGTTATAGCGCTGGAATTCCTGCATGAGGACATCAAGAGAATAATCTCTATGTAATGTCCTCACGTTCCACGTTCCTGCAGAGAGAAAATGATTAGTAGGATTTTTAAAGAAATTAGGTTTATTGAGATTGGTAGGGCCAACAATATCAAACAGCCCCCTGATCGCAGGCATGGGACAAAGACCTGTTCCTCCTCTGCTAAAGGCTGAAGTCACCGATGCTGGTAGGAACTTCAGGCACCACCTTTTCAAGTGGACTTTTTCAAGAGCCACATGGCCTGCCTGAGACACATTACTCCAGTTTAGGCTTGACGATGCCCAACTAGCTAAGTAAGGTTCAGGTACCTATGATGGCCTCTGATTAGGATTATCCACCAGCTGATATAAGGTATCCCATGACTCTGTTCACTTAGAGCTGGCAACCCAGAAGCAAACAGAAAACACAGTGGCAGACTCTCCCTCAACAGAGGCCCACCAGTGCAGCAAGTCCAGGATCAATAATCAAGCTCAAATCCATAAACAAGTCCAGTCTAGTAGGTATAAATGGTCAGCACCAGGACCCTGTGAAGTTGACCACTCCTCAGCAGGGTTGAAAAAAAAGAAAAAAGTGGCCATAAATGACCAGATCAGTAGGCCATACTGAACTGGCAGCCCTCCCCTTCCGTTCCCTTCCAAAAGAGAATATCTCTTTTGAAAGATACTAACGGCCTGCACCACGAGAAGGCGGGGTCGGACATTAGGTCCTGGCCGGTTCAGACCTGGCCGGTTCTGTGCATCATCACTAGGGATTGGTGCACAGCTCTCCTTCCAGTTTATGCCTAGCTACCATTTACAGGTCATATTAATTTTAATTAGTGAAATTGTTGATCTTAATTTTTTAATATAAGCTTATATGTAACTAATTTGTCATGTGTAATAGTTATTAATAAAGTAGCTCCTTTTTTATTTCATTGCAATATTACTTTTCATGTAGGTAAATTTTGCTATATATTTTATGTCCTAAAAATATGCACATGCCAAGTTTCAAAATTGGGAATGTATTGAAACTGTAGGACTTTTGAAGTATGGTACAAATACCTCAACATACAAAGTATATGTGTCCCTGAGTGTTTTCTCATTATTGTGAATAGCTGATAACGTTAGTACTATTGGGGCACATTTTCACCTTCACAACTTAAATTTTTTAAATTTGAACACTTCATAACTTATCAGTCATAATATAAACAAAGGTGATTTATGTTGATAATAATACTGTACACCCAGTCCCTGACTAACAAAATAGATGCTTTGTTCAAAAAATGCATGTAAAGCAGAAATTGTGTTAGTCAGATACGAATTTCTGATAAGAAATAATATAAATATGGAAAGATGCATTAATAGAGTATCACAGGAAAACGTCCTGTAGACAAGAAACACTTGAAATAATTAGTCGAAAAAAATAGACAAGAAACACTTGAAGTAATTAAAAAAAAATAAATAAATACCCCCTCAAGCAGCTGCTTGCCACAGAGGTCTGACAGGAGCCTGTCAATTTATATGCCATAGTAGAAGGTCTGTGAGGATGGCAGGACCTCAGCAGAAAAACAACACACACATCCATGCCTTACCCGGGGCTCGAACCCAGGTCCCTTAGATCAAAAGCCAAGCATGCTAACCACTCGGCCATGGGACGGCCTTGAAGTAATTAGTCGAAAAAAATGGTTGTTCTGAGTGGGATCAATAATTTAAAATAATTTAGTGGATTAAAAAATATACTGCTTAAAAATTCATCTACATTGCAAAAATTAAATAAAATAGTGGAGACTTCCAAATTTATGTCAGTGAGAAACCAAATTCAAAGCTCTATAATTTTTCAAATAAAATTTTTTATTGAAAAATATTATCGAGAATATTTTAAAAATCACGATAAATCTATTCAAATTTAGATTTTTAATAGTTTGAAAATTTCAATATGTAGAGATGTAAATAATAAAAACACTTTTAAACACTGATATAGAATCATAACAATGTAGATCAATTTTCTTGCATGCAAAAGTGCAATACAAAGTCAATGAAGATTAAATTGGACATTTGCCAAATAATTTTAACCTTATTAGAGTTGCACTTACAGTTCTGAATAGTAGAAAATGAAGAGCATATTCTTGTTGAATAAACTTGATGGTATTGTTGTGAAATGTCAAAGAATAACATTATGTTGTATCATGCACAATTTTAAGAACAAAATTGGTGAGAATTGCATCGTAAAAAACTAAAATAGTACAAATATATCGTGCACAAAATATCTAGATTTCGAATGCACTATAATTCAATATCAGCAAAATGGTGATCAGTTCTACATCAAATTCTGTTATGAGAATGATTTTTTTGAAAACAGTGAAGTATGTATGATATATCATATATCATTATTTAGCTATGTGCATTTGATGTGTCATTATTGAGATGATGAATAAGTAACTGCATATATTTATTGTTGTAGCATGTTGTGAGAAAATTGGTGATATTTGTTGTTGTTTTTCATAATATGAGATTGGGTAATCCTTTAATAATAGTTTCCAGGTTGTAGGTAAAGTTGCTAAATCATCATTGTAGCAGAACTCTTGGTTGATATGGATAACTAATTTTTTTTGCTGTATGTAAATTTAAATTGAGAAGCTGGACTGACAATAATTCTAGCTTCTTCAAAGATGGGAGTTGCATTATGTTTGATAAAAATGTTGGATAAAGCTATCACTGGTATTTTTTTCTTGATATCATATTTGTGTTCTTTGATTCTTGTAAGCCTCTTGAGGTCATGTTTACGTATCCAAGTGGTGACTTGATATCAGTATTGGGGATGATTTCTTTTTTTAAAGGAATTGGACACCTCTTGTTGGGATGTGGTTATCTATGTCATTTAAAATTGTTCTTAATAAAGTGATGGAAGATTTAATTGCCACTTTGTAGTTGTAGGCTTTCATGATGTTTTTAATAGTGTTGTTTAGAGCAACTGAATACGATATTTGAATAGATTAGTTTTTCTTGGTGGTTTGATGATTATTTCCTCAAATAATAGTAGAATGGTACTTTTTTGTGTGAAATTAAGTGGATAACCTGCATTTATTTCTAGGGAGTATATGAATTTGATTTCCTTTTATAGATGATAGTAGGTGTTGCATAATTCGAATGCTCTACTAAATAAACTTTTCAAACTTGAAGACACATATTGATGTGGATGTGATGAATTATAAGGTATTAAGTGGTTTATAAAAGTTGGTTTGCAGTATACTGATTTTGTCAGTTCATTATTACTTTATTGAAGAAGGATATCAACGTTTTTTTTATTATTTTCAATTTCTAAAGTGAATTTGATTGCATGGTATACATTATTGAGTTCTAATATTAAATCACGTAAGGATTGGTCAGAATACTCCCATATGACTAAAATATCATCGATGTAACTTTTCCATAGTAAAGGTTTTAGCATTCTGTTGTCTAATATTTTATTTTCGATGCCTCTCGTAATGATGTTAGCTAGCATTCCAGATAGCAGTGATCTTATAGGAGTGCCAAAAATTTCTTTGTAGATTTTTGTTGTCAATTTGAAAGTAAGTATTATCTTTTATCTTAGTAAAATCTAAAAATCTATCTTTTATCTTAGTAAGTGTTACCCAGCTTCAACTACAGCAAAAAATCATATTTATATTGTATTTGTGTAATTCAAGGATTTGTTTTCTAATCAACATGATTGATTCAAATATAGGAGTATTAGGATACATAGGCCAACGTCCAAATAATGCAATCCTCCAAGAATATAGTTTTCCATATCTGGGATTATTTTGTAAATAGGTGTAGTTTTGGAGGATAACAAAATTTTGAACCTCTTTCTAGAGGTCTTCATAGTATTTCATTAGGAATAATGCTAGATTTGTTGACAAAAAGAATTGGTTTAATTGAATTCGACTTTTTTAGAGTCATCATAAGAGAGATATTTTAGTATTTCTAATTTTTTTATTATGTCTGTTAGTAATAATCATGCTGTTATGAAGTAGGATACAATGAAGTTTAGATAGTATTTCTTAAAGTTACTAAGGTGGGCATATGCAATTAGTAATAGATGTTCTTCATATGTGTTTTGCTCAAATATTGAAATTTTATAACATTGTTATCTAATTACATCTCTTAACTATATTTAAAATGCTGAATTAAATCTATTATGTGGTTAGAAATGAACGAATTTTTTTTTGCTAGATTAAGATGCTAGAATTTCAATAATATTACCTCAGTATTTAAGTCATTTCCCTTAGCATTTTCTAGAATATGTAATATTTGATGACAGCACTTATTTGTCTTAAAATTTCTTAAAATTATATGAAAATAAAATAATTGAAAATACTTCTAATAATATATTTATTTATTAAACCATTTGATAATGACAGTTATTCTTTATATTTTAGTTAATTTGTGAGAAATTTGTATGATGCAGTAAAACTATTAAATGTTCTATTTTCCATAACTGTTTAAATGCTGAATGGATATTAACAAAAATAAACATTAGGGAATTTGGTTACAATTTGAATACAAAAGAAGAATGCATATTATCAGTTACTTTCATTGCTAATCTTTTCTATAAGTGCATGTTGCAATTGTTTCATTTAATAGTTATCAGAGCTTGCAAAGACACATGAGTTCATTTGCACAAATTAGAAAATTGAAATCAGTTTTGTCATTTAGTTACAAAAAGTTCTTGTTGTGAATCCATTGCATATTGTAATGTGTTTATCAAACTCCTAAAGGTTTCTGATCTCTTCTCTAATGGTATGTAAATTCAGATAGTACATGAATATTTATTTCAAAATATATTATTAATTTTTGATAGTAATGTTTAAATAATAGAGAATGGAAAGAGAAATGGAATTAAAAGAATTCTCTAGAGATGGCAGAAAATTTAGTTCTCAGTTTGGTGAGATACAAATCCACAACCTCTTGATAACATGTTGATTTCTTTAACCACTGAAATATGTGTCCAACCAATCACCACCAGCTCATTAGGCAGTGGTAACATAGTAGTGGCCGAGTGGTTAGAGCGCTTGGCTACTGATCTACGGGACCTGGGTTCGATCCCTGGGTAAGGCATGGATTTTCGTGTTGTTTTCTGCTGAGGGCCTGCCATCCTCTCAGATCTTCTACTATGGCATATAAACTGACAGGCTCCTGTACAGACCTCTGTGGCAAGCAGCTGCTTGAGGGGGTATTTATTTATTATTTTAACATAGTAGTCAGAGTATCTGACATATTAATATGGATTCATATCCAACCTAGCTGTTAACTTTAACATTTCTATGTGAAATATTAATGGTAAAATTTTACTTCAGAGGTTTATTTTTATCTTTATTTTTAAATTCATTATGTAATTTCAGAATTAAGAAAGAACCTGATACAATAGAAGAATTAAAATTATATCTTAAAAACTTGAGGGATATAAAAGAGAAAATGAAACATACAGAAGCAACATTTGATTCTTTGCATCAAAATTTCTTTGTTCTTAAAAAATATGAAGTATCAATTGATCCTTTGGTAAGAATATTCTTTTGTTTTATAAGCATTTATAGAGTGAAAATAATAGTATTTATTACAAGAATATTGAATACAAAAATCTAAATATTCATCCTTCAATAATAAGAAATTCTAGACTTATTCATCTGCTAAAAGTGAATAAACATATAATGAAGTTTTTTTTTATATAACTTTATGTACAGTTTTCATTATATGTTTATTCACTTTTAGCAGATTCTGAAACTCTCTAAAGTATATAGTAGATGGCACTCCCCATGTCGCAAGCTTTCATTTGACATAAAACTCATTATGATCAATACTCCCCCCCTCCTCCTGGTTAAATCGTTTTCTCTTCTTTTAGGGGAGGAAGGAAGTGGACATACTTTGAGGTATTGGATTATACCCATCGTGTCATAAGTTTCTAAACCAAAAAACTGTATTGCCTCTCTCAGATAATTGTACTTTTCAAATCATATATATCCAGCAGAGTTGCTCGGATACAATTTGACAACCATATGCAACTTCATAGCAAAAGAAGACTAAATATGGTCTATGTTGTACAAAAAATGTGTACTTCATATTTGTTATAAGCAATTTTGCCCCTAGTTGCAAAGCCCTTGGTAGATTATAAGGAATGATAGTTCTTCCATTACAAATGTATGTGCAAAAAGTGTGTATGAGTGTATTTAGTGGTGGTGTGTGTCTGCCAAAAATCTGGAATTCTTTAAGAGAAGCCTTCAGTACCTAAAAGCTTAAACATTTTCTTAGAAATCATTGCTTTCAAAAAATCAGTCTGTTTGAATAATTCCATTATTCATTTGGCCTATAATAGTAATAGAATTGATTGACTGAGTGAATGGTTGTCTATCAATCTAACAATTCAAATTTGCCTTTTTAAAAAATAATATTTTTAAAATTTACATTAATTTTACAATCAGTTTACATTAACTGAAACATTACAAAGGTTTTAATTCTCCCCCATCCTTATAAAAGTTATGGCCAATCTGGCTATACCACTGTCTAAAAACAATATAAATTGCAGAGTAATGGAACATTCAGATTTTGTAGAAATTTTTAAAACTTGATTATAAGTGTTATATATGTTCTCTAATACGTATGATAAAAAATTAACATGGATGAGACAATACATATGCATAAATGTATATATAAATATTTCATATTTATTCTTATGTTGAAATCGTATTTCTACTGTTTTTTAATTAACTATTTTTTTTAATTCTTTACAAATAAAGATCAATATTATTACAAACATTACATGCACTAGACTAAAATTTTAATTGCATAATTTTACTGTCAGTAAAAAGCTAAAATGCCTTCAATTAGATCTTAAGGCTATGAGGTTCGATAGGAGCATATTCACTGTCATTGCAATCAGCAATGCGTGACAGTTCCTGTTATACAGTGGCACAAAATTAAAGTAGTAAGAATAATTAACTTTACTCATGTTAGAGTTCTCTTTAGTTAAGTTACATTTGAAATAAAGCTCTTTAAGAGTACAAAATGAAGAGATTTTACATAGGTCCATTGCTTAGTCTTTGACTGGCACACTCACAAGAGTCACTTCTGATGGAATATGAAGTTGTTACAGTGATGAATGCCATTACAGAAACCAGTTCAACATTGAAGAGGTAACAGATGATATTAGCGGTAATGACAACCTGAAAAAAACTGAAGCTTGCTGATACTTTCAGTTTGGAAACTTGTAGAGGTAAGTCAATATAGAATGGCAATATAGTTAATAGATGGTTTCATCAAGTGATGTGATGAAAATTGTCCATTCATCTGAAGAAACAATCCATTTAAGTATGGAAAAAATGCATAGTGATAAAAAGCCTTTTAAACTTTTAACTTTTTTTGCTGAAGTTTTTTTTTTAAAATTCCCTAGACATCAATACAATTGAGCATCTGTGGTTTGTGTTGGAAGAGCATATCTGATCTGTGACGGTTCAACCACATAACTTACAAGAGTTAAAGGATCTGCTGGTAACGTGTTGGTACCAGATATCACAAGACACTTTTAGAAATCTTGTAGCATCCATGCCTCACTGAGTAAGAGCTGTTTTGGTGGCATGTGGAGGACCAATATCATATTAGGCTGGTGGTCATTATGTTTTGGCTCTTCGGTGTAGCTGTCTACCATTATTGCAGACTCTATTCTCAGAGCTCTCACATGCATATGTGTATGACCATCAGACATGCAACTTTGATAGACTTTTTTTTTGTATAGAGATGCCACTCTCCATGTTGCAAGTTTTTATTTGGCATAAAAATCACTATGACCAATCCCCTCTGGTTTAATTTTTCTTCCTCTCTTTTAGGGAAGGAAAGAAATGGACATATTTTGAGGTACTGTATGATCCTCTCCACGTTAGAAGTTTCCAAATAAAAAAACAGAATTGCCTCACTCAGATAATCACCCTTTTGAAATCATTCCAACCAAAGCTCCTCAGATACAGTTTGCCAGACATGTAACTTTATGAAAAAAGAAAATTAAATATGGTCTGAGGTACATAAAAAAATATAAAGATACTAATTTTTTTAATTATTATTTTATAAAATATATTACTTAATATTTAAAACATTTATTAATTAACATATCTTATGAGATATGTGTTTATTAACTTTTGCATATGTTTCAAATTAAGTTAATGATTTTAACATCTAATACGAATTCTTAGTTTTTGAAGCTTTCATATCAATAAAGAATCTCGTGTGCTATTCATGCTTAATTGGAACGACTTCAATTTCCACAGACATTCGTGCTTTCGACCCAACAAACTGAAGAATGACTTTATCATGTGAAATCAGGAAGAAGTTACTTTATTCATTCCTTCTTTCAAATATATTGGTGGAAAAAGTTATTTTGAATAACTTTTAATCGTTAATGTTAAGTTTACGAGTATTTTGAGAAATTCAAACCTACCCACCCCAATGTTGATTGACCCCAGCAGGTTTGCACGTATTCTGTATCCTTCCCTTGGTGAAGAGAATGTTCATGCAAAGTTTGGTGCCTCTAGCTCTTCTGGGGGCTGAGTGCATAACCACACAGACAAATAAACACACAAATGAACTTACTTTATATATTAAATTTGCGAGTTTGATTTTTTAATATTATTTAAATATTAATTATAAGAAACATTGTAGTATTGAGCTATGTAGTGAATCCTGCTAATTTCTCTTGTGTATTCTAAATATATTCCTTTATGTGTTTTTAGTAGTATTTCATTCTTTGTGTAAAGACTGTTCATTGATGAGTGAATTAATTATCCTTCATGGTGTAGGTGTGGGTATGCTACAGACAGAACAGAGAAACCTAGAGTTTCTTTGGCTTGTGCACTGGTTGTCAGATATGAAGACATACACACTGAATTCTTTTACCACTAAATCAGTACTCAATATCAAACAAAAAAAATATGCCTTGTCAGAAGTGATCTGTATTGTATGAAAATTTTCTATACCCTTATGTAATATTACTGTCTTGAGGTATGCTTCAAATGTTTTATGAAGTTACATGTCAATCTTATAATTTATGTATATGAAATTGAGATGCTTTTTAAATTTTTTTTTTACTTTTAAATTTCTTTTCTTTGAACATTGTAGGACATTCAGAAGTTAGATTTTCTGGAAGATAGGTGGAAGGAATTTGGAAACAACGTTAGCAAAGCAGAATTCATGCTGCAACAAAGTCAGGTAAATATGAAAATAATGAGAATGAGAATTGTGAATATCCAAAGTTATGAGTTTAAAATTAGTAGTCCCAATTAGTGAAAAATTAATATTCCCAAAAATATTTTTGTTTACTTTCTGTACTTGTTTCACATTTTTAATTTATCTAGCATGTTTTCTTAACCTTTTTTCCATTATTTGAATGCATATTTTGAGGTATTCAGACAATTGCTTTGCTTTGTTACTGTATTACTGTATTAGTGTGTATTTAAAATAGAAAAGTTAAAATATATTGTTTATGTGGAAAAAATTATTTTTGCCAATGCATGGGACCAAATCCATGTCTCTCCAGTTTCATGCTAGAGTGCTCTAGCCACTAAACTAGCACTGGCTCCATCATTTATCTACTAATTAACTTATAACTCTTCCCAAATTTGTCGCCCATAGCACCATCATTTTTTCCACATAAAATATTACTTGATTTCTATGTCAACAGGTACTTCTGTGTATTACTTTCGATTGATTATTTCATTAATAATGCTTTAGCTGAGTGACTTTCTTATTTACATCTTATTCAGAACAACATCAGAAAATGAAGTTGTCTTCCCCAATCATAGATGGTGCCATGGGCGACAAGTTTGGGAAGATTTATAAATCATATTAGGAGATAAATGCCAGAGCCAGCGATAGTTTAGTGGTTAGAACACTCTGGCATGAATCAGGAGATGTGGGGTTGAGTCCTGCACATCGGCAAAAATCATTTTTTCCCACAAAAATACTTAATGATTTCTCTGTCAACTGATAGTTCTATGTATTACTAGTGACAAACCATTCTGCATTAAATTATTAATATGCAGTTTGAGTTACTAAAGTACTTATACAGGGTAATAACTAAGGAACAGGTAAGGATAGTGTGAAAATAACAATAGACTTATCAGTGGCAGCTTGGAGCTTATAGGGGAGAGACTCTTAACAAATTTATCTCAGGGGCACAGAAATGATCTTGACATGGAGCAGGTGCCTGGTGGCACCCAGAAGGCAACTCCATAATGTGCATAAAGCTGCTCGAGGCACAATGCCCAGCTATGCTGTGAATCACCAAAGCATAAAGAACGACATCAACAGATGTGCTTTTGATGATAGCAGGAATCGCACTCCTTCCTTTGATGATGAGCAAGGAGGCTGCCACTTTCAGAGCCCTGCAGTTCAGAAAAAAGACAACATACCTTAAAATCAAGCTGAATCTCATGGTCTTCGAAACTGACTGTGCTAAATGGGATATAGATTTCACTAAGAGAATGAGTGTGCGATGGTTCAATGAGTTACTTATAATGACAGGCACAAAAATCTACATTGACTGCTCCAAGGGTGGCGATGTTGCAGGCATAGCCTACATATCTTCATTCAGGGGATTATAAGAGAAAGATATCTGTAAAAGACAATCTACCAAGCAGAGCTGCTAGTGATCAGAGAAGCCATTAAATGGGCTCTTGATGATGGCTTTCAGTACAATGGCATATGGCTGTATACCAACAACCAGACAACTCTAAAGGCACTTGAAGATGCAAACAACAGGCTCCAAATGTCGATATCAATATTATCATATGCTAGATATATGCAAAACATGATAAAGTATTTCCCAGAAAACCTGATAAGATCTAACATAATATTCTCATGGACCAAAGCTTACATAGGACATAAAGATAATGAACAGGCTGACCAGCTGACCCATTTATCAGACACCAACACTCAACCTACCATTGAGGTGACAATATTAAATGTGTCCCTCAAAACAATGCTTTCCAAGCATGTGATGTCAGAGTGGAAAAAGATCTTGACCTTGGCATCACCATTAAGGAGGTTGGGCTGACCTTCATATCTGCTGACCACTACCTCATACAGATTATCACTCATCATGGCAATTTTCTAGTGAACCTTTAGCATTTTAGCATCGTTCCACACTGTTAGTGAGGCTGTGAAGTGCCAGATGTTGAAGTCTGTCACTATATCCTCTAGTGCCTGATCACAGAAGGATTCTTTTAACAAACTATGAACCACTCATGCCATCATAGAGGAACCAGACAGGTCACTAACAATATCAATTAGGCATTCCCATTCCAGGGTAATCCCAAGCGACTTGGGTTGGCCCCTCTGCCTGCTCCAGAATTCCCTTGTTTGAGTCTCAGACTATCTTTCTCTCTACCACTCGTTTTCCCACTTTTTCTGCGATGCACTACACACCCTCTTTAATGCCACCCATACTTAAAACCAAACTTACGTCTCTCCTGAGATAACCTCTTGCCTAATTTTTCATGGCAGTTGCCCACTATTTTAGTATACTTGGACTGAGCAAGAGAAACCCATGGGAGGGTCATTTCATATACTTGTCTCCTAAAGAAACCTAATTCCCATTTAAAAATTATTTGTTATTTATTTTTATTACTCATTTATTTGCTTATTTATATGACACTAAAGTAAGGAAGCATATTTTGTACACACTGAAGTTCTGGTATGAACAGAAACTCCAACTTTTCACTATCAGTGCACAAACATTTAGTACAGTTTCTGATACTTTCTTATATGAGAGGCATCTTGTAACAGACACCTGCCTATGTATATGGAAGGCATTAAAGAGGGTGTATAGAGCAGCCTGAGAAAAGTGGTAAAATGGGTAGTAATTTTTTTGCATAACATACTATTATTGTAACAATTAAATAAGAATAAAGTGAGAGCAAATATTGTAAATTTCAATATACTCTGAGAAAAACAATTAAGTACAAAAGAGGTTGTGGACTCAGTAATTATTGATAATATTAAAGAGTAAATTCAAAATGATAATAAACATTAGTTTTGAAATTAAAATACTAAGAACAAAGTTAAATGAAGTACATTTTTTACAAATATATATTCATTTCTATGCTACAAATAAAAAAAAATGATAAAGTAAATTTCAGTAAAAAGTTTTAGTCACTGAAACAGTGAGTCTGCAATTGTTAAACGATGCATTCAAATCACTGCATATATACATTGGCCTAACATATCAATGTTACATAAATTAATCCATAAGTAATAATTGGTTTACTAAGCATTCTCATCACTATTACACTGTTTAAGTGTCTGCTGATAAGTAGCTTGAGTCATGGGTTGGATCCCACTTGGCTCAAGACAATTTTTCTTTACACCCATTTGCCCTTATTATACTTAAACAGCCTAGTAGTTATTAAATGCTTAGTAAACTCTTAATCGATGGTTGGTTAACTCACTTTGCCTTCAGTTATAAAACAATGTCCAATGTGAATTATATTATCATTATAAACAAAAAACAATGAGTTTAGTTTTTAAAAATAAGATTATTTTTGGATGAATTATTGTTCATTCAGTAAGTAGAACAAAACAGGATCCATGTTGAAAATGAAATTTTTAAGTGGTTTATTTTGGCCACCTGAAAGTATAAATCCTCAGATAGTAAATTGGTAATTATGAATAAAGTATTTTGTTTTGCTTAACATATGAAATTTGAAAAGTTAGCAAGTTTGCATATAAAATGAGGTGAATGAAGTCATGCATCCCCACATTTGTGACTTATAATGTCCTAACAAGAACCTACCTACCTACCTACCTACCCACAGGCTATGGAGGTCCTACTAGACCAGAGGTTCCAAACTTATTTGTCCTACCGCCCCCTTTTCAGAAAAAAAATTACTCAGCACCCGCTGGAAATCTACCTTCTTTAAGTGAACAAACAGAAAGATGCAGTAACAAATTTGCGTTCTTTTATGTATCTATATTTCTACCTATGTCCTACAACACAGTAAAGAAAGATGTTGTTGTAAATAAGACACCTTGAAGTTTGAAATTATAAAATTATTTATTAAAATCAACCATAGTAACATTCGCATTAAAAATATATAAATACCCCCTCAAGCAGCTGCTTGCCACAGAGGTCTTACAGGAGCCTGTCAGTTTATATGCCATAGTAGAAGGCCTGAGAGGATGGCAGGACCTCAGTACACACAGAAAATTAAGATAACAAAGGATAATTTTATGTGTTTATTTGGGAAATAAAGTAATCACTATGACTTTAATTCTATGTTACACAACAGATGAAACATGTACAAACGGTTTTTCAAAATTTTGTTATCTTCCCTACTTTCTTTATGCTTTTACCCCCCCCCCCCCCAATTGCATCCGAGGTTACTACCAACCCCCTGGATTCTTCCAGCCCCCCCCCCAGGGGGCGGTATCGCCCACTTTGGGAAACATTGTACTAGACTGTGTAATTTTCCTCTCCACCACAGTAGAAGAGATCCACCAGACAATAATCTATATTATATATTTACTATGCACATATAATCAAAATGTATGCAGATGTCAGATTGGTAGAAATGTGTTTGCTATTATTTCAGTTCTTAGTATGAATGGATGTTGATCAATGACTTGTTAACATCATATGGACAGATGAGGCACACTTCACTGTCAGTGGTATGGTCTATATATGCAGTTGTCATTTGGCTGGAGGTAAACTCACATGTAATTGTCCATGCACTCCTACATGAGAACTGTATGGGTTTAATTCTTAATTTATTCTGGGGCTGTTTTTCGTCAAGGTCACAACACTGTCTGGCTAGAAAGCATACACTCTGACAAGACATTGGTATGGCATACTTCTCCAGGCTTCTGCTTTGCAGCAGAGGGGAGTTGTTCATGCAAGATTACACACAACTATGTGTCATGAAGCCTGTGAAAGAATGTCTAGAGGATGCACTTTTGTGACTGGGTCATTTCTCACTAGTACTAAATGTCTAGGTTTTGTGATCTCGCTCCAATGGGCTTCTTGTTATAAGGTTGCCTGAAGCAGACATGTGCTGCTCTGTTCTCTGAATCTCTGAACTATTCCCACATTCAAGGACTCCATTGTCAGGGAGGTGACAACCATACCACCAGAGGTGAGCATTGTTGCTGTGATGTTTGTTATTCAACTTATGCAGTGTATGCTAGAAATACAATGGAACCACAGAGCATTTCTGAGTTCATTCTCTTTTATTGCTATGCTATCACCATGTGCTGCCATCACACATTCCAATTTTATGTTGGTAAACAGAACTTTTTATAAATTATTGGAACACTGCTTATTGTCCTTGAGTGAATGTTCCCTGTGACATCTGTGCAATTTAATCATACATATCTGTGCAATTTAAGTTTGTCTTGTCAGAGTGTATTCCTTTAAATCTAACATTAATGAGATTTTCATCACCAAATTAGTAATTTTTTTATAACCACTATGTATTCAAGTATATGCTTTCAGTGCCTCATTTTGCCATTTTATGCTCCTATTCTTATAATGTGCCTGCCAAGACCATTGTATCATAATATATTATGTCACTCTCCACTTTCTTCTAAATACAGTACAAGTGCACTGCTCTGTTTAATTATTGAATGTAGTTTCTTGATTTTATTATGGGTCATTAATTTTTTCCACTCATTTACAGAATATCCAATGATTCTTTTGAGTGGTAAAAGTATACAATGAAAGCACAATTTATTATTATACACTCCACCCATCCATAAACCTGTCCTACTCCCCCACAATAATGTGGCCAGCTGAAACATCTTGTGAGCTATAAATAGGCCAAATACCTACCTGCTGTATGGTGTGCTTGTGACTGTTATGATTGGTAAACACAGTGATTTGAGGGAGTTTGATTATCGGCAGATGGTGCAAGGAAGATGGGGTGCTCCATATCTGTGATGCAGAACGTCTGGGATTTCTGTGTGTGACCATCACACTTGTGTACAGCACTACATCAAAACCAGAAAAACCTGCAGCTGCTGAGTTTGGCTGGTTGCAAAAACCACAGTGCAGATGATAATGTTGGCATTCAACAACATCAGCTATGAAAGTTTGTGCAGAGACCATTCAAATGTAGGATGACACAACTGGGCTATGGCAGCCAACCCCAAAGTCGACAACCCAGCATGTCAATTGGCTATGAAGCTGCAGTGGATGAAGGAACATTGTCAGTGGACCATGGAAGACTGAAAATGGGTAGCTTGGTCCAATGAATTAAGGTCCCAACTACAGCTCTCTGATTGGAGGTTGTATGTGTGGCGTAGACCAAATGAGCCCATGGACCCCAACTGTCAAATCTGTGTGACATGCCAGTGGAGGCAGTGTAACGTTCTGGGGTGTGTTTACATTTGCCACCTTGGGGACCCTTGTACCTACTGAGATCACCATCATCACACAAGGCTACATTGACATACTCGCTGACAACCTACACCTGCTCAAGACTATCCATTTCACACAGCAGGATACCTTCTTTCAACAGGACAATGCCCATCCTCATTGCTCCCTTTTGGTGAAAGACTGGTTGGAGGAGCATTCCAGTGAGTTCATACCCTTGCTAGGCTGTCTCACTCTCTGCATTTGAACTCTATTGGGAGTCTGTTGGATGAAGTGGAGCAATGCATTTGAGCCTGAAACCCACCACCAGCAACTTTCCACACTGACAACCATCCATAAAGATCTCAGCACTTTATGGATGGCTGTCACGTTTCCAACACCTGGTAGAGTCAATGCCACAATGTGTTGCTGCTGTTGTGTGGGTGGACCCACATATTATTAAGTGGTTGTATACAATAAATTGCCCTTTCAGTGTATATGTATGAGGTAAGAGCCACTGTCCTAAAAAACAAACATGATATTAAAAAGTTAAAATCTTTTGTTAAGATCTTCTGAATATACTGAACTATTGCACCTCATTTAATTTACTCCATTTTGTCCACTAAATATAGTCTTCATATCTGATACCAACTTTCAATTTTGAGTAATGAAACAGGAAAAGTAATGTTCAAATTTAATATTATATTTGTGTTTTTCAGTCAAATTTTTCTTCAGCAGTAGCAGAAACCAGTTGAAAAGTGGATGAATGTTTTTTGCTGTGATATGTAGCAAGTATTGTTTCAATGCTGAGCAGTTATAACCATGTACTTTGAAAGGAATCATCAGTCTAATATTATTGGAAAAGCCAATAAAGATACCCACATGGTTCCCTATGAGGGTGGTGTAGATAGATATAATTATAAATGTAAATTGAAGTGTTCCAAGTATTGCATGATGCGATGTATTAGCTTTTCACAGAGGAGGAATGAGATTTGATGGAATGTAATTTAGGAAATCAAATTACAAGTATAGTACATGTTATGTACGAAAGAGTGACATCTGTATATCAATATATTGGTAAGAACTGTGGCCAAGATTTCTTGCCAATATAAATCTTCAGCCAGAAGAAAAAAGAATGTATATTTAAACATGTAAACGTTTTGGAAATTTTTAAGCTGAACACATTTAAAGGTGACTTGAAAAGCAGCTAATACAGTTTGTTGGCTTTGAGATAGCACAGGCTAATCAATATAAAATATTTTAACTATCGATAAAAGTAGACTGCTTTGTATTAAAATTCTTGATGTTTTTCAAATGTAGTAAAATATCATATATTAACTGAATTGTACCTGGCACTGCCTGGGTCTCACTAAAGATGCCACCTCTATATTCTGATTTTTCATTGCACCAGGACCAGATTTAACACTTGAAATGTTTTGCTGAAAAAAATTTGATTTTGTCCTGAATGGGATCCGAACCTATGTCTCCCAGAAGCATGCCAGATGTCATAATTGCTAGATCATCAGAGACTACCTATTTTCTTCAACAATGTGACATACTAGCATTTCTTCATATTTTTGTTGATTTGCCACTGGTGCCACCTGTGTTGGGAATTGGGCAATCAAGCTGCATCATATGATGGAAGTAATATTTTTCACTCACACTCACAGCTTTATAAATAATTCAGTGATATATGTAAATGCTCCAAAAGATTTTTAAACTTTTTCTCATTGGACCTTTTGACTGATTCAAATTAAATTAAAAACTCTGGATAGCATATCGGGCACCAGGCAATAATAACTTGCCAATTAAAGTTAAATGAAGATTTATTAGGTATATTGACTCATTTAAACATCATTGAAACTGACAAACTTCTTAGCTAACATCGTTCTCATTACTATCTCATACTGACTATCTCCACTATCATTACTCTCATTCTGACTCTTAGCCTACTAACTCCACTATCATCACTCTAGTAACTCTATGACCTAACATCACTTAGTATACATGAGGAATGTGTTGCACGCTGGGGAAAATATTTGCATAAATTTACGATCGTGCCCACTTCTGCTAGCTTTGATACAAGAGGGGAGTGTCCTTAACGCGTGTGCATTAGAGGTTAGAAATCAAAAGTTGCAGTTACGCATGCGCAACTCCTTTAGCGGATCAGAAGAGAGAAATGTGAAAGTTCAACTGAAGATAGTCCCCAAAATGATAAATATAAGGTAAATAAAGTAAAACTGATTAAGGAAAAGTGAATGGATGGACCATCACAGCCACCACTGAGGATGAGAAGGATAGGTTTTATGGATAACTTAAGGATATTTTGAATTCTGTCAAGAAAAGTCATATTCCCTTGTTCTAGGTGACTTCAATACCAAAGTTGGTGCTGACTCTGATCTTTGGGGAGGGGTGATTGGCCCCTTTGGTATTGGTAGCTGCAATGGCAATGGGCAACGTCTCCTACAGGTAAGTAAACTCAATGGTTTCAGAATAACTAGCACTTATTACAAACACTGCGACATACATAAGTACACATGGGTTTCACCTGATGGGCTGCATAAGAATATGATTGATTATATATTAAATCACAGCAAATGGGCTAGTTCTGTTAGGAATACCAGGTCATATATGGGAGCTGCAATTGGATCTGACCATTACCTTGTTAAAAGTGTCTTGCAACAAACTTAAGAAGAGTTGTACTAAGGTTAAAAAATTGATCTTTAGTTATGAAGCTCTGAAAGACTCAGTTATAGCTAAAGCTTACCATGATAGTTTAGTTAGTCATTAAGAGACAATCATGGTTTGCTTGCTACTGAAGTCGAGGAAGAATGGGAGCGTTTTAAACAGGTTTTTCTTGAAACTAACAGTACTCTTTTTAGAAAGGAACAGAGGATGCAAAATTATTTGACTGATAAGGCACTTGAGCTTATTTCAAAAAGAAAGAATTGCAGGAATGTCTTTAATCAATACCCTACTAGTCCTAATAGAAAACATTACAGAGAGCTTAATAAACGTGTAAAGGATCAGTTAGCTGCTAATAAGAAGCTTTGGCTTGATGGCTTGGCTGGTAAAGTCAAGGAAGCAGTTAGACAGCATAACAGCAGAGAGCTGTACCAGATACTTAATGTTTCTTGTGGTAGAAAACGCACAGGCATACAGGGATTGAAGGATAAACTAGGTAAGGTTATAGAACGTGAGGATTCTGTCATGGATAAGTGAGCTGAGCATTTCAGTGATGTTCTACTCCTTTTGTTTATAATGACGATAGATGCATTACTGGCTTTAATGTTGGCCCTATATCACAGTATGTAGTTATTTTGGCTCTTTCTAAACTAAAACTAGGTAAATCTTCAGAGGTTCATGAAATTACTACTGAAATGCTTAGAGCTGGGAATGTTTCGGTTACCACATGGTGATCGCATTCTTATAATAACTATAGGGGTATCAGCCTACTTCCTGTTCCAGGTAAAGTTCTGCATGATTGTGCTTAATAAAATTAAGAATCTGGTTGACACAATTGCGTGATGAGCAATGTGGATTCAGAAGTAGTAGGGGATATGTAGATCAGATATTTTCACTCAGGCAGATTCTTGAGAAATGCTTAGAGTTTCAGAAACCTGTGTTTACTTGCTTCATAGATGTCAAAAAGGGTTTTGACTCTGTTGATCGTCATAATTTATGGTTGATTTTAAGACATCTGACAAGTTAGCATAAGGAAAACTCTCTATAATAACATTGAGTTGTCTGAGAGTTGCTAAGGCTTGTATCAAGTGGTTTAACATTGTTACTGGAGTTTGACAAAGGTGTATTTTGTCTCCTTTTCTGTTTGGTTTCGTTATTGATTATGCTATACAGAAGTCACTCAAGGGAAAGATTTTGGGTTTAAATGGTCTAGAGATCTGAAAATTTCTGAGTTAGATTATGCTGATGATTTGGGAACTCTTTCATTAGAGCTGTTGATGAGATTGGTAGTAGAGTAGGTTTGGTGATAAACAGAGAGAAAAACTAAAGTGATGAAAATTGGTCAGGCAGGCTGTGGTTCAGCTAATCTGAATAGTTCCACTCTTGAGCAGGTGTCTCAGTTTAATTATCTTGGGAGCTATGCAATAGATACTAATGATGTGCGGCATTATGGTTGAAGAATAATCGAAAATTTAAAAGCCGGGTTTTAATTGATCTGTTTTTTCAAAATTGGTTTTAACCGGTTTTGTCCAAAAAGTACAGTAATTTTTAAGAACCAAAATGAAAGGTACTGATAACTCTTAATAAGCATAGCTTAGCGCTTATTTTTTGGTAAAAAAAATGCAAAAATGCAGCATCATACGCATGCATATGAAAAAGAAAGTGATAAATTTGAAATTGAAATATTTTATTTTAACCAAAATAATACATCATTCAAGCAATTTAGAATTAAGAAAATTAATAAAAAATATATACTTAGAAAACAAAATTAAACTTTTTGTAAAAAAAAATAACGAATGAAATTAAAATTTATCTCTATTATGGAAAGAAACATTGAAATAAAATTTTTTAATACAAAGGCATTTATCTAGAAAACAAAAATTATGTTCTTTCTGTAAGAAAAAAATATAAAATTAAATTTAGATTTTATCACTATGTTGAAAATGACATCTTAAGAAACAAAGGGCATTAAGAGTATTATCTGTCGTTCTTGAACGAAGCTTAGATGAAAAAAAAAACTCACAGCTGAAAAGCCTCTTTCTGATTCAACACTCGTTGGTTTAACAGTAAGTAATGTATTATGTAAAAGCTCTAAATTTTTATTCCTTTTTTAATGTGGCTTCAAAGTATTTAAATTCATCGTTGACATTAAAATCTCTGGAATCTTTCATAGGCAGCATTTCTGATTTATTCATTTCGCTCAAATACTCGTACATTAAGTCGTCAACTTCGTTAGTTTTAGCAATGCTAGTTGCACCTTGCACTTCTGACTCTGCGTTATCATATACCTCGATGATTTCGCATTCATTAGGAAAAAGCCTAAGAAACGTATGTTCTGCGATTTTCTTTACTGTTTACCTGGATAATAAAAAGAATAAATCAGACGATTCATTTTTAAAATTCTCTGGATTGGTGGTTAAATATCAACAATGAAATGACTTCCTTTTGTCGTCTTGATGAATAGCGTTTGATAAGGCATTCTTTAGATTGGCAGCAATAGGATTTTCCTTCTTCTAGTTTCTTAAGGCAAATTTTCATAAGCATGTCAGCTTTAAGTAAAGTTGCTTCTTCAGAGCATAGAACCTTCAAAGCAAATTCAATTGGACGAAGAGTTTCAGCGAGGTTATCTAACAAATTCCATTCCTCCTCAAAGACATTTTCTGTTGAAGCTAGTACTCATAGAGCCGTAGGAATGCAGTTCCTTAGCTTTAGGAAACGTTCATCATAGAAAGGAAATTATTCCACCGTGTCTTGCAGTCTAAGATAAGCTTCTTTTCTTCTCCATTGAATTCCTCCTTTACGAAATATTGAAGCCTGTCATTATTCAAAGGAGATTTGCGAAATATTTGGCAGATTTTTCTGGCTTTCTTAATTACTCTCAAATAATCTGCACTGCGTCGCGGTGCCTCATTTATGTCAATATTTATCTGAAACATAGGATCCAAATATAGGCTTTGATTAACATCATACTCATCTTCATTTAAGTCTTCATCATCATCTTCAATATCAACATCCTTCTTCATTGACACTTTCATTAGCTTTGGAATACAAAATATCTGAAACTGCTAAATGAATGCAATGCACAATACACTGTTGGTGAACTGAAGTTATTTCCTTACCAAATTTAACCATTACGGCTGCTCCATCAGTCATACATCTGACAATATGGGTATTAAAATCTAAACCCAAACTTTTCTAATCTTTTGCTATCTCTACAATTCTGGTGTAGTTTAGAGAGTTAGATATTTTAATCATGCCAAGAGACCAATGCTGATTCTCTCTCTTATGAACATTTATATTCTTGTATCGTACATTGTACTCATCTAAAGTCAATGAGAAACGGATATCTTTAGTCACTTGTTCCTTGAAAAAGCCAATAAGCTCCTGTTTCTTTTTCTCATAAAAACAAAGCAACTTTTTTTTTACACCAAAATGGGATGTTGGGTGAGGTTTGTCATATTTAATTTCCTTAAACTCTCTTGAATAAATTTACTATTAGTAATTCAATGAAAACTTAATCCATCAGCACTAGCAAGTCTCGAAATTTCTTCTTCAACAGTTTTTCTTTGTATATATTCTCCCAAAGTCTTTTGTTTCTTGAATGCAGAAGAATTACTTTCGTTGATGCTAATACCATGAACATTTTTAAGGTGCGAATTCAAAGTTGACGGTTCACCCTCCACAACACTTTAAAGTCTTGTTGCATTTCTTGCATTCAGCAGTTTCTTTTGTCTTACGCAAAAAAATAATCCCATATTTTAGATCTATTCGACATATTCCACAAATTTATAAGGGATTTCGATTATTAAATTAATAAAATCTAAGTTTTAAAATTTGAAATCGACAGTGAACATTTCAAAATATGTTCCATTAGTCAAATGACTCTACATGACAATCTACATAATGAAACAAACTAAAGATTGAGTTGCCAGATCGGCAAAAATTATACTAAAGAGCAGTTGTCAGTTTGTCACAAATCAACTTAGTAGGTGATGTATTCAAAGCTGCAGTTTTTTTTCATGTTTTAATTACCGCATTGTAATTTTCAAAGCACCAGAGTTATTTATAATTAATATTTAAAATATAAAACTATTACCATTGCAATCTATTTTGTAAAATGATGACTTGTTCACATAGGCATTCATTCTCTCATTCTCACTCACACTCTCTCTCTATATATACTTATATACGGTATATAAAGCTGGAACGGAATAAAATTTCCTGTGTGCGTTCGTTCATTATTTGAATTATCTTAAAATGTGTTCATTTCCTCATTTTTTCTTTCTCCCTCTCTTTCTAAAAAAACATAAAAAAATCAACATTACTGTAGCCAAAAAAAATAAATCGAAAAAACCGATTTTTTTGTTTTCGATTTTCGATTTTTGGTGAAATTTTAAAAACCTATGCTATTTTTAAAAAACTAAACATTATGCGGCATGAAATTAACAGACGAATAGGGATTGCTGCTGGGACTTTTAAGAATCTATAGAGAGTGTGGAGAAATAGGTGTATATACCTGAAGACTAAAATTAGGCTATATAATAGTTTGGTTCTTTCTAGAGTTAGTTATGTTAAATGAAAACTTGGACCCTTTGTAAACAAGGTAACAGGAAACTTAATGCTTTTGATTGTAGATGCTTATGCAGTATCTTGGACATTAGGTGGTTCAACTTTGAAAGTAATGATGAGGTTAGACAAAGGAGTCATCAAATTCCTTTAAGCAGCATATTGTGCAGAGAGAGAGACTCCGTTGGTTTGGCCATTATTGCTCGTATGGATAATTATAGATTATTGAATAGGTTTATGAAGAGTATGCCTAAAAGCTTCAGAAAGAGGGGCAGACAATGTCAAACAAGTACCTTGTTAGAATTGGTATGCAGTGGCCAGATGCAGCAAATGTAGCTAGGACAGATATGCTTGGAGAACTAAATTGCATGGTCTGGTTGGGACTCTATAGCCCATAGCTGCTTGAGGATAAAAAAAAATACTTGAATGGATGAAGAAATGAATGCAACAATTATAGGCCATAGCTGCTTGAGGATAAAAAAATACTTGAATGGATGAAGAAATGAATGCTTGAACTTGAATGCAAGAAAAAAATACTTGAATGAAGGAAAGAGTAGTTTTTTTAAACGATTTCCTTAAAAAAAAAACTTTGTTTCTTCCTGAGGGGGATTCCTTCTGAGTGGGTTACTTCCATCATATGATGAAGCTTGGGTGCCCAATAGATGGCACTAGTGGCAAATCAACAAAAATATGCGGGAATGCATTTATGTCGCATTGTTGAAGAATATAGTTAGTCTCTGATGGTCTAGTGGTTATGATGCCTGGCATGCTTCTTCGAGATGTGGGTTCGGATCCCACTCCGGATGAAACCAAATTATTTTCAGCAAATTATTTCAAGTATTTCTTGTCAACAGGACATTTTTTTGTGATACTTTATTGCCAGATTTTACATCATGGCCAACCTGGTTCTTGCTAGGGACCCCCACACTCAAGAAGGGCTTCAGTTTTAAGGAGGGAAATATTTAAAATTTTTGAGAAAGATTTCAGTAAGAGAGAGGAAGAAGCAGAGAGATGAAAGAATAACAAATTTGTAGGTAATGCAACTTAGCCCCCACCCCTGCACAAATCTCTCTCAGCTGTATAAGATACCTTACACTATTGACCAATTCACACAGCCGTAGATAAAACTAATTTCAAAATATCTTAACCTCCTTAGGGTGGGAGTGGCTCAGTTGGTAGCGTGCCAGGCTCGTAATCTGCAGTTACCATGTTCGAGTCCCTGCTGGGTCAGCGTTGAGATTTTTTTCTGCAAAACTCCCCACCCTCATATCATTGCCCCTTATGCGGGAGAGCCATACCCTGTGCATGTTAAAGAACACGCTGGGTTGCCTTGATGGGAGGCTACCATCTGCCTCCCAACAGCTGTTCCAGTGGGTCCCCTCCCCAAACATTTTCTGAGCCTTCAGGATCCTTGTGGCCTGGCCATTTAGACTATTGTGTGCAAAAAAAGTACCTCAGAAGTAAAACAACCCAACCAAAATCTTAAACTCCTTATAATTTAATTAATATTATTTCACCATGTAAAAGTATTCACTTGAATGGTTATTGATATGAATTTATTATTGAGTGAAATTGCAGATGTATTTGGAAAAAAAAAAGTAAAAAAATAAAAAATATAACAAAAAGAAAACTATTGCATTTATTGATTAGAGGGCAAAAACATTTTTTTTTATCAAGCCTTGCACTGCACCAAAGGCTAGTTTTGTACTATCCCCCTGCCCTCCCCAACCCCTTAGCACAGATTCAACTCGTATATGTGTTGGTTTATATTTTGTGTTTTTTATATTACATGGGTTCAATTTTATGCTTTGTTGACCTGAGTGAATGGTTGAAAGGTAAGGTAAGATAAAATCCATACCCTTTGCAGTTCCAATGGCTTGGTGTGAGCCAACTAGTCACTTGCATGATTGCTATTTTTGTTTAACTAAAGTGTCTGGCCTTTTCAAAAAAGAACAAAAGCAAAATACAATATCGAAATGTGCCTTCAGCCATAACGCCAGTTCCTCATGGAGAAGATCTTCCTATACCACCTTCAACCAACTAGGAGGAGATGGATTCACATTCATCAGAGGAAGACTTTGAGGCACATACATATCCTGATCCTACATACACTCCTAAAAATATAGACGAGCCTCATCTGATTCAGCAAAATGAACTAAATGATCTTGTTTAAGACCTAGGACTTTCCAAACAACAAGCTGAGATTTTAGGTTCAAGACTTTAAGAGTGGAATCTTCTGGCCAAGGGTACCAGCTTTCTCTGTTCAGAAAGAGAAATTTGGCTTTATCTGCTTGTTGCGAGATGCAAGATGGTTTGTGTTTCTGCACAGATATTTCAGGGCTGATGGAAGAAATTGGAACAACTCACGACCCTAAGGAATGGTGTCTATAGATTCGTCAAAATTCAGCTTAAAAGCTGTCCTTTTGCATAAAGGAGACCAAAAACTTTCGATTCCAGTGACACATGCTGTGGGAATGAAGGAAACTTAAGAAGCATGGAAAAAATACTCACTGCTATAAAATATGTCCAGTCTAAGGGGACAATATGAGATGACATAAAAGTCATATCTCTCTTGTTCGGGTCTTCAAGGAGGCTTCACAAAATTTTTCTGTTTTCTGTGTTTGTGGGAAAATAGGGCCAGAAAGGAACACTACAAAACAAAAGACTGACCCAAAAGAGATGTTTTTATTCCTGGAAAGAGTAATGTGAGGTATAAGCCTCTAGTTGACCTCTCTGATTTTCTGCTCCCATCACTACACATCAAACTGGGGCTTATGAAAAGCTTTGTAAAGGCTATGGACAAAACTGGTAAAGGGGTTTTGTAATTGAAGGAAAAATTTCCAAAACTTAGTGATGCCAAACTCAAAGAGGGGCTCTTTGTTGGTCCTGAGATCAGGAGCTACTGACTAATACTCTCTTCAAAGAAAAACAATATGAATGAGCGCGCTGCATGAAAAACCTTCACATCTGTGGTGCATGGTTTTCTGTGGAATCACAAAGAGGAAAATTACCATCAGCTCATTCAATATGTTCTCAAAAGATATGAAAATCTTTAAAGATTCATTTCTCGCATTCGCATCTCGACACTGGCACGTACCTTTAAAGTTATGCATGGAGTAGTATGCTTTCAATGAAGAGAGCAACTACATTGGTAGTTATGAATAGAGTTATCAATTGGTAGGCGCTTTGCTCCCAACATGTGGCGAGATTTAGCTACTATATTTACTTGCTTTTAAAACCACCAAAAATAAGTAGAGGTCAACAAACTTAAAGGTTTCAGACAGGACTGAAACCTCAAAGTATCTTTTTTAAATACACATATGTGCTCTCCAGTTCTGTAACTGATATTTTTTTAAAAAGCGAACCTCCTTCACAAAGAATGGAGATAATCTAGAAGTTCTGTTGAGCTTGTGGTGGTTTCTCATACAACAAATAAACACATGGACGTGCTAACTTGTTTAGTAATTAGGTAAGATAACCACTAAGCCAGGTATGGGCTGTTGGAAATAATAATCCATAAGAGTTAATATTTATATCAAGAGTGTATTTTAAATGAATTACAGGACTGTTTAGGAACACACACTCGAAGTTTTGGACCTTTGGGAGGAAGACTTCGGAGGGAGAATGCAATCTATATTTTACTGAGTACTTGTAATTTTCACTGCCAAGTTGATTGACGTTAACATGAATTTCTGATGATGTTAAAATGAAAAATGATAGTATTTAGAGTGCGATGTTAAAGCAAAGCAATGTTAAATGAACATTAAAAGTTAAACTATATAAATACTTAAATGCGACTTAAAAGTAAATACTAATTGAAACTTTTGAAATTCTCACTTCTCTTCAGTCTTTAAGTATCCACAATTGTGTGTAATATCCTCATTTCGGGTTATTTATTTACATCGGATACTTTCCTCACTAATCCGAGTCGTACATCACAGCTTTCAATAGAGATACTAAAATATAATACCTAGAGCCTAGTCATAGTAAATTCTCCTGTAAAAGGCATTTGGCTTACAAAGTTGAACCAAGGAGCCAATTTTTCTATTTTCAGGTATTTTGACAAAGTAAATCAATTTCAAATTTTCCAATATCTTGTTAATAAATAATAATAAAAAAATAAACAAACAGTACAATTTTTCTTCGTGAGATTAGGTGCAATTACATCTGCTGCATCTAGAGAGGATACACCACTTCTTCTAAGCTTTGTTCCTGTGTACGCTATAAAGTATTGTTGTTTTTTTTATTTTAGTCTCTTTGTTGCCTAATTTTCTCTCTCTAAAAATCCTAAAATTTCCTGATTGAAAAAAAAATTCGTGCATAAACAATTTAGTTGTTAATTGTATAAAATGCTCAGATGTTGAAGCCCCTTTAAGGCTTGGCAAAAGCATTTGTGGTGTTTTTACGAAAAAACGCGAATGAACATTAATTTTTAAGTATTACAAAACAATACCCAAAAGTAAAATTAGTAATCTATTTCCATTGTAAATGTATTTAATATTTTTTTTTCAGAATTCAGATTTTCATATTTCTGAAGTTAACTTGAATAGGGCATTTTTTTAGAGAAATATAATAATCTGATAAGTCGCGATAGCTTATAGCACGATACAGCGAGTGTCTGCTTACCGTGATAAAAGATACCAAAGCAGATCTCGGTAAGCGAATTTCCCGTTCTCGCGAGTAAGGAGACCAGTTTAAAAAAAAAATTATGTAAAGTGTTGCTTTATGTTGCTATTATAGTGATATATAGATGGTGTTTTAATAAAAAATTGTAATGTATATTAAAAATGTTTTCATGACCTTTCCTTTTTTTATGAAAATATGTGTATTAAAATAAACATAACTCTAAATTACACTTAAAAAGAAAACTTGGAAAAATTAATAATTTAGATGAAAAATGTTTTTTTTTTTGCAAACCTGCTCAAAAAGCAAAAAATAATTAGCACTTGTAAATAAAACTATCCATTGCATTTGAATAAAATATATTTTAAATTATAGTTAAAAAAATGAAAATGAAACAAATGTTTTCTTTGGCAACATGTTCTAAAAAAATAACTCGATGAACAGTAAAAATTTTTGAATGCCTGATGTGGAGGGGATTGATTGTTGACACCCACACTCTTATGAAGATAAGGAGGGAGTCACTTTCTGCTTAAAGAAGGAATGTTGCCTGTTTCAGTTTCGTCGCCTCATTCTGAACAAACGCATATGGTTCAATACGAAAGTCAATTCCTGTACAAGCCTTGATTGCTCTGTCGTGGTCAGGTTTCATTCGTTTGAACTAGGAAAATATTTTTGCGGCTGCCTCGGAAAATCACGGCCAAACGGATTTAACCGAGATTTTTTTTTAATGCGTTTCAAAAGAAAAATCACTGTAATGCGAACATCACGGTAAGCGGGCATCCATTGTATAAGATTTGAAAAATAATTCAAAGCTGCAGAAAGTGTAGTTCGAAGAAGAAAACCGATGATTGTCCATTTTAAAAAAAGGCAGCTAGAAATGCCACAAAAACCTTATGGTTACAGCTAGCATTTCATATTTAAATTAAAGTAGGCTATTTTAGATTACAGCATGCTTTTCTAAGTTTGAAACGAAAATTTCATTTCATTTGATCATATTTTCCTTCGCTTATGACACTAATCACTCCAACTTAGTGGATGAAATTGAAAAATAGAAGCCAGATCACAGTGTGAATGTATCGTATGTCCACGTTTCATATCACGAGAGTTAGGCATTACCTTCTACTTATACTGTTCCCATTTGGCAAATAAAATTGATATCAACTGTAGCGTAAAGTGATTTTTTTTTCTGATATGCTTTTATTTCCCGCACATTTTTAACCTATATCCTGGCATTTGTGGGACTGGGGTGGTGTAGTCGGTAGCGTACTAGGCTTAAAATATGCAGTTCCCAGGTTCGAGTCCCAGCTATGCCAGCATTGAGATTTTCTCTGTTAATCCTTACCTTGTCCTCAGTCAGAAAGGGGACACCACTGCTATTGGAAATGCCACTGTCCATCGAATGGAATGTTAAACTGTAGCAACATATATGGGAGAGCCACACTCTGTACACTTTAAATAACACATTGGGTGGCGGACGGGAGGCTTTCATCTGTCTCCTAACAGCTATCTAGTGGGTCCCCTTACCTGAGCTTTTGGGATCCTTGTGACCTGACCATTTAACTCATTGTGTGCAAAAAAGTGCCTCTCAGAAGTAAAGCAACCCTGGCATTCGTGATGCCACCTTTTTGTTTTGTTAAAAATGATACTCAGTGGCGGAGCTAGATCAATGGGAGCGAGCACATAAAAAAAGCCACCACCCGAAGTCATCAGGAGGAGCGAGCACACAAAGAAAAGGTGCAATCACCCTAACATGTTTTCAGAGCGATAATATAAAGTTAATCTAGGCAGTATTAACAGTAGACATAAACCATCATAAAATGAAAAAGTAACTTGTTTTTAAATTTATATAACACATATTGAAAAATCCAAGATCCTGAATTCTGAAACCACACCCCTGATTAGGGGCATAAAACACATTAATAAAACACCTACCAATTCTTGAACAGAATTGACACTTGTTTTCATATTGCTTCATCTAATGCCTTTTCATAATAGTCTTAACCGCCATTTTTGGAAATGTGGAGCGGTCGCTCCCTGTTGATATTACGTCTAGCTATTGCACTAATGATACTACGTCGTTTTTCGTTCTTCGCTATCAACTCGTGCTTTGAGCAAGGCACTCAGTTAGTGTTAAAAGCAGTAATTCCTATTTATGTGTAAGGGTAACACAGCAAGACTTCTTTGGGAGGGAGACAGACTGACAATCCTATTTCCCAGAGCAGTAATTTCCAACCAATTAAAATTTCCGACTACAGTAAACACACACAGTATATATATGATATTGGAAAAAGTGTTCAGACATTTCGATGTTATGTGAATGGAAAGCCACTTTCAAAACTCCCTAACATTGAAAATAAGCCTTTTATACAAAAACTGTTATTGGCGATAAATTGTAGATGTCACTCAAATCTCTCTAAATATATTTCTCGCAATATTCGTTTAATATTTGAAGAATGAATGGAAGCTGAAGCATTTATCTTCAACTTTTGACACTTGTGAAAAATATTTCAATAGATAAAACAACTCTTGTAACAATTTGTTCACTAACATAAATATCTGAAGTTTGTATGACGATTTTTTAAGATCAATTTGGAGTCAATTTGATTCCAAATTGATTATCCAATTTGGAGTCAATTTGGATAATCAATTTGGAGGCAATGTGAAACTGTTGTCTGCTGTTAAATGGTCCCGCTTCAATAATTCTTTAAATATTCATCAAAGATTGTTGAAAATTGACACTCTCACATTGCCTCCAAATTGATGAAATCTTAAAAAAGTCATAAAAACTTCAGATATTTAATTTATGTAGTGAACAAATTGTTACAAGAGTTGTGTTTTATCTATTTAAGTATTTTTTCAAAAGTGTCAGAAGTTGAAGATAAATGCTTCAGCTTCCATTCATTCTTTAAATATTAAACGAATATTGCGGGAAATATATTTAGAGAGATTTGAGTGACATCTACAATTTATCGCCAACCCCATCATTCTCTCTCATTCCAAATACAAACCAATCAAAAAAATTTATAAATTTAAACGGCTGGATAGACTTTAAAAAATTCTAGAAAACAAATCACCTTTAAAATTTAATCTAGATTATCGAATTTTTTTAGATTAAATCAATAATTGACAAAAAATTGCTTTAAAACTATTCTGAACAAAGTTCCAAGAATAGAAAGAAATTTTTGGTACATGAATAGGATAGTTGCAATAAGGAAAAAAGCAAAACACAAGGGAAATAGGATCAAAAATTTTGCAGATTTTATTCATTTAAAAAAAATTAAAGCTTTAGTGAGAAAACTGGAGGATATTTGCTGAAAAACTTAAATGATGAAAATAGAAATATCTGAAAACTCTTTAAAGCCATAAATAAAAATAACTTAAACCAACAATGGAATGAAATAGCAATCAAAAATCAAACACTATAAAATAAACTGCTAGTTTTTTGCACAAAATATTAAATTGATTAACAATCAAAATCGTCAAATTATGATTTGAAATTTCAAAAATTTCAGTACTTGATCTTTTTACGCTAACTGAACTAAATTTGGCAATTTCAAAACAACCCAAAGAAAGCAAAAGGCCCAGATAGCATTTCTAATAAATTTATCTTGTCACTTCCCCAAAATTGTAGAATCAAACTACTAATTTACTAAATATCTTTAATAATTTTTGGATCACAGGCAACTATCCCTTTTCATGGCTAAATTCTTATATCACTTTTATTATCAAACCTAATAAAGATTTTTAAAATGTAAAAAACTACATACCAATAACTTTACTCACCAATGTGTATAAATTATTTGAGAGACTTGTTCTCAATAGACTTAATGGTTTCTTGAATTCAATTACATTTTACATCAGAATCTAAATGGTTTAAGATCTGCCAGATGCACCAAAGACTGCATACTGGACCTTCTTATAAATAAATAAAAAAACCTCAAGCAGCTGCTTGCCACAGAGGTCTGACAGGAGCCTGTCAGTTTATAATGCCAGAGTAGAAGGTCTGAGAGGATGGCAGGCCCTCAGCAGAAAAACAACACAAACAGCCATGCCTTACCCGGGGCTCGAATAATAGCATAAACATTAAAACAGCAGCAATTTTATTGACCTAGAATCAGCATTTGGCTCTATTTGGTAAGATGAATTATTATATAAATTAATAGAAAGTGGTATTAATGGAAATTTATTGAAATTCCTATATTGTTTTCTAAAAAATAAATGTTTCCAAGTCAAACTTGATGATACATTTTCTGATGAATTTAAAATTGTTATTGGTCTTGAACAAGGATCCATATTATCTCCTACTCTTTTTAACCTTTTTATAAATGATATTTTTAAGGATTTAACTAAAGAAGTAAAGCTGCAATTTTTTGCAGATGATGTACTGCTCTGGAGCACAGGTAAAAATTTAAAAAGTGTTGAGAATTCTCTACAGAATGGATTAAACCACATACGAAAATATTTGGACAAATGTCAGTTAAAAATAAATGCAGGAAAAACTTATCCTACCTTTCATTACAAATAAAGCTAAAGCTCCAATATTAATATTAAAATACAAGATATTAAATTGCAACAAGTAACTTTTTATAAATATTTGGGAATCACCATAGATCTAAAATTAAACTGGAATACACATTTAGAAAATGTCTTAAATAAAGCACGTAGAACTTTTAATTTTGCAAAATGTTTTGCTCATATAAATGGGGCTCATCTCCTTACTACTTAATAAACCTTTATAAGAATCTAATTAGACCAAAAATTGAACATGCCTTGAATTCCTGATAGGAAGCACTGACCATAAACTTAAAAAAATAAATATACTACAAAACACATGTATTAAGTTTGCTCTAGGTCTTTATAAAACAACATCTACTTCGGAAATACAAGCTGAAACATCAATCCCACCATTTCAAATCAGAGTAAATACACTATTCAAAGCAAATTTATCAAGATTATTTTTAAACATTCTAAACACCCTTAGAGAAATTAAATTTAATTAATTAAATTAATAATAATTAAATTAAATCTGACAGAGAGCCTGTCAGTTTATATGCCATCGTAGAAGGTCTGAGAGGATGGCAGGACCTCAGCAGTAAAACGACTGGGACGGCTCTAATTGTTTATATAATGTATATGTTCTATAAATTTAATGTATTTAAATTTTGTACATTTTATTTGTTCCATTCAATAATTCATCGAGCGAGCGGTTCAAGTCGGACTGAATGGCTCAGATATAATGTTAATAAATAAATAACAGTTTTTACGTAAAAGGTTTATTTTCAAAGTTAGTTATCTTTGAGAGTGGCTTTCTATTCACATAACATGGAAGTGTCTGGACACGTTTTCCAACATAATGCATATATGGTAGTTATAAGGTAGGAATACCTATGAAAATCAGGCTCTTGAAGTCGCGTTTCACATAGGTTTCAATCATTGGGGTATAATATCATGGGGTATTAATACTAGAGACAGGACTCCGATTCCCGTAGCATTGACCGCCATGCCCACAGACGGCTGTGTCTGCCGACTGCTTATGAGGCAAGAATACTCATGATGCCTTGCGAATTGGCTGCGAACAACGATGAAGGCTATTTAAAAATGCATAACAAATGATTTAAATGAGGCAGAACTTTGCTGTTTTTTGTTTTTTATTTCAATGAGGTTATTCCGGTGTAGTAATTAAAGCAAAATAGATTTAATTCATACACACTTATTGATTTATATCGGATGAAAAGCGAAGACGCTGGAAACTGCTTCTCTTTCAAATCGAGATTTTGTATGAAAATTAAAAAAAATTCGATATGCTCTTAATATGTGATTAAAACTGAACTAAATTGACTGTAAACTTAGCAGACTTTAATTTGAGCCCGTTTGAAACAGGAACAATGGTAAACATATTGTTACGACAGAAGAATCTGGCAACCGAAAGCAAAGTTTCAGCCAACGAATTGAACTTTGGGAGAATTTGGAGAAGAAGAGTGGAGCGTTAACGTCGTTTTGTATTGTAACGGTCGTTGTGTATTGTAACGGTTGGTGAGTTCGAAAATGGACGGTGAGCTGTTCTGAGACAGTGCGCGTAAGTATCAAGAAGTAACTTGATGTGTTGTGTATACGCGGAAGGATAAAAGTGGGATCTTTTATCGTTAAGTATCAAGAAGTAACTTGATGTGTTGTGTATACGCGGAAGTATAAAAGTGGGAACTTTTATGGCTAACTTCGAATGTCTACACGGACTGTCTTTTTGTTCGGCTAGTGTGTGAAAAGTTATTAGCACAGGACGAGAATTGGTTTACGAGTGAAGATCTTCGGGTGACCTGGTAAATCAAGTAAAAGGTAGTATTTAGTAAAATACACAGAGCTGATGTTGTGTGCTCTACGCAGGAAGATTGATGATTTGTGCATGTTAATAGTTGATTTGTTAATAAGATACTTCATCCATATTTCCTTTGTAACAATTTACCTTGTATTGAATTTGGTTTTGAAATATAGCTTTTAATACTCACGCTCAGCGGCTATCCATTTTTGTAATCCGCAACATTTGGTGTCAGAAGTGGGATTAATTAATTGAATGCCGTTAACTAGAAGTATGGATGAATTAGTAAAGTTGATAAATAGCTTCAAAGCCGATATGACTACGCTGATGACTGATATGAAAGCCGATATGGCTACACAGATGAATGACATTAAAAGTCAAAATAATGACTTGAAAGCCGATATGGCTAACAAAATAGGTGACCTGGCCGCACAAAAAACTGAGATTAAAGGTGATATAGCTGCCCAAAGCGATAAAATAGATGACTTGAAAGCCGAAATGGCCGCGCAAAATACTGAGATTAAAGGTGATATAGCTGCCCAAAGCGATAAAATAGATGATTTGAAAGCCGAAATGGCCGCACAAAATACTGAGATGAGAGCTGAAGTGGCTTCTCAAGTTGGTAAGATTATTGATCACTTCAAGGATCATAAAACCGAACTCAATAGACAATGCAATAGTTTAAATGTTGAATTTGTCAGTGAAAAAGATGATCTTGATAGTGTTAAGTTAGATTGTAAACATGGAAAAGAAAAAGAGAAAGGCAACGCATATAAAAATGTGGATCTGCTACTGGAAATCAAGAATCGTAGAGATAGCGCAGATAATGCCTTTGACCACGCAACTACTGGTAATGCATGGCAGAGTGTCTATGTCGCTGGTGACATGTCTAGGAACTGTGAAGAACAATCACACAGATCAGAGAGCTGTGAGACTATACAGTACGCTTTGCACTTCAAAATACCTAGTTATACAAGTCTGGCACGATCTGAAGAGAGATCCACACGAAAGGTATTCTATTCCTCGCCGTCAGCAAAATGTGTCATGGACAATTATCGCAAAGGCAGAGTAACGAGTGGTAATGAGGGGGAACGAAACAGAGTTTACGTTTCGCAGAGTGGTCCGAGTAAAGAAGAGGCGTCCATTCATCATAGATACAAAGTGCCCTGCGTCGTTACCGGGGAAGTCGGAGAGATTTTTCCGAAGCATATAGCCACACTTGAATCGTTTATAGAAAGTGGGGATTTAAGGAAGAGGAATTCCGAAGAATGGCTTAGAAGCATAACAGGTGATGCTAGTAAAAGAGCTTCAGGCAGAGACGGTACTTCAAAGACTAACTTTCTGGATGAAACTAAGCCTCAGAGTTACGATCAGAGAGAAGTAAAGCCCTCGGACAATCTCAACGAAACCATGCTGAATTTCTTTTCTGAACAGTCAATGTTCAGATTTGGACATTATAACCATTTAGATTATAAGGATATAGAAAAGTTTTATCACGATTACAAGAGCTCTAAAGTGGACAATATCATGTTACAGAACTCGTCGCTGATCTCCAGAATGAACAATTTGGCAATCATGACTGATATTTCCCTGGCTAATTACAATGAGAGCTCCAAGAAAGTGAATTCGGAAGAAACAGCAAATATGACCTCCTCGGGTCATGTGTTTTGCTGGAGACCCGAGTGGCGCCATCGGATGGTCGATGAAAACAGCACAGGAGGTGTCGGCAACAAAGTGAGTCTTGTCTTGGCTCCTGCACTTGCTGCTTTAGGTCTCAAGGTCCCTATAACCTCCGGTCGTGCTCGCCAATTGACGGGAGATACTCTGGACAAATTGGAATCCATCCCTAGCTTCACAGTTGACTGCACTAAAGATAAAATCGAGCAGATGATGGAAGACGTCGGATGCTGCATCGTAGGACAGACAGAGGAGCTGGTGCCAACAGATAAGGAGATTTACCGCTGCAAGGATCTGACGGCTACCGTAGATAGCGTTCCTCTAAGGAGATGCTCAATTGTGTCCAAAAAGCTGGCTGAAGGAGTGTGCGCTTTGGTTTATGATGATGAATTCGGAAAAGGAGCTATTGATCTCATCAGTACAGAAGATGTTGCTGTTGATTTAGTTAAGAAAATGGTTGCAGCATCACAAACTCGTGGAATGAAGAGTTCAGCTGTTATCAGCAACATGGATTCACCTCTTGAAAACTCTGTTGACAACTCTCTGGAAGTGATGGAAGCTGTTCAGTGTTTCCTTGGTAACGGATCCTTGGAACAGCAAGAGCTCGTCAAAGAGTTAGGAGGAGAACTTCTGCGTTTGGTGAACATTGTGGATAATAGGGTAGATGAAGCATCACGTGTCTGCAAGGTTCTGCATAACGGCAATGCTTTGAACAAGTTTCGTAACATGTTAATAGAACAAGGAGTATCTGAAGATGTTGCAAGCTGGCTATGTGAAGGTAAAACAGAAAAAATATTGCTAGCAGCCCGACACATCACTGATTTCACTTATACAGGAGAAACAGGTAAGGTTGTCGGATTAGAAGCTGCAGTTCTAACAAGATTATGGAAGGAGGAGATGGACCGAGGCGCTAAAAAGAATTATGGAGCTGATATTATATTTGTGAAGCACCTTGGGGATCAAATTGATTCAGGTGAAGTATGGCTGAAGGTTCATCACGACAGTTCTGAATTAAGTGAAAGTCAACTGACAAAAGGGTCAGACTGGAGGATGAAACTCCTCCCTAGATTTTATGTCACTAATGACTTTCATTCCTTGTTACTCTTGATAGAAGTAAAAATCCAAAGAAGAAAACTTTTTACAGGTTTTGCACGAAAACTCTTAGTCGATTCTTCTCCCTGCAGAGACATAAACGTGTTCACAAGGGCTATAGGCCTTACACGTATTATGTTTGTGGACGAGGCTTCAGTCAGAAAAGAAATCTACGTCATAATGAGATTCGCTTTCATTTTGACACAGACGTGGTATATCGCATTCGTCGATGTGCAGCTACAAAGTGCAAGGTGGTTCACGTGGATCGTTTGGCCCCGTTTCATCGAAGAACTGAAGAAGCTTTGGAATCCAGAATTGTTCGGGACGAACAATACCTAGGAAGGGGGCAGTGTTACGACAGAAGAATCTGGCAACCGAAAGCAAAGTTTCAGCCAACGAATTGAACTTTGGGAGAATTTGGAGAAGAAGAGTGGAGCGTTAACGTCGTTTTGTATTGTAACGGTCGTTGTGTATTGTAACGGTTGGTGAGTTCGAAAATGGACGGTGAGCTGTTCTGAGACAGTGCGCGTAAGTATCAAGAAGTAACTTGATGTGTTGTGTATACGCGGAAGGATAAAAGTGGGATCTTTTATCGTTAAGTATCAAGAAGTAACTTGATGTGTTGTGTATACGCGGAAGTATAAAAGTGGGAACTTTTATGGCTAACTTCGAATGTCTACACGGACTGTCTTTTTGTTCGGCTAGTGTGTGAAAAGTTATTAGCACAGGACGAGAATTGGTTTACGAGTGAAGATCTTCGGGTGACCTGGTAAATCAAGTAAAAGGTAGTATTTAGTAAAATACACAGAGCTGATGTTGTGTGCTCTACGCAGGAAGATTGATGATTTGTGCATGTTAATAGTTGATTTGTTAATAAGATACTTCATCCATATTTCCTTTGTAACAATTTACCTTGTATTGAATTTGGTTTTGAAATATAGCTTTTAATACTCACGCTCAGCGGCTATCCATTTTTGTAATCCGCAACAATATTTTAAAATCTAATACATGATCAAATCGTTCAGCTTAAGCGAAAGCCCTCAAAATTTATAGATCTTAATAGTGCAAATCCGCGCCTCATTTTCATTAAAAATATTAATTTTTATTGAAAATTGAAAGAAATAATCAGAGAGAGAGTAAACTTTTTTTAATTCAGCTGAGGCAGGAAATCAAATCTCCTCCCAATAAATGACACAATTTAATTTCATGCTATAAAAAAACCCAAATATTATAAGCTTGTTATTCAGCTGAAGTACAAAGAAATTCAAGCCCCCCTCCCACACAAATGATATAATTGAAATCTGATGCTATGAAAAAACATATTGTAAACTTTTATATCAGCTAAGGCAGAAGGAAATCCAAGGTCACACACACACAAATGACATAATTGAAATTGCATGCAATATATATATATAAAACAAAATAATTGACACTTTCTCTCATTTCAACTAAGGCAGAAGGAAAGGCAAGACCCCCCCCCCCCCTCACACACACACACACACAAATAACATGATTGAAATTTAATGGAACAAAAACCAAATATTGCAAACTTTTATATCAGCTACGGCAGAAGAAAATCAAAGGTCACACACACAAACACAAATGACATAATTGAAATTTCATGCTATCTATATAAAAACAATAATTTACATTTTATCTCATTTCAACTAAGACAGAAGGAAAGGCAAGACCCCCCACCTCACACACACACACAAATGACATGATTATATATGCAGAAAAGCCACATATTGTAAACTTTTATATCAGCTGAGGCAGAAGGAAATCCAAGGTCACACACACACAAATGACATAATTGAAATTGCATGCTATACATATAAAAAACAACAATTTACACTTTCATTTCAAAAGCCCCCTCCCCTCCCCACACACAAATGACATGATTGAAATTTCACGCAACAAAAACCAAATATTTTAGACTTATATCAGCTGAGGCAGAAAGAACTCTTCTGAACGCCTGAGGTGGGCCTACAGCTTATTAATAAAATGTTTTCCACAAACAGTATGTGTTTTCATTATTTTGATAACCCCTGTATATGGAAATTTTATTCCATATACATATATATGTTCTTTTCCAATCCAATCGATATTCCTTTTTTCACGGAAGACAGAATTGGGGTTAGCGGGAGGGAAACCCCCAACGTTGTGCACTACCATCTGAGCAATCGCCGCCCCTACCTAGTTGGTTTCTCTGTATACATTATTACGCTGGTCCTACCTATTTCGGAACTCACGAGTTGCCTCTGAGACCAAAATATATAATTTCAAGCTAGTTAATCAGATCTACTAATTAGAATATCAAGTAGATTTTGCTTGTTGCCGCCCCCCCCCCTGCTATTTTTTTTTTAAAATCATTCTTGTTTGCTTAATTTTCTTATTGAACCAAAGTATCTCCTGTTGGCTACTCTGCTCCCAAAGCTTTTTAGGTAGATTTAGGTGATTGTGAGTGATTGATTGAATGATAGGGTATCACTCTAATTCTCACTATGATACAGAAATGGTAGCTGTCTAAAGATTTGCACTTAAAGGTAATCTGGGTCGTAGATCGCTGGAAAAATCCTAATATTGTCAAATAGAGGTCACTTGAAATTCAAACTTCTAGAAATGTAAAAATTGATATCTGGGGGTATTTCGGTTACAGATCACAGAAACGTTACTAAATTTCGGATCTGGTAAGGTCAACTATAGGTATACTGGTCCTAGACAACTAAAATTTGGTGTCTGGGAGTATTTTGGCTCATAGATTTCAGAAATGTGAAATTTTTAAATGTGATGGGTTTTTCAAGGTCATATATGATCTATTGGTGCTAGAGAGCTAAAAATTGGTGCATATGGGTATTTTGGGTTTGAAGATCTCAAAAATGAAATTTTAGATGCCATGAGTCCTTTGAGGTTAAATATTGATCTGCTAGAGAGCTAAAAATTGGTGCTTGGGGGTTATTATGTTTGTAGAGCTCATAAACGTTAAATTTTGGGTATGATGGCTCTTTGGAGGTCAAATTTCTATATAACCTTGCTAGAGTGATAAAAAAATGGGCAGAATGAGTCTAGAAAATCAAGAGGTGCTGAAGGCACCTCTTGCAAGCCCAGAATATCTAAGTTATAACACTGGAATTTCTGTGTGAGGACGTCAAAGGAATAATCTCTATGCAATGTCTCTAATGAATAAAAGTACAAGATACTGGACAGCTTTTGGGAGACAGATGGTAGCCACCCGTTAAGGCCATCCAGCGTGTTCTTTAACATGCACATTGTATGGCTCTCCCATACAGAGCCACGGTTTCACATTCCATCCGATGGATGTGGTATCCCCTATTGACTGAAGGCAGGGCGTTTTGTGGAGATAAATCTCAACACTGGCCCAGGTGGGACTTAAACCAGGCAACTGCAGATCCGGTGGAGGCAGCTTTTTCAAGCCGTTTGGTGTCCCCTACTGACTGAACGCAGGGCGTTTCGTGGAGATAAATCTCAACGCTGGTCCAGGCGGGACTTGAAACCTGGCCACACATTGAGACCTCCAGTATAAATTGTACCTAAAAAGATAATACTCTTGTTTACATTATTATAGTTTATTTTTAAGTAAAAAAAGAGTTTTTCTGGTGACATTTATTTTGGAGGGCTGCAAGATTTTTTTTGGGAGTGGGGGAGGTCTAAGAATAAGATTTGAGTTGCGTTTCCCAATTATTAAAATATTCCATCAGACATGAAAGATTAAAATGATATTCTATATGGAATAAGATTTTATAATTTTTTTTTAAATCTATTTTTCGTGTCGGACATAAAATATGGGGCTAAAATAAAATTATACAAAGACAACTGTTTTGGATTCCGAAAACAGGTAGACATGTTTGAGATTTCGTATAAGATGACCGGATTTTCGGGGGCGGGATTCGGTTCCCCCTGTGTATACCCCATGTCGTTGTGTCCACTGAGCTGTTGTAGGTTGAGACACCATTTTCAGTTACTAAAAATTTTATTCTTTTTTTGCTCGAAGAACTGTTCGAAAATTTTGCATTGCAACTTTAATGACTGTGTAAGGGTAGATAGTTCCAAAACCATAACAACATCATGAACCGTGTTAAAGTGAAAAGGTGTAAAGCGAGTGCCGTTCTGACTGAGTGAAGGCAGGGCGTTTTGTGCAAATAATTCTCAATGCTGGACCAGGCAGGATTTGAACGAGGAAATTACAGATTTCGAGCCTGGCTTGCGACCGACTGAGCCACCCCAACCCCAACTACAGTAGTATCTGGTTGATTTTCCTAACTACCTAAAATCACAGTACTCTAGTTTACATAATTATAGCTTAATTTTAAATGAAAAAAAGAAGAAGCATTCTTCATTTTAGAATTGATGAACAAAGAAATAATTATTTTGATTTCTGATTACACTGGTCTTCAAATTTAAACTTTTTTTTCCGTTTATGAGAAAAAGTACCTATATTTGGTTTGTTTCTATCAGGTCTAAATTCTCTGCCAGAACAAAAGTTTGAAAAACCACAAAATGTAATATTCTTAATTGTTACTTAAGGAAACAAAGTTGACACAAGCCAATTTTTATAATCATTGTCGCACCTCGAGTATAAATGGATGAGAAACATATAGTTTCTGTAGAAGTAGCGATCTCTTTCGAAATAAAGATGAAAAACAAGTTCCAAAATGGCAAGAAAAAGACCTATATGACAAAATGTAACGGATATTGATGCTGCGATAAGTAGGATAATTTTGGTTGACAATACGGCAATGTAAATTAATAAAAGCACAGTTCTCTAATTTACATAATTATAGCTTAATTTTAAATGAAGAAAAGAAGAAACATTCTTCATTTTTTCATTTAAAATTTGAGAAAAGAGGAACAGATGATGAATTTGAAACATGAAATGGAAACATGAACAGAATATTTATATGAAAAGTAGCCATTAAGCCTTTACCAAAAGAGAAAACAGCATTTTTATATGCAAAGTAGCCATTCAGCCTCTTCCAAAAGAGTCGACAAAGAGCATTCATTCATCAGGGTAATATTCTTCCCCCATTTCATTCACAAGACGGTTTATTACGATGTAATAAAAACGCAAAAATATCCAATTTGATTTCTAAAATTTTGAATATATTCCTTTCTCTTCTTCTATGAATTATGTGTTGCAAAACTGATTGAATTATGTATTTATTTTCAGGATCTTTTTAAGAGGAATATTTTACAAGATGGAGAAGAACTTAGAGAGCGAGCTGCTGCTCTTGTTGAAGATTTCAACAACAAAGGTCCTTTCAGCAGTGAAGTAAATTATAAGGATGCTTTCATCCTTCTAGAAAACTATGGTAAACAGCTGAGAGAACTTCAGGACAAAGAAGAAGAACTGGGAAAAGATTTGGTATTTTTTAACGTTGAATTGCCACGTTTGCATTCCCTAGAATCCTTGCAAAAAGTGAGTAAAAGTAATTCAAATGAATGATGAGTACTTTAAATCAGTCTTGCAATTATATAGTTAAAATTGCTTAATAAACCTTTTTTTATAATTATTTATATAATTGTGTAGAATTACTGAGGGCTTTCAAACGTTCTTGACAAGTATCTGCAGATTTCCACTCGTTCCTCCGAAGTTAACGAGCTATGACTTGTTTGAAAGCTTGCCTAAAATCTTATCCAAAATGGCAAGAAAAAGACTACCTATATGACAAAATTTAACGGGTGTAAATGCTGTTATGAGTAGGATAATGTTTGTCGTCATTATGTGTAAAAAACAAAGGCCGTATCATTATTTTCCTCTTTGCTTTCCTCAGTCATGCTAACAGGTATTAGTGTAGACGAAGAAAAGATACATTTGCAGTACTTAGTGAGGTGTTTGGTCAAATTATTATGAGGTGTGGTCACCTTTTGCGGCAATACCAAATGCAGTTAGAAAGTGAGTTAAAAAGGTTCTTAATATTGTCATGATCTATGGTTCTCCATACTTGCCTCACTTTCACCTGAGAATCCCTCACTATTCGCTGGAGTCAGTTGTATTCTCAGACGTCGCTTCATGATGTCTCAGATGTGCTCAATCGGTGATGAATCCAGCGACTTGGCTGAATATGGTAGCATGGGAATGGCTTGCACACACTGTTGAGCAACACATGCTGTAAATGGTCTGGCTTTATCGTGCTGGAATGTGGCATCCCTGAAGGAGGAGTAAGACCACAGGGCAGAGAATGGTATCCACATGCTACTGGGCTGTTAAATTACCCATCGGTCATCTCTCATAGTCATCTGTGAGAAATGACCGACTATCATCAGAGATGCTGCTCCACACCAGGATCCCTGGAGTGGGTGTTGTATGGCATCTCAATGATACACGATGTGGAAGCTCTTTCACTGTTACATCACAATATATGAGTGCGGCGATCATTAAGTCCTAGACAGATGTGAGCTGCATCACTGAAGATGATATTTTGCTATTTATGATGCCAATCAGCTTCTTCGTTGAACCACTGTAATCTGGTATACTTCAAGTTTGGTATGCAGAGGAGATGACACATCCCTTGCATACCAGCTTTGTGTTTGTGCAAGTGTCGGTGAATGATACAAGATGCCGGTGACACATCAGTCAGTCTCTCACTGGATATCTGTCAGTCACGTTTCGATACTGACAGCTATCAGGTGAATCATCCAGTCATCGTGATCCGTAGTTACTCAAGGATGATATAATCTTGAATGATGATGTAAAACACTTTACCGTGTCCATTGCTTCCAGTAGGAGCCAATTTTTCGTGCATCTCATCTCAATTTCACACACTGCAATTCATCACATAGATCATCCTGCTTCATATAGATCTATGATGATTCCTCGCTCAAACTCGCTGAGTTGATTAAACAATTGTCTGCGACATACAAACGTCATTACCCTTCGATTGTAACTAGATTTACAGGTCAGGTTCAGTTTCTTTAGTATATACTGCCCATTTTTCCTGAATAACAAACTTCCTACAACTACCATAATCCGTGTCAACAACCTAATTTTAAATTTAGACAGTCCCATGATTTGCCCTTCTTTTGCATGTCTTACTGTCTCCCACTTCCATAATATTTGCATAAACGTAGCTCTACCCTTTTGGGTGCGGCTGTTTTTTTACGAGGAGTATATATTATCTGGCTGTACAACTCGACCAGGCAATAGACAAAGCTATCGAAAATCGAACAAATGGCATACTACTATCAATCCACCGAAATGAATGTTTCACAACATCCTACAGATATTTGATGGATTCCGATCTGAGGAATTGGATGCTTTGTGAGAAAAGTGAAGTCGTCCGAATGTTGCGGATCTCATTCCTGTACAGTACGAGTCTGATGACAGTGCATTGTCATTTGAAAGATGCCATCCCCATTGGAGATGGCATCTTTCAAATGGAATTTCGAATTCCATATGAATCACAATTCATTCCCTTCCATTGAAATCGCAATTTCATCAAATTGCGATTCTAAAAACCAGCACACGTGCCATTACCTCTGCTTTAGGAGTGTCTCGTTGCAGTGTACAGCATGTTTTGCATGACGAGTCCTTACACCCATTTCATCTCCAAAGGGTTCAGTTACTTCTCTCCGCAGATCATCCTGCACGTGTGTGTTTTGCGCAGTGGGATCTCCAAGAAAGTGCCCAAGATGTGAATTTCCCAGCTTATGCTTTGTTTACTGATGAGGCCAGTTTCACTCGGGATGGCGTATTCAATCAGCACAATGCGCATTTGTGGGCTCACGAGAAACCCCACGGTCTGGGTAACTTATGCGGCACAACATCGTTTCGCGGTAAATGTGTGGGCAGGTTTGGTCGGCGACTCCTTAGTCGGGCCATACCTTTTACCACCCCGCATGACCTCCGCGAAGTATCTGATCTTTCTGGAACAGGTTCTACCAGCTATCGAAAACAGTGTTCCAGCAAATGTGTTCCAGCACTTGCCCATGTTCCAGCAAATGTGAGATGCAACATGTGGTTTCAACATGATGGGGCGCCTCCCCATTATGGAAGGTGTGTTCGTGTGCATTTGAACATGTCTTTTGGGCAACGATGGATTGGGCGTGCTGGACCAGTTGCCTGGCCCCCACGCTCACCTGATTTAACGAGCGTTGATTTCTTTCTGTGGGGGGCCCTCAAAGCTACCATGTATGAATCGCCTGTGGAGTCTGACATGGATCTCGTGGTAAGGCTCGTCTGCGCTGCTGCTACTATCAAATAAACTCCAGGTGTGTTCGACCGTGTCTGGCAATCAATGCTCCTTCGGTGTCACGCATGCATCGCGTCTTATGGTGGAAACTTCGAGCATCTGCTGTAACATTATGAAATGTATCATCAATATGCCATTTTTAATAATTATGTCCAATAAATGTTTTCCCATTAATCACTGTCTTGTGTCCTTTCAGATCTTGTACCTTTGCTACCACTTCACAGACCACTTCATGACGTTTCCGGTTATGGGTTCCTATGCAATTCTCATTCCTTTAGATGTTATCTACCTCCCCTAAAAGTTTGTACCTATATTTTGAGACACCTTGTATATTTTCCAAGACAATTTCTGAAAATCAGAGAACCATGCATGTCAAAATCCCTCTATTGGACTCAAAACTCGTCACCTCTCATCCTCCACTGAGAACTTTCAGGACGCGCTACTAATATTCACCACACGTATTCCTTTAAAAGTTCACTTTTGATTGTCAGTTGGAAGAATATTTTGAAGAGAGAGTAAACACCTTTTGCATTAACAATATTTGCAACTACTTTCTACTACTTTTAAAAATTGAAAAGGATATAATTTTGTTGTTCTCAAATAAACAAATTATAACATTAAAATGCTGGTGCCCCTAGGCAAGTGTGTTATGGTAAATGCGGTCCTGGCCAAGTGAATGGGTGCCTCTGTTCCATAAAGAACATGTTTCACCAGTTGTTCCAAAGTAATTGTTGCAAAGATGCTTGGGGATTGTAGCTTTGGGGAGGGAAAAACAACCAGTAAGCAGACGAATAATGATGGGGGGGGGGGGGAAGGTGAATGTACAAGGCGAAAAACATGTCCAACACCTTTTGCAGGTCAACAGGAAGGCAATAATTGAGACACACCTGCAAATATATTGTTGGACTGTTACAACAAATTTGCAGTAGGACAGTGCATCAAATATGTACGCATCGCTGGGATATCAAAGTAGACACTAACAACAGCATCCTTCCTAACCCCACAACACTGAGAACTGTGGCTTACAACATGGCTTACAACTTACAACCATGAATAACCGGAAATGGGTTTATTAATCCGATGAATCGCATTTTCCTTTTATACCATGCAGATGGACTAATACATTAATCATGAATATAGCATGAAACAATGGAAACCATTTGCATTGTACAAAAAGGCAGATGGTGTCATGGTCTGAAGGATGTTCCATTTAGATATGTTGGGTCTTTTCATACAGGTGCAATATATAAAGGTTGTGAGAGCTACTTGAACATTATTTCAGATACACCTTTTAATGTTAATACATTGCCTCTATCGAATATATAATTTCGATAGATTTATATATAATAATCCTCGTCGATAGGCACAAAAATACGGCCAATAGCCGGGCAGTTGTCCCCATGATGTGAATATCACTAGGCGCTATAAAAGCGGTGTGAACGATTACTGGCGAATTATAGTGTGTGGAGCAGACCTCTCTGAAGTAGCCATGCCTTTATGAAGCCAAAGACGAAGTTATGTGCACCTCACAGACTTTGAAAGAGGGAGGATTATTGGAATGGTAGAAGCTGGATTGTCCAATCGACAAATTGAAATATGTATGGATCGTGATGAACGAACTTGTGGACGTTGCTGTCGACAGTGGATGACAGAAGGTTGCATACCACGACTGCCAGATTCAGTTGATCGTAAGAGAATGTCAGCGCAGGCAGATCATTGAATCCAGCGAGAAACTATAATGATAGACCTGTCATGGTACGACTTATTACAAATGCCATAATGCCATCTTCTCCCTGTGTCTGTCAGCACAACGTAATCTGTAGTTCCAAGGTTCGAGTCCCATCTGGGTCAGCATTGAGATTTTTCTCCGCAAAATTCCCCGCTCTGCCCACGGTCAGTAGGGGACACCGATTGACTTGGAAAGGCCGCCGTCCGTCGGATGGGACGTTAAGTCGTGGCCTCGTGTGCAGGAGAGCCATACCCTTTGCACGTTAAAGAACACGCTGGATAGTCTTGACGGGAGGCTACCATCTGTCTCCCAACAGCTGTTCCAGTGGGTCCCTTCTCCCAACCCTCTCTGAGCCTACGAGGTCCATGTGACCTGGTCATTTAGCCCATGGTGTGCAAAAAAGTGCCGCTCAGAGGTAAAACAACCCAGCCCCGTCAGCACAATCCAATGATGACTACATGGGCCTGTGGTGTGTGCAATCCTTTAGCTTATCTTCTTCTGACTCTATCTCACCGTTGTATACATCTGTATTAGTACAGGGAGAGAAGTTCCTGGGGACCAGAGTGGTATTATGTCTTCAGTGATGAATCCCATTTTTGCTTAGGTGCCAGCAGGGGCGTAGCGAAGGACTATGGTTGGAGGGGGGGGGGGAGAAATCAAAAATTTTCCAACTCGAAATTCAAATTTTGCCAACTGAGTATACTTAGATTTTTGCTCCCGGGGGGGGGGGGGGGCAATTTTCACAACTCTCCAACATTTTTCCCATTTGACTTCCAATTTTGCCAACTAACCGTAATTTGTAATTTGCCATTTAACTTCCGGTTATGCCAACTAGCCAATAATTTCACAGATATAATTCCAATATTTACATCTCGTCTGAATTGTAGCAAGTCAGTGTGAATTTTCCCTTGATTTTCCAACTATCCTTAATTTCACGAAACTAATCCCAATCTTTACATCTCTCCTAAATTTGCCAAGTCACTTTACATTTTTCAAACTCCCGAAGATTTTACCAAGTTTTCTCGATTTTTTCAACTCTCCTTAATTTCACAAAACAATTCCCAATTTTCACAAATCGCCTATATTTTACCAAGTGGATTCGAATTTTACCAACGCCGTAATTTTACAGAAAAAATCGCAATTTTTACATCTTCCATGAATTTGCCAAGTCACTTCGAATTTTATCAACTCTCCTTATTTGCACAAGAAAGGCACAATTTTCACAACTCCCCTAGATTTTGCCAAGAGTTCTTGATTTTTTCAACTCTCCTTAATTTCACAAAACCAATCCCAATTTTTACAACTCACCTGTACTTTACCAAGTGGTTTACAGTTTTGCCAACTTCCCTAGATTTTGCCAAGTTTTCTCGATTTTGTCAACGTTCCTTAATTTCACAAAAACAATCCCAATTTTCACAACTCGCTCGTATTTTACTAAGTGTATTCGAATTTTGCCAACTGCCCTAGACTTTGCCAAGTTTCCTCGATTTTGCCAACTCGCCACAATTTTACAGAAAAAAATCCCAATTTTTAAATCTTACCTGATTTTTGCAAAGTCACTCTGAATTTTGCAAACTCCCCCAAGATTTGCCAACTCTCTTAGATATTGCGAAGTTGCCTCGATTTTGTCAACTCGCCATAATTCTACAGAAAAAATCCAAATTTTCACATCTCACCTGAGTTTAGTTGCCTAGTTTTTGCCCCTATTTTTCCAACTACCCCTAGATTTTGCCAACTGCCCCTAGATTTTGCCAACTCCCTAAGTTTTGCCAACTCTCCTAGATTTTGTCAACTCGCCATAATTCTACAGAAAAAATCCAAATTTTCACATCTCACCTGAATTTTGCCAACTCCCCACGATTTTGCCAAGTCACTCCGAATTTTGCCAACTGTCCCTAAATTTTGCCAACTCCCTAAGTTTTGCCAACTCGCCATAATTTTACAGAAAAAAATCCTAATTTTTACATCTCACCTGAATTTTGCCAAGTCACTCCGAATTTTGCCAATTCCCCATGATTTTACCAAGTCACTCCGAATTTTGCCAACTCCCCAAGGTTTTACCAAGTCACTCCGAATATTGCCAAGTAGTCCCGATTTTGCCAACTCACCTGTATTTTACTAACTGGCTTCGAATTTTGCCAACTGCTCTAAATTTTGCTTTCTCTTCATTTTCCAAACTGCCTTAGATTTGCCAAGTTGCCTCGATTTTGACAACTCCCCTTAATTTTCCCAAAAAAAAATTACAAATTTTCACAACTCATCTAGATTTTGCGAAGTTGCTTCGAATTTTGCCAACTCCGAGTTACTTTTGGGGGGAACCTCCCCCCATCCCCCCATGGCTACGCCCCTGGGTGCCAGTGACCACCATGTGCACATGTGGAGACAGCCAGATGACAGACGTAATACAGTGTGTATCCGTGACAGACACCCAGCATCTTGTTATGGGGACCCATTAGTTATAACAGTCAGTCACCTCTGTACAAATTGAGTCAAATCTGTACAAAATTGAGGCAGCATCTCATGCCTACATTGAAATTCAAAATGGACTACAGAAAACAGCAAAACAAATAACATTACAGAGTTCTTTCCATCCTAAATCCTCTGCTTCTGTTGGCAACAACCAATTTCAATCGCCTTCCTTGGAGGATATAGATTGACCTTTCCAACATACTTGTACCAATTATATCATGATTTACTGATTTTTGTCTGTGTTCTCGCATATTTTCCTCTTTATTTTTCGAGCCATGAACATAACCCCGGTTTTCAGTCGTTCGAGGTGATTTTAATTCAGTGGCCACTGAGTGTATATTACATATATTTTGCAGGATTTAAAAAAAACACTGGAACAGAAGGAAAATTAAGTGTTAGACGGATAATTAAAACGCCTTTTTTGTTTCTCTATGTAAAAAAAAAACACTTCTCAAGTAGCTGCTTACCACAGGGGTCTGACATGAGCCTGCCCCATAGAAATATAGAAATAATTTTAAGAGTAGGAAAATCGCAAATGTTAGTGGAGAGCATTTGCATTTACCTTCGAATTTATTTGAATGTGAAATTTTATCCTTTATCAATAAGTTTTAAACGCAACTAGAGAGATAAAAACCCTAAGTTAGAGCCTAACAAATTCTTTAAACCTTTTATTTTTTCCTTAATGCAGATAGTAATCTGCATGTAAGTACATACAAACCTCGATTAACACTGTGTTTTTAAGAAATGTTATTTATTTCTTTTTTATGAGTACCATTGTCAGAATAGGTGATAAGATATCCATAAATTATCGTTTAATGTTATTTAAACAAAAAATGCACTGTACACGAAACGAACACTTAACACTGCTTAAGCACGAAACAAATTTAATGTATGAAATAAATTTTATGAAGATAATAATGCAAGATGGAATTCAAAATTTTAATTTGAACGATCCTGATTTTGGAACGTCTTCTTGTGTAAAGCATGCAGTATTATATGCTTTATCAGCTTGCACTGAATTGCTAAAAGAAAACCGAAAAGCATAGAGCAATCAACTTTAGATAATTTTCTAAAGACCTCCAGTTAGTAACTTGTTATTATAAACATTGTTTTGAATTTCATTGGATTTTCTTAGATTTGAATTTAATTTTGAATACAAATATAAAAGTAAACTGATTAAATAATAAAATGCAGAATTTGTAAGTAAAGAAATATGGGTAATTATGCCAATTTAACAGGTTTTATTTTCAGACTGTGTTTAAAAATTAACGAATGGAAAAAATTTCCTTCGGAATACTATATAGTGTACACGAGGCCTCGTTTAACGCTCTGATTTCGGAAACGCATCCTGAATGCTAAACGAGGTATGCCTGTAATATGCATAATTTTATCTATTTCAACGTGACCTTTTTATATCGAAATTAAAATTGCCTTCTAAAAAAAATTTCTGCTGACTCCCATGGGCAAAATGTGCTTATGTATGTGGGGAACAAACTTATAGCTTTATCTGGCATTACTAAAATAAAAATAAATAAATGAATAATTAAAATAATTAAATAAAAAATAATCGTTTCAAATTATCTTGAATATAGTTTAGGGAAATACGACCTTTAGAATGAAAATTGCAATAATGAATATGCTATTATTCCATCAACACACCAGATATTTAATTCTTTAGCTGAAGAAATTAGGATTTAGTCACTCAAAGGCGCACATTAGTTGCATGCTCGTTATTAACATGCTCGTTATTAAGTTCGGAAGTGTTCACCTTCGAAGGGCTTCTTCAGTGACCCAAACAGTGGAGTCACTACGCTCAAGGTACAGATTGTATTCCACATTTTAATTTAATTTCTCGAAATGCCAAAAAAAGAAATTAATTTCGTTCAAAATCGATCTCGAATTTTTGAGATTCGAACATTATCATCCAACTGAGCAGCCGCAGATTGGTTTATTAAGCCAATTGGTCATTTATAACAGAGTGAAATTTTATTTGAACCAGATTTAATTTGCTGCATTTTTGGATTAGGCATAGTAAACTCATGGGCTCTACTATTACTGTCAGGTTATACCGTTACTTTTCCGTGTGTGGAATTTTTCTCACGTACTAGCTACAGTTAAAAACATTGTTATTGATTGCAAATGTTTTTAAGGATCGGACTTCGGTGGCAAGCGGGCTCCCTGAAGAGTATGTTTTTTGATTAACACAGGGACGTAATAACACTTATAGTTACTGCAGTGCGGTGGGAGGCATATGAATTATTGAAGCCCTTATATTTTTATTTTTGCGGAGAGCCACCTAAAACCTTTTGAATGGAAGCTTTTAAAACTTGAGCTACCTTCTGGATTAACAGAATTAATGCATATTGACAACCCATTCCTATTGCATAGTCTGCAAATCTGATTTTCTACTGTTATGTTTTTAATGATTCTTGCATGCCTGCAGAAAATTTTATCTGTGAGAAATAGGAGAATGAACGATATCTTTGTAATTCTTTCTTTAAATATTTCTCAGCTATAAATGATAATTTTCTGAGTTTTTGGGCAGTTGTGTATAATTTGCATTTTCTCTTGGTATTTCTTTAGGACTTGGAAAAAATGCATGAAGCATGGAAATTTGTTGAGTTATGGGACGAATATTGGAGCATATGGAAGATGATAAGAATACAAGACTTGGAAGCAGCTGAGATGGAAAATAAAATTAATATGTTATACAAACAAAGTGTAGATCTACAGAAAAGAGTAAACGTAAGTCACAACATTTATTATATTTCAAAATTATCAAATTGTACTTTATGTATCCCAGATTAACACACATAGCACATTCATTTTCGAAACTTAAGCAATATTTAAAAAATGACCGTATCTCGAAAACCTTTTGAACTCAGCAGCTAGGAATTGACTAAAAGATGGTAACTAATGAGTACTCTCAATTAGTAGATAGAAAATGGAAGAAATACCCATAAATCACTGATGATGATAAATGAGTCAAGAATGAAGTATTGGATGAAATGGGAAGTAATGGTCAATTCACAGCGATGATACATGTTTATGAGGCTGTTAAGAAGCTAAGGTGGCAATAATGCCCGAATTCTTCACTAAAGCATTTATAAGTTCCTAGAGAAAGTTTGGAAATAGGTGGGGGCAGTTCCAGTGGAGCAGTAAGCATGATACCGGGTGAAACGAAATTTTTGTACCACCTCCCTCCCCTTAAGGAATCGATGTTATGTTATTGATTTGGTTGGATGTTATGTTAGTGTATATTTTTAAAATTGGCTTGCCTATTATAAATACAAAATGTATTTATAATATATGGGGAGAGGATTTATAATATATGGGGGAGGAGGGGGGTTAATGACACGTCTCTCTAGATCAGGCCTAGTCAACCCATGGTACATTGCAAAACAACTTGCGCTCTAAAACATACAATATACTGAACCTGTTTAATTTTTTCGACCAAACATTTTTAGGGTCATAACTAAACGATTTAGCCAATTCATAGCCCCCATTTTTGTTTAATCAAGTTTTTTTTTATTCCTTTAAAATATACTCTGGCGGAAATTGAAAAAAGAACACCATTAACAATTCATGTGTAATATATGCAATTTATTTAGTAAAAACAACTTTTTCAGAAAGGACAGTGATCACACTTCTTAAGTGATTCAATGTTTATTGTACCTTTTAATGAGTATTACATTTTACAGAAGGCACATTTTAATAAGGTGCTGAACCTCCTCGAGCAGCAATACAAGTTTTCAATCTGGCATGCAATCAGTCGTACAAATGCTGGATATCATGCTGGGGGATACCATACCATGCACTTTCAACTTGGACGTGTAATTCAGCGATGGTCGTAGCCTGCTGCGGTTTGTGGAAGAGTCTTTGTCCTATCCAGTCCCAGGCATGCTCGATTGGAGACAAGTCCGGAGAGTGTGCAGGCCAAGGGAGTTGGTACACTGCCTGAAGAGCATGTTGAGTTGCCCGGGCATTATCTTGCTGGAATATCGCATTTGGGATTACACTCAAATATGGCAGGACGACTGGCTGTATGAAGGTGGTGTCAAGTGTATGGTTATGTATGTATTCAATGCGGTCAGTATTGAATACATACATATTGATGTGACTATTCAGTGTACCCTGTACAAACACCAGACATGTATGAGAGTGACACACAGGGCCAACACCATGATGCCTGGCATGGGCCCTGTGTGTCACTGGTGGATGCACGATGGAAGAAACCGCTCACCTTGTCGCCTTCGGATGCATAAACTATCATCAGATGCTCCTAAGCAGAATTGGCTTTCATCACTGAAGACCACAGACTGCCATTCTTCCCTCCAATGAACTTCTTGACACCACTGCAAACGCACTCGACAGTGACGAGGTGACAGTGGTACGTGTGCCAATAGTCCTGCTTCCAAAAGGCGATCGAATTTGTGACGCCATAGCCATTCGCTCTGCCACCGCCACCCTCCAGATACGCCGATCCTCTTGTGCATCTCTAACTCTGTGTTGTGTGGAACCATGTCTGTGAGTGTGTGAATGCTCATCTGATCATCAATGCCACCATCATACCACTGGCCATACCTCTTGTCCAACTATAGTGCAATTTGGCGAAAAGACCAACCTGCTTCCTTAAAATTCTCTATATGACCTCGCTCAAACTCCGCTAACTGAACAAATGTTGTGCGCCTGCGTCATCCAGGCATGGTAGCTTTTTCCGAGAGTATTGAACAACACAACACAAGACGAATAACTTCTTTCCTCATGCCTTAATAGTTCTTAAATAGACACGGTGTACATTTGCATGTTGTTGTCCTCGGTGACGTCATTATTTCATCCAATGACTGTCAATCATGGGTCACGGTTTCTGCTGCCCTTAACTATTAGCATATTATAATATGACGTTCCTAAAGGAATTCCTTTTGGGTGTTCTTTTTTTCAATTTCCACCATTTTTTTCCTAATTCATTATTTATTAGAAATTGATATTTCCATTTTTAGGGACAGAACTTTTCCTGCCGCTCTTTAAGAATATAATATTTTTTTAGTGTCTCTTCCCTAAGTTTGGATTGACTATCTTTGCTCTAGAGTAGGGGTTCTCAATGTGGAGTATGTGGTAAAAATATTTTGGGGTACACCATGAGAGCTCAAAAGTCGCTATATCTAATAACAAAGTAAAAATAACCATTGTTGTACTATAACTATAGTTTTATGTATCCATACAAGGGGTACGCTAGTTACATACACATTTCTAGGGGATACGTGAAGCATAAAAGATTGAGAACCACTACTTTAGAGCATTCCATGCATGCTATATAGCAGGACTACTCAGTTATATTTTGAAGCATGTCCCATTTTCTTTTTGAAAGCTAGAAATAAAGGATAAACCATACACGGACCAAAACGAGAAAAAACAAAATGAATTTATATAGTATATTGCATGTTTTTAACGCTTTCATTTGTTTATTTTGTATATTTCTTTTCGAAAAAAAGAGACATTTCTCGTTTTGACTTTTTTTTTGCATTTTTCACAGATTTTTTAAGAGCCGGGTTTAATGAAAATAAAAAGCCGGGTGTGTGGTCCGTGGACCAAAACACGGATACCCAAGTTTTTTGAATAATTCAAAATAAACTTCTAACGACATCTATGGAGAAAACATGGACCTCGTGAACAAGATTGAAATGAAAATAGATGAGGCTATTTCATAAGTCCATTTCGAGTTTTGTGCTGTGAGTTTGAGATGGTCTTGTACGTCCAGAGAGCCAATGGGTTAATGGTATTCTTAATATACTACACAATCATGTATTCTTTTCATTGTCATATAAATATTCGGATTTAACGGACTTTCGGCATTAACGGACACTTCCCTTACACTGGGCAACACACGAAAAGGCTTTGAAATGAAAATAGCCAATCTTTACTAATTGCGAGATGCTGAACATGAAAATGACAATTAAATTTGTCGATAGGCTCTTGTTTAGGAGAAACAGAGATGGTCTTGTATAAATAACTTAGTCCAAAATATTTTGGGGTACACCATAAATACATTTTGGGGTCCGCATTGAATACATAGGTAACCATTTCGCAACGCTGTATTTTAAACTCCAGATTGCAACATATTGCGTTGTACTGCATCAGCCCGCCATATACACAAACCCCCAGAGGTATTGCATCATTGTCTGATGCAATGTAGTTGAGTCATGACATTATGGCTTTGCGAACGCGGACAATAGATGATGCAATCATTAGTTGTAAGCGATGTCTCATAACATGACCAAGACTTTTGAGCGACTCCCATTTAACCCTGAGTCATAAGTACAACAGATGTGAACCTTGCAGTTTTAACCCAGCAATAGTAATGCCTCGTAACTGTGTTAATAATGCAGATACATTTTGTTACATTTGTGGGGAAGTGACGTTTGCAAGCCAGAAAAGGGCCATCACTCCAATAGTGAAAGAGGCATATGAGTTTTATTTTGGATGCAAGATTTTGGATGCATGATGCCACTCTGCAGCATGTGTGCAAGAAATCTTCCGAAGTGGCTGAAAGGCGAATAAGTGGCGATGCCATATGCTGTACCTATGGTTCGAAGAGAGCCAAGCAATCACGTAAATGACTGCTACTTCTGCATGGTTCCACCTGTTTCTGGAGGCATCACAAGGAAAAAGAAGTGGACAATAGCATACCCGAATAAACAATCTGCTCTCCGACCAGTTCTGCATGGCGAAGACCTTCCCGTTCCCGAACGTCCAAAAGAATTTTCCATCGATTCAGACGATGAGGGGGGGGGGGGGGGTGAACTGACGCTGGGTTCTCTGCAGCCTTCGGTGTCTAATAATGATACAAATAGGTCTGCCACGGTGTATCATCTGTGCCACATATTCTCACTGAAGAAGAAATGAATGATCTTGTTCGCGATCTGGAGCTGTCCAAGACCAAAGTAGAGTTACTTGGATCAAGATTTAAAAAATGGAATCTTCTCAAGGAAAATGCCCGAGTGACTTTGTTTCGAAGTCGTCATGAGCAGTTTGCGCCTTATTTCAGAAAGGAAGATGATCTTGTGTTCTGCTCTGATGTAGATGGCCTGATGAATACCCTCGGAATCAAACATGACCCTCAAGAATGGCGACTATTCATAGAATCCTCGAAATTGAGTCTCAAGGCGGTGTTGCTGCATAATGGAAATCGACTTTGATCCATTCCGGTCGGACACGCTGTCTACATGAAAGAAACCTACGACAACCTAAAACAGCTGTTGAACTGTCTTCAATACAGAAAGTGTTGCTGGCATCTCTGTTGTGACTTGAAGCTCTGTTGATGGGTCTGCAACTGGGATATACGAAGTACTGCTCTTTCTTATGTGAATGGGACAGTGAGCTAAGACTTTGCAATGCGTGAAGAGAAACTGACCTCAGATGAAATCTCTGAAGGTTGTAGAGAAGAATGTGGAACACCCAGCACTGGCAGAAACGCACAAAATATTGTTACCGTCCCTACACATCAAACTCGATGTGATGAAAATTTTCGTAAAAGCCATGGACCGGACTGCATCAGCTTTCAAGTACTTGGCTGACAAATTCCCTCGACACACTTAAAATCAAAGAGGAAGTTTTGTGGGTCCTCAGATCCATGCACTCTTCAGAGAGCAGATGTTGGACAACCTGTTTCAGGATGACGAGATAAAGGCTTTGGACGCATTTCTTCTGGTGTCAACTAAATTCCTCTGGAATGTCAGGGCAGACAACTACAAGAAACTGGTTAAGGGCATGTTGTCTCTTTATCACAAACTTGGCTGCAATATGTACTTAAAGATCCACTTTCTCCATTCCCACTTAGATTTCTTTCCAACAATTGCGGCATGTTTAGTGATGAGCAAGGTGAACGATTTCACCAGGACATTTGCAACGATGGAGAAACGATACCAGGGAAACTGGTCCACTTCAATGTTGGCTGACTACTGTTGTACGCTCGCCAGAGATGATCGTGATCAGCTGTGCAAGCGATGTCAGAAGTAAAAACGGAGTTTTACCGATACATGTCATATGTACGTATTACTCTATTATATAAGGAACTATTGCGGATTTCTCAGAAATCGTAGCCAATTTTCCATTTTCATTGTCATATTCGTGTTCAGCACCTTGAAATCTTTAAGAAATAGCTGCTTTTATCTCAGAGGCATGATTTCTATGAAAATTTGTTGCCTTGTGTTATTAGTCCGTTAAATCGAGGGTTCACTGTTTTTGGTCAGCTCACTTGAGTAACTGTAATGTGATATTTGCAAAAATAATATGGTTGCATGATTTATTATTTGGAACCTGTATATATGAAATTTTTGCCTTCTTTTATACAATTTGGTTATGATTCTACTTGCAGGATGATAAGTGGATTGTATTGGCGAATATCATATTGTGGTTGCAAGATTTCCTAGAAACAATTCCTCTGATTCTTGATCTGCAGAACAAGACCCTTAAGCCTAGACACTGGAAAGAAGTGCATAAAGCGATGGATTTAGATTTTGATCCGGATAGTCCTGACTTCAATATGAAACTTTTAAAAACAGTAGAAGCTGAAGATTATCCGAGTAAAGTTGCTATTATTTCTGCAGGAGCAACAACTGAATATTCGATAGAAATTGTAAGTTTCTCTGATTAATAATAATTACTTATTCTTTCTCTTTTAATGCAGTTCACAACTTCCTTATACACTGAAGTACCATTGAATTAGAGATAGGAGACGTTATCCAAATTCAGTATCACAAGTCCCGCATTTGCTAGCATGCTTGGCTGAAACTTTGGACATATATAGCTGTCAACTTTGGCTCCTCCAAGCATTCGCCGTGAGAAGTGTAATGGGAAAGGCGCGGGATTTAGATGCATTTGACAGAATGCATCTTAAAAAGTTTGCAATTTAAAAATTAAAATTACATTTTAAAAATCGTAGGTGTCCGACAGAAGGGACACTCGATCTCCGAAATTTTCAACGAACTTGGATTTTCTCGTACGACAGAGTGTTCTGGGAATATGAAAATTCCGGCAAAAAACAAGCACCCAGACAAACTGCAAAGGATAACCAGTCTTGAATGTTTGTGGGCTTTGCCATCTGATTCGCATCGTATGGACCGATAGGGGACAGACATTATCTGAAATCACCTCCCATCTGAATCCAGGTTCCAGCCGGGAAGTCAGTGCATGGACCGTTCAATGCTCACTTCATCGTCTTGGCTTCGGGAGCCGCCAAGCTACGAGAGCCCCACTTCTAACAGCATGACACCAGGCTCAACGCCTTGCCTGGGCTAAAGAACATCGAAACTGGACCATCGAAAATTGACAACGGATAGCCTGGAGTGATGAATCCCGATTTAAACTTCATCACGCCGGTTGGAGACTGAGGGTATGGTGCCAACCCATGAAGCCATGGATACTACATGTCAGGTCGGAACAGTACAAGCTGGTGGTGGCTCAGTGATGGCCTGGGGTGTTTTCAGTTGGAAGACTGTGGGACCTTTGGTACGTGTACCAACGACTCTCAGTGCATCCTGGTACGTAGAACTCATGGCTGACCATTTACACCCATTTATGGTAATCATGTATCCCAATGGATATGGCGCCTACCAGCAAGACAACTGTTCATCTCACAGGTCTAGGTTGGCTACTGCATGGTTGCAGGAACATTCTGCTGACTTTGAAATAATGAATTTCCACCTAGAAGCCCAGATTTAAATCCCATTGAAAATCTTTCGGATACCATCGGGCAGAGTGTTCGGGCCGGTGTCCCATTAGCGACGACTTTGAGAGAATTGTGGACAGTTCTGGAGGATGCATGGGTTGCCATACCTGTGGAACATTTAAGCAATCTTGTGGAATCCTTGCATCGTCGTGTGGCGGCCGTTATCAGGGCCAGACGGGGTCCAATACGTTATTAGGTTGCTATCCCTAATTCAATGGTACTTCAGTGTAGGTAACAGGCAGAAATATTGGCGTTGCCAGGATATTGCGCAAAGATTTAATCGCCTCTTTTAATGTCATTAATTTCTGTTCAATTCTTCTCTTGTGATACATTACTACTGCATACGAGTTTATTTAACAAAAATTAATTTGAAAAATCAGATTTAGTCTTCACTTAAAGACCAAGCTTGTGACCTGGTTAACTGAAAATGCCTAATCACGACCCTGAGTATAATGCGAGAAAAAGCCAATATAAGCCATTTAAATCATGCTTGTCATGGAAAGGCCGTAGCTTCACATGTGCTCTCTTGTTATTTTGAATGACATTTCAGTGTTCACTTTCTTATTTCGATATACACTAACTTTACTGCAAAAGTTTTGTTTCTCCTCAGTGTGTACATAATCTTTAGTTTTTTCCAGTGTATTTTTTGTTTAATGCTTACATCATGTTTCTATGGTTTTTATAAAGCACGAATTTTGTTTATGCAATACACGTCAATCATCTCCAAAGTATTAATTTTTATTCATTTGTTTTTAGTAATTTATATACAATGTTTTTTTTTATCTCAGCTACTAAGTGCAATGGAACTATTTCCCTATACCTCCTATATTGATACATAGTGAAAATAAACCGTAAGATCAGGGCCGGATTTCCTGTGCGTCATGTTAGGCACTTGGGTAGGGCTCTAGCATGCGACTGTTACATTTTGCTTATTTAAGTATCAAAAATTATGCTTGTATATTTTTTTTATTTATCCTTAGAAGGAATGAAACACTAGTTGCAAATATCGAAAGTTCAAGAGCTGTATAAAGAACTCTCTCCTGCCAATCGAGGCTTTCTCTCCTACCAATTTAAAGGCTGTTGCGTGCAAGGATATACTATCAAACGCGCTAGGATAATTTCCATATTATGTGAATAAAACAGCACATTTAATAGTCCATAACATTAAAAATAAGCTTTTCAGAAAAAAATTCCACAGCAAATAAAATAAAGATTTCAAACAAATCTATCCAAATCTCAATTTTAAACAACATTCTTCTAATATTTAAAACATTTTTGAAGCTGAAATATTTGACAGCACACGCTACTTTTACATTCGGCTCAAACACTGATTCGAAAATTTTATTTTACTATCGTTATATTCTAATTATCCTAGTTCAAGGGAACGCAAGCTGTGTGGAACGTTCCCTTGGAGCCGCGAGATATTTGGTGAGAGTACACCAAAAGGGTTTAATAGATATATTACAGAAAGTACTTGTGACCTGTTTTGAACAATTTGAATACTTTTTAATTGTAATAGATCTATATTGTATTTAAAATTAATTTTCAACTTCATTAATAATTACTGTATTTCAAGATATAAAATCATATAATAGCCATGGAGATAGTAATGAAAGGGGATGCTTGATAAGTTCTATTTGTCAATGGTAGGAGAAACGCGTGCTGTGACTGGAAATATTTGATTACAAATGCACTAATTAATTCTATAGCTATTTAAAAATGAAAACTATCAATAGCGATATTTTTTCTAACCATTAATTATGTTAATATAGCGTATTCTTTAAAGCAGTGCTTGTCAAACATTTCCAACCACTGAACTCTTATTCATATTGAAATCTTTCGCAAGACTCCAATTTTTTGTAAAGTACTATCGTATACCAATAAAATAAAAAATGAATATAACAGGAATAAAAAGTACCTTTATTAAATAAAGTATACAATAAAGTTTGTTGTATGGTAATTTTTTAATGTAAGGATGCGTTTGTTTTGATGAGCATAAAAATCAAATTTGAAATAATGTGTAATGGACGACAGTTGTAACATGAGATCTGCTTTAGCATCCAATTTACTTCTATATTTGTTTTTTGTCATATTATGTCGCATAACTTCCGATTCTCATAGACAAGTGGTTAGAAACCTCAGCAGTTTTTTAACAGTATACTTAGAAATTTTAGGATACTCCTTAGTTAAACTGATCCAAAATCGTTAATGAGAAATAATAGGAATTTATGTTTTAAAGTTGAATCGTTAGCAATGTCTACAATATCAAAGTGTTCAGCAACGTTACCCGCGGATAACCTGAGATGCCTTCATGGACCCTGTTTGAAAACAACTGCTTTAAAGGTATCACTTGTATGACCATTAGTAGTTTTTACTACTCTTGTCGAACACCAGAAGAAACACATTTTGAGTATGAATAATTGAATTTTATCCTAAGAAATACTTGAGTCCAAGAATGAGCTGAGTCTCCATAGACCCTTTTCTTGAGAATGATGCTGTAGAAAAATGTATGTATATTAAATTTTGCTTTACACTATATCATATTTTTTCTTGTCTTTTAGGCATTGAGAGATATTCGAGAATCGTGGGAAACTGTTACATTAGAAATGGCAGAGTATAAAGACTTTTTCAAATTAATTGGAACTGAAGACATATTCAATCTAATAGAAGATAACCATATTTCATTGTCAACGATGAAAGGATCAAAATTTTGTCGACCTTTCGCTAAGGATCTCGACCAATTGGAGTGCTCTCTTTCACTCATACAAGAAGTTGTGGAATTAGCCCAGAGTGTGCAAAAAAGATTTTTATATCTTGAGGTAAGTTCACATTCTCAAGGAACAGTCTGACTTGGAGCTCAGACCTTGAAGGGAGCGGACGTGTTTTTGCTTAGTTCCAAGAAGTGAACTTTAGTTAGCTAAATTTTTACTTAAACTGCCTAATAACTTTGAGCGAGATCGGGTATCCAACCCTGGTGGAGCCCTTGGTCGACAGAATAGGTTAGAAATAGCTTAATATTTATTTAAACTTTAGTATATGTTTAGGATTTTAGAGATTTCAATTTGAAATCTCTACATATTTTGTGAATAGCAGTCCTTTGACTGCATATTTCACTGTTCGCTTTTAATCTCTCTTGGAGATTATATATATATTCTGTTTTCGACTGACAATTTTATTGTCAAATTTACAACTGTTTAAATTTCCTTTCTACTTTTTCATAAGTTATAGCGTTCCGATAAATGAATCTATTTTATAATGTAAGTTCTAATTATTTTAATTTTGCTGTATCTTATTTGTAAAAGATTTTCAAGTTCCAAATTTACCTGTAGAAAGTTTTTACAAGTATTTACTCTTGTTATTCAGTAAATTTTAATTTGAATTTAATTTTTTTTTGTGAAAATCACATTATATTGTACAATGTTAACTACCACTAAAATTTTAAAAAAAGACATCGGAACGCATCATCATCATCATCATCATCATTTGCATTTTATTGGCACTGTTGTAAGCCCTCCCCATTTAGGGGGGCTAGCATGCGCACCATGTCACTGTATAAATAAATTGAAAGAAAGATTTGTTAAAAAGAGATAAAATTTAAATGATAGTAAAATAATATTAAGGTGAAAAGGCACGCAGAAGGCTCCAGCAAGCAAGGATCGAAAGGTGGAGAGAACGAAAAAGATTAATCCGGACCAGGTGACCGGATGTGGTCCGAGCAGTTTGGGCATTTATACTGTTTGGTTTACAGTTTCTATAGTGGTGTTTCACGCTACACCGTTTGCATGTTTGAGTTCCGTTACATCTATCCGCCAGATGACCAACTTTTTGAGAGGTCTGTAAATGGTAGCTAGGTAGTCACTGGAAGGAGAGCTATGCACCCTATCTCTCCTCTGTGACGATGCATAAGGAGGTCTATGCATCATCACAGGGGAGAGCTCACCCCTGTGATGATGCATAGACAAGGCCAGGCCTAACCTAATGTCCGACCCCGCCTTCTCGTGATGCAGACCTTTCAAAAGAGATACTCTCTTTTGGAAGTGAACGGAATGGGAGGGCTGCCAGATTAGTGTAGCCTACTGATCTGGACTACTCTGACTACTTTTCTTTTTTTTTTTCTACCCTGCTGAGGAATGGTCAACCACACAGGGTCCGGGTGCTGACCATATAAACCCACTGGACTGGACAGATATATGTCTATGAGCTTGATTATGGATCCAGATTTTGCTGCACTGGTGGGCTTCTGTGGAGGGAAAATCTTCCACTGTGTTTTCCGTTTGTTTATGTGTTGACAGCCCCAAGTTAATAGATTCACAGGATATGTTTATCAGCTGGTGGATAATCCTGAGCAGAGCTAATCGCAGGCACCTGAACTCTTTGCTTCTATTGGCATCGTCAAATTCTACATTGCAGGAAGTCTTCCAGTGTAGATGGCTTCAGCCTTTAGTGGTGGGGGAACAGGTCTTTGCCCCATGTTTGCGATTAGGGGGCTGTTTGATATTGTCGGCATTCCCTTTCTCAATAAATATAGTTTCTTTAAACATCCCACTAACCATTTTCTCTCCATAGATAGTTGGAATGTGAGGACTCTGCACAGAGCTTTTTCTCTTGATGTCCTCACACAAAAATTCCACCATTATAATTTAGATATTCTCGGCTTGCAAGAGACCAGATGGACAGATAAAGGTCAGATTCTTAAAAATAATCTTAAATTTCTCTTTTCAGGGAGGGACGACAATAAGCATCACCAAGACTTGGGTCTGCTTCTCAGCAGACACGCTAGTGATGCTCTTCTAGGATAAGAGTGCATTAATGAAGGTTTCTTACAGCATAGATACAGGATAGGTTTTAGGCATAACTTCAGGATATTTTGAATTCTGTCAAGAAAGGAGATATTACCCTTGTTCTAGGTGATTTCAATGCCAACGTTGGTACTAACTCTGACCTTTGGGGAGGGGTGATAGGCCTTTTGGTATTGGTAGCTGCAATGGCAATGGGCAACGTCTCCTATAGGTAAGTAAACTCAATGGATTCATAATAACTAACACTTATTACAAACACCGCGATATACATAAGTACACATGGGTTTCACCTGATGGGCTGCATAAGAATATGATTGATTACATATTAATTAACAGCAAATGGGCTAGTTCTGTTAGGAATACCAGGTCATATAGGGGAGCTGAAATTGGATCTGACCATTACCTTGTTAAAAGTGTCTTGCAACTTAAACTGAAAAAGTGTTGTGCTAGCGTTAAAAAACTTACTTTTAATACTGAAGCTCTGAAAGATTTAGTTATAGCCAAAGCTTACCATGATAGGTTACTTAGTCATTATGACGGTCATGGTATGCTTACTACTTGAAGTTGAGGAAGAATGGAATCATTTTAAACAGGCTTTTTTGGACACTAACAGTACTCTTGTAGGAAAAAGGAGCAGAGGAGGCAGAATTATCTGAGTGATAAGGCACTTGAGCTTATTTCGGAAGGAAACAACTGCAGGAATTTCCTTAATCAATACCCTACTAGTCCTAATAGAAAGCATTACAGAGAACTTAATAAACGTGTAAAGGGTCAGTTAGCTGCTGATAAGAACCTTTGCCTTGATGGGTTGGCTGAGAAAGCCGAGGAAGCAGTTGCACAGCACAACAGCAGAGAGCTGTACCAGATAGTTAATGTTTTGTGTGGTAGAAAACGAACAGGTATACAGGGATTGAAGGATAAACAAGGTAAGGTTAGAGAAAATGAGGATTCTGTCATGGCTAGGTGGGCTGAGCATTTCAGTGATGTTCTAAACAATATGGGTAGTTCTACTCCCATTGTTTGCAAAGATGACAGATGCATTGGTGGTTTCAATGTTGGCCCTATAACACAATCTGAAGTTATTTTGGCTGTTACTAAACTTAAACTTCATAAATCTCCAGGTGTAGATGAAATTACTATGGAAATGCTTAGAGCTGGGAATGTTTCTGTTACCACTTGGATGACTGAAATTTTGAATATCTTTTATGATAATGGCATGATTCCTAAGGATTTTACCAGAGCTATTGTTATCCCTATTTTCAAAAAAGGTGATCGCCGTTCTTGTGATAACTATAGGGGTATCAGCCTACTCTCTGTTCCAGGTAAAGTTCTTTCCATGATTGTGCTTAATAGAATTAAGAATCTGGTTGACAGTCAATTGCGTGATGAGCAATGTGGATTCAGAAGTGGTAGGGGATGTGTGGATCAGATATTTTCACTCAGGCAGATCCTTGAGAAATGTTTAGAGTTTCAGAAACCTTTGGTTGTTAGCTTTGTTGATTTCAAAAAGGTTTTCGACTCTGTTGATCGTCATAATTTGTGGTTGATTGTGAGATCATATGGTATACCAGACAAGTTAGTTAACATAATGAAATCTCTCTATAATAACACTGAGTCATGTGTGAGAGTTGGTAAGGCTTGTAGCAATTGGTTTAGCATTACTTCTGGTGTTCGACATGGGTGCATTTTGTCTCCTTTTCTCTTTAGTTTGATTATTGATTACATTATGCGAAATTCACTTAAAGGGAAAGATTTTGGCCTTAAATGGGCTGGAGATAAGAAACTTTCTGATTTAGATTATGCTGATGATTTAGCCCTTTTGGCAAATGATGTTGACGAGATGAACTCTTTCATTCGAGCTGTTGATGAAACTGATAGTAGAGTTGGTTTGGTGATGAACAGAGAGAAAACTAAAGTGATGAAAATTGGTCAGGCAGGTTGTGATTCAGTTAATCTGAATGGTTGCAGTCTTGAGCAGGTGTCACAGTTTAATTATCTTGGGAGCTATGTAACAGATAATGGTGATATGCAGCATGAGATTAACAGACGAATAGGGATTGCTGCCGGGACTTTTAAGAATCTATGGAGAGTGTGGAAAAATAGGCGTATACACCTAAAGACTAAAATTAGACTATATAATAGTTTGGTTGTTTCTAGGGTTAGTTATGGTAGTGAAACTTGGACACTTTGTAAACAAGATAACAGGAAACTAGATGCTTTTGATTGCAGATGCTTACGCAATATCTTGGGCATTAGGTGATTCAACTTTGTAACTAATGATGAGGTTAGGCAAAGGAGTTTGCAACCTCCTTTAAGCAGCATATTGTGCAGAGAGAGACTCCGGTGGTTTGGCCATGTTACCCGTATGAATGATTATAGATTGGTGAATAGGGTTATGAACAGTGTGCCTAAAGGCCTCAGAAAGAGGGGGAGACCTAGGATGCGGTGGGCAGACAATGTCAAACAGGACCTTATTAGAATTGGTGTGCAGTGACCAGATGCAGTATATGTAGCTCAGGACAGATATGCTTGGAGAATTAAACTGCACGTTCTAGTTGGACCTCCGTAGCCCATGTCTGCTTGAGGATAATGATGACTTGTTGGTATGATGTAACTTCTGACGTTACGTGTATTAAAACCCAAATAAATGAATGAAGGAAGCTGTTCCATTTTAAATTCGAGAATGATTTTGTTAGTCGGGTAGCTGAAGTTCTCATTTCTGTTACGACAGTCTTGCTCATAATGCATCATTCTCCTTGCAGCAACGACATTTTGATCAGCAAGCAGATCAGTGATGTAATCTTCATCAGTTCGTTGGCACTCCTGCAGTTGTCCCAAGCACAGTCTTCTTGAAATCAGAAATTTCTATAAATACAGAGATGTTTAAGATTTTTTTAATTGCATAATTTTGTCATATTGTTCTTTGGTTCTTGAGTGTAACAATAATCTTCCCTTTGATATAAATTTACTTTTAATATGTTGTCCAAGAAGTTTGTAGAAAAAAATCAGTAAGTTTTTTAGTATCAGCTGATCTAATGTTATCACTGGTGCCAGTGATTACTAAGATCAATTTATTTTTAGTATTTGTTGTTTCACTGATAAGTTCCGGAGAATTTTTAAATTCAGATTCTATTGAAGTAATCGCATTATGATTATTTGAAAAATCGTTTAAATTAATGCTTGTTTTATCTTCACACATGATTGTATTAAGTTAAGAAGATGCATTAGAAGATTTACTGTTTACCTGTAAATTCTCATGAGTAGATTTATTTCCAAGAGGTTTCTTATTAGGCATATCCATGTTAAGCGTAAATTCAGAGTTCTTAATTGGAGAAGGATCGGAAATTTTCAGAGAGCTTGGTAGGTGAGGTGTCCGATTCGGATGTTAATTTGAGATCCTCTTCCTAGTTTGAGGTGTCACCATTATCTTGAATCATTGACTTTTTCGAATTTAAATTGTAAAGTTTGTTCTTTTTCACTTTGATCTTGACAGGTAGAAATCTTTTTTTTTCTTCGGTTTGTCATAATTTACTCAAAATTAGACACGGCAACTCCATTTCTTAAAAAAATTTATAACTTAATTGAACAATTGGTGCACAGAAATAAAAAGCACAAAACCAAAATAATCTTCAGGTCACAGAACACTCGACATTCTACTTTGAGCGCCTCGGGCGGAATCGGTCAGGAGAGAACAGAACAGATCACACATTGAATATTCTCACTTCCTTGGGGAGTAAACTCATTCAGAGAAACTTTTAACTGAAAAAAAGAAGTTAAAATGATTGGTTTAGTACCGGAAAGATAAAAGTTTTGTTTTTCATATATTTTCTATTTTTTTTTGTTTCTTTTCTTTTCTATTTTTTTTCTTTTATTTCTTTTTTTTCATTCATTTTTTTTATAAAAAGTCCAACAAGTGAGAACTTTTCAAAAAGCAAATCAAAAAATTACATAATACAGGAATTAATTTTTTATTTGGTGAATGAAGAATATTAGAGAAAGTATAATTAGTTATATTAAGTTTGGCTAGTTTGGAATAGTATGTTTGTCTTGCCTTTTCGAATAATGGACATTCGAATATAATATGTTGTATAGTATGTAAAATATTGCAATTTCAACAGTTAGGTAATGTAGAAATTTTGAATCTCAAACGAGTTGTATTGGTAAGTGCATAATTAATTTTAATCCGAAGTATAGCATTAATTTCTTTTTTAGGAAGATTAAAATAATTATATTGTTGAATTTTGGGATTAATTAAAAATCATTGTGTATGAGATGCATTTGATTGATACCAATTTTGAGTATGTTCTAATATATTTGTCTTATTATTTTTTTTTATGATTTTTATGAATGTAGCGGTAAGAGTATAGTTATCTAAAAGTTGGGCTTCTTTAGCCAAGGAATCTACCTTTTCATTGAATGGGATTCCTGAATGTGATAGAATCCATTGAATGGAAACTTAATTATGGTGTTGTAAGTGTTGAAAGGTGTAAAAAAGTATGTCATTGACAAAAATTGGAAATGACGCTTTAGTGGGATTTTGAAATAAGCAATAAATGGCAGATTTACAATCTGTCAAAATAACAATTTTAGTGTAAAATAATTTTAGGGACCCTTTAATTGCTTCAATTAAAGCATATAATTCTGAAATGATAATAAAAATAGGAGAATCAAATCTATATTGAGATTTATAGTTAAGTTCAGGGAATAAAATTGCTCCAGAAAAAATTTTATTATCAGGACTAGAAGACCCGTCTTTATATATATATATATGAACAAAATTATAAAAGTAATATTATAAACTTAATAATTTTATAAAGTTCATCAAAATCTGGTGAAAGTTGAATGAAGTTATCAATAAATTTATTTTTGATTTTTGTAATTATAGGATGTGTATGATTTTTTAGGAGAATTCTAAAAAGTAGATTAGAAAATAGAAATTTTTTTTAGGTATAAAGGACGGATGGGTTATGAGAGAGCCCCTCGGACAGCTCAGACACATCGCAATTCAAAATCTCTCAATCGGACCGCTTAGAAGCACCAAAGTTTGAAAATTCGAACGCAATAACGGCTCCTAAACCGGTTCGCACAGAGGCATCTGAAGCTATAATTAGCAAATCGGACCACCCAAAGAGCTCTGAAATCTGGGAAATCTCTGCATAGCTGTCAACTACTTGATCAGCAAAAGAAAATTTTAAAAGCACTCAATACTGATAATAATTGAAGCATTTTTGGAATTAGGTAGAAAATGTGTTTTTGATAGACATTTTGTTAACTTTCGGGACAACGTAAACCGTTCCCAATTCTCTAAAATAATATTACTTTACCTGTAATATAATCCATTCAGAGTTATTGTAAACAAATAGTATGGACTTGAATATGTACGATTTACTGAGTGTTAGAAGAGAAATATTTGAATAAACATTCAGCAAGGTCAAAATATTCCTTTTTAATATTTTATTTTGCAATCTAATGGCAGGCATTATATCCACAAAATAATCTCCCCCCTCCCCCAAACACAGATTCCATATTGTATAGCAGAGTGAACCAGGCATAATTAAGAATCTAATTAAGTATCAATTCAACTACTTTTTTCGCAAAATAAAACTTATACAATATAAATTTTAATTTCTTAACCTAATAATCAATATGTGATTTCTATTTCAAATTATTTTCAGACATTATACTAATATATTTATAACTTGTTGTATCAGATTTAATTGTTAAATCTCCGTCTTAACTGAAAATTAATAAATTTAGTTTTAATAATAGTAACAGTTAATTTATTTGATTTAAACAAATCCTCTTCGATAGTATTATTTCATTCTAACAGATTTTTTTCCTCCATATGTTAAGGTAGTCAGCAAATCCAGCAATGTCTCTATTTAAATCAAGAAAATATAAATCATTTATAAAACTTAAAGGTGATAACGCCCCAAAACCGATATCTGTAAAACACCTTTATTTATAAGCTGAAAATTGCTCTGAACATAATTTATTATTACTACTTGATTTCTGTTATTTAAATAAGATATAAACTACTCATAGGTATTTCCTCTAATTTCTATTTTATGTGATAAATATTCGTGATCAACTGTATCAAATGCTTTTCTAACATTAATAAATAAGCAATGGTGTTATTTCCCTTATCTATATGCGAGGAAATTTTATTTGTAAGTTTCAAAATAGCTTATTCTGTATTCTTATTTTTAAGAAATTGGAATTGATTATCAAAAAAAACTAACAATTCTTCTTTTTAATTACCTTAGGAAATATGGGTAGAATTGATATAGGCTTGTAGTTGGAAAAACAAGTAATATTTGTTGTCATAACAGTTGTTTTTAAGGCTGTTTGCAAGACCAGAAGTTTTAAACGACATAATTACAATTTTTACTGAATAATTTACATTATTATGCTCTTTATATTCACATGATGACAAAGCATAGAGGAAAAATTGTCTTTAGCTAAGTGGGATCCGAATATATGACATCCTGATAACACGTCAGGTACTCTGACCACTGAGATACTGGCCACCGAACAATTATCCTCTATTATTTATCTTAAGCTTTACACCATAAGTTCAGTCTCAAGAAGCCATCTTTGACTGCATTATGGAGAGCGTATCCTTAAGAGCCATCCAAGCAAGTGCAGATGATGAGCACATTCAGGAGCGGCCGAGTAGAAATATTTTTTTTTTGAGGAACTCTCAATTCTAATGTTTTGGCACATTACTAGTTATGATGAAGTTATTAATGGTAAATAGTGATGTGCCAAAACATTAGAATTGAAATTTGTTCAAAAAATTGCCAGTTGGGTTATTCCTGACCCAGCTAAAGACAATTTTTCCTTTATGCCTTTGTCATCATACGAATAAATACAGCATAATAGTGTAAATTATCCAGTTCCTGATACTGCCCAATGATCACTAATGTAAACATTGGGACTGATTACATCAGTGATATCAATATTCCTGAGGCTTGAACTGTAATTTGCAGTACAGTAAATTCTATCCAACTTACTCACAGTTTGGCCGTCAGATGATGTCCAAGTGTGCGAGTAGGTGAAAGGATCACGCCAAATATCGGAAAGAGAGTACAACTGCAACAGGTCTGACAATCCGCATGACATGCGGAAAGTCTCATTGTTGTCATACAACTATCCCTCAGTTAAAAATTGTATTTCCGTTAGTAAGTACCGCAAGGTGTGGTGACGTGATGTGTACTTCGGGGACGTTATAGTGTCTCGACCAATGGGACGTAGACACAATTCCCTGTGCCACGTCGACTATTTTGTTCCCATGTAAGGTGCTAGGGCTTTAATGAAACACGACATGCTGCATTTCTTCACCCAGCCCCCCCAAACTGGAAACTTGTTGGCGCTCTGTTGCTAGCCAAAAAGCGCTCTGCTATCAAAATGGTGATCCTGGTTCTCTCTCTTTCCGTTCTACATGACCGAGTCCAGGACGGACTTATGCATAAGTTAACTAAGCTATAGCTTAGAGCCTCACGCAGATTAGCTTAGAGCCTCAGCATAAGCCACAAGCTACTCACTTAGAGCACTCAGATTATGAAGGGCCTCAGAAAATTAAGTTTGAAGTTTACTGTGACACGAATTATATTTTAATATTTAAATTAATTTATTGTGCAAACACAGTTCATCTCAGCTGTACACGGTCATCATTGTATACCAATGCTAGTATAATATTTTCACCACATCTATTTCGTCTTTACTTTCTGATGTTCGCTTCAATCAGAATAATAAAGCTGTATATCGACCAGACCAGGATCTAGGAAAAAGTGGGGGGAGGGGGAGTAGTAAAAGGAAGAAGTAATGTGTTGCAATTGAGCCAGAGAAATTTATAAAAAGAAATCAAGAGACTAAACTTTCTTTGCAGTATAATATTTTCCCCTAGTTTTAAAATCTTTAAAAGATTTGTGGAAAATAGTGAAATGTGAAGTTTAATAATGTTTGTCTCCAGTTCCCTTACTAGCATTCTCAAAGCGGTGGTGTTTGGGGGGATGCTCCCCTTCCCTCCTTGATCCGAACCTGATTTAGATTTAGATTTTTTGGGGCCTCTTAAACTTGTTACAGAAGTGCGGCCCTGACCTAGTTCCTACATTCTTATAAAAATTTTAACGCGAATACATATAAGTTGAAGAGATATACGTAGGGAAAGAGATCAGTTTATGAGAAGAATAGCAAGAGTAAAGTTGAAAAGTTTGACTCGTTCACAAAATTCGTATTGAATTTAAAACTGATTTATATTTATCGAGCTCTGCATTGTTCTGTTATACGTCACATAATATGAACTTCTCATTCTCTCGAAACTAATGTCTCTTGTTGTTGAATCTGATTGATTTTTGATAAGTTGCAAACACCAGTGTTGAAACCTTTCATTCCTGATTCTGCCAATCCACTTTTATTAATCTCTTCGTTCCGTCAGTATTTAATATTTCAGTTCTTTTCCTTTTTTTTATTATCTTTGTTCTTATTACTGTTATACTGACTTTATCATATGATGTTATTTTTACAGAATATATTTTTAGGCGAGGATATTAAAAAGCAACTTCCCCTTGAGTCGACCGAATTTGAAGAAGTGGCTAAAAAGTGGCAGAGTGTTACTCTTCTTATGAAAAGCGAAGAATATGCTTGGACAGCAAGCCATAGGCCAGGTAGGTTTGACTTTATGACTACCAAGTCATACCTGGATCCAATTCAAAGTTTCATTGTTTTATAAGTTTGGCGAAAGTTGAAAAATATTTTCTTCCGTTTTACATGTCATATTGTTTTTTCATGGAAATAAAATGCTAGTATAATATTCCCTATCATGCAAATCCAGTGGTGCTAAAGGTATGATCCATTTATTTTGCATATGTTCGGTCGAAACTGTAATAGGTAGGAGAAATTGGACCATAAATGAAGAGAAGGGTTTAATTTAATCTTTAATACTTCGATATGCTAAATTTTTAAATTGACGTATCTGGCAATAAATGTAGATAGAATATACCAGGGTATACTGAACGCGGCTTATGTGTAAAACTAAGAAAACTATTTGTGTTAAAAAAATTAAGTATCTTTTATATTAAATCAGTCATCAATCTGTTCCACAGAATCATATTAGTGCCTAAAATTATATGCCAAAAATGCTGCCTGCATAAATAATTAGAGTTTTTCAAATATAACAGGTAAAGAATCATAAAAATGTTTATTTAAGTAAATATGAAAATTAAAAGTATATTACTCTTGCATTTTTTGTTTGCTTGCTTTAATTTCTGTCTCTTTATTTAATGCTTTAGAGGCCTATTCGTCCCACCACACTGTGTTTCGCATCATTTTTGTTTTCGTAGGAATCTGTACTTGTTATGTGGTATTGGGCATATAAAAAGTATAGCCTCTTGCATACATAACAGCATATAAATATAAGTGCTTAATATATACAGATACTGAACAGAAAAATGGAAACATTCCATGTTAAGTCAATAGAGAGTCAAATTCGAAGATCCGTAATTAATAAGCTTTTTATAGGAAAATGGGACTAGATAAATTTAAATCTCGGTTTTAAGCAATATTTGTTGGGTGTTTAAAGAGCTATGGAAGCTCAAATACTTAATAGCAGCAAAGTCATGCCTAAGAAACTTGTGTAAAACTTACAATTATTGAAAGAACTATTTGCACAAAATTCTAAAACATACTTGTTTTGTTAAATGATTTGGAGTAAAACTTATTGTTTTAATTAACTTTCGAGATGAATTCTTATGATTGACATCTCTGTTATTCAATATTTAAACCTCTATATCTCTTTAAGTACAGAACGGATTTATGAACTGATTAAACTGACTAAATCGAAATTTAGACAGTTTATTTGACATCTTATAAATATTTATCTTTAGTCAAATATTTCCATAAAAATTTATTTAACCAATTATGGAGCCACGAATTTGATTCTTCATTGGCATAAGATGAGGATGTTTCCATTTTTCTGTCCATTGCCTGTATATTACAATATCTTAAACCTATCCCCTCAAGGTATTATGTAATTTGTGGATGACGAATTTGAAGAGTGACTAAAATGTGCCAGAGTGTTACTGTTCTTATTTTATTGAATACTGAGATAAAGAATAGCATAGGTGAACATAGCGTTATGTTAAAAATTATAGACCAGAATAAATATGCTTCCTTCGTTATTGATTTGCCATTCACACTCACTAATCTATGCTTCTCATGCCAATTCTGTTAATGACAGTCTTGCATTACAGTAAATGCTAAACGACAGATTAATATACATAAATTATCTTCTTTATTTCATCTTTACTTTTACTAACCAATACTCAATCCCTTGTTTGTGATGCACTCAGTGGTTACTGGAATGCGAACATCTTAGCCTTAGTGAACAACATACTGTGCTAGCGAAATAAAAGACGATTGGGTCAAACGCATCATAGGCAGTTTTGGATAGACCCAAAGGTAGTTGAATGTGTAAAGTATATTAACCATGTATAGCTACCATGATTTAATGAACTTTGAAATGGCACGATGTTAAATGCACCCATCAGTGTTCTTGTTGTTCAGAAATGGTGATGGCATCTTCTAACAAGGAAATGTACCGTACCATCGGTCCGACTCATGTAAATATTTGTTTAGGAACATTTGGCCTTTCACCCTTAATAAGCCAACTACCCAGATCTCAATAAATTCCATGGAACATATATATATGAGTTGTCGAAATTTAGTTGTCAGACATCGGGTATTAACCGTCCATTTAAGCACAGTTATGGAACGCTCTGCAAGCGTTATCTAACATCACTTCTGAACTCTCAATTCTCTTGCTAACCTCATCTTGAGGACTTCATGCCGTTCTCCAAGGCTATATATGCTGGTAGGTGAGAGTATTTCAGTGGCCACTGAGTACAGTGTACGTATATAATGTGTATCCATCTACTAAGCATACAAATCTCATATGTAGCGTTTTTCTTTTCTTTATTTAGATATGCTTGAAACATTAATCAGCCTAAACATCAAACTGGAAGGAGTACAGCAATCCTTGGAAGTTTATATAGAAACCAAAAGACAAACATTTCCTCGTTTTTATTTCGTTTCGAATGATGATTTACTCTCAATTCTTGGACAGCTAAATAATCCTCGAGCTATTCAACCTCATATGAAGAAATGTTTCGATAATTTAATAAAGTTAAAAATGGAAGCGGTAAGTTTATTCCCATTTCTAATATTCTTTTAATAGAAATAATGTTTAATGCTTACGGAAGCTAGTGTTTTTTAAAAGGAACTAATTGCCAGTAAAATAAATTAACGAGAATTCAGGCTTCTATAGCATTTAAACTGCAGTAGTCTGTTAATGCGATTTCGATTATCTCCGATTAATAAATAGTACACTCACAGAACTACATACGTATACGAGAGTGAGCATCACTTAACTTCCTGCCTATTTTATTGTTAGATTGACGGGACAAAACAAGGAACCATATGAAGCTTCAATTGAGCTGCAGTTCTCTGTAAAGCAATAGGAAAAGTTCACAATTTGGTCAAAAATTGTCGAAATCGAATTTATTTTCATGTGTATTATTTTAAATTCATTGTGGCATTATTTTAAACCATGATATGATACATAAGCATAAGTAATTATGATTATTTATTTGTTTTTTCCAGTCCTGAAGTGATGGCATAATCCAACTGAATGCATAAATTTAGCACAATTGATTTTTTTATTGGAAAATAAAATTTCACCATTAATGAAAAAGGATAATGAAAGCAAAAGAAGTTATTGATTTCTTCATGCAGTTAGTGTCCAAAAAGTTAATCATCAGGCAGATTAACCTTTTGGAACCTTCCAACAAATATTGTGAGATGTGCTTTAATCATAACCTTTCAAACTACCGTGTTTATAGCACATGTGATTTACTTGAGTATAATTTATGTTACGGTATTCTGTGAGGGGGGAGGAAAGGTTTTTTTTTAATCGTGTAACGTGTTTTTCTTAGCATAAGCATTAATTTAAGTCTAATAAGTCCCCTTTTTTGATAATTGTGTACAAACTTTTTTTAAATCTCTTTATTAGCAACCCCCTTTATTTATTTACTAGTGAATGATTGGAAGAATGGGCAAAATTTGTTTTACAACATAAAACATTATCTTATGTAAGTTTCATATTTTATATAAATCTGTATAATTAGCAGTTTTTTGAGAAATTTAGTAGGAAAAGTATTTAAAGTAGTTAGCTGAAAAAATTTAGTTTCGCCGTGAGTGGGATTCGAACCCACGTTTCCCAGTTACATGACAGGTGTGCTGACCACTACACTATCAGCAGCTAACTTTTTCTTCAGCTAACGTGACAAACTTTTCCCGAATATTGTCTGATTCGCTCGTGACGCCACCTATATCGGGAAAAAGACCAACCAAGTTGCCTTTATAATAGATTGAAATAATTTGTTACTCACTGTAATGGCGTTAAATCAAGTAATTCAGTAGAGTATCACAGGAGATATCCTGTAGACATGGGACAAGTGCAGTAGTTGGTAGAAAAAATTTTGTTTCGCATTGAACGGAATTCGAACCCACCTTTCTCATTTATATGCCAAGTGTGCTGAATTTTTGTTTCATCTAACTACTTCGTGTGTCCCATGTCTACAGGATATCTTCTGTGATACTCTACTGCTGAATTATTGATTGAACGCAATGAGCGTGGTGGCTAATTATTACAATCCAGCATAGTTGGATAGAGGCAACTTTGATTGTCCGTTCTCGACATCCATACGCCGATCCATATGCCGGAAAATCTATATGTCACATTAGCTGAAGAAAAGGTTAGCTGCTGGTGGTGTAGTAGTTAGCACGTATGGCATATAACTGGAAATTATTATTTAGAATCCCACTCACGTTGAAATGATTTTTTTTTTCAGGTAACTATTTCATGTGTCCCATGTTTACAGAATATTTTTTGTACTACTGAAGATACTTAAAATCTCTGTTCACACTTTTGTATTTATTTTTATTTGAAGTGGGTTGAAGGAGTAGGAAAATCTGTTTACAGCAGATAATAATCTTCTCATATATAAAATATTTAATTTATACCTAATATTTTATCGACTCACTTTTTTGGCAGATTGAGCAGAAATCTCATTTTAAAAGCTCTTTCATCTTTTATTGGAATGGCATCCAAAAAAAATGGCATGAAAAGAAGAGTGAGCAAATGTTTGTAGCATATGACACTCTTCAAAACCTTTCACTTAAAATATAACTCTAAGATCTGTTCCTTTTGTGTGGAGTTATAATAGAAAACAGCTTATAATCTGGCCCTCCCCTATTACTCATTATCGTCTCCGTTTTTTGTGAGATTGTAATGAAATAATCGTTTATGAGCTCCAACCTCTGTCTTTGGTAACAAGGTAGGCGTTCTTGCGAAAATGATGTGTAGAATATCATATTTTTTTTATCAAAAGCTTTCAATGATATATAATTTAAAATCTGCACCCATTAGTGAAAATTGCATAAAAAATTAAATATCCTATTTTAGATTTAGCCACATACAGTATATATATATATAAGTGCATCCCCCACTTCATTTAAGGGAGATGAAAAATGATAGCACTCTTGTAGTACCTTATACCCTTTTCGTCATAAGATTTAATTTGATATATAACTATAATCGGCTTCCTTTTTTTGGAGAGTTACATTGCTCAAAGTGGAAATTGCAACACGGCGAATGATGTATACTTCCGAAACTGATAGGACAGAAACTATGAGAATAGATGTGCAAATGATCAAAAAACGGAACGTGAGAATGCAAGGTACTTGCGTTTATTGTAAATGCATCCGTACATAGCAGGCCCATCTCAGACGGTTATACAAGTTGCAGACGTCTCAGCATTCTGTCAATCAGACAGTGAATGTATCTTGAGGTATGTTGTTCCAAACAGCATCCGAATGGGCACGCAGCTGCACCAGGTTCGCTGCCAGAAGGAGTTGGCAAAGGAAGCGACTCATAAGGTCCCACACATGCACAATGGGCAACAAGGGAGCCATGTGAGAATGTCCAGACCTTGGAGATTCTCCATCGTTGCACATGAAGTGAATGGGGTATAATAATAATATTCCTTTCATGAAAAATCACGGATGAAAGAAAATTTTGCTCTTTCTAAGGTTTGCCGCAGATGGAGAGTGCATTTAGATAACTTCCGTAGACCCCATAGTTATAATGAGATGATCGCAGTATCTCTTTCGGTTGGGTTGTTTTATCTCTGAGCGGACTTTTTTTGCACACAATGGGTTAAATGGCCAGGTTACAAGGACTCCGAGGGCAAAGAGTAGGTTGGGGAAAGGGGACCCACTGGACAGCTGCTAGGAGACAAATGGTAGTCTCCCGTCGAGGCTATTAGCACGCCGGGCAACGGCTTAACATCCCATCTCATGGATGGCGGCCTTTCCAAGCACATTGGTGTCCCCTACTGACAGAGGCAGGATGGGAATTTTGTGGAGACAAATCTCAGCTCTGGCCCAGGTAGGATTCGAACCTGGGAACTGCAGATTACGAACTTGGTACGCTACCGACTGAACTACCCCCGCCCCACCTTTTTCGGTCAGTACCTGAATTTCCAAAGAGACAGCCACCATTATCTGTTGTTAAATGGGATTAACTAAACGGGTTAACAAGTAAGCCCAAACAACTATAGCTTACGTTTCATTAAGAACTAGGCATTAGTGCGTAAAGTTTTTTAAAATTACTTGTCACGAGATAATACTTTGAATATTCACATATATTTACATGCTTTGCGTAAAAGAGAACAAGAAATGCAAAATTTGCTTAATGTCCTTCCTTGGGGATAAAAGTCTTTCCTTGAAAAGTAAAAAGTTGGCAACCTTAAAGAGGACTTTTTAGAATTGGACTTCAGTTGCCAAATATGACAGCTGTAGCGCAGGATAAGACGTGTTTGGTTGACTGCATTACAGAGACTGGTTAGATCTCCGTAGACCATGATTCATGACTGAAGGACAATCATATTCCTATGTAACCATTCAGGGTAAGCCACATGTAGACTTTTGACTCTATGATTTTTTCCTTTGACCCAGCTACTGGCAGATACACCAAATGCATCTTTAATTGGAAATCATGATGCCATAAATGCTGAGATCTTTCTTTCTCATTGTAGATGTTATTAATGCAATATTTTTTATGTATTACAGTTTATTATTATTAATTTGAGTTATTACATAATTTTAATTAATCGAAGTTTTGTTTCTATTATAGACGGAGATGAGTCAGTTTCTTTCGGCAAAAGGCATGCATTCTGAAGATGGAGAATACGTCGAGTTTGTAACACCAATTGTTTTGCAAGGACCTGTGGAATCATGGCTGCGTGATGTTGAGAAAGCTATGGTGCAGACTCTACGCACTAATTTGCTTCAGTGTTTTATTGCATTGAAGAGAATTCCTGGAGGAGATGACGCTCATTTAAAGCAAAGAAAGTGGATGCGAGAATGGCCTGGACAATTGTGTCTTACGTCTCGTCAAATGCTTTGGACAGCAGATTGTACTAAAGCACTGAGACTTGTCAAAGAAAGAGGAGAAAAACGACCATTAAAGAAACTGAAGAGAAGGCAGGTAAGATTTAAAATTCTTTTACCATCAAAATTCCAAGTGGTTGTGGGTAATATATAATAATATTGTTGCTGAAATAGTTTTATTATAAAAAGAAGGAAATTATTTTAGTAAAAAGTTTATTTTTATCATTCATTCTACCTGAGATATAGTATAATGATGGTGCTTACAGTAAATCAAAATTATATATGCAAAGTATGTTAAGGGAAGTTAAGACACTACTCTTTATTGTTACTATTATACTACATGACGCTATGATACGACACTATATGTAAATAATGTTGATAGGATTTTCCAGGTAAAATAGTTCAATCGGGCACCATTTAGCCTATGTTTGCACCAGAATTTCTTAAAAATCATGTGGTAAAGTGGTTTAAGAGCAGAAGCGGGGAGCGGATTGTAAGATCTTATGCTAAATTGAAAAATTAGTTAACATAACGATGTCTCTCTATAAGTAACACAGGTTGGTGAAGATTGGTAAAGTTTCAAACACATTTTGGCTGCCTGCGGACGTAGGTATACCAACAGATTGTGTGGCCTGAAACTTCTTACTTTATACATTTCAGTTATTTCGAATTATGGCGTCATTGTAAGTTTTATAGTGCATTTTCCAGCCATTAGAATGTTTGCGACTTAAACTCAACTGCGCATTTCGAAACTGCTTGAAAATTCTTTATAAATCATTTTAGCAGAAAACATAATTCAATTTTATAGCTAAAGTTTAGTGAAGTTGAAGTGTCAAACTTATATGAGAACGATTCCCAAGGATGATTCAATGTGCATGTCAAATATGTACAACGTTCAAGAGTGCTTATGTTTGTGAACTACGTTATTTTCACTCATGAAAATAAATAAGACGCCAAAGTGATCATTATTAACGGCTATTATATGTCACCATTAAGCATCTTTTTTTATCAATACTGCCTTATCGATATGCCATTTGCAGTACTTTTTTTATGTCTGTAAAATACACCCAATGACCTTTATATTAATTACGTAGTAGCTATATTCCATACAAACTAGATATCTATAACCCTAGCAAATCCTAAATGTAACCTTTTCTATATCTATATTTTTTCAAAATGTGTTCTTCAATTTTAAGTATGGTAACTGTTCTCTGATTTAGTCTTACTTTCCCGATTATTGATTGTTCAATTAATATTTGGTAATCATTCATCCAAACCAATCATTTTCTTTCAGTTTTAAATAGGTAAAAAATTCATAATCCGTAAATGTTTTTACACTTTTTGGGCAATTATCATTTTTAAGTTTAACAAAAAAGACAAAAATAGAAATATTAAACTCGTAAATGCCTGTGAAATTTTAAATATTAAGAATGTACTTTAGAAATACACGTAGAATGATTATAAATGAAATTTCATAATTTTTATTTATTGGGTTAATTCTTGCATCTGAGATTTATGATAAGGTTGCGTATCAATGATGATTTTTGTCAACATTTCATTAGTAATAGGGATTCGTTGAATATGATGCCAATAACGTTCAGCCTATTGCTGCTTGTTGAATAATTGTAAGCTGAACTAATCTGTGACTCTCAATCTAATCTATTTATTATAAACTTTTCTTATGTTATTCTCCTAGGTACGCTTTCTTGATAGATTATCAGAGTTTGTGAGAGTATTCCCTAACAATTTGTTCCTTCAGAAAACAATGGCAATGATTACAATTGAAGTTCATGCAAGAGATGTCATAGAGAGCTTGATTAAAGTTGGTTGTAATGATTCAACAGCTTTCGAATGGATCAGTCAATTACGCTATTATTGGGAAAAAGATAAAGAAAATTGCTGGATTCAACAGACAACAGCTGATTTCTGGTACGGATATGAATATTTAGGGAACTCAAGTCGATTAGTCATAACTCCATTGACTGATAGGTATTTTTTTTTCTTATTCCTTATCCATAATAATAGCAATAATATAAACAATTAATTTCATATTGCATAATGTAATAAAACAGAAATCACTCATGCCTTTGGATTTTAAAGTTGAATTTAATTATGTTGTTTATTCGCTGAAATGTCCGTCGGAAATGACAAGTTGCAAATTATTAATTAAAATTCCGATTTATATTCTTAATCCAATTTTCTATTATATTCAAAGATTCAAGTATTAAATTGCCACAGTCCTTAGATCTGCAGAAGATTGAACAGAACCTTCTACACATTCCCCATGCGGCTTACGATGTACCCGTCGCCTCGCATCATTCGAGTACAAGCAAAAACATGACTCATCCGACCAGATCACACGCTTCCAAGAGTCGACAGTCAAGTCTTTGTGGCGCCGCGCCCACTGTAGCTGTGCAGCCTAGTGCAGAGCTGTTAACATGGGTCTCTTCCGCGGTACTCTGCTCCAGATATCCATGGCATGCAGTTCCCTTTGGAGTGTTTGTTCCGAAACAGCTTGTTATAGTCCTGCATTGACTGAATGGAGCAATTCCTGCCTCTTTGCAAAGCGGTTTGCCCTAATAGTGAGTGACACACTGCGGTGGTCCCTATTGGTGAGCACAATCTGTTGTAGTTCTGGTGACGATTAGTGGTACTGCGGAAGATACTGCTGCGATGTACGCTACTGCTGGAAGAACCTATGGACAGCATGTTTTGACACACCTGCAAAGGCAGCAACTTCTTGTACACTATGCCCTTTGGCTCAGCCAAATGCAATAAACCTTTTTGCCACTCATTCACATTTTTGGCGCGACCCATGTTTCACGGAGCGACTAACATACACGTGGCACCCAACCAATTCTTGTCACTGTATGAACCCCATAGCGCACAGCACAGCTATTTATAGGAACTCGTTTCTTACTGGTGTGCCCTATGTTGCTTTGGAACGGACGTAACCCTCTGATGGCGGGAGATGACAATTTTTTGTCTGGTGAGCTTATTTTACAAGGTTAATATTATAAAAAGATCCCTACATCAGAGGAAAAAAATATTGCACTATTTGACAAGAATGCTTTCTGAAATAAATGTACCGGAACTGGTTTCAGTTCAATCCATTACTCCCCTATCCTCATTATGACTGAAAATATTACCACTCTTGTTTATCTTTGAAGAATTTTTCGATTATCCTCTCTAAGTGAGAATTGGAATTCTCATAGGAAGAACTTTTTCCACTGTTGTGTTTGGTGCAACACGAAAAAAAAAGCCTTAATTTTAGTTTAAAGTTCATCGCCATGTTTAAGTCGAAAGCTCCTCAGGCAGATATTTCACGCAATTTCTGTGTTTTTGAAAATATTGTGCGATTTCATTCAATGCAAAATATTTTCCTGTCCGTTTTCATGCTATGTAGAACGTTCCACAATCTGATTTGTCATGATTACAGTTTTCTGAATCTTTCTGTAAATATTTAGTAAAAAAAAAGATTCACTATTCTATATTCATAAGTAGTTCAATCTCAACTAATATTGTTTCATTGATATATTACTTATTTTTCCGTTATGCAGATGTTACTTGACTCTTACCACGGCACTTCATCTGAACCAAGGAGCTAGTCCTAAAGGACCAACTGGAACAGGAAAAACAGAAACTGTGAAGGATTTAGGAAAAGCGCTTGGTTGCTACGTTCTCGTAGTAAATTGTTCTGAAGGCTTGGATTTTAAATCTCTGGGCAGAATGTTTTCTGGTCTAGCTCAGGTATTAATTTGCTATTGCTATTGTGGTTATTATTACAATCTTATAAATATATTATCTTGTTGATTAAAGAATTTTTCAGGCATCCGCCTTTATTGTCTGCTTTATTCAATTATAACATTCTCGCTTAGAAGAATGAAGTTACTGATCTGAAGATGAGTTACTGATCTTGGTCAAATCTTCAACACAAAAATATGAAACATTTATGTGGAATGAATGGAAAACATTGGAAAATCCTTCGTAAAATCCAAATCTGTCCAGATGTGATTTCCATATCTTTTTTAGAACGATATGGAAAGTGAAGAAGGCTTCAAGGGATGTCGTTTCCAGTCAGATGCTCAACTGTAGCAAAATGCACACGATTGGTTTGACAAAGAGCTGAAGGAAGTATATATGTGAAAGATATCCAGTGTTTCGTGATTTAATGGAATACATGCCTATAGATGTTTACGATGACTTCGTGTGATTGAATCAAAATGGATCATATATAATTGCTCTAGCATGTATTTTTATTGAACTGCCATGTATGTTTTTTATTATAGTCTTTTAGAAATGCGATAGAGTTATAAAAGCTTTACCTTCTGTTATGAACATAGGAAGTCTTAATCTTTAGTTCATAATCAAAGGGTATTTTATAACTGTACTTATTCAGTTTTATGAGGCTTATCATTATTGTTATTATTAATACCGACCTAGAGTTGCATACCGTTGTCTGTACTTTTGATTCTTTCTTTCCTCATATTTTTTCCCATTGGGAAGAATAATTAAAGAATGTGTTCTTTTCAGCAGTTATGGCTTTCATATTCGATATTGAAGAACTTAATGCAATATTCAATACCAAAAACACTTTCATGGAATTTGTAAAAAAGATGTGTTTAAAATACTGCTTGGTGGTGGACAATTTGTATTTTTAACCCGCAATTTTTGCTCTAATACACTGCTGGTCATTAAAAGTGCAACACCAGGAAGAACTCATTAGATTGTCCCGAAATATGCGAAATGGGTAGCCATGGGAGAACATGTAAATGATTCAAAGCGCAGCACATATGCACATAATGTGTGACAGTAATGCCCCCTGGAAGTGGTATAAGAGGAGATTACAAAGAGCCGGTGTAAAGCACTGGAATTGTGTTTGCTCGCAGTTCTTGCGCTCTAAGGAATCAATTATGCCCTGTCGAAGAACATGGCATCCATACTACCAGGTTTCCGACTTTGATCGAAGGCGAATTGTGGGATTACGGGAAGGCAGATTATCATACCAAGACATCGGTGCTCGTGTTGGACGAGAATATGGCATCAGTGGGTAGAGGAGGAACGAACTCACCGACGTGAAGGATCTCAACGGCCCTATCACACAAACGAATGAGAGGGCAGACATCTTGTGTGCATGGCTTTGAATGATCGTACAGCCACATTAAACACCTTAGCTCAACACTTAGGGTGTGTTGCACATCAACCAGTGTCCGCACGTAAGGTTCGACGTCGTCTGCAGCATCGGGGCATCTTTGCTAGGTGGCCATTGTTTCGGCTGTCATTGACTCTACAACACAGGTGTATGCGATTGCAATGGTGCCAAGAACTTCGCGCATGGATGTGCGAATGGCATCGCATTGTCTTTTCAGATGACTCCTGCTTCAGTATACAGCACCATGATGGATGAGTCTGTATTTGGCAGTACCACGGTGACAGGCTCAGTGACACATGCATGATGCAGTGCCATACAGGTCCGGCTCCTGGTGTTATGGTATGGGGTGCCATTGAACTATACTCATGCACGCGCCTCATATGCATTACCGGTACTTTGAACAGCCAGTGTTACATCACTGAGGAGTTGGAGCTTGTGGTCATACCTTATCTTCAGGGGTTCTCTGGTGCCATTTACCAACAGGACAGTGCCCAACCACATGTGGCATGCATCATCCAACAATTCCTGGATAGCCACCATGTGAAACTTCTGCATTGCCCTGCATGTTCACTGGATCTGTCTCCAATTGAACATGTCTGGTCCATGATCTCACGACGACTAGTACACCAGACACCAGCAGCTGCTACAACAGATGAACTTTGGCTACATGTCGAAACTGCATGGCCTGGCATTCCCCAAACACACATCTGATGTCTCATCATCTCAATACTGGACCGTGTAGCAGCGATTATTTCCGCTCATGGTGGCTAGACAAGATAATGATTTCTTTGTATTCCACAAGACTAACCGAGTTGTATTTCTAATCATTTGATCCTTGTAACATAAGCTATGTATTCACTAAATTTGGTTTGATATATCTTGTTTTTTCTGGTGTTGCACTTTTAATGGCCAACAGTGTATTTAAGAAGGCCACTACTGCTCTCATTTAAGTGGGGTGTGGATATTTTGGGTTAAAGGAATAAAATCCAATTAAGGAAGCAGAAATTAGGTTTCTTAGTATTTTTTAAATTGGGTTAAGTAAAGAGTTTAACAACTCGGCATACTGTAAAAATGAGGTTTTACTTGACTTTATTACTTGCATAGGGTATCATCTGCATGCAATAAATAACTTTATTCAACTTCCAGAGTTTTCAATATTGAAGAAATAACTAAATATTCCCAAAAGAGAGTGTTGTAACCAATTGCTATTATAAAATTTAAGTAGCTGTGTGCCTTTTAAAGTTTCTAAATTTAGCTACGCAGTAGCTAAGTTACCAACATTGATTACAACGGTTACTCTAAGGTTGTAGCAAAGTTCCGGAATCATAGGCTAATTCTAGCAATGCTCAAACTGCATACATGGGAGTACTTTACAGGTTTTGTGCTTTCAGCGACTGCATGAAGTATATCCTTCTTGATTTTGTTACATTCATCTCCAATATATTCTTTCACTGCCTCAACTGTTTAGAGACGATTGATATATATACAACAGATTTCAAAAGGCCTTACAAGAAAATGTCTAGAGAAAACATCTGGTGATCTAGCGTAGTGTATGTTTGCGGAGGAGACATTCCACTGGTCTATGGAGACCGATTCATTTTCTTGATATTCTGTCATTTAACCACTAACAAGACAAAAATGAAGAGGTACCCCATTCTGCTGAAACCAGATACGCAGCGACGTTGCAAGCGCAAATTGTCTCTGTAAGTCTCCAAGACTTAATTCAACATCGCAAAATATGTTTCCCCGTTTACAATATCATCAAAAAAGTATAGTCCGCGTAATATTCCATGAATTCCTCCAGATCATGGATGTTTTCTAAGAAATTCCCCAAAATAGGAGACTCAAGAAGGTTAAAAGTCCTCCTCAATTAAACTTTAAACATGTCAAGTAATAATAATAATATAAATATAAATAGGAGGCTATTGGAAGTTTCTAGGTACGACACTTAGAAAAATGATAAAAATTAACCTGGGTAATCTAGGTAGAAGGAATACTTTTTCTTCCGTGAGAGATGAATCATTGGTTTTATATGATATGAAACACCTATCAACTGATATAATAGATTAATGAATCCTCCGACTCATTTTAGTGAACCTGTGGTCCTGATTTCAGGCCAAATATTTCAGTCATCCCTAATTTGCGCGAGATTTTACGTAGCAGCGGAACAATTTTCGTACTTAATTAAACTGGACCGACAATGATTTTTTAGCTTCTAAAATGCTTATAATAAAATAATATATAACAATGATAAAAAAAAATTTCAAGGATTTGAACATTAAAATTTTGGATAGCTTATGTGTAACTAGTTTATGTAATGTATAAACTACGTAAAACTTGTTTTAAACTGCAAAGTATGCATAATTCACATCACATTTTACTGTCAATGCAAAGTCCAATTTCCTCTGGTAAATATTTAATGCTCCTTTTTAAGGAGAAAAAGTTTTTAACTTCCAGCTTTAGAGTATACTAAAGCTGGAAATTAAAGCTAATGGGAGCATAAAAAAATACGGATAATAATATTTTACTTTTACCTATCCAACCCTCCAACCCAGAAAGCATTTTTCCCACATATCCCTTAAAGCAAAAAGAGTTGAATGTTTATCGATGGACAGACAGATAAATGACAAAGGGAAACAGTAGCCCCTTGTTGTAAAACAATCTAAAAATTTGCGCATTCACTCCGAGCTAAGTTTTGCCATCATTATATTGAATTAAAAATAATGTACAACCAGCTCAATGTGATCGATGTTTTATAGCTACACACGCTTATACGTTACACACGCTGGGAAGCTTATAATTGTTAGTCTATCTCTTAAAATCGTATCTATCGTTAGTGCAATATTAGAAACATTTTGTTTGGTACATAAAAGGAAAAAAAATGCAGAATAAATAAAATAAAAAGAGTAGAATGTATAAAATAGACTAATTTATTTATTATTACTGTATTAAAATAGCATTGCAAATTTTAAAGGTAAGTACTTTTTTAAAAATAAAGAGCAACCGGTAGAATTTAAAAAAATAATAATTAGCACAAATATGAATTGTGTTGTGACATACATTCTGTTGTAAATTCTTGTATAGTCTGCCTCCAGTGGATACCCAGCTATTCTGATATCCCTGATAATGGGAGAGTTGACCTTGCCATCTTAAGGTAAACAACCCTCTGTTTTATAGAGATTTCTGATTGGAAGTTAATAGAACTTCAGAGGAATGGACACACTACTTCAAGACAATTGATCTGAAAGTGGGCAGATTGTACAAAAAAATATTTGACATCCCTACCGTCCATGAGGGAAGTTTAAACTGAACAGAAGAGAAGAAACGGCTTTAATAGACATACCACTGGTCACTGAAAAATTCACAAAATTGGAAAGAAAATTTCACTCCTCTGTGAAATTTGTAACCATCCTGAAAATGTTGAACATGTTCTAATTCACTGCCCACTCTATGATCTCCAAAGAAACAATTAGCTTCCAAATCTCCAGCAGATCAATATCACAGATGTTACTATTAACTCCATCCTGGACAGAAGACAAAACTCTCACATTGTTTACAGGATTTCTAAAATTTTGTTGCAGTTCTTGAAAGACACCAGCCTCCTCAGCTCCATTTAAGCCTTTCAGTGTGATTCTTTACTAATTTAGTGGCTTTTGAACTCTCGAAGATCTGATGATCTTCAAAGAACTAGAAAGACTTTATTTTCAAAACTATTTAAACCTGTTTTTTCCTGTTTTTATTTTAGTTCACAAAGTGAATATTTGTGTTTCATTGCACTGATATGCTTAGGCGGTTTTTCTTACCTCTCGACTACGGGCTTGGGATGGCTAGTAGCCAATCCAGGCTGCTAATTTTGTCATCCTTCCGTTATCCTGTTTGTGAAATATGCTTCTATTAATAAGTTATCTGGGTATCTGCTTTCGATCAATACATTCGCCCATCAGAATTTCTAACATAAATATATTGTTTGTAATATTACTTCATGTTTTACATTTTCTATAGTTAAAACCCTCTAATGATATAAATTAAAGCCTTTTGGAGGATTCGAAAACTATTATTAATCATATTTTGTTAGTACCTATTCAACTCAAAAACAATTAACCTCTTGAAACAAAAAAGTTGTTTTTTTCCACCCCCCGGGGGTGAAGAAAAAATTGTTGCAGCCAATGTAAACCCCTTGATCATCACATTCCACTACTAAAATGCAAATTTCTAGCCCAATTAATTGTTTGCAATATTCGTTTGAAGTTTTGAAAATTTAAACTTTTTCCGCCGTCAGAAAGTGCAATTAAAACTTTTAAAAGATTCAAAGAGTACGAATCATAATTGTTTATCAATACTTATCCAATCGAAAACGAATTTTTAATTCATCTCTAAAAACAAACAATTTACTTTTTAAAAAAATGTGTTTTCCCACCCTACTTCTGGGGATAAGGGTGAAAATCACTGTTGCCAATGCAAACCGTGCCTTCACATTTCATCACCAAAATTTTAAATTTCTTGCATAATTACATCGATTTTAATATTCGTCTAAAATTTTGCCATTTTCAACTTTTTCCACCGTTAGAGGGCGCATTTATAGCTATTGGGAGATTCCGAAAGCGCGAATCGTAATATTTCATCACTACCTATCCAACCCTAAAAAGAATTTTTAATTTATCTCTAAAAACAAAGAAGTTGAATGTCTACTATAGGACGAACAGACAGATAGACAGACGACAAAATAAAAACATTAGCTCATTTTTTCTGAAAACGAGCAAAAAATACTACCGCGCATTCCAAAATCTTAATGGTTCATCTCCTTGCTCCTTTACAATAATATACTTGTGAATGTCTAGGCTAGGGAGGGCCAAACGTTTGGACTCTGTGATCGATTTTTAAGACAAAAAATCTTTCGCGATCGACTATAGTACATAAGTCATAATAATGATTTAACACTGCTTGACCAGCTAAGCATAAAATAACAATTTAGAATCAAACTATATATAATATATAAATTATACTAGAATTATATACTATTAAGAAATCCGCTAAATCTAGCTGTAAATTTGTTCTCAAACATTAAACAGTAGTGGCAGTGACCAGTGCGTTCATATTAGTGTAAGCTGATAACGAGCTATAGCAGCTACACAATCGACCAAACAGTTGAATGCGATCGACTGTTTGGCCACTCTGGTCTAGGCGAACAACGCTTATACCAAGCACATATAGTAAGAGATAGAACAGCCTGTTTAGTTCCATGAAAGGTCTACGATTCCAAATTTCATTTTTGCACCCAGATATGTATTTACGTATATGCCGGTGAAGCCATGGCCTAAGGGCTGCCTTGTAAAACTGTCTTGTAAAATATATTATTTAATATAAAATTAGGCGACCTGTATCCTATGTGCACCCCTGATACAGATATTATTTATTAAAATGATCTAAAGTTTGAATCATACGAAACTGTAATGCCTTTCATGAAGTTAAAACTGAGCATTTCAAAGTTATTAAATTTTCAGAAATTTGCCATTTTGCATTATATTCTGCTGTTATTATTTTTTGTGTGAATAACATTCCAGTTTTATTTTGACCTGTCCTTTCTTTAATTTTTCGTTTTAAATGTTTTGCTATAAAAACAAACTGGAAATGTTTTAAATTATTTAACAGATTTGTATTCATCTGTAGTTTATTAACTCAATGTTTGTGTATTTTATTTAAATGTATTAGATAGGTGCATGGGGTAGCTTTGACGAATTCAATCGTGTCAATGTGGAGGTCCTTTCTGTGGTAGCACAGCAAATACAGTGCATTTTTACTGCTCTTAGAGAGAAGAAATCAGATTTTTTTTTCGAAGGTCATGAAATTGTGCTAAAACACAGTTGCGGAATTTTTATTACTATGAATCCAGGTAAGTGTTGTGTGATCTGTTTTTTAATCGAAGTATTTTGATTCACATATTCAAGTTCACACATGAACAAAAACGTATGTATGTGGGAACTAATTCGAAATTTTTATTTCTCTTATGAGTAATAATTTTAATTGGAATTTTTCAGTGATTCCTTAATGGCGTGTACCATTCTTTTCAAATATTTAGAACTGATTCCAAATTATGGAAAAAGTAGATAAAAATTAAAAGTAATTTATCACTAAGCCATCTCTAACAAGTAGGGACTCTTTAATGCTATGTTAATGGAAAGCTACATTCAAAGCTCCTTAACTTTGAAGATAAGCTATATACGAAAAATGTCACTGGTGCTAAATTGAAGTCCAGGTTTTTCAAAGATATTCGTTTAATATTTAAAGAGTTATGGAAGCTGAAACATGTAACAGCAACCTGCCGGTCATAAGAATATTTCTCAATAACTAATTATTGAGAGTTAATACTAATTAAAACAAATAATAACAAGAAATGATTTACTAAAATACATTGTGAGTAAATTTGTGTTATGATCAAGTTTTCGTCAAATTTGATGAAAGGTGTTTAGGAGGAGCCTGGTATCTGCTGTTAAAAATCCGTAATTCTTTGAATATTAAAGAAATATTATTTCAAAACGAGATATAGAGAGATTTGATTTAGATCATTTATTTTTAATAGCATTTTCCCACAAAGAGCTTATTTTCAAGTTAGGTAACTTTGAATGTGGCTTTTCAGTCTCCTAACGTGGAAGTGTTCCCAATACTTGTTGGGAGCTAGTGATGTTACTACTTTGTGAATAAATTTCCATGATTCAAAGATTTATTTTTAGTTGTTTTCTAGAGTTTACCCTTCTATGCTTTTTCATATTTTTTGAGCTGGGATCAGATGAGATACAATCCAACTGGAGCTGTAGAAGATATAGTCAAAATCTTTTATCCATAGGATGGCTAGGATATGGATTTTTCACATTTGGTAAAGCGACATTCGAGGAAGTGTAAATCGAGTATTTTAATTAAAAGAAAATCAGGTTAGAAATAGGGTTAAATGAAAAGCTTTGACAACTCACCATACTGTTAAAATCTGGTTCTACTTGTTTTTATTGTTCACATAGAGTATCATCTGCATATAATATCAATCAATAAACAACCGAACTTCAGATTTCTCAAGATTGGAAAAAAATTGTAAATATTGCCAAAAAGAAGTGGACGTGTTAAAAAGAATCAAAAGTGTTATAAAATTTAAATATCTGTGTGGCTTTCATATTTGCTAAATTGCAAATACTGATTACAACTGTTGCTATATATTTTTGGGCTGGAACTGATTTCGTAACTGTGATTTGGTCAAATGATGAAGTTAGCGCGAAGAGAGCCATTGCTGTAGGTACCGAACTCCTAGTTTAGCATTATTTTTTCATTGCGCTGTTTTAGGATTTTACGCTATTTTTTGAAAATTGGGAAAAGAATTACGGGTATAAATCGGGGGAAAGAAATACGGGTATAATAAAGTCCATTTTTAAGACGTTTTTCGGACATACAGACAGAAACTTTCTTCCTGTTTTTATTTGTCCAAAAAGTGAAGCAGACCCAAATATCTTTATATTTTAATATCTTTAGAGGTTGCGCACATTTTGAAAGACCACAATCTGGTTTGAAGGGGCTCAGCCGGTAGTGCGGCCGGCTCGTAATCTACAGTTCCAGATACGAGTTCCAGCTGGGCCACCATTCAGATTTATCACCGCAAAACTCCGCAAAACGGCCACGGTCAGCTGGGGGCATTGGTCGGCTTGAAAAGGCCAACGTCCATCAGATTGTACGTTAAGCCGTGGCTCGTGTGCGGGTTTGCCATACACTATGCGCGTTAAAGAACATGCTGAATGGCCTTGACAGGAGGCTACCATCTCTCTCCCAACATATGTTTCAGTGAGTCCCCTCCCCCAAACTTATCTGAGCCTTCGGGGTCCTCGTGACCAGGCCATTTATCCCGGTGTTTGCAAAAAAGTGCCGCGCAGAGGTAAAATAACCCAACCCTGGTTTTGAAGTAAAAGTTGCAACATTTATTGATTCCATAGTCTATAAATTATAAATTACACTATTGTGCCAGTTCCATCACAGAATTCAATTCTCGAAGATGTTGATTCACATCTTCGAGAATCAGATTAGTGCATGAGGCACTGTTAAAATTTATGATACTAGCAGACCCGGCGTTGCTCGGGTCTGAAACTTTCTAAAATGTAGAGCAGATGGCACTCCCCACGTTGAAAGCTTTCATTTGGCATAAACATCATTACACTCGATCTCCTTCCCCTCGGGGAGAGGGGGGGGGTCAGTCGATAGCGCGCCAGACACGCAATCTGTAGTTCCCAGGTTCGAGTTCCATCTTGATCAGGGTTTAGATTTATCTCCGCAAAACTCCCTGTCTTAACCACGGTCAATAGGGGACATCGATGGGATTGGAAAAGCCGCTGTTCTTCGGATAGGATGTTTAGACATGACCACGTGTATGGGAGAGCCATACCCTGTGCACTTTAAAGAACACGCTGGATGGCCTTGATGGTAGGCTATCATCCTTCTCCCAACAGCAATTCCAGTGAGTCCCAACCTTTTCTGAGCCTTCGGAGTCCTTGTGACCTGGCCATCTAGCCCATTGTCTGCAAAAAATTGCCGTTCGGAGGAAAAACAACCGAATCGCCTCTACGGTTAAAATTATCTCCTTCTCTTTTAGAGGAGGAATGAAATGGACATAGTTCGAGGTACCCATAATGCTCCCAATGTCAGAAGTTTCTAAACCAAAAACCGGAATTTCCTCCCTCGAATAATCGAACTTTTTAAATAATTTCTTACTCATCAGAGTTCCTCGGATACAATTTTCCAGGTATATATAACTTTATAGCAAAAGGAATTAACTACAGAAAAGGTACTAAAAACTATTAATTATTAATTATTATTAAAGAAAATTGTTTATTACTTAACATAATTTTTAAAACGTGTATTAATTGTTTGTATATACTTTTATCAGCTTTTGCATAGTTTTCAAATTAAATTAATTATTTTAACTTCCAATACGAATTTAGGTTTTGAAGCTTTCATTTTAACAAAGAATCTCGTGTTTCGCTCGTACTTAATTAGAACGACTTCAATATCTACGTACCCTCATACTCTTGACTCAACAAACTGAACAATAAGTTTAACACGTGAAATAAGAAATTAGTTTGATAAATTAATTATTTCAAGTTTAATGGTGGCAACAGTTATTTTGAATAAATTTCAAGCGTTAATGTTAAGTCTACAATGTAGTATTTGTTGCCAGATGTTCAGCAACCACGGCAATCCCCGGTTCCGTCTCACGACACTACCAAGTTAACGGAAAGCCGTGACTAACTAGAGTCGAGGTCAAGAATACACCAAATAGATGCATCTCATCCTCGACCTCACATGGCAGCAGTCCTATAAAAGGAAAGCTAACCACCGGTAGAAACCTAAAATTTAGTCTGTTCCCCGGTTAGCCATGAACAAGGATATGTAAATCCAAGTTCGCTCCGCACCCGGGGTGGAGACTCTTAATGAAGCCCAGACTTTGAAAGGGCTCGTGCCTACTAGGGGACCAAATCCATTCAGCCATGCCCTTGAATTTGCTCCACGGAGCACCTGATATGAGGTCTTGACACCGTCCAACCGGGCCACCAAACCGGTCAGCGATGTCTTCGACCTCGGTTGGTCTTGGCTTTGTCCAACTGGGGACCCAATCTGGTCAACAATGTCTTCGACCGGTTACTGGGCCCGAAGCTCCCCACCACCATGTCAAGGTGATCCCCTATCGGGGGGCTCGGGGGGGGGGGGGGGCTCAGTCGGTAGCGCACCAGGCTCGTAATCTGTAGTTCCCAGGTTCGAGTCCCAGCTGGGTCAGCGTTGAGATTTATCTCCGCAAAATTCCCCGCCCTGCCCACGGTCAGTAGGGGACACCGATGGGCTTGGAAAAGCCGCCGTCCGTCGGATGGGACGTTAAGCCGTGGCCCAGTGTGCGGGAGAGCCATACCCTGTGCACGTTAAAGAACACGCTGGATGGCCTTGACGGGAGGCTACCATCTGTCTCCCAACAGCTGTTCCAGTGGGTCCCCTCCCCCAACCTTCTCTGAGCCTTCGGGGTCTCTCTGAGCCATGTGACCTGGCCATTTAGCCCATGGTGTGCAAAAAAAGTGCCGCTCAGAGGTAAAACAACCCAACCCAATCCCCAATCGGGGGGATGTTAAGTCTACAGCTATGTCAGCGTTGAAACTTATCTCCCCAAATCTTCCCGCCCTGCCCACAGTCAGTAGGGGCACCGATGGGCTTGGAAAGGCCGCCGTCCGTCGGATGGTACGTTAAGCCGTGGCCCCGTGTGCGGAAGAGCAATACCGTGTGCACGTTAAAGAACACGCTGGATGGCCTAGATGGGATGTACCATCTGTCTCCCAACAGCTGTTCCAGTGAGTCCCCTCCCCCAACCTTCCCTGAGCCTTCGGGTTCCTTGTGACCTGGCCATTTAGCCCATGGTGTGCAAAAAAGTGCCGCTCAGAGGTAAAACAATCCAACCCAAATGTATAGTCTATGGGGATTTTGAGAAATTCAAACCCGCCCAATTTGGTTTTTTTTTTTGGTTGACACCAGCGGGTTCGCAAATAGCCTACATTCTTCTCCTGGGTAAAGAGAACGTTCATGCAAAGTTTGAAGCCTCTAGCTCTTCGGGGGGGGCCGAGTACATAAGCGGACAGGCAAACAAACTTCTTTATTAATAGATTTTGGAACTGTCGCGTTGTCACCCAAGGCAAAACACCAGTGTCAGGCATGAGGGCATTTTGTATGAATGTTTGAATTGCATATGCAAGTGATCATAAGTAGTAATATTTTAAAGTATTTTGTATATCTGATATATATCGAATTTATATTTAATATAATTTACGATTTATTACCGATTTCCTGATATGTTTAATTTTGATGAGCAGTGTGTTGCAATTAATTTTTTACTGAGTAGCACAACCGGATTTATACCTCACGCCCCCTGGGCACACGAAGTGGTAGTACACCCTTATGATAGTTTTTTTTATTTATGCAACCGTGAAAAAATGAGATAATGTAATTGAAATGTATGTAAAAATTTTAATGTTAAGAACTATGGATTTTTGTTATCAAATACTGTAAAAATTAAAATAATAAATCTATATTATATATAGCATATATTCAGGGGCGTAGCTATGGGGGGACGGGGGGAAGCTCCCCCCCAAAGTAACTCGGAGTTGGCAAAATTCGAAGCGACTTAGTAAAATCTAGGTGAGTTGTAAAAATTTGTAATCTTTTTCTTTTTTAAAATTAAGGGGAGTTAGCAAAATCTGGGGTAGTTGTCAAAATCGAGGCAACTTGGCAAATCTAGAGCAGTTGGGAAAATGCATACGGCAAAATCTATAGCAGTTGGCAAAATTCGAAGCCACTTAGTAAAATACAGCTGAGTTGGCAAAATCGAGAAAACTTGGCAAAATTCGGAGTGACTTGGTAAAATCGTGTGGAGTTGGCAAAATCGTGTGGAGTTGGCAAAATTCGGAGTAACTTGGGAAAATCTTGGGGAGTTGGCAAAATTCAGGTGAGATGTAAAAATTGCAATCTTTTTTCTGTAAAATTTTGGCGTGTTGGCAAAATCGAGGCAACTTCGCAAAATCTAGGGCAGTTGGCAAAATTCGAATCCACTTTGTGAAATACGGGGAGTTGTAAAATTAAGGTGGTTGACAAAATCGAGAAAATTTGGCAAAATTTTGGGGAGTTTGAAAATTTTGAAGGCAAATTTAGGAGAGATATAAAAATTGGGATTATTTTTGCGATATTAAGGAGAGGTGGTAAAATCGAGGCAGGCAAAATTGGAAACCACTTGGTAAAGTACAGGTGAGTTGTGAAAATTGGGATTGGTTTTGTGAAATTAAGGAGAGTTGGAAAAATCGAGAAGTCTTGGCAAAATTCGAATCCACTTGGTAAAATATAGGCGAGTTATGAAAACTGGGATTAGTTTTCTGAAATTAAGGAGAGTTGGACAAAACGAGGAAACTTAGCAAAATCTAGGGCAGTTGGCAAAATTCTAACACTCTTGGCAAAATTCTAATCCACTTGGTAAAATACTGGCGAGTTATGATAATTGGGATTAATAAAAAAAAATAATAAATACCCCCTGAAGCAGCTGCTTGCCACAGAGGTCTGACAGGAGCCTGTCAGTTTATATGCCAAAGTAGAAGGTCTGTGAGGATGGCAGGACCTCAGCAGAAAAACAACACACACGCCTTACCCGGGGCTCGAACCCAGGTCCCATTAGTTCAGTAGCCAAGCGTGCTAACCACTCGGCCATGGGACGGCACAATTGGTTTGTGAAATTAAGAAGAGTTGACAAAATCGAGAAAACTTGGCAAAACTTCGAGGAGTTTGAAAAATTTGAAGTGACTTGGGCAAATTTAGGAGAGATGTAAAGATTGGAATTTGTTTTGTGAAATTAAGGAGAATTGGCCCAAATCAAGGGTAGTTGGGAAAATTCACACTGACTTGCTACAATTCAGGCGAATGTTAATATTGGGATTATTTCTATGAAGTGTAGTAATGGATGGTTTGCAAAACTGGGAGTTACATGGCAAAATGAAGCAGAGTTGTGAAAATTTCCTCAACCCCCCCCCTCCCCCCACGGAGCGAAAGTCTAGGTGTACGAACCCGACAGAGAGACATTATTTCCTCAGTCGGCAAAATTTTCGATTTCTCCCCCCCCCCCCAACCATAGTTCTTCGCTACGCCCCTGCATATATTTAACAATATTTAATATGTTATAAATTAAAAAATCAAATTATTCATTTTTATATTTAAACATTTTTTTTTACATTTTTTTTGATCTTGGATGGAAGAAATTACAATAAATTATGAAAATTAGTGGGACATTTCCACGTTGTGTGAGTGGAAAACTATATTCGAACCTTCCAAACTTTGAAATAAGTTTCTTGCAGCTGGCTATTTGTATTAAGGATATTTGTAACTAATTTTTAACTCCTAATAATGAAAAGGTCTTAATTTTGTTGTTATTTAAATAAAGGAGTAGTAACAATGGCGCCCTTATTATGTTGGCGGCCCTAGGCAAGTGCCTAACGTATCACGTATAATCAAACCGGCTCTTCTACATAGTCTAACAACTTAGAATAGTACAGAGAATGGGTGCCCATTACGTCTCCCATGGGCGATCGGTCACCCTTTGGGAGGGTATGCGTCTCCCACTCATGCATCCAGGCATTAAACATTTGCCTATAAAGAGTTGGTGATAATTAAAATGCCCGTGAAGTAGCACGCAAGACATTACAAGGTTGAAAGCAGCCCATGATATGAAAAAGTTTGGGGAGATTAAGAAGTAATTAGAGTGAATAATATAACAGGAACAGGCAGAGCAAATTAAGCAAAAATAAACAGTATTATAATTTTAATTTTTGCTGTCGGGTCATTCATTAGAGCCTGGACTTCAAAGTTTAAATGTCAGCAGATTTCTTTAAAATGTGGCCGAGTGATTACCATGCTTGGCTACTGATCGAAGGGGCCTGGATTCGAGCCTCGTAAAAAGCATGAAAGTTACTTTCTTTGTGTTGTCATTTTCTGAGGTCTCCCTTCCTCGATCTTCTCTGTGGCATATTTCGCTGACAGACTCCTGTCAGATATCTGTGACAAATAGCTGCACGAGAGGTAATTTACTTTTTTCGTTTTATTATTTATTTTACTTTTATTATACCCAGCTCAATATTTCACGTAAATTACCACCTTATTTAACAAAATATTAAATTTAAACTGTCGTACACTACCGCATTCTGTAGCTTCAAGGTACAATATCTAGTTGAGAAATATTTGCTAACGTTATTATTCCCATAGGCTTGAATTTGAGGTAGGTAGTTATAAAGAGCCTTAAATAACAAAATTAAAATCAATCACTGTTTTGCTACAAATATATACAACATATATATATTTATCTAAAATAGATGCCTTGTTGCTTGTACAACTAATTCTGTTAGTTTGAAATTATTTTTCTCTTTTCACAGGTTATTATGCTGGTCGAGTCGAGTTGCCTTACAATTTAACTTACATGTTTCGTCCAATGTCAATGGTAGTTCCCGATACTGCAATGATAGCTGAGATTTTGTTATTTGCGGAAGGATTTGTAAATACAAAGGTATAATAATACTAATCTGTTTTTCTTCCTCAAATGTGTTACAATATTTGAAAATACCACTTTAAATTATTTTAATCTGTTTTAATGCGTTTTGCTATAACTTGACATATACACTGAACTTAATATGCTTTTCTTTCCTTTTTCTATTTTAGCCATTGGCGAAGAAAATTCAGACAATGTACTTCTTAGCAGCACAGCAGTTATCTAAACAGTTTCATTATGATTTTGGGCTTCGTGGTATGGTTACTGTCTTACGCTCTGCCGGTCGGAAAAGAAGATTGTATGGAGATTTTACAGACGAAGAAGTAAATATTTTACTAACATAGTAATATCGTTGATAAAAAGTTTAATAAACGATCAAAAGTTTATTGTTTGAATTGATACAAGGTGCCCAGAAAACATTGTCGCATTCATAAATCACGATTGCTTGGTGAGAGCTGTCGAAAATATTGTCTAACCCTCACATAAATAACAAACGCTTCAAGGATGATTTTTCATACATTTTGGCAGGTCCTGCCATCCTCTCAGACCTACTGTGGCATATAAACTGACAGGCTCCTGTCAGACCTCTGTGGCAAGCAGCTGCTTGAGTGGGTATTTATTTTATTTTTATTTTGGCTGTGTTCAGAGGATCATGCTACTGGGAGACAAATTATCCACTAATTGGTGTGTGCTAGTATTTACAGATATTCTACAGAAGACTCTCCGTGTAATATCTCATTCAAAAATTAAATCTCACTTTTCAAGATACAGGCGAAAAAACGTTTTCAAGATCTCTTGTTCAGTCAGCCTTAGATCTGACATTCTTCTCAAAGACTAGCCGTAGGGTGGGAAGATATACAGTAACTCACAGTAGAGTTAGAAGATGTACAGTAACATATAAACATGTACCCCCAAATGTGCAGTGGGAAGTAAGCAACAATTGGTGGGGACATAACCATTTTTCTATATAACCCTAAATCTTAAACACAAACCTTTCATAAATGCAACAAAGTAAATTTTGAATAAATCTAAATTTCCAACTCCATTCATACTTTTCAACATTATGAAGCCACTGAAAGAAGCCTTGGGAACTATTACTAGTGGTTTTGTAATCTGTGTTCTCTGAAATATAAAGCTTTATAATAATTTTCCTGATTTGAACATATTTCTAAGACAAAAAGAAAAAGACTAGAAAGCAGAATTAAATATCAAAACTAAGTCAGCATACGTATACGACACTTAGAAATCTTAACGATAAAATTCGACGGACTATAAGTACGTATAAGAGGAGAGAATGGAGTTCTGTGGCAGCAAAGACTTCAACTCTAACATATTTCACACAGCAAAAAATCAGTTTCCAGAAAAAAGACATCCTCCCGAAAAAACCGTGGTTCTCGTCTATCCATTACAAAGATAATCTGCATGAGGCTGCTGATTTTTTGCACTGTTTCACAAAACATATTCCTGAAATTAATCAAAACTTCACGTGCAACCTCATTGCCGTAGAACATAAACTTGGAAAATATATACTTGCATCGAACCCGCCAATACTAAAATTTTACTATCATGGAGCTTAAACGGAACATTGGATCACTTAATAAAAAATAATTTTCTGTTCCAGAAACTGAACAACAGAGACTTAGCAGATCTCAATGAGAAAGCATGCCTTATCTGCTTATCTCTTCAACAAATATTGGAACATACATTCTTTTATTCCTTTCTAAAATAATAACCATAAATCACACCCCGCCTATCGAGAAATCTGGAACGCCTGCCTCTCAGATTGAGACATACAGGTCCACTTCACTTTTCGGACAAGAGGAATTTCCTTGTTAAGAGGCATCGTTTGGTTGATTTAAAAGACTTTCTATTGGTTGTAGAAAAGGACTTACTCTCTTTTTTTATCAATGAGAGTTTAAATATATTTTAGAATTTCGCTTAAAATGTTTAGTGACTAAAATTATTTGGAAATTTTTTTATTTACCAAAATTTAATCACCATTTAACTTTGCATAATTGTTGTCCCCAAGACTAGGGAAGAAGTACGCATTTGAACAGATGAGAAAAAAAATATTGAACTTATGTTTTATGCATATTTTATAAGTGTTTTTTATTATTTTTTAAACCACTAAAATGGAAGGGAAAATCACAGTATTTTCCATAACTATCATATCCATTTACTAAAAGTGATTGTTGGGAAAGTTAGAAACATTAGTTCAAGCTTTGAAAATTTCATTTTTCATGTAAGGTGAGTAAAACGTGCTCATTGAAGAAGACAATATATTTTCAATTATCACATACAGTCATCGCAATCCTCAAAAGGAGGCAAAAATCAGAAGAATATTCAGTAATTAATAAAGGAATTGACGCAAAAATTGGAAAATGTCCTTTGTGAAATAGGTGAAAACTACTAAATTGTTTATTGCAATTTAAAAAAAAACGGAGTTTTTCAAGTTGGTGCTAAAATTTTCAATATTATATTCTTTTTTCATCATTTTGAAAATTGCATACAGCTGAATCTGCACAATAAATATGCCCTTTAAGATGTTAGAATACGAGGTTGTACTTATAAAATAAAAGAAGGAGAATAAAAAAAAATAATTTTCGCGATATTGTACTTATAAAATTTTAATTTTTTTATATTCGAAAATTGTAATTTTACTATGTTTTCAAATATTAATATATTTATTTGATGAAAAATGGATGATTGAACTATTCTGATTGATATAGTATATATATATTGTTAGAAGTATAATTATTTCAAAATATTTATAAAATACATATACTAATTTATTAAATACGAGTGTGTTGTCTTTATTATAAAATTTTAGGTACTTCTCTTGGCCATAACAGATATGAATATGCCAAAATTACATAGCTCTGATATTCCTCTCTTTAATGGAATAGTGACAGATCTTTTTCCCAATGTAGAAGCCCCAGCAATTAGCTATACTAAGGTTAGTACATTCATTAATATTCCTCAATAGTATTAATGGTATCGAATCAAGAGAAGAGAGAAACATATTTTTTTAAGTGTTTAATAAAACCGAAAGATCTTTTGGAAATTAATTTGTGAACTTAAATTTAAAGTTTATTTTTATCAGTTTCTAAGATGATTGTTTTCATATTGTCGTTATTGATTCGGAAAAAGATTAGGTCAGATGTTAATCTGCCCAACGAAACTGTTTCTTATGGAGGCAGATAAAACTTCCCATAAGTTTTATCCAAAGTGTTTCTTAACGTGAACAGGTTATGTCTCTCTTGTATGTTGTATTATGACAATTTTCCATTTGGAGACAGCGGCTTCTCAACGTCTATCATTGTTTCCTTTCCCAGCATGGCAAAGATCAACGGTGACACAATTAGGAACCTGTGAATTTCTGGTTATGAGCTTGCCATGCCGAATACTGCATTGCTTAAACGCATTTTGCGTCTTTTTTGGCTTTTGAAGTTAACAGATACTATTCTAAAAATTTTACACATAAAAGCGTTGCAACATACATAAAAGTATTTCTCATATACTTTCTACAAAAAACGAATCGAAATCGTTGAATTACAAAACTAAATTATTTCCACATTTTTATTATATTTTTATTAATTGCTGTAGTAAATTCAGATTGCTTTGAATCAAAAGAATATTTTATCAGTTTTACAGCTGTAAATTAGTGACGCAGTACGCAAGCAGCGAGTAAATTAATGATCTCTTAAAGCAGTTTTTTATCACCCGTTAAATTCAACGTTGTTAATTTATAGCACGCTTTCAAAAAGAACTATTGTTTTCCCTTTGTCGTCTATCCATCTGTAGATGTTGGCTATTTAGTTTTTAGAAATAAATGAAAAATACTTTTAGATTGGATAGGTACTCTGATATCCCAAACGATGGTAGTTTGTTGCATTATTCTGTAGAAAATCAGCTGTTACTGTCCAGCGTTGTATTCGCAAATGAGCGTCATAGCTTTTGAGTGCTTTATTGGCCAGCGGAAGGCGTTAGACCTCACCTTGCATACCCACTTTGCAATTCCCACCACATTTCTCTTACTTACTGGTTGTTTTACCTCTGAGCGGCGCTTTCTGCACATATTGGACTGAATTGCCAAGTCACAAGGACTCAGAGGAGGTTGGAGAAGAACTGCTGAACAGCGGTTAGAAGACTGGTGGAAGCCTCCTTCAGAATCATTCGGTATGTTCCTAAATGTGAGCAAGGTACGTGAGTGTGTGTTATAAAGGCTTAATATCTCATATCTGTACATGAGCCTAAGGGTTAATGTTTCATCATCTCTTGTATTTGAGCTTAAGGCTTAATGTCTCATACATTGGACGATGACCATTGGTGAGCGTGGACGACACCAATGGACGGCTTTTCCATTCCCATTGGTGTTTCTTTCTTTACCGCAGGCAGGGTGGAGTTTAGCTGAGATAATCTCAACGCTGACACAGTTGGAACTTGAGCTTGGAAATTGCAGATTGCGAGGTACTTCCATAAGAGTTAGTAGCGCATTAGGGTCGTAATCTGATATTCTCAGGTTCGGGTTCAAACTGTGCCTCAATTAAGATTTTCTCTGCTAATCCCCATTCTACCCTTTGTGAGAAAGGAGACACTGATGTCGTTCATCAGATGCTATGTTAAGCCATGTTCCTGTGTAAGCAGAGTTATGTCCTGTGCACGCTTAAATAGGACAATAATGCTCTCTTTAATAGGACTGATAAATGGACCTGAAAGGGGTTTCCATTTTCTATCTGTCTCCTAACAATTGACGGGGCATCCCTTTCCCCAGAGAAATCTGAACCTCTGGGGTGCTTGTGAATTGGGCTTTTAGCCCATCTTTATGTATAAAAAAAGTCCCTCTCAGAGCCTAAACAACCCAAATTAAAACCTTTTCCCGGATTAGTTGTAACAGCATTTCTAAAGGTTGTTACTTTGTTTATTCGTTTGAACTTAGCAGTGCAAAATTGGATAGATTCAAAATTTAAAAAATTGCTGTAGTACTTTAACAAATTACAGTGGTTATTCTTAATCTTAAGAAACAACGATAAATGCGTATCGTGAAAACTTAAATTTACATTACTGAAATAGAGAAACACGTTTTTATGTGAACTTCTGAATATAAGGTTTATAAGTATTGTGAACTTGAAGCATTTGGAGATTATTAAGAATATTTGTTACCATGTAATGTGATAAATATTAAGTCAACAAGTATAAAATAAAAAAATAAGAATAATTTGTGCTTTTCAGCTTAAAGAGGCCATTGAAATGGCACTGAAGAAATCTTTTTTACAACCCACACCAACTACAATAGAAAAAGTTCTTCAGTTCTACGACAGCAAACACTCACGTCATGCAGTGATTATCGTTGGAGAAACAGGAAGTGGAAAAACAACAACTTGGAAAACTTTGAAATATGCATACGATATTTTAAAGAGTCATGAGGAAAAAGGCTATAATTCCGTAAAGGTATGTGTCTTTGATATCTCTTACTAGATTTCCAAGGGTGAGATATAATGCAAGCATTTATATAGAGTAATGTTGCATATATTAAAACGTCATAAACTGGCCACATTTTCCTAATGCATAGAAAAGCTACCAGTATAGATATCTGTTATTGTAACTTTACTGTTTGGTTAAAATCTCAACATTTGACTGTGGTGTAAACATGTTTTGTGAACTACACTCATACTGAACTTTTTGATATTAAACGTTTTGTCCTACCCATATTAAAGGTTTTGTCAACTATAACTCATACTAAACATATCATCAACTATACTCTCAGAGGGGTATATTTTCTCAGAGGGGTGTGTGAGAGAGTAATTTTTTAAATTTAAGGAACAAAAGACAAATGTTTTTATGTTTTATAATTGCTAATAAAATACTACTGTTTGCATTTTCTCCATCATCTATTAGGTCAAATTAAAACTCTTAAGGAGTGAAAAAGTGCGTAAACGAAAAACTTCATTCTCTTTGAAAACGAGATTCTCATATGCGCCAGAGATGATATGCATTCTTCAAGTTTAATACTCTTGAAGCTAATTAAACCTTGCGCCAGAGACGATATGCATTCTTCAAGTTTAATACTCTTGAAGCAAGTTAAAACTCGTGCTAAATATTTTGTCAACTGTATTCGAGGGCAAAAGTTCTGCCCTCAAGGAGGAAGGTTATAATCCGTCCCCCTTGTGTAGATTAATGAGTAAGAGGAGTAGGAGAGTAGTATTTACTAATAAAATTTTTAACAACTTGCATAGTGTGAAAAATAGGTGAATTAATTTAAAGGCTAAAAAGAATCATTTTAGTGACTTCAGTAGATTGCTTCCCGGTTATAATACTGATATCAGAATAAATAGGTTATCTGCGGTATCAACGAGATCACCACATATGAAACACCCATACATTGGCTTTGAGACAATAGGACGAAAGCGAAGCCATTTTAGATAAAACGGCTACGTCTATTCTTGTAAAGGGCGCACCGATGGAAAGATCGCTGTCTGTCATATGAGACATAAAGCCGTGACCCCGTCGGCAGGAGAATCAATCCCTGAGCCCGTTAAAGAACACGCTGGATGGCCTTGATGGGAGGCTTGTATCTGTGTTCTGACAGCTGTCCAGTAGGTTCCCTTCTCTGAGCCTTTGGGGTCCTTGTGACCTGGCCATTTCGCCCACTGTGAAAAGAAAAATAGCAACTCAAAGGTAAAACAACTCAACACAACCGTTACAAACAAATACCAAGTGATGCTGAGTATTAAACTTGAAGAATGCATATCGTCTCTGGCGCATATGAGAATCTCGTTTTCAAAGAGAATGAAGTTTTTCGTTTACGTACTTTTTCACTCCTTAAGAGTTTTAATTTGACCTAATAGATGATGGAGAAAATGCAAACAGTAGTATTTTATTTAAAAAAAAAATAATAAATACCCCCTCAAGCAGCTGCTTGCCACAGAGGTCTGACAGGAGGCTGTCAATTTATATGCCAAAGTAGAAGATCTGAGAGGATGGCAGGACCTCAGCAGAAAAACAACACATACAACCATGCCTTATCCGGGGCTCGAACCCAGGTCCCTTAGATCAGTAGCCAAGCGCGCTAACCACTCGGCCATGGGACGGCTATAGTATTTTATTAGCAATTATAAAACATTAAAAAAAAAAAAAAAAAAACATTTGTCTTTTGTTCCTTAAATTTAAAAAATTACTCTCTCACACACCCCTCTGAGAAAAGGAGACAAATTATTACTATCATTGGAATATCTCTTGACATTCGACTACCGAAATTTTAAATATCTACCATAAACAGATCACTTACAGCATTTGTTAATATCTAATGATATAAATTAAAACTGCCTAAGAATTTGAAAAAAAAATGCAAATTATATTTCTTTAGTACCAATCCAATTAAAAAAGAGTTTTCCAATTATCTCTTGAAAAAAAAGTTGTTTTCCATCCAATCTGGGCATAAAGGGTCAACTCATTGCTGCCAATGGAAACTTCATGACCTTCACAATCCACCGCCAACATTTCAGATTTCCAGCATAGATGCATCATTTGCAATAATTATTTAACTTTTTGCAATATTCGATTTTTTCCACCGTTAGAGGGCGCATTTATTGCTTTTGGACGATTCAAAAACCTCTATTTGTAATATTTCAATCAATACCCATCCAACCTAAAAAGAATTTTTAATTTATCTCTAAACATGATGAACAGTTATCTCTTAAAGCAAAAATGTTGCATCCCCCTCCCCTCGGGACTAAGGTGTGAACTTATTGTTGCCAATGGAAACTTCTGACCTTCACATTCCACCACCAAAATTCGCGCGCAATTATACTTTTTGGGAGATTCGGAAAGTGCAAATCGTAATATTTCATCAATAGCTATACATCCTAAAAATAATTTTTAATTTATCTCTAAAAACAGATAATTTTTTTCAGAAATCAAGAAATTATATTATCCTCCCTTGGGTCTAATCAAGAAATTATATTATCCCCCCTGGGTCACCCATTGTTGCCTATGACAGCTTCGTGACCTTCGCATTCCACCACCAAAATTAAAAATTTCTAGCTTAAATTCAATCGTTTGCAATATTAATATGAAATTTTGGAATTTTCAACTTTTCCTACCGTTAGAGGGTGCAATTATAGTTTTAAGAAGATTTCGGAAGTGTAAATCGTAAAATTTAATCAATACCTGTCTAACAGAAAAATAATTTTTAACTTAGCTCTAAAAACAAAAAAGTTCGATGTCTACGGACAGACAGACAGACGACAAAGGGAAACTATTATCTCCTTTTTTTTTTAAACGAGATGAAAATCATATATAAAAATTTATATTTATTAAAAAAATCTGGATTTTCTTTAAAATCATTGCTTTGAGGCAATTCTCATTTCAAAGTGCTCTCTCTCCTGACAATCGAAAATGAACTTTTAAAAGAATATGGATAATATGTATTTATGGGCAATTCAATGTCAAGTGATGCAACAGAAAAACCTTATGTTTTTGATTTACATGAAATGTTGTATACTTACTGAACCATCATAGAGTAAAAAAAAATCCTTAAATTTAAAATTTTGCTGCAATTACTTTTTGTTGTACAGAGACTTGAAATGGAGAGAATTTCGTAATTTTGACCCTACCGATAATCATATTATTGCTAATAACTTGAGTTAGAGATGAGATAGAAAATTAAAATACCTTATCTTCCTTTTTTAATAAGCTTTAAACTATGTCACATGACTACTTTTTGATAAGGTAAAATCTGAAGGTTTCAACAAAAAACATATTTTAAAAATTTTTGAAAAAAATTCATGTTTGTTCTTTCATATCTCAAGAATATGTATTCGAATTTTGAACTTGAGATCTAAATGGAATCATATTTTAACAGATTTTTAATTGTATTGATGTCATTTATTACTATAAATATTGATAAAATTGAATCTGACATAAAAGAAACTTATTTTGCTAACTTGGAAGGCATATTAACTAATACAAAAGAACTTACTAGAATGATGATTGGTAAAAAATACAGTGAAAGCAGAATTTTAGTTTTCAGTGTAACAAGTTTCTTTAAAGAATTCGCTATACATTCTAGCTCCTCTTTATACAAATTGTAGGTGTTGCCAGTTTCAGTTTTTGGTGATAAAGTCTTCATCATCCTTAGGGCGTGGAATGTTATTTTCATTTTCTTCAACAACTTACACTGCTTTATTTTTTTTCCAGACTTAATTGTTTCCTGCGGCTATTACAAATTTTCGTTCCAATTTTGATACACTCGTTTACTGAACACATCTAGTTCAAAACAGGCTTAATATTTATTAAAGTTTAATGCCCTTCCTTCTTAAAAGGATTGCAACAGTAAACGTTAAAATTACCTGTAACTGCTTTAGCCATCACAAATGCAAAAACAAGCACACACTAAGAAACTAATCTTACTTTTGTTTTGTTATTATTTACACTGTAAATCAATCATGTTTTTGATATTTTACTTTGAATAAGTAAATAAAAATTAAACGTCACTTAAACTAGCCAGCTCAATCTTGATGTTTCACTCATTTGAGTAAATGCAAGAGTTCGTTCATAACTCACGCCCCGTGCTTTTCTGAACATGTCATCAGTTCCTGTCAGAATCTTCCGTTGCTTTTCTGAGTATGTCAGTTCCTGCCAGAATCTGTATAGACTTGAGCCTTGTTTGGCTTTCACTTTCTCCTGTTGCATCAGTAAATTATAAGGTTACCTTTTCATTTTGTTTAAAAAAAAGAATTACCTGACATTATTTATTATTTGAATTTATTTATTATTTAGATTTTATTTATATAATGATATTTCTGTTTGTAATTTTATAACGAAGTAAAATATTATTTTTTCATGTTGATAGATGTCACTAAGATAAACTCTATTCTAGGTCTATCCTCTGAACCCAAAATCTGTAACTCTTCCCGAAGTTTTTGGCGAGTTCAATATGTCTAGTGGAGATTGGATTGATGGAATATTGTCCTCAGTTATTAGGACTGCTTGCAACGACGAAAAACCTGATGAAAAATGGATAGTGCTGGATGGTCCTGCTGATACACAATGGATAGAAAGCATGAACTCTTTATTGGATGATAATAAAATTCTTACCCTCATAAATGGAGAAAGAATAGCTCTATCACCGCAGGCAAAATAATTTATTTATTAATATAAATAATAATTAGGTATATTTGTGTGACATTGAAAAGAAGCTTGTCAATTATCCTAAATAGCCTTAATTGGAAGAACGGTTACAACACGAGTTTCAAAAGTTAGGTACTACCTCATTTTATGTCAATGGAAAACGAATTTCGAAGCTCCGTAACTTCTTAAATAAGATTTTGTGGGAAAAGGTAAGTGAAGATAAATTAAAGATCCCCATCAAATCACGATTTTCAACAATATTCTTGCCGTATTTAAAAAGTTATGGAGGTTGGAATATTTAAGAACAGTGAAAGTTATACGAATTTACCTGAGAAGTTAATTAAAACTTAAATAATAAGAATTCTTTCGAAACATTTAATAAATTAAGTGTATGTTTTAGAAGTCTGTGCAAATAACATTTCAATATTCGTCAACTTTCTTTAAGTTGAACTGTTCTTGCTATTTTGTTAAGCAGCCTGCTTTTCTGGATCCACAAAATTCAAGGATCGTAACTTGGGAACCTGATTATTTCTTCATCATATAATTATTGAACGTTGACTACCGAGATTTCCAATCTGCGGCAGTATTTCAAAGGCTGATCATCTGCGGATTTTGCCGAATTTTTTGCGTGCTGTGATCTTGGTGTGTGATTGGAGTGAGGACTTTCCATTATTCGTGGCTTCTAACTTTACAAAATTATACATCCAATACTTTAAACGAATATTTGTGTTTATGGAAAATGTTTGAATGAATTTCCAATCATGAGGTGCTAGAAGAAACTGATCTGCAAATTTCGTTTTTGAGATTTTTTGTGGCATTTACATTTTTATTCGTTTCTAGTATGTGGCTTTTCTGATAATCTTTTCGAAAGGCAATTAAAAACGGACTAATAATAAGAATAAGACCGACTTGGATTATCTGAACAGTTATACGGAAAAACAAAATTTTCATTAGTAGTCTTATCTTGAATACGATTCTTTAGATATATATTTCTTGCCTGCATGTTTTTGTTCGAGTTTTCATGATTCTTTAAAAATTAATATTTTTTACCATTTCATATTATTCATTAAAATGGATATTTCTTTTTTTTACTAAAGAAATTTTCCTGACTCTTTAAAAATGTAGTTAAGTTTTCAATTCATAACTTTTTAGAAATGGGGTTTTCGTTTTCAAATAGAAAACGTTTCCTGCGGTTTTTTAAAAATATGGAATTTTTTTAATGGCTCTTCGCTAAATTTAGATTGCCCAGCTCTGTTGTAAGTATTTCAGCTTCCATAACACTTTTAAAAACAAATCGCTCCTCAAGCAGCTGCTTGCCACAGAGGTCTAACTGGATGTTGTCAGTTTAATATGCCTTCAGTAAAAATGCAACAAAGAAAAGAAACATCATACTTTATCCGGAGCTCAAACCTAGATCCCTTTGATCAGTAGCCAAGCGTGCTAAGCACGCGGCCACCCGGATACCAAGCGAATATTTTTGAAAAATAGAGACAGATTTTTAATTTACTTTTAGTCGCATTTTTCGATAAAGAATAAAGGTCTACGAAGTTAGTTTTCCATTGACGTAATATGAAATGTTGTGTCAATGGACATTATGTAAGATACTTCATACTTTAACATTTGTATACCAATACATGTCCTTGTATGAGAAAAGCCTGAATAAGTTGCAAAGTATTTTAGTATTTTTTTACGTTCCCCTCTGTAGCGGCCAAAGTGAATGGTCATTCCAGTAACTACTAGCTACCATTTACAGACCAGCAAGATTTAGTGTCTTACTATTGCGATATTATTAATTTGAACGTTTATTTATTTAAAGTTAAATATAACTAATAATCCAAATATGCTTTAAAATGTTTAATATATATTTTATTTGTTTTTAAGTAAAACCGTGTTTGAAACATTTTCCAATCCGAAGCTGACTTAACGAATAGATGTTTTGTACGAAACACCCTTCTGCGGTATATATTCAAATAACTTTAAATGTAATAAAAGAATTTGAGCTCTTTTTTGCACAGTTACTAGATTAGCTAAAAATTATCTTTGAACAATTTTTCCCTTTTGACCCATATATTTTATTATTCGAATAGAAGAATAATGTATCCCCAGAATACCAAGAACTTTTTCCAAAGAACGTTTCTGAAACCTTGCGATCGTCCATCTAGAATTTTTTAAATGAGTGGCACATTTTGCTTCCTAATGAGTTACCTGAATCAAATTTGTAAGAGAAGAACTACTGCTCAAGTGTAAATAAGTGAGTCTTTCAATAAAGCTTCCAAATGTTTTTATTGTACACATGGTATTGTTCTCTGAAATAGAAAGCCAGGGTTATATATCCATTCTGACAGTTGCATTTTACAAACCTTTGGTGTCCTCTTTCTCAAGGACAGGATGTGAGCAAGTGGAGAAAACCACTCGATGCCATTTCTCACACCGATGAGCTCTGTCTTGTCACTAAGTAGAGGTTGGCAGTGAGCTGGCCTGAGTAGCAAACTGCGTAATAGACTTCAATCAATCTTCAATTAATTGTTCAAGTTGTTACGCCGTGAAAAGGCTGGAGTCATTTTTGCCTCTAATTTGACTGGCAGTGATGGAATGGCATCTTACGGAATTTACCGAAATTGTGCATCGGTCTATGTTGTCATCTGGCTGTTCACTCCTGCAATGAATTCTGTCTGATGAGTTGCAACATTAGGTTGTTCTTTAACCCTACCTAACGTGACCCGCGATTTACTATCCTGTGCTGGTTCATTATCCGACCCCTTTTGAATGCACTGAGTTACGTGTGGAATTTTCTGATATGTGTTCTGAAGCTGGGCCGGATCTAGGGTGGGGGGTATGCCTCCCTTTCAGAATGCTAGCAAGGGTAACAGAGGCAAACAAAAATTATATTTCATGCATTTAAAAAAAATTAAATGCCTGTAAAACAGAGGGGAAAATGTTATACAGCGTTGGAATGCAGTTTACATTTTTTCAGGCTCAATTTTTTTTCTTGCCCTCCACCTTCGATTTTTTTTTAGATCCTGGCCTGTTCTGAACGTTTTCTGTGCTATGTTGTTTATGGTAAGCTGGACATTTTGCTTTTGCAAACCGAGCAACTAAGACACCTGTGCCGCATGATTCTTGATGTTCGTCCTAATAACTCTCACATTTCCGCTTTCTTTGTATTCACAAACTTCTCATTTGAATATTGACAGACGATGTAACTAGATGCAGATTTTAGGGTGAATTTATCTTCTCCTTCCATATGAAACAATGTTATTGTCGAATATTTTCTGCTCCTGACTTTCGTTTAAAATGGCCAAAGGAATCTAATGCTAATTCATCTCACTCAACAGCATTCAATTTATGTTTTTATACTTTAGAAAACGTATTACAAATATCCTGAACAGATGCCCAGTATTTCTGCTTCTCAACTCTGTAGTTGTGAAACAGGTAACCTTGTAGTTGAGACTGCTTCCAACTAGTAGTCCTTTCGATCTGGCCATTTAGTCCCTTTTGTGGCTTTTTAGAGTCAAAATAGATCGATTTTTTTAGCAGAGATATATTTCGGAATGTATTATTAAAACATCTATAAAAAACTAACTATTGCAGAATGCTTTTATTTTTCGTAGATTAAAATTTTATGGAAGTGTAATATACTCCAGGCCATATAATTGAAAATTTAATGTAATAACAATATGTAATCTTGTTCTTATTTTGATTTTTCGATCTTTTTTTTAATTTGTTACATATAATCACTGATATTATCTCTCATTTCATTTGTTTAACATTTTTTTTGTTAAATGGTCTTATTCCTTTAAGCATCATAAAGTCGTTTAAATATAGTAACCATTGCAGTTCTTCTAAAGGAACATTTCTCGTTGGTGTTGACTATCATAAAAATAAATTACAAGCTTTTTGGTATATCTTGTTAAGTAATACCCCACTGTTATGCATTTGACACAGGCTTACTAGTTTCGTTCAGGTTATACAATAGAAGTCCGATATAATCGTATTCTCCCATTCAGCAAGTTAATAAGATAGAATTTTTTAAGAATTTTTTATTGCGATAAATAAATCACATATTAAAAATATAATTTAAACTACTCATGATTCTAAACAGTGTACGAAAATTAAATCTGCATGAGATGTTCATAGAAATTATAGTAAATTATTGAGTCTTAGTAAATGGTATTAATGATATTCACCTTTAAGGTTTTGTACAATATTAACCATGTAATTGCCATTTCTCTGTAGGTCTCTCTGGTACTTGAAGTTCTAGATCTGTCTCAGACATCTCCAGCAACAGTATCTCGTTGCGGCATTGTTTATCAAGAATATTCCAGCATTGGATGGGAACCTTATTTTCAGTCTTGGCTTCAGAAAGAAAATAATCCGGCAGTACTAGATGAATTGGAAACTCTCGTAAAAAAGCATTTGCCGCCCCTTCTGAAATATAAGAAAGTCAATTGTTCTGAGTTGATTTCTACAACTGAGTTGAATGGAATAATATCTCTTTGTAGATTAATGAGCGCTTTTATAACTGAGGTAATGTCTGTCTCTTCTTTTTAACTCAAAATGTACATAATGATGACAAGTGAATTTCGTTTCGTAAATAAAAGATGATTTTACATTTCGTGATAATTAATTTGGAAATTAAGTGGAATAACCAAACATAAGAATAAAATAGCGCAGTAAATACGAAAAATGAATGATGAAGATTACTAATATGTCAATGCAAACATAATTACAGAATAAGGATTTTACAATAAAATGAAATATTAATATTAATTCTAATTAAAATAACGGATTTGTTGCCTAGATTTTGTGATCATGTAACTAGAGCATTGTCACTTGCTAAGAGCAATCATGCATAAAATATTTATTTAAAAAATTCTTTAATGTAATTGACACCTAACTAGCCCTTGCGTTCGGAGGATGCAGTAGAAGAACGATTTTCACATTTCTCCTTTTTAGGTAGGGATGTTCAATATTTCTGTATTTTTCATTGGTTTCCGGAACAATAGGAGACAAATGATAATTTTGAAAATGATATGATAATGAGATAAACTTCCTATGTTTTTCGACAGCGCTTTATGCTGGCGGAAAGTATGACGTCACAGGATGTAATAGTGGCATAGTTCAACTGAGCAATGTCAACTGGGGATATTTCTGTCTATATCTAATGTGCCACACAAAATATTCTTCACATTGCAGATTACCTCATGATTAGGGTAGAGATTGTTTACAAGTGAAAAATATTAGAAAAATTGGTAAATAAAAATGACAACCAATATAATTATTAAAGGAAATAAATTAACATAGCATTTCAGGAATAAACTATAACGTAAAATGCATTCTGCAAATATGCAATAAATTATGTATTTGTTAATAAAACAATTGTAGATCGGGACGATTGTATCATTTGTTGTGAAGGGAGTAGCATTGTCTAGGAAAACTGTTAGTTGCAAGTACAAATGTATTTTCATCACTGATGGAGCAAGGTTTTAAGCAACGACCCCATCTTCAGGGGCCTACAAGCTTTTGATTCAACCCTAGAGTGGGACAGGTAAAGTCAGAGTTAGTCTCATGTTGTATGTTCAGATTGATGAATTTTATTTTGTTACTGGCCGTTTACGAAACCCTTAAAATTACTGGACTAGGCTTATACCTGTTTGCTTAAGCCTTGTTTATATCTGTATTTTTCTCCTATACATCACTTAATTACTTGTTTATAACATCTGAAACATGTTCCCTTAAGTAGTAGTAGTAGTCTTTATTTTATTTCCATTCATATTATTTGTGATATAATATAACTATTTACAAGAAATGTTTGGAGATACCCAACACCACAAGAGTTCAAAAACTCGCACGTGAGTTAGCAGGTTAAAAAACACATAAATGAACATTAGAAACAGCATTTTTAATTATTACAATATTAATACTTTCTATCATAATCACATCAATGGCATAGAAAAAAACGGATTAAAAAAAACTAATTGCAACAATTATTTCATTCAAAATTTTTACGTCTTAAAGAGAAATAAAAAAAGAAGATAAATATTAAAAAATTAGAAATATTCTCCCCTAATTTTATAGAATTTTTTTCTATATCTTCACAATCATAAATCCAATTTTTTAGTTTTCGTGAAAACGTATGAAACTTTATTTCATCTTTTGTGATTTCTGGTAAACTGTTGAATATTTTTGGAGCCAAATATATATAATGTTTTTGCGTAATGGTTTTACTGAAATGGTACAATGAAATTAATATGTGCGCTTATTCTGGTATTTTGTATTACTATTTTAATGTCACTTTCTTTTATAATGCTTTTTTAAATATAATATTATATTATAAAGCATAGATTTTTCATTATGATAAATTTCTAGATCATTGTAAAAACGTTTAATGCTATCATATTTTCTTTTTCTTAATATACATCTAATTATTCTGTTTTGGATAATAACCAGTAATTTAACGTTATTGTAATACATTCCACCCTACGATATTATTCAATATTTTAAATATGACTTAATCATGAAGTAAGCTATTCAAAATGAATAAGGTATGAAATACCCAGACATTCCGAAATTTCAAGCTGGGTATTTTGGAGGCATAACAGAGGTATGAGAGGAGTAACGAACAGTAACACATTTTTAGACTTTATGTTTCTGTACCATAAAAGCTCCATTGCAACATTGAACGGCTGTGCTTATGGTCTTTGTCGAATCAAAGATCTCTAAAGAAAAGGTAGTATAATGGCCTGTGACGTCACTAAAATGGTCTCCATGAATGGTCGGTGTCTCTTCGGGTTGGGTTGGGTTGTTTTACCTCTGAGTGGCACTTTTTTGCACATCATGGGCTAAATGGCCAGGTCACAAGGACCCCGAAAACTCATAGAAGATTGGGGGAGGAGACCCACTGGAACAACTGTTGGGAGACAGATAGTAGCTTCCCGTCAAGGCCATCCAGTGTGTTCTTTAGCATGCACAGGGTATGGCTCTACCGCACAAGGGGCCACGGGTTAACGTCCTATCCGACTGACGGGACCTTTTCAAGCCCTTGGTGTCCCCTACTGACCGTGGGCAGGGCGGAGAAATTTGCGGAGATAAATCTCAACGCTGACCCAGCTGGGACTCGAACCTGGGAACTACAGATTGCAAGCCTGGCGCGCTGCTAACTGCAGTTAGCAGTGCGACAGGCTTGCTAACTGCTGCCACCCCAGGGAATTGTCGTAGTTCATAGGCTACTTCGAATTTTGCTTTCACTCTTCTTCCCCACAACAGGAGACGGAAATTTCTCGGGGGATCGACTCCAACTAGTTGTATCTCAAATTAAATCTCGATACATCTTATATATCGTGGCTTACCTGAAACCACACCAGCTCTTTCTACCACCATCAAAAAGGGGGAGGAAAATTTTTAAATTGTATGTCGAACGAAAGCTTCTGAAGATATGATGTTAGCGACAAAATAAAATATATAAATAAAAAATTACCTATTTTCCTATGTGTTCCCGCCACGATTGGCGAATGTTTTTGAGACCATTGCCATTCTCCATACACTTGGGATGTTGTGCCCCCCGTTTTTCGGCTGAGTCCCATCACCTACGTTACGTATGCCCCTTGTATCGTACTCCAACAATGAGCCCTTTTTCGAAGTCAGTCAGATCAGCCTTTTACCCACGTTACACTTGACTTTGCTTTCCACCATGCCTTTACGGCTTTTATAGGGCCTCGTGACGTCAAAAACGTTTGCAGATATTGGCATCTTTCATAATATTTCGCGCACTATGCAGTGTTTGTAATGTTTTGGCCGGGGAGTGTACGTACTTAATCCTATTGATGCTTTTTCGGTGTCGTATTTTAATGGAATAAGTTTGCCCTGAAGTAGGATTTAAAACCTTACTACTAATGATGATGCTTCCTTTGCGTTATGAATTTAGCTTACTTTTAAAAATCTTTATCTACAGGTTCCTGAAACGGAAACTGAAATGAAAGCTTTGTGTAAAGCTTGGTTTATTTTTTCTTTAATTTGGTCTGTGTGTGCTTCTGTGAATGAAGAGGGTAGGAGGAAAATAGACATCTACATGAGAGAATTAGATAATACATTTCCTAGTCAAGATACCGTATATGAATACCATTTAGATCCTAGAACTTGTACCTGGATTCCGTGGGAAGACATATTATCCAGTGGATGGAAATATAATCCACAGTAAGTATAATTAGTTTTGTTTCAGCATATGACTATTTTTATAATGGTTGGGAAGAATAAATTACTTTATTAAAATGCTTGTTACTTCATAATGTTTAGCCAAAGGCAAAGTTCTAGAAAATGCGGATATGCAGTGTATGCGAATAATGGAAGGTGGAAATACGAGTGAAAACTACATGTATCCTGAAGGCTTAATAACCTACTAATAAGAACTCTTAGACTCAGGGCCAGGGGCGAAACTACTTGTGAATCACAGTGTTGCAATGCACTGGGACTTCATGGAATAAGGGGTGGAACGAAGTTGGCCACGGGCTCCCAAATTTTTCAGTACCAATAATTTTGTATATCCCTAAGTTGCAATTATATTATACTCCTATTTCATACAATAATTCTAAAATTTCACTGATCTGAAGCTAATATTGATTTAACTATTATCATATATTTTTATGTGGCAAAATCTCTTCAGTCTAGATGCAATTGTTGAAGACAACGTTAAGCAAATTATTATACTGAGAATATGATGTGAATTTGAAGTTAGGTATCACAAAACTATGATTTTTAAGGATTTAATAGAGGGAAATGTACCATTTTTATATGGTTAACTAGATATCAAAAGTCCTCAATATCACTTTCATGTTATTTTTCTGCTATTTTCTTTTGTATGATCCTGAAATTTGGAATTCATACAATCAAAAACATTTTCTTGTAAGGTTTGCAATAAATGAACAGTGACGTTGCCCGATATTTAAATGTATAAAAGAATACTCTGTCGAAGTAAATGTTATAAATTAAAGATAAGTCTAGAGTCGGGAAAGAAAGTCCAGGTAGTTAAATGCAAATCACAGTTTAGTAAGCTATAGAATACTGGATAATCGCCATTCTGACAACGCTACAAGGGAACTTTTAAATGATTCGCTGAGGTGGAAAACTGAAAGAAGAATGGGGCAGTCTAGAGTCGGGCGAGAAAGTCCAGGTAGTTAAATGCAAATCACAGTGTTGTAAGCAGACTGTGGAACCATTCTAAAATACCCAAAATATAGCTCGAAGACCTGCCCAAGGCCATCTTAGGAACGCTTCAACACATGATGATCGTTATGTAGCACTAGCTGCGAAGCGTCGTAAAGATCTACAACATATTTACAGTACTTGCTTTTGAATTTGCGACATCCGCGGAAGAGTTTTATTAAGGCAAACGGCTTACAGAAGGTTATATTCGTTCAATTTACCATCACGAAATGTGTAAATCTGACACATAATGAAGGAAAGATAATATTTGCTTAAAGGTACCTAGTATACGTTTTGACTCTAAATGGCTATAAGTAAACTATGGCAGCTGCAGGTCGATTTATTTAAAAACGATAAAAAAAAACTGTTGCAAAAAATAGCCAAATATTAAAATGCTTGTCTATTTCATGTTCATCAGAAGTAAGACTTCAGCCATAAGAAGCAAAAAGTAACTGTTTACTGTATTAATTAGTAAAACAGTGACACTGTTTTACTAATTTTAAATGCTTGTATAGATGATTACTCGGCTTATTTATCATCAAGATATTTCGTATATGATTAATGAAATGCTTGTACTTTAATGCACAGCTGTAATGCCGAGAACATTCTAGGAAATATAAACTGATGTTGCTATTGGTTAAATATTATGCAATTTTTGGCATCGAATATTCGGTACAGTCGCTCAAAAAAGTATCCGAACACTAGTAGTGATCTGGCAACTTTCGTGTCACGTGACACGAAGGTTGCCAGATCACTAATTTCTAAAAAAATTGTTGCCAGATAATTTTTCTGGATTCTGAAATCAACCATAGTGTTCGGATACTTTTTTGAGCGGCTGTACTAGCAAATTTCCAATTGACATTTAACTGGTCCTTAAAGAGGAAAAATATAAATGGTTTCAAATTGGAACTCGAGTTCTGTTACAGATAAAAAGTGAACTTTTTACTGCAGACGGGTGAAATCCACAAGCGAAATCTGAGACTATGTGTTCAAGCGTACTTCGGAAATTACAGTGGGGTAAGGATGCTCAAATTTGTTAAAAGAAAGATAAAATTCACCAATATTGGGTGTATGCTGGAAAGCCTTAAATTCACATTTGTTGTCTCGGAAGTCGACGCATCATGGCGGACCAGCAGACAACTTTTGCCGAGAACGACATACCATCTACTCTTGTTTATATAGATTTGCTCTTTTGGCTGTCTTGGAGATTATATTCATTACACTGTCGGCCCAGTTATTTAAAACGGCACATATCGTTAGCATTTAAATTTTATTTTATTTTGTGCACGTAGAAAATGGAAAATTTCTAAAGCTTAATTATTTTGAGATAACGAATTTTACTTATTTTTCAGAATACCGTTCTACAAAATTCTGGTCCCTACAGTGGATACTCTGCGTTATCACTTCATTATATCAACTCTTCTGGGTAAGATGAATCCTGTTTTGCTGGTAGGAAATGCTGGCACCGGAAAAACATTAATTGCACACGATGTCCTCAAGAGCCTTGATACCTCTGTTTACAACGTGATTAATTTAAATTTATCATATCAGGTAAGTTTTATACGACTTTAAAAATGAGTTCCAGAATTTCGACAAATTGCTATAAGGTCTTTAAGAGTATATTTAAGTGTTGAAATAATAGAATTTCTCAGATATACACCTGGTAGTAATTTGTTAGATAAATATAGAGGAAAAATTGTCATTAGCTGAGTAGGATCTGAACCCACGACCTCCTGATAACATGTCAAGTGCTCTGACCGCTGAGCTATGTATCATCCTCGATTAGTGGCTTTAGGCATTATACCATAGAAGAGTCATTGGAACTGTAGTTGACAACACCCGGCTAATAGCAGTTTTTCCTCTATATTTATCTAGCAAGTTACTATCAGATGTATATTTGAGAAATTCTATTATTTCAACAACAATGCTTACGCTTAGTTCTCGGCGTGTCGGCTTAAAAAATAAGAATACCATAACATTTGGCGCTTGATGTGGGCTGGCCATGTGCACTAAACTGGAAGGTGCCATCTGGACCAGAGTCTTCAATTACAGTCAACTACATTTCCAATGACTATTCTATGGTATAAAGCTTAAAGCCACTAATAGAGGATGCTTGTTCAGCGGCCGGTAGCTCAGCGGTCGGAGCATCTGACGTTATCAGAAGGTCGTGGGTTCAGATCCCACCCAACTAATGGCAGTTTTTCCTCTATATTTAAGTGTTTTCAATGGCACACCGCCTGTTTTTTTGTACTTTTTACAACAATCTAACAAATTACGTTGATATTATTGATTAAATTACATTGCAATCTCATTAGAGTTTTTTATGTACAGTTTCTTTAGGTATAGCACAACATATAAAGTCATTTCTTCTACAAGTTTATGTAAACGAAGCATAGTTTCGGTTTAATTTTGATCGGTTCAGCATGGTATAACTATGCATCTTATTGTATCCTAGTTTATCAATGTTTTATGGAATATTAATAAATTTAAGTGAATTTGAGACCTAAAATGCTAACAGAGGACTTGCTTACGTAGTAGTCCGATTTATATTTAATATTTAACACCGTACAACCTAGGACTTTATTACTTTCAGCAGTATGAAACATGCTAACTACTTTAAAGTGCAATCCTGTGGTCCCAAAACTTTTTAATCCGTGGTTCATTTTATGGGTAAGTTGACAACAGTTCTGTTCCATGTAGACGAAACTTCTTACTACTGAAACTTCTTTATGTCTTGAAACAAGTAAAATCAAATTCGTTGCATCTCGCTGATTTAAAATACCCTTTCCGAGTGACATATATTATACTTTTCAGCACAATACTTTATTTAATTACTATTAATATATTACTTCAGTGAATTAAGCACACACGTTTATTTTTCATACATGTCTCAAATTACAAAACAATAGGAATAGGTGCCCACTGATAAACCATGTTTATCAGTGGAGGTATCTTTTGCTAAATGGTGCTAATCTGAAGGAAGATTACTCTGCTATAATTAGCACAATATTTTAAAAATAATTTTTATCGTGGAATACGCAGGAAAAAAGAGATTTAACTCTATCAGGGCAGCATCCGAATATATCCGCAATCCAGTTTGCACACTGTAAGTGGTCGGATAATATTAATCTCTTGTGAGCATGGAACATCCTCTTGAACAGGGTTAAAATCATAATATGCTGCTACTTAGTTCGGCTTTATGTGCAAAAAATGCAGATACTGAACAGAAAAATTCCTATGTTATGTCCATGGATAGCCAATTCGAAGGTCTGTAATTTCTACAATACGTTTTATAGGAAAATAGGACTAGATAAATTTAAATCTCATTCAAATCTATCTAAATTTCGATTTTCAACAATATTTGTTGGGTATTTAAAGAGCTATGAAAGCTCAAAACCTTAACAGCGACGAGGTCAGACCTAAAAAACTTGTGTAAAAAACTGACAGTTATTGAAAGAACTATTTGCACAAAATTTTTAAACATATGCTTTCATTAAATGACTTAATATAATACTTATTTTTTAAGTCTTAATTAATTAACTACTGAGGTGAATTCGTATTATTGATTTTAACTCTTGATTCTTGTACCTATGGAAGTGCACTCTTGAGGCTGCCCTTCCTTCTCATCGAGTAAGGAAAGGTAATAGTCATCACTTATTACCTGAACTGTTATGTATTTCCCCAGTAAGTTATGTAATATATGTATCATATGTATTTCCCAGTAAATATGTAGTTATGTAATATATGTATTTCCCAGTAAGTTACGTAATTCCTAGTAAGTAAAAAAACTCTGTTATTCAATATTTAAACTTCTATAACTTTTTAAATATTAACTGGATATTATTTAAAATCGAAATTTAAACAGTTTAATTGACATCTTATATTTCTCTTCAGTCATATGTTTCCATAAAAATATATTTAACTAGTTACGGAGCCCCGAATTTGATTCTCCATTGACAAGATGAGAATATTTCTATTTTCTATACATTGTCTGTATTTCTTGGCATTGGCTATTATGCTTAACATGAGAAAACGTTACCATTTGTATCTTTGGGGAAATACGCAGATAATAATGCATTTACTAAAATTCAGTAAACTATTTTCAGAAGCTACTATGCAACACTATATATTTATTACAACTTAAAATGTTTCATTCCATAATCAAATTTTTTAAAATCTAATTTTTTATTATTATAGTAGAAATAGTGTTTCAAAGTACCTTATTTGTTTTGGAGTTGCAAGAAAAGAGCTTATTTTTCTGCTGATACGAATGGCGTTCAAAACGTTCTTGACATCCATCTTCAGAATAAAAACCATTTCACTTTTCTCAACAAAATTTTTACTGTCCTTCAAAGTACTCCCCTCCAGCATCTATGCAAAGTTGCAGACATTTATTGCCAATTCTGGAATGTTTGGTGGTACTCCTGTTGGGGGAATACTTCACAACTCTGAATGGACACATTTTGCCATATCTTTCTTTCACTCTTGAAAAAGCCTTCCCATTAAGTTCCTTTTTAATTTTTGGAAACAACCAAAAATCGCATGGCGCAAGATCAATGAATATGCGTGATTTGATTCCTGTGATTTTTTTTCCTGCTCCAGATAAGTTCGTAACTTGCCCAGTTTTGTGAGTACTGGCATTTTCATGAAGAAGGAGAACCCTTGACACACCTGTTGTTGTATGCTGTTCCTTCATCTTCTTAACAATTTAAGGAAAAACAATGTTGGTGCAGTATTGACCATTTTTAGGCATTTTTTTTTCAGGTAATGTGTCCACTGCTACCACTCCTTTGGAATTGAAAAAATTGTGAACATCCTATTCCTTGAGCGGAAGTCTTGTCGGAGGATTTTCTTCTGCAACTCAAACGAAATTGTTGATCTTTCTGGGAGTTGTATAGTTATATAGTAAAAACACATCTCATTACTTGTGACAATGTCTGTTCACCATTTGGAGCCAATAGATTCAAGCATTCCAGCATCTTCTTGCACGAATAGACTGCAGCCCTTATTTTGCTGCTCTGTCAGTTTTTGGCGTACCCATTTGGCAGTTCTTTTGAAACTTTAAAAGTTTATGAAAATTGTTTCCACACTGCCAATCGATACACTAACATCTAAACTTATTACCTGAACTATTATGTATGGGTTTTCGTCAACGACTTCACGAATAGCAGCAATGGTTCTCTCGTTCACTGCCTCCTTCAGTCTTCCTGCATGAGGGAGGTCTTCGAAGCCCTGCCGTCCTTCTCTGAATTTACATATCCATCTGTAACAGTGCCATATCAACAGGCATGATTTCCATATACTTGTGATAAATCTGCATAAATTTTGTTTCGAGTCGTCCCCAAGCTGCATCCTTGTGAAAATGTAAAATCTTTCCCCATCTTAGCGGGCTCCGTAGGAACAATGCACAGATATCGTAGACTGATCTTTACGCATCGCCAGCGAAGAGAGAAATGATGATATGGCCTTTGCTCGTTTTCTTCGGAGGAAAAAGTGCAAATCTACAGAGATGTCTCAAGAACGTTTTGAACTCCCTACGTAATAATAAGCATTGAGAACCGCAATTTCATCCGATTGGGTAAACGAAATATCATTTCAGCATTGTGAAATGCTTGGATTGAAACGCCACTTTATCCAGATTTCAGAGAGATCTATCTTTGAGTAGATAATTGCATGGGTTTCCTTATGTAAAATTGTTGGTCTTATTGGTTATTTCTCTTTTTCGTTAGTCAAAAGAAATTAGAAATGGTAAAATATGTTGGATTTGTACAGATGTCCAGTTGTTGGAATGGCGAGTAAATTGAGGTTCCTTTAATTTGCATATAGTAAAAATAAAAAAATGTTTTTTTTGTAACTTTAGAGTTACTAACAAAATGATTGAAGGTATTTGGTTTATTTTCATTCTTTCAATTTAATAAACCAACCGTAATATATACTTCTTTGCAAACCATTAATACATTATTGTTTCAGACGTCATCGAAAATCATTCAAGATGTAGTAGAGAGCAAGCTTGAGAAAAAGACACGTAATCTTTTCATACCAATAGGAGGTAAGAAACTGATAACTTTCTTAGATGATTTCAATATGCCAGCGAAAGACAGATTTGGTGCTCAATCTCCACTTGAAATATTACGCCTGTGGATGGATCATGGATTTTGGTATGATAGGAAAAAGATTGTCCCAAAATTTATTCAGGTAAGCATTATATTAGTTATGGCAATACTATTTAACAAAATGTAATCTCTGTTCTGGTTTAAGGATAAGAGTTCGCTAGTTACAGAAGTCTTACCGCTCTGGGTTCAATGCTTAGCATTCTAACTATATAAGATAGTTCCTAACTCTAGTTCTAATCAGTAGTAAAGAATCACAGGACATGTCCTGTAGACATGGAACTCATGAAATAATAAGCTGAAAAAAATTGGTTATGCCATGAGTGGGATTCGAACCCACATCTCCAGGAAACACGCCTTTTATGCTACCACTACACCATCAATGGCTAATCTTTTCTCCGCTTGTGTGAACTTATAAACTTTCCGGATTTTTTTTTTATTATTATTCGCACAGTGGCGCCATCTATCCGGGAAGTGGACAACTCTGTTGTCTCATTCAGATGGTTTTAATATTTGTCACTCACGCTCATGGCGTTAAATCAATAAATCAGTAGACATAGTTGTCATAGTATAAATCAGTATGACATAGTTGTGGAATTTTAGACAACTCTTAGCATACTACTCAAGCACCAGCATTGATCAGATCAGGAAGGATCGGGGCCCTTCACAAGTGAAACCACAATCAATGGACGAAGCGATGTCGCATCAAAGGAGCATGACATATTGCTCTTTTGCAACTTCTGTTTAAGTTTTCATACATGGTTTTTGATAGAAGAAACTGTACAGTTCTACAGCAAAGCTTCTGGAAATCTTGTGTGGAAATATCTGGCATAATTATTCGTTAAAAGTGATGACTCGTTACTACAGAAATTGGTATACTCTGATTCACTTGTACAATGGCAATTTTTCCCTCATTTGATCGGATAAAAACGCTGCTTCGCAGTTACCGTTGGTTTCTTCCTAGACCTACAGCCTTTTACTTTAACTTTAAGTAACTTCTAGGGCACAGCAGATGCAGAAACAGTGACGATCTATTTCACCCTATTTTTATCAACTCTAAAGAAGCGGTTTGTCTCGTTAAATGAAGTGTGAAGAAAAAACTTATCAGATCTGGCTGATTTTTTTTATGATTGATGCCTTCCTATCATACACAAAACTAATTTCTATATCTACGTGCTCTTACAATTATAAAATAATTGGATTTCATTTTTGAGGGGCACGAAGAGACATAGTTAGAAAGTCTAACTGATTATGGTACCCATAAACCGATGTTTCATGTTTGGGTCCGAACTACGCCAGCATGAAGATATTTCCTCACCCATACTGTGGTCCTGGTGGGAAAGAAGATGCCATTGAGTTGGAAAAATAGTTGCCTGAATGCATTATGCAAGAGAACTATATCTTATGCATGTTGTAAATATACAGGATGACCCTAAAGGGAGTGTTTCATTAGTTTCTAAATTTTTTCAATTGGTCTCTTCTACTTCCTTCAAGCATCGCTTGTGGTCTATATGATCTGACCTTTTAGTGCTGTAACAAAACGTATAGCTCAAAGATAAAGTAACGCAAACTAATTCTGTTAGTGAAGGGTTTTTCGTACATTGGGCCTTCCCAATACAATCAAAAGATGGGCGAGATTATAATTCACTTTTTAGAATAAGATAAATGGATGAGAAGGACATGACAAATGATAGACCATTTCTGTCACAATGCATAGAAAGAAATTCAAAAGCATTATATTCAGCAATCGCGGTTAATTCAGTGAAGATATGTGTGTAAAATAATGTCTAATTGAAACAAAAGCTTACCAAACAGCTAAACGCTTGTGCTTGTTGCGAATTACTTTTCTTTTGTTATATCACTTAGCGCAATTTCAATTCTATTTGCAAATTTAGAATATACGGAAAATGTGTTGCAAGGTATCTTATTTGATCTATATATATATTAGTATTTTATAAAATTTGTTGAAATATTAACGACATAATATAATATTAATGTAAGTTTTGGGAAAAATATTTCCCCGAATTATAATCAGTATAATATTTGAAAAAAATTCTTTTCCAAAATTAAAATCAATAATTTTTTTGAAAGAAACAAACCTCGATAATGGATAATGACTGTCATTGGAATTTATCATATTGGAATAAATTCGTATATGCCTTCTTGGAATCGCATAAATTACGAGAAACATTTTGTTTGAAATGATGAAAGAATGAATAATATGATTTAACTTCGTCTTTTTTGGTATACCACGCAAAATAGAGAATCCCAGAAGCTACTTCTAGCTTATATAGGCTTTCTAAAAGGACGATCATTGAAACTAAAGTATAGTAGTGACCATTGCCTTAGAGCTGATATAATAGGCAGTTACGAAATTGTTCTTAATAAAAAAAATTGAATATGGAACTCATGTTGGTTATTATCTGACAAACACGCCATACTTATTACCGGTTGTAAAACATTGCGCTGTGCTTATGAAGGTGATGCCTACACGAACATTAAGACAGTTGACCTGTTAGGTGATTTTAAAGGATTTGAATTACCTTTTTCAGTTGTAAGAAAATAATATCTTGTCGGTTTCTGATTTTACACGAGTATTAAATAAATAACCCATAGTAGTATAAATTTTATTTATTTTTTTAGGGCATGCAACTCATGGCTGCTATGGCACCTCCAGGAGGAGGGAGAAATATAATTTCTAGTCAAGTTCAAAACAGATTCACTTTGCTCAACATCACTTTTCCTCAGGTAGGAGCCAGTTTTTATAGCTTGACAATTTGTATCTTTGATCTCATACGAATACTTTAGGCAAGAAGATGTTCTGTATCAGTAACGTTAAAACCTTAAGCTGTAGTTTACACAGTATATATGATTAAGATTTAGGTAGAGATAGAAGCAAATCTAATTATATGTTAATGGTGTAAGAGCAATTTAGTAAAGTGAATTTTATGTCATTTAGAAATTAATAAATTTATAAAGAGCGTATATCAAAAAGTTACTTCCGTTATCTATTTGAATTTTCCCCTACTTTCAGTGGTATAACTATTCATTTTGTTTCTTAGCTTTCTATGTATGAATTATTGTTTTTCATATATATTCATCTTTTCTGTTTTGTTACCTATCATAACTATGAATTAATAGTGAAATATCTGTGTGAATGTGACATTATATTCACATGTTTAGCTGTATAGTAGTAATAACTTAAAACCCGAAACATAAAAAAATATGAAGCTTTTTTCACTTTATTTTTTTACATGGGGGAAAAACCCAATAGAATTGTATAAAAGAATTATGGAAAATATTTTAAATTTCAATATCAGACCTATAATCACTTCGGAATTTGGGATGTACTTTCTGAATATTCACTTACGATGTGTATAAAGAAGATGGAAATATAATAAGTGTAGCGTCACTTAATTTAGCCCACCAGGTAGTTGGAAGATGTTCTTCGTTCACACCGTTTTGGTCCAGTAGCATTACAGATGTGATAGCACCGCAATACAACCAATTGTACACCCAGAAAGTTCTAATTGTGGTTGTTGGTGGGGGGGGGGGGGGGGATTGATGTGACTGAGTCCAATGTGCATGGTTTTTTTTTTGGCGGGGGGGAGGCTTTGCTTGAATCAGATTTTCAGGAACTGTCTATATTTTTGCACCCCTTCCCTTAGATGCGCCACTCCTTTCTACTTCCTGTAATATTTAGGAATCCAATGGAAGGATAGCAGTGTAACGATTGGAAGGTTAATATGATTCTGGGGTGTATTGGTATGAGTATAACACTAAACTAATTATTAACATTCTCTGACATGATTGGCATCTGTAGAACTACATATTTTGTACCAGAAGTATATATTAAATAGAGTTGTTTCGGATAAAGTTTTGCTTCTTAATATATTGCATTATGTATTAACAAAAGAATTTTTTTTTCTATTTCTACGAACAGAAAATAATTTCGAAAATAATAAATGCTAATTCTTGCAGAGACAAAGGCTACACCAGATCTTCAAAAAATTATAATAAGCTGTGATTTTCAATCTTTCTGTTATGAAAATAAATTTTTAGAATAATATGATCGTTAATAATTGTAGCTATTGTTTCTACTCAGAGAGATAATAGGAGTAATAACAAAAATAGCAAAAAAAGAAACGAAAAAGGAAAAAAAAAGGAATTCAGTTAATTTTAATATGTTTAGTGTGTCTATCTTTAGGATAAACGTACCTTTTAAATAACACTTTTGATGACCTTGACGAGAGGATCTGATCTATCCCTAACAGCTGTGCAGTGTGAACTTTTCTCTTACGCTGTCTTTAGCCTTGGGATACATGTGCCGTGGTCTTCAAGGAGGGGAGGAGGGTTATAGCTCCCTACTCTCCTTAATGTCTTGAATAATCTATATTTTGTAAGAAAATCCCCTAAAATCAGATTTAAATATACTGAACAGTTTTTGATGATTGCATGGATTTCAGTGGCTCACCCAAGTGTTATAATCCCCTTAGAATAACATTTTCTAAGAAAGTTCCCTAAAATCATAGAATCAGGACATCAACCCCCTCCCCAATTAAAATTTCTTTATACCCCACTGGTGGTGTGGGTGGTTTCAAGCTGGGTCACGATTTTTGCTGTCACAATTTTAATCGAATTCTTAATTTTAATTTTGGAAACTATCTTTTTTACTTAAAAAAATGTTTCGTTAAAACGCTAACAGCAGCAGTCTTAGCTATCACAATTTTTTATACCATTTTCCAGAAGACAATGTTTTATCTTAGATGTATAGTTCTGTAACTTTAAATCCTGTTATTTTAAACAGGAGGCACAGCTACAAAGAATATTCGGAACGATGATACAACAGAAGCTTTTTGAATTTGAAGAAGACGTTAAGAATTTGGCACAGGTTATTGTTTCAGCTACTCTAGAGATCTATAATTCTGTTGCTTCTACGTTTCTCCCTACTCCAACTAGGATGCATTACCTATTCAGTCTACGAGATATAGCAAAGGTTTGTGTAATAAAATTTATATTGTCTTAAATTATTATTTTCAATTGTTCTGTCTAAACTCTTTTATTACTGAAGTTAAATAAGGCCAATATGATGAAAAGAGTTATAATATATTAGATTAATGACCATTTCCATTTGTTCCTTCTGATATGCCAGGGGGCGCAAACTGAAAAAAAATAAATAAAATAAATTCCTTGAGGCGGCACAAGGCAATTATACTATAAGAAAGAAGCATGTATATAGAAGTACATAGTAACATTTTTTTAAACATTTTTTAAGTTTCTTAACTACAGTGTACGTACAAAACCTTTAAAATTAATCACATTAATATTCAAATTCATTTAATAATTGCTGATATTAAAAGATATAAATTTATACGACAGGCATGAAAGGGCGGACATATCCAGTCAATGATAAGAGAGTTGGGTTGTTTTACCTCGGAGCGGCACTTTTATTGCCCACAATGGGCTAAATCAGGTCACAAGGACCCCGAAGGCTCAGAGAAGGCTGGTGGAGGGGACCCACTGGAACAGCTGTTGGGAGGCAGTTGGTAACCTCCCGTCAAGGCCATCCATACGCATGGTATGGCTCTCCCGCACCCGAGGCCACGGCTTAACGTCCCATCCGACGGACGGCAGTCTTTCCAAGCCCATCGGTGTCCCCTACTGACCGTGGGCCCGACCGTGGGGCTACCCGACCGTGGGGCTACTGACCGTGGGGAATTTTGCGGAGATAAATCTCAACGCTGACCCAGCTGGGACTCGAACCTGGGAACTACAGATTGGCACGCTACCGACTGAGCCACCCCCGCCCCATCTTAAACGCTTTCATTTATCCTTCTGCAAGATATTTTCGTGAGAGATGTTCTCAATAGAGAAGTTTGTCGTTATAAGTCTTCATAAAGGGGAAAAAGGGGGAAAAAAACAGATGTTTCATAAAACTTATCTCCAATTTGAGAACCATAGGATTATCTTTCGTTTCAATAGTCCATAGTATTAATATATACATTTATTATTCCTAGGCCGTTGTATTAATATATAATTTGAAACATTCTACACGTCTCATTTAATTGCATCATTGTTGCTTATTTTTAGGTTTTTCAAGGACTTTTGCAATCTCACAAGGACTATATTGATACGCACCAAATAATGACCAGATTTTGGATTCATGAATGCCTTCGGGTATTTTCTGACAGATTAGTAGACCACGAAGACAAGTCCAAGTTCCTGCAGTTAATTATTGAGCAAATCGGATCTACGTTTAATCAGTCATTTGGTAACATATGCCCCCAAAAGGAGCTTCCAACATTCGGTTAGTAGTCTATTAACATTTCGATAATTTTATTTAACGTGATGGAAATTATTTTAAGTAATGATATGTAAGCTATTACTAAAGTCTCATGTTTTCCAAGTTTAACTTAAATTTATAAGTTTTATGATTTTATCACTTTTACTATTTTTTAATATGCAGCATTGTTTATTAGTGATAATTTTATATAAAAAAGTTATTTATGAACTTCTAAGTTGTTATTCATTATGCTTAAAAAGTTATTCACAAAGAAGATCTCCATTTTGACTTCATTTGCAAGGAAAATAAACTTGGAAACCGTTCGAAATTTAGTAACAATAATTACTCAAAAGTATTATTTTCACAGTTTTAAGATCTTTACACAAGACACTGTATACACAACTTTCCCATGTATAAAAGCATATATAGCATATCCCTCTTATGATTATATATATAGCATATCCCTCATATCCCTCTTGTTATCCTGTATAATAGCATATCCCTCTTAATGAATGCAAAATGTTTCTTATTCAAACTACTATTTGTGGTATCGACTGATTCAAATTGGCGATGCCTTGGACCATTGGAAGATTGATGGTAAACTGCCTAAAACGTTTGCACAGTCCTCGTCTAGAATATATGACACATGTCGTAAACGACGACTGTGCAAACGTTTTAGCTAAAGAGCCACATAGAAAATTGAAATGGAATGGCGGGCAGCATGAAAACTGAAATGGAAAGGCTGGCCGTCAAAGAAATATATAACACTAAACAACAAATTTTGACTTTTGGTGTTTCGGAAGTGCAAACAGACGTTTCTTATGTAAATCGAGGTGCTAAACACGAAAATGGCAACAAAAATATTTGATTGGCTACAGTTTTCGAGATACAATCACTCACCTTTATTACGTTATTCTCTGAAGGTTGCATATCGGTCTACAGCAACAGCCTGCCGCTTATGCACCAAATCTTGAGAATCTAGCATCACATTCCAGCAGTAATCTGCTAACATTGATGGGCTCCATTTTACTCTATATCTCTTTCCCATTGTACCAATTTCCTGATGCAAATGTTCCCCATGCTCATCACTCACAGCGTCACAGTTTGTCGGAAAGAAATCCTAATGAGAACTTAAGAAATGTAACTTCAAAGACATACTACATCCCAGTTTGTGATATGAGGACAGCAGTTCTTCCATAAGGTCCTTGTAATTTTCTGCTTTTTTATTCTCTAAGAAGCCCATCGGAAGACATGCCATGGTCTCCGTTCATCACGTGATGATACGATCAAATATCAAATACCTCAATCATGTAGCAATGGGTGAATATCTGAACCGGTAAAAACACTCTGTTTTATGGTTGCATCACCAACTCTTGGAAATTTCGTTCGAAGGTACAGAAAGGCAGTTTGAGTGTGTCCGTAGCCTTCACAAAAATTTCATTAGGCCCATTTTTATGTGTATGGGTGGCAACAAAATCTTCATTGATTGTACCAGCAGATGATGCTGTCTATTATTCTTCCCTGTCTCCAGTGGTTGCCGAGAAGGCCGAATCCTCTTTGCGTAATGAGATGTTTTGTCTATGCTATTCCATTCTCAAAGGAAGCGACAGAACTTTGTATATCTAAGATGTAGTCCATGAAAAACAGCAATGATTTTTATGTCCGCACAAATATGCCACTTGTATTTGTCATAATTTATGTATTGAGGTAATTATTTCATATTGTTTTAAGTTTCCTTTATATTAACAGCATGGCCTACTGGAACAGAAGACAACACGTTCCCATTGTGTAGAAGAACGGCTTTCATACTTAATATCGAGGAATCTATAAATAACCTCCATTCTTCTAGAGTATGTGTCAAATGGAAGGATGTGAATAAACCGTCAACATCTTTGCAAGCAACCAGGTTACTTACCATGGTAAAGAACAATACCAGATCTTTTTGTCGGCTACAATAGGCATTTACTTCCACATTTCTATCAAAGAGATTCCACTGCTGCAGTCTGGGTTCTAGGAGTTCTACCTCGCTCTTTGACAGTTCGACATCTCTAACAAGATCATTCAACTCGTTCTGCTTGATCTTGTATGGTGAATCCGATGTTGTGTGTGTGTGTGAAGTCGGGATCTACAAATGTTATTTCCTGTGTTCCTGTTTCTTCCGTCTCTTCCTCTTCCTCCTCTGAGTCCACATCATAATGTTATGGTGGTTCTGAGACGGGCAGATTTTCCCCATGTGGCACTGGGCAGATGATATTTTAGAAGCAGAGCCGGATCTAGGAGGGGAGTAGATCTAGCAAGGGGGGTATCCCCCCTTTTCAGAATGCTGATAAGGGTAAAAGCAAAAAATTATGAAACATGCATATATTTCAGGCATTTTTCAGGAAACGATGTAAAGACTTGTAAAAAGGAGAGGGGAATGTTATACTGCAGTGAAAATTCAGTCTCTTGCCCCCTTTACAGTCTCCCCCTTTTGCATTTTTCTGGCTCGGTTGTGTTTCTTGCCCCCCTCCTCGATATTTATGTAGATCTGGGACTGGTTGTGGTAGTGTATTGTCTGCTTTTTCTTTTTAGCAATACCACTTCCCAGCGAAGATGTCATACAAAAATAACAGTGACTCACCTGGCTGGGCAGTTCTCACCATATCATAGGAATAGCATCGACCGGCTCTTGCTATTTAGCCAGCGGCAAATATATGTTGTACAACTATTGCACACTATATGTAGATCCTAGCTCCTCTGTCGATCTCCAGTCTTACACCAAAGTAAAGGTGTTAGGTATTTTTGATGACAGGCGTTATTTCACGCTTCTCTGACGCAAAAGTAACTTCGCCACAAATGTGACAAAAATAGTGTACATTGTTCACATAAGAATGAGGCATATCGCTTACATTCAGCACCTACATACAATCATGAACGGATAATAACTGAGGAAGGGTAACTCCCGAATGATGCAATTATCCCGGGTATGGCGTTCCTCGAATGATGCAATATCTCCCAGGTATTGCGTTGCCAAGAATGATGCAATAGCTCACTAGTACTACTGTGTCACCTCGGCACTTGGTACAGCACGCAAAAGACTCAAATCAGTATACACTGTATACGGACGCAGCCTCCTGTATTTTCAAAAAAAAGAACTAGTCACCAATTTTTAATGTCATAATCGTGTTTAGCGCCATGAAATTAGTAAAAAACGGCTGTTTTTATTTCCGAAACATTTTAATCCTAAAGAATAGAGGTTATTTATAGATTCCTCGAAGTTAAGTATGAAGATCATTCTTCTACACAATGGAAATATTTTGCCTTCTGTTCCAGTAAGCCATGCTGTTAATATGAAAGAAACAATTACTTCAATGCATAAATTATGACAAATACAAGTAGCATACTTATGCGGACATAAAAGTCATTGCTCTTTTGCTTTGACCTTGAAGGACACATCGGAGGTCAAATTTAGGATTTTTTCCGAGATCCGCTACCCCGGTTACCCCTAGGTACAAATTTTCAGAGCTCTACTATTTCTACATCATAGGATTAGCGTGATCCTCTGTCAGTCAGTCAGTCAGCCAGCCGTCAATCACTCACAATCGCCTATATATATTCAATATTTGAGGCTCAATTCAACTGCTCTCTCCTGTGACGTGAGGGATATACAAATTACTGACCTTCTAGCGTACAGACCTCTCTCATGAAGCCTTCTACGCACAGCAGAAGCTGATACAACCCTCCCAGTGGCTGCTGCAAGAGAGGATCGTAGCTGAGAAGGAGTAGACGTCCTGCTCCTTCATGATGTTAATCGCAGATATCGGTCTTGCACAACGGTAGTAACTCTCAGCCCTTCTTCGGCTAAACCTCCGAGATGCGGAATCCGTGCTAAAAAATTGATTCCACAGTCTATGGACCACAGAAGGACTCACATTCAGCCATCGTGCCACGTCTGACTGACTTTGGCATGCTTCGAGCCTGCCAATAGCTCTCCACCACAGTTCATTTGGAAATTCGAATTTCTTTACTCACATTTACAGCACAAAATAACGATCCACCCCAAAACACCCGTTTTTATGCCGCAATCCGATTTCGCAAATTGACGCAACGTAGACTAATTTTCATACGATATGCTCACTCGGCATTATTTTACTGATTACATGAACAAGTTTGGTGAGGATCGCACAATGTTTTGGTGATATATCGCGATTTTTCTCATTTTTCCTTAATTTATAGAAACCAATGTATTAGGGAGCCCCCTCTGGAAGGATCTATGATTTAGTTAAGCAAAATGTATCAGGTGATAATGATGCAAAGAAGGTCCGCAGAAAGAGATACATTTCAAAGGGGGTCCTCAGAAAGAGTTTGACTTCATAGAAGTCCATGGTGCCGAGAAGGTTGGGATCCACTGGGATAATCAATAACCAAACTGAAAAGGAAAAGTGACAAACTTCATCCTTGTCGAACTCCGGTAGTAGCGTTAATCACTGAAAGCTTTAGAAACTCTCGCACATTAGGTTTTACAGGGTGTTTCAAAAAGGACGCAACCCTAAATATAAGAGAGTAAAACTTACGCGCATGTACATTTTATGCCATAATATTAATCGGTTGGCATTACTGTACTCAAGGTTAACAGCCTTTAGCAGTTGATATGACCTTGTCACACGCTAGTCTCACTCAAGCATTCATTCTTTTGTGTTGTGTCAGCTATGCCGTTTTCCAAAAACGAACGTGTATTTATTTGTTGAGACTTATTGTGCGTACAAATCTTACAAATGTGTGAGAGAGGAGTTTGAGTTGAAGTTTCCTCAGTCTGCAGTTTCCAACAAGTCGACAATATCTCGTTTGATTGATGAATTTCGTGATATTAGGTCTGTACAGGATCGAAAGAGCCCAGGCTGGATTCGGAGTGACTTGACACAATCTTGGGGAGTTGACAAAATCGGGACAACTTGGCAAAATCTTGGGAAGTTGGCAAAATTCGGAGTGACTTGACAAAATCTTGGGGAGTTGACAATATTCCGAGTGACTTGACAAAATCTTGGGGAGTTGGTAAAATTCAAGTGAGATGTAAAAATTGTTTTTTTCTGTAAAATTATGGCGAGTTGGCAAAATTGTGGAGAGTTGGCAAAATTGTGGAGAGTTGGCGAAATTCGGAGTGACTGGGAAAATTGTAGGGAGTTGGCAAAATTCAGGTAGATGTAAAAATTGCAATCTTTTTTCTGTAAAATTATGGCATGTTGGCAAAATCGAGGCAGCTTCGCAATATCTAGGAGAATTGGAATATCTTGGGGGAGTTGACAAAATTCGAATCCACTTGGTAAAATACGGGCGATTTGTGAAAATCGGGATTGTTTTTGTGAAATTAAGGACAGTTGATAAAATCGAGAAAACTTTTCAAAATCTAGAGAAGTTGGCAAAACTGGAAACCACTTGGTAAAGTACAGGTGAGTTGTAAAAACTGTGCCTTTCTTGTGCAATTAAGGAGAGTTGATAAAATTCGAAGTGGCTTGGCAAATTCAGGGAAGATGTAAAAAATGCGATTTTTTTTGTAAAATTACGGCGAGTTGGCAAAATTCGAATGCACTTGGTAAAATATTGGCGAGTTGTGAAAATTGAGATTTGTTTTGTGAAATGAAGGAGTGTTGGATAAATTGAGGAAACTTAACAGAATGTAGGGCAGAATGTAACAGATAATGGTGATGTGCGGCATGAGATTAACAGACGAATAGGGATTGCTGCCGCGACTTTTAAGAATCTATGGAGAGTGTGGAGAAATAGGCGTATACACCTAAAGACTAAAATTAGACTGTATAATAGTTTGGTTCTTTCTAGGGTTAGTTATGGTAGTGAAACTTGGACACTTTGTAAACAAGATAACAGGAAACTAGATGCTTTTGATTCCAAATGCTTACGCAGTATTTGGGCATTAGGTGGTTCAACTTTGTAACTAATGATGAGGTTAGGCAAAGGAGTTTGCAACCTCCTTTAAGCAGCATATTGTGCAGAGAGAGACTCCGTTGGTTTGGCCATGTTGCCCGTATGAGTAATTATAGATTGGCGAATAGAGTTATGAACAGTGTGCCTAAAGGCCTCAGAAAGAAAGGGAGACCTAGGATGCGGTGGGCAGACAATGTCAAACAGGACCTTGTTAGAATTGGTGTGCAGTGGCCAGATGCAATAGATGTAGCTCAGGATAGACTTGCTTGGAGAACTAAATTGCACGGTCTGGTTGGACCTCCGTAGCCCATGGCTGCTTGAGGATGATGATGATGATGAGGGCAGTTGGCAAAATTCGAATCCACTAGGAAAATACGGGCGAGTTGTGATAATTGGGATTGGGTTTGTGAAATTCAGGATAGTTGACTAAAATCGAAGAAAGAATTTCACCTCCACATCTCACCTGAATTTTGCCAACTCCCTACGATTTTGCCAAGTCACTCCGAATTTTGCCAACTCCCTACGATTTTGCCAAGTCACTCCGAATTTTGCCAACTGTTTCTAGATTTTGCCAAGTCACTCCGAATTTTGCCAACTGTTTCTAGATTTTGCCAACTCGCCATAATTTTACAGAAAAATATCCTAATTTTTACAACTCGCTTGAATTTTGCCAACTCCCCACGATTTTGCCAAGTCACTCCGAATTTTGCCAACTCCCCAAGATTTGGCCAAGTTGTCCCGATTTTTGCCAACTCCCCAAGATTTTACCAAGTCACTCCGAATTTTCCCAAGTTGTCCCGATTTTGCCAACTCACCTATATTTTACTAAGTGGCTTCGAATTTTGCCAACTGCTCTAAATTTTGCCGTCTCTCCATTTTCCAAACTGCCTTAGATTTGCAAGTTGCCACGATTTTGACAACTCCCCTTAATTTTCCAAAAAAAAATACAAATTTTCACAACTCACCTAAATTTTACGAAGTCGCTTCGAATTTTGCCAACTCCGAGGTACTTTGGGGGGAAGCCTCCGCCCCATCCCCCATGGCTGCACCGCTGATTACACGCACTGAAAATTGGTGTTTGGTGTGCAATATCCCGTCGTCGTGTGATAGGGACTTTAGTTTTTGACTCACCTATAACTGGTGAAGTTTATCGTGGCCTCATCCAGCAGTTTATTGTACTATTGGATGTGAATGAACGAGAGTGTTAGTTTCAACAAGATGGCGCGACCGCCCATACTGCAAATGACACAATGGTCATGTTGCAGGAATTCTTTGGTGACCATTTGATTTCAAAACATTTGTGGGTCCCCAGATCTTACTCCTCCAGATTTTTTCCTTTGAGGATATCTCAAATGTGTAGTGTTTCAAAACAATCCTAATACACATGAAGACTTGAAGGTTAACAATGAAAGAGAGATTTTAAACATAAGGAAACAAACATTACGAAAGGTGGCTGCAAATGTCATGAAACGGGTACGAACCTGCATCTAGGTTGCAGGAAATCACTTTAAATATCTGTTGTAAAGATAGAAATATATCTAATTTGCATCATTTGAAATTTGTGTCTTTTGTCAAGTTTAAATAGAAAAATGCAATAGAGGCCTGCATCCTTTTTGAAACACCCTGTATTCATCGTTATATTAACTAACTTTTCAGATATGCTATATGATGCCACAATTAACCACAAATTATGGCGGACAACAGAAAAAGTAGTCATAGATTTTTGAAACTCTACATATTTTACAAAAATCTAAATGTAAAAAATTTATCTATGCAGCCTCTACCATCTCTGATTCTGCACTGTTCGTCCCGAAGTTGTTCACCAACTAAATATTTTTGTTATGAAAATAATGCAAAATATTTTACGTGAAACAGAGAATAGACTAATACCTCTATAATTATAAGAAATGCAATCAGTTTTGCTTGAAAATAGGGATAACAGTACCTCTAGCAAAATCCTTAGGAACAACCCCTTTATAATAGAAAATATTAAACACAATATATTTGCTAGTAGATGTTTTCCAATACAGTTGTAACTAACAATTCCGAAGGGACCTATAACTCTTGAACAAAAGTCAGAGTCAGTACCAACTTTGGCATTGAAGTCACTCAACACGAGAATTACTACTTTTTTTTCCAGAATTCAAAATATTCTGAAGTTATCGTTAAACCTGATATTTCTTATGCTCACAGGAGTCCTCAGTGGGGGCATAGCAGCACATGACATTGAAGTCTATAATTCTTGTTTTAAATTTCGTTGTAAGAAATCTTTCAATAACATTCACATTTCAAAAGGGTATAACCACATCTGTGCTGAGAAGCATAGTTGCCTTTTTTTAAACGTTGGATTTAAAATATGCCAATCAAGTTCAAGTGAGTAAATCAAGCCAATGGAAAATTAATGTGAATAAATCATATTTATGAACGAATGAAATTAATTGGTTCATTGTGCCATGTATCTATCTTATCTATAAGCAATCGAAACAATTGTTTCTGGCCGTCAATTTTAAATTTATACGTTTCTAAATTAAACATAATTTTGTGCGTTCTTTATACGAAAAGTACTCTATATATTAAAAGCATAGTTATTTTTAATGTTTAGAAAAATGAATTACCTAAGATTTGTTGTATAGGATAGCAAAAATGTTTTTACAGAAACTCTTTGGCTGTGCCCCAAAACTGCTTATGGTACTTCCCATTCCCTTCTAAAATGGTTGTGTGCGCTTACCCCAGATTATTTTGAATCTGGGGTAAGCGTCTGGATAAATCTTTCATTGTGATAGATGAACCTTTTTAGTCCCACATAAGTGTTCAATATCCGAAAAAATATATTTTCTCTTCTTTTCTTCAGGTTTTGCTTACCGCTAAAATTATGCAACTTGCCATTATTTGAGACCCTTTGCTTTGTAGTGAACGTTAATATTAAAATTATTTTGTAAAACATTTTTTCTGAAGTATTGTTTCTGTTAATCACAGTCAATTTCATGAATACAAAACACGTCTATGAAGATATAAAAGAGTTCCCCTTGGTACAACAATATATTTATTCGAGCATGAATAGCTACAATGAATCGCCTTCTTCTTCATCGGATGTTTTAGATCTTGTCTTATTCCAAGATGCAGTTGAACACGGTAAGGTTACTTTTGTGTATTAAAGTGGTATTATTGAAAGTAAAATATGCGCATTTTCATATGTTAGGTGCAATTTCCAAAATTTATCACTGAGCGAAAAGGTCAAAATAAGTTGTAAAGTAGTATTTCATTTGTATTTTTAGCATCATTAGATGTGTTGTGATTGCTTTCGAGAAAGCTGAAACCCAAATTTAATATCAATTTTTGAGTTTCGGAAATTTATCACTCCACTACAGTGAGATCTAGTTTTATTACCTTTGTGCTAGAGAACTTCAGTGCCAAAGGTAATATTCATGTTGATCTTTAGGCTTCAGTAGTAGTCTTCTTTGCCCATTATACATTGTAATTGACAAACTGGAAACTGTTAATTATGGTGTGAAAATTGCAATGTTTGAGGATAACTTGTCTCTTTAGTCATAAGGGCATCTACAAATATCCTCTGTTTTTATGATAGGCTACATATAAATATAACTAATTATATATTAATTAATAGAAAAGGGACCAGTTTTAACCATTGCTTTAAACCAGTGGTTTCCTAACCTTTTATGCTTCACGTACCCCCTGGAAATGTGTATGTAACTGGCGTACCCCTAGTATAGATAGATAAAATAGAAGAATAATAATGGGAGTAAAATAAAACATATATATATATACATTAAATTTTGTATTCATAAATTACATATATCGATAAATAAAAAAATGACATTTTTGCATAGCAGTTTTGCCAACTTAGCGACTTTGTTATTAGATCTAGCGACTTTTGAGCTCTCACGGTGTACCCCAAAAAATTTTACCGTATACCCCACGTTGAGAACCCCTACTTTAAACTATTCATTACAAATTTTTCATTTTATTCATAAGCAAAAATTACTTTATTAAACAAGTTTATAATCAAAGATTAAAAACATGTTTTGCTAATAAGATCACACGTAAAAGAATATCAAAACCAAAGCATTTAGGGACCCATGAATAATTAAGTCTGATCTTGATGAATTATTTATGCCCTCCGCAATTCCTGCAGATATTGCCCTCGGAAAGAAATTTTATTTGAAATGAATAATTATGACATGAAAATATAACCCTTTAATAATTACGTATTAATATTTTATAATATTTATTGAGTATATTTACTATATTTTTGTTCTTTATATGTTATTAATTTTGCAAATATTATATAGGTAACCCTCGCTTATTTCGCCCCTAATTAACGCGGTGTTTAAAATATTTATTTTCCCCGCCATCATTTAAAAAAAAAAACATTTTATCAAGAGAATTTCTTACATAGAGCTTAAATGGCACATAGTTGGCAAACCTGCCATTGTTGCCTTGAGGGAGAAGTTTTATTAAAGGTTGGCTATCGAAGCCATTCAATAGGTACTTTCTATAACCGGTGCATGCCTTTGTCAGAGGAGCACAACTATTATTTCTCACAAGAGAGTTCCGTGAGAGCCGATTCCCAGGTCGTTAATTTGGTTAAGCAGCCATCTCTGATTATGGTGTTATTTTTGAATGTTTATTTTTCATTTTATTTTTAAGCAAAAATTATTCTAAATTTTTTTTACGGTTTTTTTTACTGTGACTATTTTCCTTTTTTTTCTGCCCTGCAAAGGAGTGGTCAACCACACAGTGTCCTGGTGCTGACCATATATACCAACCTGAATGGAATAATGGCGCTGAGCTTGATTATGGATTTGAACTTGCTGCACTGAATGGCTTCTATTAAGAGAAAAACTTCCGCTATGTTTTTTGTTTGTTTGTGAATTGATACCCTTTGTGAATAGATCCACAGGACAACGTATATCATCTGGTGGATGATCCTGATCCATCCCAGGTACCTGAGCCCTAGATTATATGGAACTTACCAAACCTATACTACAGGAAAGTCCTGGCAGTGTGGGTGGCTTAAGTCTTTAGTAGTGGGATAAAATGTCTTTGTCCCAGCCTGCAATTAGAAGGCTGTTTGATACTTTAGGCAATTCCTCTCTCAACGAACATAATTTATTTAAAAATCTCACTAACCGTTTATTCTCCACATATACTTGGAATATGAAGACTTTGTATAGAGATTATTCTCTTGATGTCCTCACACAAGAATTTCACCTTTATAACCTAGATATTTGCAGCTTCCAAGAGACTAGATGGACAGATAAAGGTCAGATACTTAATATTAATTTTAAATTTCACTTTTCAGGAAGGAAGATGGAAAGCATATCCAAGGCCTAGGTTTGCTTCTCAGAAGACACCCTAGTTATGCTCTTCTAGGATATGAGTGCTTTAATATAAAGGTTTCTCACAGCTAAATTTCAGACAGGCATTAAAGACTTGAATGTTATCTGTTGCTATTCCTCCACTGAAGATGCCAATGAGGATGAGAAAAATAGGTTTTACGGACAACTTCAGGATATTTTGAATTCTGTTAAGAAAGGAGATATTACTCTTGTTCTAGTCGGCTTCAATGTTTAACGTTGGTACCGACTTTGACCTTTCGGGAGGGGTGATAGGTCCCTTTGGTGTTGGTAGTTGCAATATCAATGGGCAATGTCTCCTACAGGTAAGTAAACCTAATCACTAACTAACATTACAAACAATGCGACATATATAATTACAGGTGGATTTCAACAGATAGACTACTAAAGAATATGATTATATATTAATTAACTGTAAATGTGCTAGTCCTGTTAGGAATACCAGGTCATATAAGGGAGCTGAAATTGGATCTGACCATTACCTTGTTAAAAGTGTCTTGCAACTGATACTTGTCTGATAGATTGGAACTATCAGACAAGTATAGGTAAGAAGTGTTGTGCTAAGGTTAAAAAAAGTTGCCTTTAACAACGAAGCTAAGAAAGATACAGTTATAGCTAAAGCTTACCATAGTAGGTTATGTAGTCATTATGGCAGTCATGGTTTGCTTACTCCTGAAGTTGAGAGCGAATGGGGCCGTTTTAAACAGGCTTTTCTTGAAACTAACAGTATTCTTTTGGGAAAAGGGAGCAGAGGAGGCAAAATTATTTGAGTGATAAGAAAATGGAGCTTATTTCTGAAAGAACAAACTGTAGGAATATCGTTAATCAACATCCTACTAGTCCTAACAGAAAGCGTTACATATAGCTTAATTAATGTGTAAAGCATCAATTAACAGCTGATAAGAATTTTTGGCTTGATAGCTTGGCTGACAAAGCGGAGGAAGCAGTTAGGCAGCCAGCACAATAGCAGAGAGCTGTACCAGGTGCTTAATGTTTTGTGTGTTAGAAAACGACAGGTATACAGGGATTGAAGCATAAACGAATTAAAGTTATAGAAGGGGAGTATTCTGTCATGGCTAGGTGGGCTGAGCATTTCAATGATGTTCTAAACAATATGGTTAGCTCTACTCCCATTGCTTATGATGATAGATGCATTAGTGGCTTTAATGTTGGCCCTATAACACAATCTGAAGTTACTTTGGCTAGTTCTAAACTTAAACTACATAAATCCCCAGGGGTAAATGAAATTACAACTGAAATGCTTAGAGCTGGGAATGTTTGCCACATGGCTGACGCAAATTTTGAATATCTTGTATGATAAAGGTATTATTCGTAAGGATTTTACCACAGCTATTATTATCCCTATTTTTAAAGAAGGTGATTGCAGTTTTTATGATAACTATAGGGGTATCAACCTACTTTTTGTTCCAGGCAACGTTCTTTTCATGATTGTGCTTAATAGAATTAAGAATCTGGTTGATGGACAATGGCGTAATGAGCAGTATGAATTCAAAAGTGGTAGGGGATGAATAGATCAAATATTTTCACTTAGCCAGATGCTTGAGAACTATTTAGAGTTTCAAAAACCTTTGGTTACTAGCTTTATAGATTTCAAAAAGGCTTTTGACTCTGTTGACCATCGTAATTTGTGGTTGATCTTTGGATCGCATGGCATAACAGATAAGTTACTTAACATAATGAAAGCTCTTTATTGCAAGAGTCATGTGTGAGAGTTCGTAAAATTTGCAGCAATTGGTTTATCATTGCTTCTAGTGTTAAACAAGGGTGCAATTTTGTCTCCTTTTCTCTTTAGTTATTAATTATTTTATGCGGAATTCATTGCAAGGGGAAGATTTTGAGCTTAAATGATCTATGATATGAAAATTTCTGATTTAGAGTAAGCCTTTGACAAATGATGTTAATGAGATGAAGTCTTATTAGGACTGTTGGTGAGTGGTAATAGAGTAGGTTTGATGATAAACAGACAAAACTAAAGTGATGAAAATTGGTCAGGCAGGCTGTGATTCAGTTAATCTGAATGGTTGCAGTCTATGGAGCAAATCTATGGAGAGTGTGGAAATCTATGGAGAGTGTGGTACATAGGAGTATACACCTAAAGGCCAAAATTAGATTTTATAATAGTTTGGTTCTTTCTAGAGTTAGTTGCGGTAGTGAAACTTGGACGCTTTGTAAGCAAGATAACAGGAAAGTAGATGCTTTTGATTCTAGATGCTTACGCGGTATCTTGGGCATTATGTGGTTCAACTTTGTAACTAATGAGGTTAGGCAAAGGAGTCAGCAACCTCCTTTAAGCAGCATATTGTGCAGAGAGAGACTCCGTTGGTTTGGCCATGTTGCCTGTATGCATAACTATATATTAGCGAATAAGGTTACGAATAGTATTCCTAAAGGCCTTAGATAGAGTGGGAGAGCTAGGATGCACTGGGCAGACAATGTCCAACTCTCGTTAGAATTGGTCTGCAATGGCCAGATGCAACAGATGTAGATCATGACAGATATGTTTGGAGAACTAAATTATACAATCTGGTTGGATCTTCATAGTCCGTGGCTGCTTGAGGATTATGATGAAGTATGTGTCTCTGTGTTTACATTTTATGAATTATAATTTTTTACTTATGGTTAGAGTCCGAACCCTGTCTAATTGAAATGCATGTTATTATCCCGGCGAATGTAAATTTAACTTAATAGGGAGTTTGAGGAATGCATTCACCTCCTACAAAGGCTACATGTGGACTGGAGGAACGTGATGCGAAGTCTCTTTTTCTGTGCCCCATTTCAGACACTTCACAATAGCTGTGTTGTGGAAGGCACCCCTTTAGAGAAGGCACTCCGATGCGGTGCTTAGCTTGCTTACCGGCTTGAAGTCTGCTGCCTGTGCAACATTGCATATTTTGGATAAAAAGCTGAATCTAACTTGGTTCTCCTTTAACGGTGATGTAAGAAGACACAGATATTTTATACAAAATTATCAATAAATATTAATATATTTTTAAATTATGTAATCATTCAAATGTGTTAAAGGCACATATATCATTTATACTTTGTCACTGGTAAGTGGATCGAGTCGTACTATGGCATACTAACTTGGGCTGATTTGTATGCAGCTATGGGGCAGCGGTTAACCTTTCCCCATTGTTCCAGTGGAAATGGATGTTTTCGAATGGCATTGCGACATAGTATAATAGTCAGACTGGTTTAATGTGCAGTAGCTAGGCACAAGTATTTATTACTTTCTGGAAACAAATGATAAATAAATCATGTAGCCTTATATTAATTTTTTTACCCAAACATATATTAGGGAAAACTACGCCTATGCGTAAACGTTTCAGCACCCAAGCCTACTAATTAAAGGGTTGGGTTGGGTTGTTTTACCTCTGAGCGGCACTTTTTTGCACACCATGGGCTAAATGGCCAGGTCACATGGACCCCGATGGCTCAGAGAAGGTTGGGGGGAGGGGACCCACTGGAACAGCTGTTGGGAGACAGATGGTAGCCTCCCGTCAAGGCCATCCAGCGTGTTCTTTAACGTGCACAGGGTATGGCTCTCCCGCACACGGGGCCACGGCTTAACGTCCCATCCGACGGACGGCGGCCTTTCCAAGCCCTTCGGTGTCCCCTACTGACCGTGGGCAGGGCGGGGAATTTTGCGGAGATAAATCTCAACGCTGACACAGCTGGGACTCGAACCTGGGAACTACAGATTACGAGCCTGGCGCGCTACCGACTGAGCCACCCCCGCCCCCTAATTAAAGGGATTTTACAGTTAAAGCTAAACGAAAAAATATCTGATAACTCAATTTTCGCATTAAAACGGAATGTCTTGTTGCTTCTTACATACAAAATCATCATACAGCCGATAGCCATGGGCTACGGAGGTCCTATCAGACTAATTTTGCTCTCCACACCTGTCCTGAACTACAGCTGCTGCATTTGATCACTGTATGCCAATTCTAGAAAGGCCCTGTTTGGCATTGTCTGCCTGTCGCATCCTAGGGCTTCCCTTTTTCCTGAAACCTTTGGGAACACTGTTTATAATCCTATTTGCCATGGCCAAACCAACACAGTCTCTCTGTGCACAAAATGCTTTTAAAAGGGGTTGCTAACTCTCCTTCTAACCTCATCATTACTTACAGAGTCAAACCACCTAATCCTCAAGCTAATAAGGTGATGATTCATATTATTCCTGTACTTCCTTCTTTCAGAAATAAGCTCCATAGCCTTATCTCTCGAATAATTTTGCTTTCTCTGTACCTTTTTACCCCCAAAAGAATACAGCTGGTTTCAAGAAAAGGCCGTTTAAACTCATTCCATTCTTTCTCAACTTCAGCAGTAGTCAAACTACGATTGTCATAATGGCTAAGTAATCTATTATGATATGCTTTGGCAATATCTAAATCTTTCAGACCTTCATTGTTAAAAGTAATTCACTTACCTTAGTACATTTCTTAAGCTTTAGTTGCAAGACACTTTTGACCAGGTAATTAATGGCCAGACCCTATTTCGTTTCTCCTTTCCTAACCGAAATAGTCCATTTGCTGTTAATTGAAATATAATCTTCCATATTCCTGTGAAACCTATATTTATTTATAAATGTTCCGGTACTTTTAGTATGTGTTTGTTATTTGCAAACCGATAAGTTTACTTACCTATAGGAGAAGTTCTCCATTGCCATTGGAACTATCAATGCCAGAGAGACCTAAAACTACTTCCCAAAGGTCAGAATCAGTATCAACTTTAGCATTGAAGTCACCTAGCACAAAAGAAATATCTCCTTTCTTCACAGAATTCAAAATATCCTGACGTTATCTGTAAAATCTATCTTTTTCGTTCTGATTACAGTCCTCTGTAGGAACGTAAGAACAGTTGGCATTCAAGTCTTTAATTTTTTGTTTTAAATTTATCTGTAAGAAATCTTTCATTAATGCATTCATAACCTAGAAGAGAATCACTGACATGTCTGCTGAGAAGCAAACCTAAACATTGGAGATGCTTTCCAATCCTCCCTCTCTGCAAAGAGAAATTTAAGATTATTTTTAAGTAACTGACCTTTACCTATCCATCACGTCTCTTGCAAGTCCAGATTATCTAAGTTATAACGCTGGAATTCCTGTGTGAGGACGTCTAAAGAATAATATCTATGCAACGTCTTCACATTCCACACGCCTACAAAGAGAAAATGATTACTGGGATTTTTATAGAAACCAGGTTTATTGAGAGTGGTATGGCCAACAATATCAAACAGCCCCCTAATCGCAAGCATGGGGAAAAGGTCCGTTTTCCCACCCCCAAAGGCTGAAGCCATCCATGCTGATAGGAATTTCAGGCACCACCTTTTCAAGTGGGCCTTTTCAAGAACTAGAATCTAGATAGAAACTGACCTGCCTGAGACCACCTTACTCCAATGTAGGACCTGCAGGTACCTGCGATGGCCTCTGATCAAGATTATCCACCAACTGATATAAGGTATCACGTGCCTCTATTCATTCTATCACATGCAAACAGAAAACACAGCGGCAGATTTTCCAACAGAAGCACACTAATGCAGTAAGTCTAGGTTCCATATTCAAGCTCAAAGCCGTACACCAGTCCAGTCTAGTGAGTATAAATGGTCAGCGCCAGGATCCTGGCAACTCCTCAGCAATGCAAAAAAAAGGAAAAAAGTTGCCGGCCATAGATGACTAGATCAATAGGCCAATACTGATTTGGCAGCACTTCCCTTCCATTCCCTTCCAAAAGAGAATATCTCTTTTGAAAGGTACTACGGCTTGCACCACAAGAAAACGGAGTCGGACATTAGGTGCTAGTCCTGGCCGGTTCTATGCATCATTACTGAGGATTGGTACACACTTCTCCTTCCAGTTTATGCCTAGCTACTATTTACACACCTGTCATTCACCTTGTAAAAATATGCAAAATATTATTTTACTGAACTCTTTTCCTGATACCGTTCTGATTTGTATAATATTAATATGTCAAATATTCTTTGGTTTTATTATTGAACTCTTTTGTGATACTTTTAATGATAATAATTGATTTGAATACTTTTAATGATAATAATTCATGCTCATGTCACAGATCTGAATTAATACTTTTAATCTTATTATTAAATTTATATTATACGAAATATAAAAATATTTTACTGTTTTTGGTTGCATTATTTTATTCAAAACCAAAATTCTCTTTGTTAGTTTGCCGCATTCTTAGAGGAGTCGGATATCCCGGAGGCAACATGCTGTTGATCGGTGTTGGTGGGAGTGGACGACAGAGCTTAAGTAGATTGGCTGCTTTTATGTTAAACTATTGTGTATTTTCTATCGAAATCACTAAATACTATGGAGTTACAGAATTCAAAGAAGGTAAATATTGTGCCCTATTATATAACTTGTTTCTTTAGTACAGTAGAATGTCGATTATACGACACATCTATACTCGTATTAGACTACGATCATTTGCTCTTCAGATGTGGACGTTTCCTCAGATGGCCAGACTTCAGAGGTGGTCACTGGCACTCGTGTGGTACCAGGTGACACCGAATACCATAAGGCAAGGAAAACCGTAATACCGACTCTTTGCACTCTATGTAAGTTTATTAGAACAGGGGATAGAGGGACACGCCACTTGCACGCAATCATTGGGAAAGAGGGTCTGGGGTTGATTCTGGACTTTAGTGGAAACACCCAATTTACCAGTGGAGTTTGGTTTTACCAATTTACCAATTTATTGTACCAATTTACCAGTTACCCTTCGAGGGCGGAACTGCAGTGGAGATTGGGACAATATCAGTTTCAGATCTTCCCACAGTGGCGTGTAGAAAAGGAACAGTAGGACTACCCCATTCCCGGAATTGCTACTTGAGTGTATATGCCATCAACATGGTCACGTGCGGAATCACCACAACTTCTAAAAACTGTTGAACTGTTGGGATTTCCACGTCAAACCGTCACATGTGTGTAACAAGACTACATGAAATATGACAAAACTTCCAACCAGCTGGAGAAATGTGGACATAAACGTGCAATTAACTCTCGAAGTGAATACAGACTGTCTTGCATCATTACAAGCAATCGCATGGTTACCGTGGAGCAGATAACGTCGGAATTGAATGAGGGCACATCCACAAGCTTATACACAAAGGCCATCCGTCGTACCACGGAAAAAATAGACTATGGCAGTCGACGTCCATATCGTGTCCCCTTGTTGACTGCAAGGCACAAAAGTAATTAGGTTGCAGGTATGAAAAGGCCTGTCACAACTGGAGTGCAGAGGACTTGAAACACGTCATCTGGTCTGACGAGTCACGGTTTCAACTCTATCAGCCGATGGGAGAGTGCGTGTGTGGAGCAAACCACATGAAGTGATGGACCAGCTTGCCAAGTTGGGGTCATACAGGAAAGTGGAGGCTGTGTAACAGTTTGGGGTGTGTTTACATGGGCTTCCTTGGGGCCCTTCGTACCCTTCGAGACTTCCGTCACCAGCACATTGTATGTGAACATTCTCGCCGACCAATTCCCTTTTCGCACCTTGACGCTATCTTTCAACAGGACAACGCCACACCGCATACTTCCCAAGTGGACTAATTGGCTCCAGGAGCATTCCCCCTCGACCGCCAGATCTAAACCACATTGAGAATTTGTGGGACGAATTGGAAAGATCTGTTCGAGCCCTCCAACCCCCACCAGCAACTGTGGATGCTCTACGACAGGCGATCCTCGCTTCATGGGCGGCAAACCACCGTGTTTTCCATACCTCATTGAGTCCTTACCAAGACGTCTGGCTGCTGTTGTGAGGCAAAAGGTGGAGCAACAGGTACAGTTGCTCAAAAAAGTATCCGAACACTATGGTTGATTACAGAATTCAGAAAAAATATGTCACAACGATTTTTTTAGAAATTAGTGATCTGGCAACCTTCGTGTCACATAACACCAAGGTTGCCAGATCACTGATTTCTAAAAAAATCGTTTTGATTTCAAAAACATCAAAATCATTTGATTGTATAGTGCAAAGATTCACAACATTGGGATCACAAGTAGCAGAACATTGTCATAAGGTAAGTCAGCAGACGCACTTTTAATATTATTTCCCACTCACGATGCAGAATAGGCAAGGACCTGTCTTATTGATATTGTGTCACATATCAAAATCTGTCGGTAATCATTGGCGTAGTGTGTTCTCAAAAAATGTAATTTGTCGCAAATATCTTATATGCATTTTTTCTTCTTATACCAACAGATTTGAAAAAAATATTTTGGGAAGTTGGAGTGAAACAGGTACCAGGTTTCTTTCTCTTGAGTGATAAGCATTTTGGCAATGAAATCTTTCTTCAGTATGTGAACGACATTCTTACCAATGGAGAGATACCTAATTTATATCAACCTGAAGAACTAGAAGCGGTAAGTATCAAACACACTAACTGTATTGGCTATATATTTATATCGAGAGATAAAATATATATTCCTTTAATGTTGTCTATAGAAAAAGTTATTATTAGCATTTTGTCATTTTCTATTTTTTCTGTTATTTTATAGCTAATTTTAAAGAATTAGGAATTTTAACTATCGCATAAGATCATGACAAATGTTTTTCATAAAGTAACTCATTTAAAAAATGGTAAATGTTATTCTAGTGATCGATCGCCGCATTCTGCTTCCCGTAAAATTCCCTCAATTCACATTTCTCGATAAAATTAAAGCACCTAAAATAAAAATTATGAAATCACATAAACCTTTAAGCTAAACACTATTTATAAAATTCGGAGTGAGCTGAATAAGGAATCAATGAGGACGATGCAATCAAAAGCAAAATGAAAGATCTATTTTAAATCCCACAAATACATTTATGGCAGCAAAGTTAAAAAACAAATGTAAAATATGGCAATTTGGAAATGCATGTAATAAATGGCATGGTTCATCTGTATCAATGCAGAATATTTCATTAAAACTGAAACAAAATATCCAAAAGAAGATTGAAATAGTGATCATTGATTCCAAAGTGCACCTTACATGGAGAGTCCAGAATGGCCTTGTTTCGTCTATACATGAATGTTATACACTATTTTTTTAGCACAAAAGTAAAATTTCTTGAGAGAATTCCAAATCTCCTGAAGTTGTTCATAAAGCTTTGTTCTCCTGGCTCTTATCGGAGTTGTTGGGGGGTGCATGGTAGCGACAATCAAAATAATGCAAATCATGCAGTTCGTGTTTTAAATGTAACTGTAAGAAATGTTTCATTAACGCAGTCACCTGCTAAATGACCATCATTGGCATTCTTGCAAAGTACTAATAATCCTACACATACTTATGCATATGATCATCGCAATCTAAAAATAAATATCAGATTAATTTTCAGTAGTTCACCTTTACCTGTCCGTTGATTAAGAGTCCTCACATTTCAGCTACCCGTGGGAAGATCATATTTTTGAGAATGGTTAAAATGTTTGTTTAAAAAAGAAATTGATCTTAATTGTATCAAATAACCCGTAATGGCAGATATGTGAAAGGGCCTGTTTCTTATCGCTAATGGCTCTGCGAGTAATACTCGCAGGAACTTGAATCTGAAAAGACTAGCCTGCCTCAGACACATTATTTCTGTTTGAAATCAGCATCTACACCCAAATGCAAAAGTATACGTACAGCGTTGCCCTCTACTCATAATCAGGCACCAGCTGATAACAGATATCGTATATATATATATTCACTTGAAACTGGTAAATTCAGAATTAATTGGAAGGCACACCGATAGCTTATCCTTCAATATAGGGCCACCAATGACAAAGGTCCCGAATATGTTAATCTAAATCAATGCTATCAGAAGTCGGGATGTTTTAAATTAGTGGTTTTCAACGCGGGCAGTTTCCTTAGTTTTGCTGTTGAAATAGTTGAAATAGAATATCGAATACTTTATAGATTAACATCGCATTCCATGAACCAGTGGTTCTAAAAGTTTAGGAACCACTGGTTTAAATTATCAATGCCGAGATTATGTGAAATTGATTACTCCTCAGCAGGGCGCCAAAAATGAAAAGATACGACGGTAAATGATGACTAGATCAGCAGGCGAAAGTGGTCTATATATATATATAATTCTCCCGGTTTTATTTCGACTTTTTTTTTCCCCATAAATGCTATTAAATAATTTTTTCCCATTCAGTAATATTAAATTGCCGTCCCGTGGCCGAGTGGTTAGCACGCTTGGCTACTGATCTAAGGGACCTGGGTTCGAGCCCCGGATTAGGCATGGATGTGTGTGTGTCGTTTTTCTGCTGAGGTCCTGCCATCCTCTCAGATCTTCTACTATGGCATATAAACTGACAGGTTCCTGTCAGACCTCTGTGGCAAGCAGCTGCTTGAGGGGGGGTATTTATTTTTTATGTTATTTTATTAATATTAAATTTCTCTATTATTAGATTTTTTCCTAATCATCATCATCATCAAGCAGCCATGGGCTCCGGCGGTCCAACCAGACCGCGCAATTTAGTTCTCCAAGCATATCTGCCCTGAGCTATATCTGCTGCATCTGGCCACTGCACACCAATTCTAACAAGGTCCTGTTTGACATTGTCTGCCCACCGCATCCTAGGTCTCCTCCTCTTTCTGAGGCCTTTAGGAACACTGTTCATAAACCTATTCGCTAATCTATAATTATCCATACGGGCAACATGGCCAAATCAACGGAGTCTCTCTCTGCACAATATGCTGCATAAAGGAGGTTGCCTACTCCTTTGCCTAACTTCATCATTGCTTACAAAGTTGAACCACCTAATGCCCAAGATACTGTGTAAGCATTTAGAAACAAAAGCATCAAGTTGTCTGTTATATTGTTTACAAAGTGTCCAAGTTTCACTACCATAACTAACCCTAGAGAGAAACAAACTATTATACAGTCAAATTTTATTTTTCCTAATATGTTATAGTTATTACTTTAGTATCTCATAATCTAATATTTGGTTTTACATAAATTGATAGATTCAGGATAAAATAAAAGCTTTTCAATTCATGCCTTTGAATATTGTTAAAAATACTTTAGTTATCACTAATTTGTTAACCCTGAGTTTGTTAAAAAATACCTTAGTTATCACTAATTTATTAACCCTGAGTTTGTTATTACAGATATACTCTGGGCTATCAAGTTTATTCGACTTAGAATATCATAAAGAAAAACTGCACGTTCGTTTCACTGATAATATAAAACTCTACCTTCATATAGTTATTTGCCTTAGCCCAAGTGAAAGTAACTTCAGGTATGTAATGTCAGTTTTATATCTTCTCCAAAGCTACGGTAATTCTCAAAATATTTGTGTACGAGGGGCATTCAAAAAGTTCTTGATATGCTTGTGGAGAACAACAACCGTTGCAATTACCTCAACAAAACTTTTACTGTCCTTCAAAGTACTACCCTCCAGCATCTATGCAAAGTTGCAGACGTCAATGCCAATTCTGGAACGCTTGGTGGCACTCCTATTGGGAAATACTCCGCAACTCTGAATGAATGCATTTTTCAAGGTCTTAACCCTTAAAAAAAAAAAGGCTTCCAGGCAAGTTCCTTTCAAATTTTTGGAAACAACCAAAAATCGCATAGTGCAAGATTCAGTGAATATGCAGGATGTGCTAGCTGTTTAATTTTTTCTTTGCTCCAGACAGGCCGCAACTTGCCAGGTTTTGTGAGCACTGGCATTATCATGAAGAAGAAGATCCCTTGACATGCCTGTTGTTGAACGCTACTGCTTCATTTCCTTAACCATTTTAGGAAAAACAGTGTTGGTGTAGTTTTGGTTATTTCTAGTTGTTTTTTTTACTAAGGCAGCTACTATTACTTGGGAATTGAGAAAAATTGTGAACATCCTCTTCCTTGAGCAAAAGTCTTGTCAGAGGATTTGGCAACCCAAACATAATTGTCGATATTTCTGGGAGTTGTACATTAATAAAATTACGTCTCAACAGCCTTACAATGTCTGTTTAACCGTTTGGGGCCACTTGGTTCAAACATTGTCAACATCTCGAGTCTACCTAGCCTTTTTTGCTGTTCTGTCAGTTTGTGGGGTACCCATTTGGTACAGATTTTTCGGAACTTTAAATGTTGATGAGTAATTGTTTCCATTACTTCCAATCGTTACACTGATATCTAAATTTATTACCTGAGCGGTAATTTGTGGTCATTCCTTAATGAGTTCACGAACAACAACAATAGTTCTCTCGTTCACGACCTCCTTCGGTCTTCTTGCATGAAGGAGGTCTTCGAAGCTCTGCCGATCTTCTCTGAATTTGCACATCAGTCCCGTAAAGTACAATATGAACAGGCATAATCCCCATACACGTGTGATAAGTCTGCATAGTTTTTTAGCGTCGTTCACAAGCTGCATCCGAGTAAAAATGCAAAATCTTTCCCCGTCTCTAATAGGCTCCATAGCAACTACGCACATATTTTGCAACTGAACTTTCTGCGCCACCAGCAAAAGGAGAAATGATGATATGGCTTTTTAACGTAATGTCAAATTTAGACAAGCTTTCAAACAAGTCATAGCCCCTTAACTTCGGAGAAACGAATACAATATATATACAGACATGTGTCAAGAACGTTTTGAACGTACTCCGTACCATCGGCAGTTATGAAATTTATAAAATTCCACATATTTCTTCAAGGTTCACTGTATGCCAACTTAAAAAGATGAAAATTAAAATCTGATATTTGTTTCAAATTGATAAACTTTCATCAATTACACTGGGCAACACACAAAAAGGCTTTGAAAGGAAAATAACCAACTTTTACTAACTCGAGGTGCTAAACACGAAAATGACAATAAAATTTATCTATTGGCTTTTGTTTAGGAAAGACAGAGATGTTCATGTATAAACGACTCAGTCTGCATTGAGTACATTTCGCAACGCTGTATTTTTAACTCCAAATTGCAACATATTGCGTTGTATTGCCCGCCATAAACACAACCCACCGAAGGTATTGCATCATTGTCTGATGCAATGTAGTTGAGTCATGACATTACGGTTTTACGATCGAGGACGAAAGATGATGCAATCGTTGGTTGTAAGCGACGTCTCGTAGGGTGAGCAAGTCTCTTGAGTGACTCACATTTACTCCTGAGTCGTAAGTACAACAGAAGTGATCCTTGCAGTCTCGCAACTGTGTTAATAGTGCAGATACATTTTGTTACATTTGGGAAGAAGTGACGTTTGCAAGCCAGAAAAGGTTCATCACTCCAATAGTGAAAGCGGTGTATGAGTTTTATTTTGGATGCAAGATCAGGGAGCAGGACAAGGCCTGGGTCCCACACATATGCTGCAGTACACATGCAAGAAATCATCCGAAATGGCTGAAATGCGAAAAAGTGGAAATACCGTTTCCTGTTCCTATAGTATGGAGAGCCAAGCAATCACGCAAATGACTGCTACTTCTGCATGGTTTCACCTGTTTCTGGAGGCATCACAAGGAAAAAGAAGTGGACAATAGTGTACCCGAATATACAATCTGCTCTCTGATCAGTTCCACACAGTGAAGGCCTTCCTTTTCCCGAACCTCCAAAAGAATTTTCCACCGATTCAGACTATGAGGAGGGAAGCGAACTGGCGTCGGGTTCTCTGCAGCCTTTGGTGTCTAATCATGATACATACGTCTGCCACGGTGTGTCATCTGCGCTAAACATTCTCACCGAAGAAGAAATGAACGATCTTGTTCGTGATCTGGAGCTGTCCAAGGCCAAAGTAGAGTTACCAGGATCAAGACTTAAACAATGGAATCTTTTCAAGGAAAATGTCAGAGTGACTTCGTTTCGGACTCGTCATGAGTAGTTTGCGCCTTACTCCAGAAAGGAAGATGACCTTATGTGTCTGCTCCGATGTAGATGGCCTGATGAATGCCTTCGGAATCAAACATGACCTTCAACAATGATGACTATTCATAGACTCCTCGAATTTGGTCTCAAGATGGTGTTGCTGCGTAATGGAAATCGACTTGCATCGATTCCGGTCAGACATGCTGTCTACATAAAAGAGACCTACGACAACCAAAAACAGTTGTTGAACTGTTTTTAATACAGCAAGTATGGCTGGCATCTCTGTACTTGAAGTTAGTGGCTCTTTTGATGGATCTGCAGTTGGGATATACAAAGTATATCCCAACTGCCGTTTCTTATGTGAATGTGAACTGCCGTTTCTTATGTGAATGGGACAGCCGAGCAAAGACTTTCACTACGTGAAGAGGAACTGACCTCAGAAGATTTCATTGAATGTTGGAGAGAAGAATGTGGAACCTCCCGCACTGACAGAAACGCAGAAAATCCTGTTACCGTCCCTACACATCAAACTCTGTGTGATGAAAAACTTCGTAAAAGCCATGGACCGTACTGCATCAGCTTTCAAGAACTTGACTGATAAATTCCCTCAACTCAGCGAAGCGAAAATTAAAGAGTTAATTTTTGTGGGTCCTCAGATCTGCGAGCTGTTTAGAGACCAGATGTTCGACAACCTGCTTCAGGGTGACGAGAAAAAGTCTTGGGACGTGTTTCGTCTGATGTCAAGTAAATTCCTCGGGAATATCAGGGCAGACAACTACAAGAAACTGGTTAAGGACATGTCTCTGTATCACAAGCTTGGCTGCAATATGTCGTTAAAGATCCACTTTCTCCATTCCTGCTTAGATTTCTTCCTCAACAACTGCGACATGGTTAGTGATGAGCACTGTGAACGATTTCACCAGGACATTGCAACGATGGAGAAACAATACCAGGCAAAACTGGTCCACTTCAATGTTGTCTGACTACTGTTGGACGCTCGCCAGAGATGATCCTGAGCAGTTGTGCAAGCGACGTCGGAAGTAGAAGCGGAATTTTATCGATACATGTCATATGTACGTATTACTCTGTTATATAAGAATCTATTGCGTATTTCTCAGAAATCGCAGCCAATTTTGCATTTTCATTGTCATATTCGTGTTCATCACCTTGACATTTTTAAGAAATGCCTACTTTTATCTCAGAGGCATGACTTTTATGAAAATTTGTTTCCCAGTTTTATCTGTTATTCATAGTAAAAGAACGCGTATTTTTTAATGATTTTGTGTAATTGCAAGTCTTAATACAATTGTATTTCCCAAAAAATATTTTTCCGGACATACAGATGTCCCGGTTTTCTGTGACGATATATAGTCTACTCTCGTTTTACATGGATTTAATTAATGCATTTTTAGAATACTTCGATCACTGTATCTATGCCTTTTTTTAAATTTATGTGGGACATTTATTTGGTGGAATAACGCAGTTTGAATTAAGCATGAGACGGTGTCCGCTAGCGATGCAATTAAATGTGGTCTGTGAGGTACGATTGATCATATTAGGTATTTGCATAAAAACTAGGTCACAGTGTTGCCAGCTAATACATGTTTTAGTTCTTGATAGTTATTTTGTAATGTATTCATAAAAATAACTTATATTTACAAATTCACCTTACTTTTTAAGCCATGTTTATATATATATCGGATATACGAATATCCCGTTCTTGAATATATATATATCGCAAAATTTTTCAAAAAATATACATTTTTTCTATGTGCACAACAGTAATTGCATTAATGAAAATAGTTAGGCTTGATTCTGAACGTAGTCACATTAGTAACCTACGTTAGGCTACCTCACCTACCTTCCTGACTGCACAGCGAGAAATATGTCCCACGAAGAATCTACCTTTGACTCACACTTTGACGAACTGTTTGATGTGCAAAATATTAGAAAATCCATTGATCAAACTCCCACTACTTCTGTCCCACGACCTGATGGATTTCCACCGATCTCTTTCAAGAACCTCATTAATTCCATCAGCGATAGATTATCAATCCTCTTCAATATTTGTTTAAACAGTTGCAATATTCCATGGGATTGACATCATGCAATATTTGCGCCTGTTTTTAAACGAAATGGTAAAGCATCAGATCCTCGTAACTATCTTCCCATTTCATTCACCAATATAATGCCTAAGCTTATGAAAAGATATATATTATACAAGTTCTTACCCTTTTTACAATCACAAACCTTATACCTAATGAATAGTTTGGCTTCTTACCTAATCTTTCTACTACTATTCAGTTATTCCATAATTTGTATTTCGTCGACCTCACTTTTGAACAACAATATCGCTGTTGATGTCATTTTACAGCAACAGATATTTTTATTTATTAATTATGTTAGATGATTTTGAAAAAGCTTTCGATAAATTAAAACGATCCTATTTAATTCAAAAATTACTCAACTTTAGCATACCTAGTCTGATCGTCAGATTTCTCACCAACTTTATTACTCACCGAACATACCAAGTTCGAGTTGGAAACAGTTTTATTCTCCGTCAGAACCATCGAAAGTGGAGTCATACAAAGTGTCTATACTAGGAGCATTTTTTACATATCTTCACTTCTGAAATTCCTACTATTCTTCGTCCTATCTAATGTACGGCTTATGCAGATGACATCATTTTCTTATGTACATCCATCAATCACGAAAATTCACTTCGTTACAAACTGCTTGTGGCGCTATTTACCAGTGGAGCTTAAAGTACGACCTACCTATTTCAAAAGAGAAATCAAATGTTCTATATCTTGGTAGTACGAATTTTCATCTTAATTATAACTTTTCCAATATTCCGATTACAAATGTACAGATGCAGAAAACTTTGAGGGTTATTCTCACCACAGTTAACTTTTGGTGACCACTATAACAAATTGTTAGAAAGCTAATCGCACCTTTTTGTAATTCTCAAATTTTATGGCAAATGTGACATTGATTCCTTAAATTCTTGCTTTTGTGATTTTCATAAGACATTTACTAGAATATACCTCACCTGTATGGACACCGCATCTACTTTCAGATATTTAAAATATTAAACGCACCAGAGCTGCTTTTCAAAAAGGCTTTCTGGATATTATAATATACCATACGAAGAAAGGTTGAGAAATATCGTTGCATTCCTTGGAGGGAGAAGACAAATACTCGATTTAGCAACTTGTTTTAAACTTATTCATGGAGTAAGTCATTATAATACTGACACTCCAATATTTAAAACTCAACAGAAGAACAAGAGGTCATTCTCTACGATTGATGTGCCTTTTGCTCGGAAAAATTGTACCATTCCATTGTGTGTACTAATATTGTACCTTCTGGTCATTTCTGTAATAATAATAATAATTATCAGTTAGACTTAATTAAATCGTTTTCAGACGATTATGTTTGTTCTTATCTATCCAAAAATAGAAAAGAACAAATGTGAATTTAAATGAACTGTACTTCCATGCAGGGCCAGATCTAGTGGAGCAAGGGGGCTTTTTCAGAATGCTACTAAGGGTAAGAGAAGTAAAAAAAATTAAAAAAATTGTGTATATATATCACGCATTTTTCAAGACATTTTATAAAATCCTCTAAAACGAAGGGTAAAATGTTACACTGCAATGGGAATGCTGTCTTTCCCCCTCACGTTTACCATTCTACTGATCGATTACGTCGCTTGTCGGCCGCCCTTTATTTTTTTACGAGATCAGGACCTGCTTCCCATATAGTTTATTGCTTTGCTTTAAATATTTTTGTTTGCTTTAATTTAAAAGAATATTTCATGGAAAACAAAGAGCAAATTTCGTTGTTTATCAGTGCTTCATAAGAAATAAAATGAAATTGCAAACATATTTTGAATGGTTAAGTTCATATTTACAGTGTTGATTGCCAAGTTTATGACTTGCTATGGAAGGCGTTCAAGAAGTTCTTGACACGTGTCTAGATTTGCACTCGTTCCTCCTAAGTTAACGAGCTATGACTTGTTTAAAAGCTTGTCTGAACTTGTCAATATGTATATTATCATTTCTCTTTTCGCTGGCGGCGTGTAAAGTTCGGTCTGCGAAATCTGCGTGTTGTTGCTCTGGAGCTTACTAAAGAGAGGGAAAGATTTTATATTTTCACAAGGTGCAACCTTGGGGACGACACGAAAAAAAATTCATGCCGATTTACCATAAGTGTATGGGGATCTGCCTGTTTATATGGCACTGTTACCAGATGAATGCTCATATTCAGAGAAGGATGGAAAGGCTTTGAAGACCTCCCTCATGCAGGAAGACTGAAGGAGGCAGTGAACGAGAGAATTATCGCTGCTGTTCATGAAATCGTTAAGGAAAACCCGCACATCACCTTTCAGGAAATAAATTCAGATGTTAGTGTATCGATTGGCAGTGTGGAAACAATTATTCATCATCATTTAAAGTCTTACGACCTTAAACATCGACCTTAAACTAAAAACTATACTTTCCTCGAAAGGGGAAATATATTTCATTTGTTCTGTATTTTGTTACCTTAATTGGTCTGAATTCTGAAACAGTCTGAATTTGACCTATGTTTTGTTTGTCAAATTGTTTAAAAAATAAAGTGCAGGGTCAAATTTTGACCAAAATTATAGTAATAAAACAAGTAATTTTATTTAACCTTTTAATATAAATAAAGAAAAAACTGAAAACAAAACTTTAAAATTTTTACTTAATTATTAATTTTACTTGCTATAGTAAATAATAAGTTAATTTTGAGCTTCTTGTTGGAACGTTTTAACATTTTTTTTACAATTGACATGAATTTTGAATATATATTATCTATATTAATGTATAAACATGATTTATATATCACGATATGTTTCCATTAATATGTATTCTCGAACCCTACCTCATGTCAGGTGTGTCTTGAGATATAGCTGTTTTCAGGGTTCTCGAATAGAAAATTCATCCTGTGGTTTTTAATAAAAATTCTATTTGAAAATGTCAGCTCACATTTTTCTCCGACCGTTTTTCCTCATTCCCCTAATAACACTTCACTATTTATTCTACTATTCTACACATATTCAGTTTGCTGACCTGTCGTTCTGCATTCGATAACATGACCAGATTGCATAATCTGTCCACAAGATGTTGCTCGATATTACTTGGCGGCTTTTATGTGCAACCTGAACTTTATTCATGATATCAAATTACGTAAAGATGCATCGCACATATTATGAATCAAATTTCCTTCACTAACCCTGCTTATGGAATCTGCTTAACACATTCTAGAAATGACCAATTTCTTCTATAACCAAATTTTATCTTTAAGTGTGTATTAGCTTATTTTTCATACTCTCCACGAAACCGTAAATATTGCACCATCAGTTTCGATCTTCTCTTTTTACCTTGAATCTCACATCTTCGTTATACATATCGTTTGCGAATTAAAGATCGAAACTTCCAACAAAGCACAGCTGCTGAAATAAAGAACATCATCCATCTGACCAGTTTTCTTCAGTCAAGATTTCTCTGTAGTTACTACCAAGTGGTCCATTACCAGTGGCAAAAGGATGTACCTGTATGAATGTTACATTAAGAAATCAAATTACATTTTCTTTTTTTATCCGTTAATTAGAAATATATGGCTTAATCGTAGTAACAATGCTCCTAAATACGTTTTCCTAAACATGATTAGCTATGTTTATGACTTGAAGCGAAATAAATATGCTCTTGCGTTCTCCACAAGTAAAATTTATTAACCACTAGTTCAGATTAGAGCATATCCAGAAGTTACTCCCTTTTTAGATGCTTTATTGAAACTCCAAAGCTGCAATTTCTTCATTTTAACGTACTCAGTAAAACGAATGTTTTAAATGCATTAAAAGAACCTCGTTTCTGAGTTTAAAAAATACGACTTATTAAGCACAAAAATTACAGTTTCAAATGATATTGCGCTAAACATGGAATCCCGCTTTCGCAGATAAAATAACCTCCAATACCATGTAAACTCATAAAAGATAGCATTTTTAAGCAATGCATATTGTGAAACAAAACCTGGATTCTTCACTTTAATTATGCTCAAAACTGAATAATACGCATAAAAGAAAACGCTTTTAAAACAGAAATATCTGTTTTCACAACGTATTAATACGAATAGATATTTATCTATTGAGATGCTAAATTCAAATTTCGTTACAATTCCCCCCCCCCCTCAATCAAAAATTAATTGACTCGAGCTGTTGTTAGTCAAATTACACTATTAACTACTGAATTGGTATTAATAAATGGTGAATGTTTATAAACAATAGTTCGCAGTCTTTTTTTTTCACCAAATGTCAATGTATTTGATAGAGAGTATAAATTCTGGCAAATAACTTTATTTTTTGGTAATAACCTATAATTCCTCCATTATAGTTTTATTTTAAATTCTAGAGTAAATGGAATAAAAGCCTATGGATGTAATATATTTTGAAAATATTATTAAGAAGAAATAGGGTTTTAGAATTTTTAAATTCTTTAGGCAAATTTACTAAAATAAATAAATGCAAAATAATAAATAGCTCAGATAAATAAAAATCCAAAATAATAAATATCTCTAATTATATTTTTGGCAGAAGTCAAAAATAAGATTGTTACTCTCCTTGACAATTATTTTAGCGTTTTCCCATCACAGATTCTTTTTCTCTTATACACTCGAGCTAATGTTAGACTAGTGACAGAGTTAGTCAATTCTTTGCTCTTATTGGACTCATTGATACAATAATAATAATAATGAAAGAAAGAAAGAAAGAAAGAAACATTGAAGTCCTTAAACTAGCTAAGAAATTTTATCCATAGTTTCATATATATGTAATATTTTTATTTAATATCTGTCTTTCAATTTCTTCCAGGCAAAGAATGTTAAACTACCCTGCACTTATAAACAATACTACTATAGACTGGTTTGGAGAATGGCCCCAAGATGCTTTGGAGAGTGTTGCAACAAAGTATTTAGTTGATACTGATGTTGGTGAGCCTCCAGAAGAGGTTAGTATTGAGTAGTTAGTATCGACTATTAAAACTGATTATCAGAAGGGGTTTCGTTGTTTATTTATTTTTTTTAAAGAGAAATCTTGCCTTGTGTTACATTATTAAGACGGGGCAAATTCTTTGTTGATTTAATGAAGATAATATTTTTTTAATCACTATTTCAAGTTGCTATGCCATTGAGTTATCAAAGAACCTTAGGTTTATTATTCTACTATTACTTTAAAGATGTACGTAGAGACTGTATTGCTAACGCATTTCTTTAATGAATTGCAAAGACAGGGCAATATTTTTATTTTCTATCTGTCTATAATATGTGCCTGTTTACGGCTTAGTTCCCCAAATAATAATATGTCATTATTACTAGCCTCATCTCTGGACTACTAATTGTATAATAGTCTGACTCCAAAATGGTAATCTTTAATGAATTGAATTAGTGAATGCGGATTGTTTCGTTGTTGCTCATTGCTAAAGAAAAATGGCATTAGCAATTTCCACTGCTAAAAGCAATTTCCGCATTATATAAGCTCGTTTCTCCATGTTAGATAATTCGAGACAAGATATATTTTCATGCAGGTGTTTTAATGTACGACTAATGGATAACCATTATACCTTACAGTTTCTATTATAACATTAAATAACATAATAACCCAGTGTCACTTAGAATCTTAGCGAGTTCTGTGTGATATTCTTAGAGTTTAATTCAAAAGCCAATACGAGTGATTGCTTCTGCTGTGTACTACATAGCGAGCTATACCGCTTTTTTCGATATTGTGCGTTCTGTTGTGAAAACGTAAGGAATGGGGAAAAAATGTATATTGAACATGTGGCGAAAATTAAAGAAAAGAAATTATCCTTCGTAAAGTAGCTTTTAGGTCCATTCAGTTTCAACCCAATAACTCCCCCATCCACCCCCAACCTTCACCTTTCCGCTTGAATTATCTAAATCGTTTCCTCACATATCATTGACATCAGAAAAACTGCAGAATGGCTACGGAATCTTGGTGGTTCATCAAGATCAAATCATATATATATATGTATATGCATCATATATATAATCGTATATGTTACGGTAAAAGTGATTAATTCAGCAAAGATGCATAATCCCCTTGAGAAATTGGTAAATATGATGAGCTTGATATTATTTATTACTTTTACAGGTTATTTATGTAATTTCCAACATACACATACACAGTCGTATCAGAATAATATGACCACCCACAGAATCACAGTGTACCCGCCCAGGCGCGTTACAGAGTGCACATGACAAGGTCGACCACACGGAGATATAAGCGGCAGGCCGGGATAGATGAGCCATAGTGCGTAACGTGAGCAAAATGGGCAGTGATATTGATTTGATGGACGTTCAAAAAGGAATGATCATCGGCTACCGCGCCAAGAGTGGAAGCATCTCGGAAACATCAGACTTCATGAGCTGTTTGTGAGGTGCTGTAGTAAGGGTGTACCAAGAATTGACCGCTGGCAGACCGATTACCTCCAGATGTCATAACTATGGAGCCGCAAAGGCCATTGACCACAGGTGAGAACATCGACTCCGTCGACTGGTCAAGAGGCTGAATTTTCAATGCAGTATAACATTTCCCCTTCCGTTTTACAGGTCTTTAAATAATTTCTTGAAAAATACATGAAATATAAATATGTTTCCTACTTTATATATCTCTTTTACCATTATTAACATTCTGAAGGGGAGGAGGCATGACCCCTTGCCCCTCTCCTCCTAGATCCGGCCCTAGTGTTGTACATCTTACAAGCTATCATTTCTTGGAATATTATTATTGCATTTCCAACTATAAATATCGAGTTATACAGTTAGTACATGCCTACAGAATTAAACTACCAAATCTGTTTATACACTTAGTAATAAATATTGGGAACTATATGATATCCAAATTAGTTTGTGCGATTTTCGCATGATTGAAGTTTTTATATAAATTATGCGAAATATACAATGCTGTCAAACAGATTCGAGACAAACGGGTCAAATGCTTCCAAAAACATTTAATGTGAGTGCTGAAACAATATTGTTGCATTTGCATAAGCTAGAGAAAGTGTATCGACTTATCAAGCGGGTTTCGCATGAACTCAGCCGACCAGAAGCATCTGAGATTATGGGCTTGCATATCGTTGCTTCCACGACGCAATAACGAATCATTTCTCGATCGATTGTTGACTTTCCATGAAAAATGGATCACGTACATCAACCCTAGGCATTCATATCACTGGTTATTACCCGGAGAACCACTCCACACGTATCGAAGCCCGCTTCATCAGAAGGACGCTGTGTGTGGTGACATATGGAAGGAATCGTGCACTACGAACTCTTACCCCATGACTAAACATCACAGAGAATATACTCGGGGCACGATGCAACGGTTCAGAGGTCAGAACTTCAGAAGAACTGCAACGGGGGCACGATGCAACGGTTCAGAGGTCAGAACTTCAGAGGAACTGCAACGGGGGCACGATGCAACGGTTCAGAGGTCAGAACTTCAGAGGAACTGCAACGGGGGCACGATGCATTTTCCTCTGAAGAAGCCTATACTCGTGAATACGAAAGATGTTTTCTTTCCTCATGATAATGCGAAACCACACACAACGAAAGTTACCGAGAATAGAATTCATGGCCTTGAATGGAAACACCGATTTTATTCTCCAAATCTTTCCCAATCAGATTATCACCTGTTTTTGTCAATAGATAATCATTTGGGCAATAGACAGTTCAGAAACTAAAAGAAGAAAATAGAGTTAGATTGTTGTTGTTTTTCACTCTAAAGATCATGAATTTTACAGGAGCTGGATCTATAAGCACATTTTTCGCTGGGTGTGATGGTGCTTACATTATTGGCTAAACATGTTTTGCATAAAAGTTATAAGCGTTTAATTTACTACACCAATAAGACCAATATGGGTCCCAAGCCATATTGGTCTCACTGGGAATGAAACTGCTGATGCCTTAACTAAAGATATAAAAGTCTCTACCCACATCATAAACAATCATCATAACCTGAATTACCTCAAGAAAATCTTCAGTCTGCAATCCAAGGAGGAGTTGCTGCATACTTTCAATAAACAAACCTCCAACTCCTTAAACCACGGAAGACATATCCCCACACATTTCTGAAGTATGCTACTGTTTGGACAAAAGAAAGACTTAGTGATATACCAAATGGCTAATGACTAGTGGCCATACGAAATTGAATGATACACTCTAAATCATGAAGAAAACAGAATCTAACAAATGCCCAAACTGCACTGCCACAGAAACTGTAGCCCATATGCTATTAATCTGTCCCATGTACCACACTTCTATGTATGTACTCTTTGAAGAACTTAAAGAATTAGAAATAAAAGAGTTCTCGCTAGAAAGTTTACTGGATAACCAAAACCCTAAAGTGAGAAAAAACTTTACCTGAAGATTATTAAATACCTGAAACAAATCAACGTGTATCAGAGAATTTATCCAAAAACAGATCCAGCCCAATGCAAAGAACTACGCACAGCTAGAAAAACTCTTTTGTTTGCCACTTTGCAGTGTTTCAAAACTGGTATTTCTTTTTCCAATTTCGAAATCTAATCTAATCTTTCCTATCTATCTTATTCCTATTGGTAACTTCATGTACAACTGGGGGTGTTTTTGATTTTTGATCGACAAAAGCTCCCAAGTTGCGTTCGTGATGATGATGATGAGTTTCGCACATAGCTTATACTCCCTGGGTGAAGGGGAAGTTTTGTGCCTGTAGCTCTTTTGAGGGCCGAATGAATAAGCGAACAGATACACACACACAAACATATTTTTGTATAGAGTTTATTAAATTATCGACTAAAGCGATAAAGAACATCAAATTATTCACATTTACCGATTTCTCTCGGCGATAATTCTTATTCGCCGTATTAATCACTTTCATCGTAACGTATGCACATATGAAAAGCGAATTATTACTCATATTCTGAAAATGTAAATGTGTCTATGACTCCAAGTATATTTAGCATATTTTCCTCCATAAGCAAATAATTAACTCAGGTAGAGGACTATTTTAAGTTTCCCCTATAAATTGTTCTTTATAATCTAGGATTAATTCTGTACGTTTGTATATTTGATACGAAATAAAACGTTAATAATACTTTTAGAAAAAAGTGCATTAAAATGTTTTACGAGGAAAATACAGTAAAATATTTAAACCGTTAAATAAATAAATATCATATTCAGAATTTTTATAATTTAAAATATTAATGTAAAAGTAGTATTTGTTGTATGTAAAAAAAATTTTGTTGTAGAGAAGACCAGTTGTTGCGAGCGTGTTCTGTTTCATACATCAGTGTGTTGCAAACTACTCAACTAAAATGATGAAAGAGGTAAAAAGAAGAAACTACGTTAGCCCGATTAATTACTTGGATATGGCAAAAAGTTTCAATAGGTAAGAATATGGTTATTATTAATATTTGAAACGTAAGGCCCATCCTAGTCTAGTGATTATAGTACGTGACTACTAAGATCAGCATGCATGTCCTTGTATAAGCGTTTGTGTGCTGTTTGAGAAACCAGGACTGGCTTAATACAGCTTCTACGTTATCTCTGTCCTTTTTGTAAAGGAGCACTTTCTTCCCTTAAGAAATATTATATTTATTTCAATTAATTGGAACTCCTTAATGTTTACTAATATTTTATTGACGAAATCTCTAAGAGAATTCCTTTTTTACGTTTAATATATACTGTAATTTGCTAAATGTTACATTTTTTTACCTTCCTATTGCTTTTCGTTTATCAGTTTGTCTGTTTGTGTTTGTCAAAACAGTTGTTTATCCTCTTTCTGTGGCCTTTAGGTTGTTCCAGCATATCTTTCGAACACCATGCAGACACTTAATTATTTATTTGTCAAATGAAAACTTTAACGCGGGGAGTGTCATAGGCTATAAAAAAATTGACTTCTCATGTTTTCTTCCCCCCTAAAAATTGTAAATATGAAAACTATTATTGCTTTATATCTACAGAACGCTAGTGCCGAAAGTAACAAGCTAAGCTCACCGGACAAAAAATTAGTCACCCCTGGCTGAATATCACCTAATAGCGCGTAATGCTTCCGTACGATCGAAGAACAGCCGAAATCTTGTCTGGCATGGATGCCACCAGTGTGCAGATATAGTGCACATCAATATTCATCTACTCTTCCAGCAGCAAATGCCGCAGATTGGCTGGATGGCTGGGATGGCGCTTTACTCATTACCCCAAATAGTCCCACAAGTTTTCTATGGGATTCAAATCCGGCGATTTGGCGGACCAGTCGAGATGTTCGAAGGCTTCAGAATGCTCGTTGTGCCAATCCGACACATTTCGACCCCTGTGCACGCAACAATTTTCGTCTTGAAGATTGGGGTATCCTTCTGGTGTTCACTGTGGAGATGCTGCACAAAAGGCAGCATGTGGTCATCCAGTAGCTCCATATAGCCCTTATGGTTGTGTGTGACGTCATGCAACCAAAGGACCCATTTCCTCGTACGTGAAATACCCCAGGACATCACAGAGCCTCCTCCAGCTTGAACAGAACTTTGCACACATTCCGCATGGAAGGCTTCATGCGGCTTACGATGTACCAGTCGCCTCGCATCATTCGAGGATTCGAGTACCAGCAAAAACATGACTCATCCGACCAGATCACACGACCAGATCACATTCATCCGACCAGATCCCGAAGGGGCTGTCACAGGATCTGTCTTCGGGGTCATGCATTATTCCCCCTAGAAAACGGGAAATACGAAAATCTTTCTACTATATCTACCGAACGCGAGGGCCTACAGTTATGAGTTAGGTGTCAAATGAAGGCTCATATAACGACGGTCGTAAACTGTTTCGAATTTTCCCCCCACTATTCCCCCTATAAAATGAGGGCGGTGGATTTTCCCGGAGCTCGAGTTTAATGAGTCGTATCTCAAATTAAAGCTTGTGACTTCTCCAATGTCATGGGCTAACTCAAACATGACACCAAAAGGGGGTAAATGTGCTCGATGTTATGATTCATGTATCAAATGAAAGTTTTTTAAAGGTAAATGTTTTTAGTGACAACAAAACAATATAAATTAAAAAATTTAGAAAATACCTATTTTCCTATAGGGCCCTAAAAAGCAGAAATAAACCTAAAGCATATAGATGTGCAGTCAGTCACTGAGTTTGTATTCGCTTCAAAGGAAGATAGGGCACCGATTTACCTACTCGACAAGATTACTGGCACCCTATCTTCCTTCGAAGTGACCGATGGGCTTGGAAAGGGCGCCGTCCGTCGGATGGAACGTTAAGCCGTGGCCCCATGTGCGGGAGAGTCATACTCTGTGCACGTTAAAGAACACACTGGATGGCCTTGACGGGAGGCTACCATCTGTCTCCCAACAGCTGTTCCACTGGGTATCCTCCCCCAACCTTCTCTGAGCCTTCGGGGTCTTTGTGACCTGGCCATTTAGTCCATGGTATGCAAAAGAGTGCCGCTCAGAGGTAAAACAACCGAACCCAAACTTTGAAGTGACTACGAACTCAGTGATGGACTGTACCATGGCCTACTAATCTGGACAATTATGGCTACTTTTCGCTTTCTTTTTACTCTGCTGAGGAGTGGTCACACAGGGCCCTGATGCTGACCATATATACCAACCTGAATGGAATTATGACTCTGAGCTTGATTATGGATCCTGATTTTGATGCAATGGTGGGCTTCTGTGGAGAGAGAATCTTCCGCTGTGTTTTCTGTTTGTTTGTGGGTTTACAGTCCCCCCCCCCAAGTGAATAGATTCACAGGGGCTGTCAACCCACAACTGTTTTATCAGCTGGTGAATAATCCTGAGCAGAGGTTATCGCAGGCACCTGAACTCTTGCTTATACTGGCATCGTCAAATTCTACACTGGAGGAAATCTTCCAATATAGATGGCTTCAGCCTTTAGTGGTGTGGTAACGGGTCTTTTCCCCATGCCTGCGATTAGGGAGTTGTTTATATTATCGGCATTTCCTCTCTCAATAAACATGGTTTCTTTAAATGTCCCACTAACCATTTTTCCCCATAAGTAGTTGGAATGTAAGGACTCTGCCCACAGTTTATTCTCTTGATGTCATCACACAAGAATTCAAATATATAATAAATTAATATAATTATATAAATAATTTAGATATTCTCGACTTGCAAGAGACCAAATGGACAGATAAAGGTCAGATTCTTAAAAATAATCTTAATTTCTCTTTTAAGGGAGGGAAGATAATAAGCATCTCTAAGGCATAGGTCTGCTTCTCAGCAGACACGCTAGTGATACTCTTCTAGGATATGAGCGCATTAATGAAAGGATTCTTACAGCAAAGTTTTAGACAAGCATTAAAGATTTGAATGCTTTATGTTGTTATGCCCCCACTGACGATGCCGATGAGGATGAGAAAGATAGGTTTTATGGACAACTTCAGGATATTTTGAATTCTGTCAAGGAAGGAGATATTACCCTTATTCTAGGTGACTTCAATACTAAAGTTGGTTCTGATTTGACCTTTAAGAAGGGGTAATCAATCCCTTTGGTATTGGTAGCTGCAATGACAATGTCTTGACAAACGTCTTCTACAGGTAAGTAAACCTAATCGTTTGAGAATAACACAGTTATTACAAACACCGACATATATAAGTATACGTGGGGTTTCACCAGATGGGCTGCATAAGATTATGATTCATTATATATTAATTAACATGAAATGGAATAATTCTGTTAGAAATACCAGGTCATACAGCAGAGCTGAAATTGGATTTGATTATTAGCTTTTTAAAAGTGTCTTGCAAATTAAACTTAAGAAGTATTTGGCTAAGGTTAAAAAAGTTACCTTTAACACTCAATCTCGGAAAGACCCTGTTATAGCTAAAGCTTACCATGAGATGGTTTGCTTACTACTGAAGTTGAAGAAGAATGATAGCATTTTAAACAGACTTTTCAAGAAACTAACAACACTCTTTGGGTAAAAATGGAGCAGAGGAAGCAGAATTATTAGAGTGATACGGCATTTGAGCTTATTTCAGAAAGAAAGAACTGCAGGAATGTCCTTAATCAAAACCTACTAGTCCCAATAGACGTACAAAGATAGCTTAATAAACGTATAAAGAATCAGTTAGCTGCTCATAAGAATCTTTGGCTTGATGGCTTGGCTGACAGAGCCTAGAAAGCAGTTAGTTCAACAGCAGAGAGCTGTACCAGATAGTTAATGTTTTGTGTGGTAGAAAAAGGACAGGTATATAGGGATTGAAGGATAAACAAATAAAGTTATAAAAAGTGAGGAATCTGTCATGTTTAGGTGGGCTGAGCGTTTCAGTGATGTTCTAAAAAATGTGGTTAGTTCTACTCCAATTGTTTATAATGATGAGATACATTACTGGCTTTAATGTTGGACCTATAACACAGTCTGAAGTTATTTTAGCTGTTTCTACATAAATCCCAGGGGTAGATGAAATTACTACGGAAATGCTTACAGCTGGGAATGTTTCGGTTACTACATGGATGATTGAAATTTTGAATATCGTTTATGATAAAGGCATGGCTCCTAAGGATTTTACCAGAGCTATTACACTGGGCAACACACAAAAAGGCTTTGAAATGAAAATAGCCGATCTTTACTAATTTCGAGGTGCTGAACATGAAAATGACAATAAAATTTGTCGATTTGCTCTCGTTTAGGAGCGACAGAGGTGGTCATGTATAAACGACTCAGTCCGCATTGAGTACATAGGTAACCATTTCGCAACGCTGTATTTTAAACTCCAGATTGCAACATATTGCATCAACCCTCCATACACTTTACTTTTCGTAACGTAACCATTTTTATTGATATTGTTTTATTAATCCATAATAATTGTACAGTTAATTTTATTACAACTGTAAAGCAATAATAATTCATCATAAAAACTTGTGGAACTACTTTTGTTATTTAATTTAGACATTTATTATGTTAGGTAATCATTTTTTCTTGAAACAAAATTAGAAAAAGATATATTTCAAAATTCCTTACTCTTGTTTATCAACATTTAATTCAAGACTTTTTCTCCTTATACGTTATAATTAAATATGTACACACTAAGCGATAATTCAACAAATGCTGTATTATCCATTTAACTTATCGTTAACTATTTAATTCATTAACTATTTAAAACTTACCAGGTTAAACTACCCTATGGATGATTATATATACATATGTGATTGCTTAACTGGTTGAATTAACTCCTGGTTTAACTGTATCTAGATTTATTTCAAACATGTTGGCAAATTGTATATGTGCGAGTTAATTTACTTACGAAATAAAGGGACCAATAGTATTAAAAAGAGATTTTCATGTGGTTCTCCTAATAAGAAACAATTGGTATTAACTTTGAATATGTTGTTTCCTGTTACTGTTTGAAAATAATCACTTTATATGAGAATGAGAATTTAGATGGTCTAGAAGTACAAAAATAACTGATTTAGATTATGCTGACGATTTGGGCCCTTTGGCAAATGTTGCTGATGAAGTCCTGATTAAAGCTAACGATGGAACTGGTAACAGAATAGGTTTGGTGATAACTAAAGGGCAAACTGAAGTGATGAAAATTGGTCAGATAAGTCAGTGGCTTACCCAGAATTTCAATGGGGGAGTTGACATGTTTGAGTCTAACGATGGGGTAGGGGGGGGGAAGTGTTTAAGTCTCTGATTTATAGGGTTTCGTGAAAAAATATATGTTATTGAAGCACTGAAGGGGGACCCATCAGAACTCTTTGGGTACGCCCCTGATGTAAGCAGTATTCTGGTTTGTTTTAATTCCGTATTTTCAGTACAATTATCTCGAAATTTCGTGATAAATACTGATATGTGCAGCATAAGATTAAGAGGAGAATAGATATTGCTGCTCGGATCTTTAATAAGTTATGGAGGTAGTGGAAAAATACAAAAAGAAAAACAAAAATATTATTTGACCAGATTGATGTATACATTTGAAGACTATAATCTGGCAGTATAATAATTATCCTGTCTAAAGTTTGCTATGCGAAATTTCATCTACCCCTGCATAAATCCCCAGGGGTAGAGCGAAAACTCAGAGACTTTTTAAACGAAACTCGGAGAGTTTTTAAGCCAGATAAGAGGGAATTCGATTTGATGCCTTTAATTATAGACCTTTATGTAGTATGTTGAACATTAGGTACTTTGGTATATAAGTAATGATGATGTGGTTAGGCAAAGGAATCAGAAACCACCTTTGAGCATCATTGTGTGTAGAGATAATATGCTGGTTTGGCCACGTTGACCGTATGCATAACTAAATATTAACGAATAGAATTATGAACAATGTCCCCAAAGGCCTCAAAAAAAGGGGGGGGGGAGAACCCTGGTATGTGGTGAGCAGACAATGTCAAACAAGAATTTGTTACAATTGGCCTGCAGTGGCCAAATGCAACAGCTACTGATCAGGATAGTTGTGTTTAGAGGATTAAACTGCACATAATGGTTGGACCTCCATATGCCATGGTTGCTTGAAAATTATAAAGGTAGATTTGTTACACTAAATGTATATTGCTCGATTTGGAAAATAAGCATAAATTATGAGATTAATCTAAATGATGTGGAAAATTAGTATCTTACTTTTTTGTAGGCTTTTAGTCCAGAAGAGAAAAGAAATTATAACTGCAGTGGAAAAACTTCGAGCAGGCCTGTACAAAATTGATGAAACGAGGGAAAAAGTGCAAGTCATGACAATTGAATTAAATGCTGCCAAAGCGGAATTGGAAAAATGTCAAATAGAATGTGATGCATTTATAGTTAAAATACAGGAGAGTAAAGAAAAAGTCGATAAAGAACGAGAAGTAAGGAAACTAATATATTAGTTACATATATTATCTTTAATTTTTCAAATAAATATGATTATTTTATTTGGATTTGGATTTATTATATTTTATTTTATTATATTTTGATTGGAAACCCTAGTAATCACTGTTCCTAGTCTGCAACTGATGAAGCCATGAACGGCTTATACATTGCGAAATTCTTTAGGATGCAACTACTCTATATGTACAGGGTGTCTCAAAAATATAGGTACAAACTTTTAGGGGAGGTAGATAACATCTAAAGGAATGAGAATTGTATAGGAACCCATAACCGGAAACGTCATGGGAAAGTGGTAGCAGAGGTACAAGGTCTGAAAGGACACAAGACGGTGATTAATGGGAAAACATTTATTGGACATAATTATTAAAAATGGCGTACTAGATGATACATTTCATAATGTCACAGCAGATGCTCGAAGTTTCCACCATGAGACGCGATGCATGCATGACACCGACGGAGCATTAATTGCCGGACACAGTCGAACACACCTGGAGTTTCTTTGATAGTAGCAGCAGCGCAGACGAGCCTTACCACGAGATCCAAGTCAGACTCCACAGGCGATTCATACACGGTAGCTTTGAGGCCCCCCACAGAAAGAAATCAACGCTCGTTAAATCAGGTGAGCACGGGGGTCAGGCAACTGGTCCAGCATGCCCAATCTATCGTTGCCCAAAAGTCATGTTCAAATGCGCACGAACACACCTTCCATCATGTTGAAACCACATGTTGCATCTCACATTTGCTGGAACATGGGCAAGTAAGCCTGGTAGAACCTGTTCCAGAAAGATCAGATATTTCGCGGAGGTCATGCGGGGTGGTAAAAGGTATGGCCCGACTAAGCAGTCGCCGACCAAACCTGCCCACACATTTACCGCGAAACGATGTTGTGCCGCATAGGTTACCCAGACCGTGGGATTTCTCGTGAGCCCACAAATGCGCATTGTGCTGATTGAATACGCCATCCCGAGTGAAACTGGCCTCATCAGTAAACAAAGCATAAGCTGGGAAATTCACATCTTGGGCACTTTCTTGGAGATCCCACTGCGCAAAACACACACGTGCAGGATGATCTGTGAGAGAAGTAACTGAACCCTTTGGAGATGAAAGGGGTGTAAGGACTCGCCATGCAAAACACGCTGTACACTGCAATGAGACACTCCTAAGGCAGAGGCAACGGGACGTGTGCTGGTACTAGGATTAGTCTCCACGGCATCCAACACACTTTCTTCCATGGCGGGAGTACACGTCGATCGTGGCTTGCCCTCACTTTTGCTACCTCTTAATGACCCATAATAGCACAAATTTTGATGCGCACGTGCAAACAAACGGTGGCCCAGTACATGTCTTGTGTGGGAAGCATTCTTGATACATTCGTCGAGCGGCTCGTCCGTTGCCCTCAGCTATTCCATACACTAAGTGCATGTCTGCCAGCTCCCTGTTCGAATACCTTTGCATGCTCTTCATAAGCCGACTACCGCTCGAATGAGGAAATCCGAAATTTCCCCTCTAGCACACTGATGAACAGCGCCGCCTATTGACTTATGGTGACGTTTCCAGTTATGGGTTCCTACGCAATTCTCATTCCTTTAGATGTTATCTACCTCCCCTAAAAGTTTGTACCTATATTTTTGAGACACCCTGTATACCTCTACGCTAAGTATATACGAAAACACATATATATTTTTGTTACCTTGGTTTTGCCAACGCTGCCTGTCCCTCATTCCTAACCTGGAATTTGGCAATCGTAGGAAATTGTTGATGAGGAGAGAGGACTGCAAAGCAAAAGTAACAAAACTGCACATATATGTGACCGTATCAGGTAGTCAAAATATTACATAAAAGATAAGACTACATACAAGAGAATACGAGAAAGTTAACTTTGATGGGTCGGGTTGTCTTACCTCTGAACAAAGCTCAGATAGAAAGGGCATCAGGATCATTTGGCCCAGGGCTTAAATATATATGTCATTGTAAAATTATATGCCAAACAAATATAAATAATGTGTAAATTATACAACAGGAAATCATTTTTATTATGTAATTTTAAATTCATTTTAATAAATGATAGGTATCTTATTTTTAAAGCATCTGTTAAATATATATTTATATGGCTTTCGAAGTGGGATGGGGGCCACATTCTTTGACTAAATGCCAGGTCAAGTATTGACTCGGTTATTGACTCAGTGCTGGGTAAGGGAAGACACTGGCACGAACCCAGGATTTAGTTTCGGACCAAGTTCTGGGGCGGGAGGGTCCAAGAATTTAGTTTCGTGGGGGGAGGTCTAAGAATAAGATTTGAGTAGAGTTTCCCAGTTACTAAACTACGCTGCTGGCCTTAAAAGTGCTACACCAGGAAAGACAAGAGATATCAAAGACATATTTAGTGAATACATAGCTAATATTACAAAGATCAAATGGTTACAAATACAACTCGGTTAGACTTGTGGAATACAAAGAAATCAGTATCACATGTAGCCACCATGAGCGGCAATAACCGCTGCTACACGGTCCGGTATTGACGGAATGAGACGTCGGATATGTGTTTGTGGAATGTCAGTCCATGCAGTTTCGATACGTAGCCAAAGTTCATCTGTTGTAGCAGCTGCTGGTGCTGGTATGCTACTCGTCGTGAGATCGTGAACCAGACATGTTCAGTTGAGGACAGATCCGGTGAATGCGTAGGCCAAGGCAGAAATGTCACATTGTGGCTATCCAGTAATTGGACGATGCATATCACATGTGGTCGAGCATTGTCCTGTTAGTAAATGGCACCTGAGATCCCCAGGCTCCAACACCTCAGTGATGTAACACTGGCTGTTTAAAGTACCGGTAATGCTTATGTAGCACATTCGTGAGTGGAGTCCAATGGCACCTCATTACCATAACACCAGGAGCCGGACCTCTGTGGCACTGTCCATGCATGTCTCACTGAGCCTGTCACCGCGGTACCGCCAGATACGGAGTCATCTATCATGGTGCTATATACTGAAGCGGGATTCATCTCAAAAGACAATGCGATGCCATTGGCGCATCCATGTGCGACGTTCATCCATGTGTGACATTGCAGTCGCATACGCCTGTGTTGTAGAGTCAATGGTAGCCGAAGCAATGGCCGCTTAGCAAACATGCCCCGATGCTGCAGATGACGTCGAACTGTACGTGCGGACATTGGTTGATTTGCAACACACACTAACTGTTGAGTTAAGATGTTTGATGTGGCTGTACGATCATTCAAAGCCATGCGCACGAGATGTCTGTCTTCTCGTTTGTGTGACAGGGCCGTTGAGCAGGGGTGTAGCTATGGGGGAATGGGGGAAGCTCCCCCCAAAGTAACTCGGAGTTGGCAAAATTCGAAGCGACTTCGTAAAATCTAGGTGAGTTGTGAAAATTCGTAATCTTTTTTTAGTGAAATTAAGGGGAGTTGTCAAAATTGAGGCAACTTGGCAAATCTAGGGCAGTTTGGAAAATGGAGAGACAGCAAAGTCTAGAGCAGTTGGCAAAATTCGAAGTGACTTTAAAATCTTGGGGAGTTGACAAAATTCGGAGTGACTTGGCAAAATCATGGGGAGTTGGTAAAATTCAAGTGAGATGTAAAAATTGGGATTTTTTTGTGTAAAATTGTTGCGAGTTGGCAAAATCGAATCTACTTGAAAAATGCGGGCGTTGTGATAATTGGAATTGGGTTTGTGAAAATAAGGACAGTTGGCCAAATCGATACAACTTGGAAAAATCTTGGAGAGTTTGAAAATTTTGAAGTCACTTAGCATTTTTAGGAGAGATGTAAAAATTGAGATTGTTTTTGTGAAGTTAAGAAGAGGTGGCAAAATCAAGGGTAGTTGGCAAAATTCGAATCTAGTTGGTAAAATACAGGCGAGTTGTGAAAATTGGGATTTGTTTTTTGAAATTAAGGAGAGTTGGACACAGCGAGGAAACTGAACAAAATCTAGGGTAGTTGGCAAAATTCGAATCCACTTGAAATACGGGTAAGTTGTGATAATTAGGATTGGGTTTGTGAAATTAATGACAGTTTGCCAAATCGAGACAACTTGGCGAAATCTTGGGGATTTTGAAAAATTTGAAGTGACTTGGCAAATTTAGGAGTGATATAAATATTGGAATTGGTTTCGTGACATTAAAGATAGTTGGGCAAATTAAGGGGAGTTGGGAAAATTCACACTGACTTGCAACAATTCAGGCGAGATGTAAATATTGGTATTATTTCTGCGAAATTATGGCTAGTTGGCAAAATTGGAAGTCAAATGGCAAAATGCAGGAGAGTTGTGAAAATTGCCTCAAACCCCACCCACCCAAGGAGCGAAAATCTAGGTACGAACTTGACAGAGACATTATTTTCTCAGTTGGCAAAATTTGATTTTCGAGTTGGAAAATTTTCGATTTCTCCCCCCCCCCCCCCAACCATAGTCCTTCGCTATGCCCCTGAAGTTGAGATCCTTCACGTCGGTGAGTTCGTTCCCGCTGACGCCATATTCTCATCACTGTGTCAGCATTCCGTCCAACATGAGCACCGATATCTCGGTACGATAATCCGCCTTCCGGTAATCCACAATTTTCCCTCGATCAAAGTCGGAAACCTGGTCGTATGGATGCCGTTTCTTCGAAGGGGTATACTTGATCCTTAAGTGCACAAGAACTGGGAGCAAACACAATTCCAGTTCATTACACCCGCTCTTTGTAATTTGTAATTTCTTATACCACTTCCAGGGGACGTTACTGTCACACATGATGTGCGTATGTGCTGAGCTTTTAATCATTTACATGTTCTTTCATGGGAAACATATTACATATTTCGGAACAATCTGATGAATTCTTTCTGGTGTTGCACTTTTAATGGCCAGCAGTGTATTTCACTGAACATGAAAGGTTTAAAGGATATTCTATACGGAAAAATTTTTTATAAGTTGCTTTTTAAACTATTTTTAGTGTGGAACCATACACTATGGGGCTAAAATAAAATTATACGAACACAACTGTTTTGGATTTCAAAGCAGGTAGAAAAGTTTTGAGATTCGACTGGTTTTTCGGGGGGGGGGGGGGGCTTGACCCTTTGATCACATGTAGGTACGTCCGTTTGGAAGATGATCTGGACATCTGTTAGGAGACGTAAGCCTCGTTTCTAGGCCATTCAGCGTGTTCTTTTATGTGCATTTTATTGCTTTTTGTACTTTTATAAGCAGAACAGCCAGGGTATGGCTATTCTGCACTTGTACTTGAGGTGTAAGCGTTGAACACCGTATGATGCATGTTTTAGATAGATTTTAGTGAAAACAAATAAATTTTGAAGCATGTAACATTAAAATTTGCATAATATGTAGTTTAATGTCAATAATTTTATGCTTAGATTGTGTCAATAAAAAGGGAAAAAATTGCCAAAGAAGAAATAAGTTGCCGAAAGATGGTCGAGAATGCTCTAAAGGATCTAAATGAAGCTTTGCCAGCTTTAGAAGAAGCTAAAAAAGTGAGTTTACATTTTGTATTGTAATCGTTCAGTGATTGTGGGTTACAGTCGGTTTTTATCTCAATTTCAAAATTTCCTACTCTTTTTATTTCCCCATAATTTTTAAGTGCAATCAAATATGTGTGATTATTAGATTTATTCTACTTCGTTTAAGATGATTGCCCAAATCATGAATTAAATAAATATCTGAGATCATAGAATTTTTTTAATATTGCAAAATGTAGTTGTAAATGGATTTAAACTATATTTTCAAACTATCGTGGACTGACTATATAATATTTTATGAAATATTCTCAAACTTTGAGTTTATTCGTGCCGAAATATGTTATGCTATAATACAGTAGCAATTCGTTTCAAGAAACCCATAAGATATGAACACTCTCGAATAATGAAATCCCATCCCCTGAATTCTAAAACATTTATGCGACCCTCAGTCTTCGAGTAGCAGTTTTTCAAATTCAAATCCTTAATTTACTGCAAGACAGGTTCACCAGTTTCATTCGTTACAAAGACTTGAATGCATTTTTTATATTGACAGATTTTGATCAACTACATTTGGTACTTCATTAGAAGTAAACGTAGATTCAAGTTAAAGGGGTATATCCTATTATTCGAAAAAGCAAAAATCATGAAATGCATTGCGAATTAGAGATGTCGCCATCCCTTGGCTGTGCCTTTGCCCTTGGGAGTAATCCTAAGGTTGCTGTCGGTCCTATATTTGAGTACATTGTCCTTCCATCCCCCATTAAACTGAAACATCTCTTTTTTTTTTATCTCGTTTTCAAAGAAAACAAAATAATAAGTTTCGCTTTGTCGTTTGTGTCTGGCTGTTAGATATCGAACTTTTTTGTTTATAGACATGAAAATTCTTTTTGTGTTGGATAGGTATTAACGAAATATTGCGAAATGCACTTTTCCGAATCTCTCTAAAGCTATAATCGCGCCCTCTAACGGTGTAAAAAGTTGAAAATTCCAAAATTTCAAACGAATATTGCAAACGACGTATTTATGCTAGCAAATTGAAATTTTGGTGGTGTAATGTGAAAGTTACCAAGTTTTCATTTCCAACAATGAGCTGACTCTTTGGACCATGGGTGTCCAACCTTTTGACTTCCTTGGGCCGCTTTGAGTGAAGATGAATTGCTTTGGGCCGCACATAAAATAGCCAGAAAAGTTTTTAATTGGGATATTTGCTTGTGTCACTAATACTTTTGTCATTAGTGCTCTGTAGTATACCTTTGTCATTAGTGCTCTCTAGTCACAAAAAGACTCGCTGAAAATCACATAATCATGTTGAAAGCTTATGTCGTAAACATGTAAACTTTATGATTTAGTGGGCCGCATTACCAGCTGTTTAGGGCTGCATGCGGGCCGCGGGTTGGACACGCCTGCTTTAGACCCAACAACTTGGTTAGTTGTGCTAAAATTCTTCTGCTTCACATTCCACTGCTAAAATTTGCAATTTTAGCAGTGGAATGTGAAGGTTTAAGTGATGTGTTCCCGCCCCCTCTGGGGCCGGGAACACACACCGTTTTAAATTTAGCAATAATTGTTTGTTTTTAGTGAAAAATGTAAAATTCTTTTTGGATTAGATGTGAATTGATGAAATATTATGATTCACACTTTTGAAATCTTCCGAATAACTGCGCCTTCTAATGGTGGAAATTTTTGAAAAGTCTAAAAATTTAAACGAATATTGCAAACAACATAAGTATGCTAGAAATTTGCAATTTTAGCAGTGAAATGTGAAGGTTACCAAGTTTGCATTGACAACAATGATTTGACCCCTTAAACCCAGAGTGGGAGGGAAAACGTGACTTTTTTGTTTTAAGAGATAATTGTTTCTTTTTTAAAGATAAATGAAAAATTCTATTTAGGCTGGATAGGTATTGAATGAAATAATAAGATTGCACTTTCCGAACTTCAAGTGACTTGAATGAGTGATTTTGATTTACCCTGAAAGTTATAATTGCGTTCTCTAATGGTGGAAAAATTTAAAAATTCCAAAATTTTAAACGAATATTGCAAACGATGTATTTATGCAATAAATTTGAAATTTTGGTAGTGGAATATGAGGGTTACCAAGTTTCCATTGACAACAATAAAGTGATAATCGGAAAACTCATTTACTTGGATTGGTACTAACGAAATATTATAATTCACCTTTTCAAATATTTAGGTAATTCGTATCATTACATATCAATATGGAAACAACAAAACTGCTAACGTAGTAGATCGTAGATCGGTAATTCGTCTATGGAGTACCAGGTACAAAAGTACCAATAACCTCATCCATCTGAGCATGTGCCTAATTGGCATCACTGTAAAACAAAAGTAAACCACCTTAATTATGGTGGGCCCCTAAGTGCAAGAAATCAAAAAACAACAAAGTATAAGGATGCACAAGAGACCTAAAATGGATAACTTTCTGTGCTGAAAGCCATCATTTTAGGCCTCTTGTATCTATTCAAGACTTCATGATTGTAGTCAAAAAGGCAAGATATAATCTCATGCGGGTTGGATCGAACTGATTCAAAGAAACCACGCGAGATAAACTTAATATAAGAATAGATGTGATCGATGTCCAGGTCTTTGTGTAGCTGTCTATTAGTTACGAATCATGGGGCATTGACCGCACATCGCAAGATCTTATTTTGCAAGACATGTATCTTGTGGATGTTGGTAGGAGTTGTGTTCTCCCAAATTGGCGAAACATATGAAATGATGGGTCTGATGACCATGTCATAAAGCAATAGCTTGTGGTCAATAGATAGAACAGAATTTCGTCTGAGAAGAGGTCCCAGCTGACATCTGACAGTATTCACTTTGGTGATGATCCCATGTATATGGATCACTTGAGCTTTTTGTGCAAGGTAACTCCTAAATATTTAACAGTATCTTGACATGTAATAGGTTCATTCAAAAGTAATAAAGTTTGAGAATTTTTAATTCTCTTGCCACTGAAAAAGATGGCGTTACTTTTTTCAGTGTTTAGTTTCACTTTCCATTTATCATACCAGGATTCCATTACATCCAGGCAATTCTGGAGTCTCCTGATTGCAAACTCAACTCCCAGAGAAGGGGAGATGAGAGCAATATCGTCTGCATATTGAGCTATGACAATTCGATCAAATGTTGGAATATCATAAAGATACAAAGCAAAGAGAGTAGGGCCTAAGAGAGAGCCTTGCGGAACTCCAGCCGCCATTACTCTCTTAGTAGATATGGAGGATTTGATGTGAATTTGAAAAGTTCGATTTGAGAGGTACGATTGGAGAATACGGGTAAGGCCTATAGGAATCCCAATCTTGGTTGGTTTGTAAATCAGGCCGTCCATCCAGATGCGGTCAAAAGCCTTGGCCACGTCCAGAAAGACGGCAGCAACTGTCTCTTTCCTTTTTAGTGCTGCAGCAATAGTTTCGATCACTCTGAGACCTGATGCTGTGTCGATCTTTTGCGTCTGAAACCAAATTGCGAATCTGGTAATACAGGATGAGTGGAAAGGAATTCATCCAATCTGTTGAGTATAATTCGCTCAAACAGTTTTCCCAAACAGGAAAGCAGACTGATGGGGCGATAGCTGATAGGGAAAGAAGGGTCCTTACCCGGTTTATGAATCAACCTGGCATAGGCATTCTTCCAAACCTCCGGAAAGATATGGTGCCGGAGAAGGAAATTAAAAATATCACACAGATGAGTGATGGCCTTTTTTGGGAGGTGCTTCAGCATCCTATTAGAGATGTTGTCGGGACCTGAAGCCTTGTTGGGCTTCAATTTATGGATGGCCTGAATCATTTCAGGAGATGTAAAAGGTATGCTTGACCTTTCTTCCTGACAGAAACGGAAAAGAGTTTCTTCCACCTTATCACAGGTGTCATTGTCAGAAAGGTCAGAATTCTCCCGAAAGTGCAACTCCAGGGCATCAGCAAAAGCTTCAGATTTGTCGTCCTCATTATAACACATACCAGCCGCCCCATGGATGGGGGGGGGGGGGTAGTTTATACGAGGATTCTTTAATGATTTCACCATCTTCCAGATGGAGTACCACTTGTAGAAAGTGAGGTAAGTTTCTTATTCCGTGTAAAACTACGATGTTCCATGAGTTTTTGTCTAACTTCAGTTTTGAGTGAGTAATAAAAAGTCTTTTCTTGAACATCTCTAGATCTCTGCCATTTGTGTCTGTCTTTGTTCTTGAATTTTACGAGATCAGAGAGAGCTCTCGGAAGAATGTAAAAGTCTTTACGTGGTTTTTGTACAGTACCACCAATTCTTGATTGAGTCAACAAATTAGTAAAAGTAAGGATTGAATCATTGATCTTTCTTAGAGAAAGGGAATTGCAAGATCCTGTGACTTTTCCATTAAGAGTTGATTTATAGAGCTCCCAGTTTACAACACTAAAAGTATCTGGAACAATAGTAACAGATAAGAACAGTGTTATACAAACTGGCAAATGGTCAGAATTCAGATCGTTATGAACGCTAAGTTCATATGTAGGTAAAAAATTTCCAAACATGACCAGATCTAAAACATCAGGTCTATGCATGGAATTATATAGATAAAATGTAGCCTTACTAGGAGCATCCACAATAATGCCGTTAGATGTGGCATAATCTAAAGGTAAATTTCCATTCATGTTGCAAGTTCTAGAATTCCAAGCAAAATTTTTGGAATTTAAATCTCTTGCCAAAATTGTAGGAGTATTGGTGTCAAAAATGATTTTAAAATCATTCAGAAAAAGATCAGAATTGGGCGGTTTATATACTGCATAAACATTCAAGGTTCCAAAAGAACCATCGTTAACTGCAATAGCAGTAACTTCCAATGTGTTGAAGTTTACAGTTGGTAAAACGTGATGTTTAATGGATCGCCTGATGATCACAGCAGTACCTCCACTACTGTTGTGCTGTCGATCCGTTCTGTAAACCTCAAAGTTTGGAAACTTCAGTTTATCTGAGGCTCTGAGATGGGTTTCACCCAAAAGGACAATGTCTGCTTGGGAGTCAGATAAAAAATTTCTGAACTCCCATAAATCAGTAAGAATGCCATTCGCATTCCAGGAAAAAATCTGGAGGTGGTTCTTCTTACCGTTGTGCTGCATCTGAAATCAGTGTAGAGAGTAGATAATCGAAATCTTTAAGTCCAACGGTGAGTTTCCCCATAAGACCATTGGCATTCTGATATTCAGTTATCAATGACTTAGTCATCAGTAAAATCTTAGGTATATTAAGATTCTTAAAGATCATAAAGATTTCTTTAAGATAATTTAGGATGGTGGCATCAAATTTCTCACTTGTAGAGGGAGTTTGCTTTGGAGGTAAAGCAGTTTGTGGCTTTCTTTTAGGTAAATATTTGCCAGTACAGTTGACTTCTCAGCTGGTAAACGTTTTGCAAGAGCGCTTGCATAGGAAAGTTGAGGGGTAACAGGAACACTAATAGCCCTTTTTTCACTGGCAGTAGTAGTTTGTTCCTTAAGAGGAGCTATCACCTCACGTTTCGGGAAGTGGGTGCAGCCTTTGTAGTTGGCCGTATGGCCGAGGCCGCAGTTGGCACACTTAGGTTGACTCTCATCCATCTTGCGGGTACAGTCCTTCGTCATATGATTACCAGCGCATTTAACGCAGCGTGGCAGATTAAAGCATTCACTCTGGGCATGCCCATATCTTTGGCATTGGTTACACTGTATTGGAGTTTTTCTCGGTTTATAACTCTCAACATGTATTTTCAGGTGAAAGAGATCTGTGATATTATAGATCTTTTTATTTGCATCATTCTTTGGCAGTTCTGCCAAGAATACAGGAATCAGAGATTTGTCCTTTCCACGTCTCATCTGTGAAAGTTTAATAATTGTGAAGCCCAAGTCCACCAAAGCGACTCGAACATCATCAGAAGTTATGTCAGTGGGTAGGTTTTTGATTACCACCCTGAGATTTTTCTCCTCCTTCAATTTGTAAGTGTGAAACTGCTGCTTGGAAGTTTCAAAAAATCTTACAAAGGACCTATAATCAGTGGAGCATTTGGTCTGTAAACGGACCGTTTCTCCTGAGGTCTTTGTAGTGAAAGCTTCCACAGCAATTTTAGTTAATTCTTTGTAGGCGTTCAACCAGTTCTTAGGAGAACGTAAAATGATGGGAGGTATTTTCCCTTTGTTGTTGCTCTTCCCTTTAGAAGTAGCGGTAGAATTAGTAGCCTCCATATCGGAGACTGTAGGGTCCAAGTATTCCTCCTCTAAGACCGAAAATCTGCTCTTAGAGGCATAGACAGAGTTAGAGGTCCTGTATAGTTAGAGGCTGGCCATCTCGGTGATTGACTGTCATTGTTGATTGAGTCACATAGTTTATGGGCGCCATGTTTTGTCGTACCGTGAGACTAAATCATATGAGTTAGTGTGTGTACATAGTTAAAACTTCTCAGTTTTTACAATTTTATACATTTCTACCGCTTTTTTTCCTATAAAAGCTTCAGTATTTTATCAGTGCCTTACTGAGCTGCAGTTGGGTGTAAAAATTCCATTCATAAAAATAAATTAATGAATATTTTTTCCCAGAAACTCCGCCAGAAGACAGCAATCGGCTGCAAAAGTGAAACGAGCTAACTGAAAACCAAAAAATAATTTATTTTAAGGTTCGTTTGAAAAACGAGCTAATGTTTCCACTTTGTTATCTGCTTATGCCTTTTATAAATATTATATTAGTGATAATAATATATTTATGCCTCTTATAAATAGATCGTTTGCAATATTCGTTTAAAGATCTGGTATTTCCAGCTTTTTTCAACTGCTAGAGGCCGCCTTTCGAATTTTAATTTACCACCTTTAGTATTTTCTAACAGTGGAAATTCCAACTGATGGGGATTCAAAAAATGCAAATATTAATATTTTATTAATACCTCTAAACCCCCCTCCCTCCAAAAAAAGAGATTGTTTCGTTTACCTCTTAAAATAAAAAAGTTTCATCTATGATGGGGGAAATGCACAAAATAATATTTTATTAGTAATTATAAAACATAAAAAGTATTTGCCTTTTCTTAAATTTAAAAAGTTGCTTTTCTCTCGCTCCTCTGGAAATAGTGGGCAGATCATTGCTGTCAGTGAAATTTCTATCAGAACAGAACGCTACCAGCGCCAACCAATCAGTAACCAAGCGCGCTATTCTGCCAGCAAAAGCAAAATTCGAAAACTATGTTTCTTACAATATTAAAATATTTGTCCAACACTATTTCCTCACCCCTACTTCCCCACTCCCCCTCCAATTCATCTATCTTTTTCTATTTTTCTGTGTTAGTCACAATCCTTTACCACCAGTTCAATCAAATAATGTTACTCTCTATTCTTAATTTTTTTTTTCGTTGATGTGTATATATTTTCTATATTTCGCCTTTACTATCTATTCACTTACACATTTTGTATAGGGCGGGGGTGGCTCAGTCGATAGCGCGCCATTCTCGTAATCTATAGTTCCCAGGTTCGAGTCCCAGCTGGGTCAACGTTGAGATTTATCTCTGCAAAATTCCTCGCCTTGCCCACGATCAGTAGGCGACACCGATGGGCTTGGAAAGGCCGTCGTCCGTCGGATTGGACGTTAAGCCGTGGCACTGTGTGCGGGAGAGCCATACCCTGTGCACGTTAAAAAACACACTGGATGGCCTTGACGGGAGATTACCATCTGTCTCCCAACAGCTGTTCCAGTGGGTCTCCTCTCCCAATCTTCTCTGAGCGTTCGGGGTCCTTGTGACCTGGCTATTTAGCCCATGGTGCACTAAAAAGTGCCGCTCAGAGGTAAAACAAGCCAGCATTGAGCTTCTCTCCGTATTGGTTTTTGTCTTGAGCATTCTATCTTCCTTTCATCAAAAATGCTTATTTTGATAAGTGTAAAATGGCGAGATGAAATTGGTCTGTTTTAAATCCAATCATTGCTGAATTATTCGTTTGTACTAAAAATAATATTAATTGCATTTAACTTTTCGAATCTATAAAAAATTATAGTCGGCAGGGGTATAGGCAGAAATGTTTATTAGCGAGGGCATAGATTGTTGGAAAACAGTGCGACATCGATTAACCGACCTTCGATTATTGTTTTAATTATATCGATTATTGTTTTAAGTGGACAAAGCCTGTTGAGTGTCGAATATTTTACAGGTATCACTCAGTGACAGATCTAACACCCTCCCATACACACACACATACAAACACACACTCCTTCAAGATAGTGTTAAAACCTCTTAAAGGAAAAAAAGTAGATTATTATGGTCACTAAAATTTCCAATTTTAACATCCATTTTTGTAGTAAAGTATATAATTAGGAATTTACCTGCGCTATGGTGCTCTCCTCCTTTTTTCCCGATTATTGTACCCAATAACGTTTTTTTAACAGCTTTCATTGTGACCGGAATTTTTTTTCGAAATATTTGCAGCTAAAATCAGTGTTTTATAAAAGGAGAACATTTAATTTAGAATAAGTCGCATATATTACTCTTCTTTGTAGCAGCTTCTTTGCAGTGTAAAGATGTCTCTCATCCATTGCTGATAATATTTGTTCATTAGCAAGCATTTTGAAGCCTGGAGAAATCACTCAAAGTAGTCCCTTTTCGCTTCAGAATATTTTTAGCAAAGAATGTTTTTCATCTTTTCGAGAAAAATGTGTTACAAAAATATGCTTTAAGATTTTCGCAACTAGAACAGTTGTCCTGTTCTGGGCAGTATGGAGTGACCCCGCACAGTAGATATCTAAAAATATTTATAAAAGTTTTGAAAGAATATAAAAATAATTGATTATTTTACAAAACCTCGCAACAAGACATTTTTTATTGTATACCAGTGTTATCAGATGTATGTCTCATTTTCATAGTACTAAATTAAGAACTAAATGCTTCTGATTTCAGGAAAAGCAAGACTCCTGTCCTGTTTTAGGTTTCACTGCCATCCAGAAATAAAATCGCGTTAACAATATGACAAGAAATGAAGCTAAATATTTTTAAATTTAATCAAATCCTCAGATGTAACAATTTTTAATAGAAAACTTTTTGCCTGTCTTTAAATGAAAAGAATTAATAGAGCAAACAACTTGTTTGGAAACTAAGCTACATATTCCGAATTAAGCCGTAGGTGTCATAAGTATCTGTCAGTATAATATGCCACAGAGAAGGTCTGTGAAGAAAGCAAGAACTCAGCAGAAAGACAACATATCCATTCGTTATCCGGGAGTTAGAATCCAAGTCCAACATATCCATTCCTTTTCCGGGGCTCGAATCCAAGTCCCTTTGATCCACAAACATGCATATTCGCTACTAGGCCAGCGGTTAATTTTTTAAAACTAGGAACAAAAGTATGTAAACTAAAATCATCCACTAAAGAATTTTAGAGAGAAGACAGATGAAGCTCAGTCTTTTATACAATTAGGCCTGTAAAGGTGTATCACTGCAAAGTTCACCTGCTAGAAAAGATTACTAATACTTCAAGACCTGCGAGAGACTCCTGGTTACTTACATTCACCTTTTCACTCTGTTTAATTGAAAACTCGTTCCTTTAATTTCTCTCACTGGTCTAGAGATGCCCGGGACACTTCTAAATTTTGAAGCCTCTAGCTAATGAAAAATGTTTGTCGTTAATATTCCAAAGGTTTTAATTCTAATTTCACAAAATTTATATAAAAATTTATTCCTTAGATAAGCAGAAGTCCGATAGTAGCTTGTTAATTTAATATGCCATAAAGAAGGTCTGTGAGTAACGCCAGAGCTCATCAGAAAGACAACACCAGGAAAGAAACATCTACACCTTATCAGATGTTCGTAAGTTAAAAATTATTTCTTTCATTGTTGATCTAATATCAAAGGGCAGGGTTGGCTCGGTCAGTAGTGCACCAGACTCGTAATCTGCAGTTTCCAGATTCGAGTGGCACCTGAGCCAGAGTCTCCGCCAAATCCCATGCTTCTCTCGATTGGAAAAAAACACCGATGGGCTCCGAGAGGCCGCCGTCTGTCAGATGGGACGTAAAACCGTTGTCCTCTAACCAGGAGAGCTATACCTGTGCACGATTAAGATTCTTGATGGCTTTGATAGATTTTCATCTGTCTTCTAACAGCGGTCCAGTGGATCCCTTCCTCAACCTTCTCTGACCCCTTGGCTTCTTGTGACATGGCCATTTAGCCCATTGTGGGCGAAAAAGTACTGCTCAGAGGTAAAACAACCCAACCTTTCTTTAATATAAAAAAATACCAATTTATTCTAAATTTAAGGCTTACTTTAGAGTCTGAGGCCATACAAAATGACCCTTCTGTCCCTTCTCTTTATATCAGACGTGCCCGGAAGGAGTGTTAGGTAAAAAATTATTATCCCTCTCTTTCTTAGGTTTCTGGTGGTATCTTCGTAGCATTGAGCAATTTCGGCCTTACATCCCATTTCCGAGAACCACAGACACAAAATGATTTATTTTTGAACTGATTTAATCAAAAGACAGTTGAAATTTATGTAGTGTTTTCGAATCACAAGTCTTTAGTTAGCTAATTTTGGCATCACACTTTATTTTCCTTTGCTGCAAGAACTGTACAAAATACCCCTTAAATGAAATGTCACCTTAAATTCCACGAGGGTGAAAAACCCTTATTAATGGGTAAAACCCCTACTCTGGTAATACTTTTGTAACAAGTCCTGTTACTGTTCTGTGATATTTCGAGTTATCTATCCGTCTATCTTAAGAAAAAAATTATGCATTTTACATTACTGAACAGCATTAAAATTATACATTACTGAACAACAGAAGAATCTTTAGGTACGGGCCCAATGGGCCCGTACTTAAAGATTCTTCTGCTGTTCAGCACAAGCGTCGAAATCAAGTGTTTAAGACCTATGAACAAAAATAACTAAGAACATCGACAAAAAAATTAACTCAAAAAAAAAACTAGATGACCTCAGCCTTATACACTTCTATTCTTGTAGAGATGCACCACTGGAAAATCCACTTAGTAGAGAAGACTACTACTACCTCAAGACCTACAAGAGCTACCTGGTCACTTCCAATTAATCTTTTTTTCCCAAATCTTTGCAAATTCAGTTCATGGTCCAAAAAAATATTTCACAGCTTCACTGGCAGAATTAATAACTATCAGATGGGCGCAGAAGTAGTGTAAAGGGAAAAAAAGGTTTTTCGTCTATTCTTCTACGTATTGCTATCTGAGATCTTCTTAATCTCAAGTAGTTTCAGCCGTACCCCCGATTACTAAATACCACCAACATGATATGGTATCAAATTATTTGATTTTGTTTCAGTTTTGATCTAATTGAATCTAAAAGCAGTTGCAATTAGAAACTGTTTTAGAACAACAACTGGTCCAGTTGTTTGCCACAATTAGTCTTATTCCACTTTACTGCAAGAACTGCACAAAACACTCCATAAGCAAAATGCCCTTTAGATTCCCAAGGAACAAAAAAAAAGGAAAAATTATGTTTTATATCTAAAACTTCTAATCTAGCAACACTTTTATAACACAGTCTTGTTACTTTTATATGATATTTTGGGTTACTTTTAAGCAGTTGCCCTTATCTACGTAAAAAATATATATGTATTTACCTTACATTAACAGATTCTTTGGGGGGCATACCTACTTACACCCCTGCTAGTCGCTCCCCAATGTTAGGGAATACTGATCAACATGAAGACTATTCAAATGGCGACCCGCAGGCACATTCACCCGTAAAAGAATTTTGCGATCCAGCACAACGTATAAAAATGTAAATGTAAAGCACGAAACGTGTTTGTTTGTTTTCCAAAAATAAGTGCGGAAAGCTATTGAAGAGATCAAAAAACCACCCACCTACTCACTCACAGCTGTACGGTATATATATATATGTGTGTGATATCTTCCAGCTATTGACCTAAGGGACCTGGGTTCGAACCCAGGATAAGGCATGAATGTTCGTGTCGTTTTTCTGCTGAGATCCCACCATCCTCACAGACCTACTATGGCGTATAAATTGATGGGTTCCTGTCAGGCCTCTGTGGCAAGCAGCTGCTTGAGGGGGGTATTTATATTTTTTATTTAATAAAATTTAAATGATAACTAATTTCAGTGTAACTGTGAACAATTAAAGAAAATATTATATTCTCTAATTGTTCACAGAGGATTATCATTGGATTTAAATTAGACTAATTTCACCTCACCATTTTATATTTATTAAAGTATAAATTTAATTTCCTTTCTAGGCATTGGAATCACTGAATAAAAAAGATATAGGAGAAATCAAAAGTTATCCAAAGCCACCTCCACTCGTGGAAAAAGTGTGTTCAGCTGTTATGATACTTCGGAAATCACCAGGGGACTGGGCAGAGGCAAAGCGACAGCTGGGTGAGTTCAATCAACATTTTCATGTTGTGTCCGTGAGCTTCTGTCAATTATTATCAATTCACTGCAAAGCTATTTAAAATAGGCTTAAAGATAAAATTACAATATTGTGCCTTATTTACATAGCACTCTTTGGAAATGAGGAAATGTTAACTAACTATTTATGAGTACAATAAGATTAAGGAATAAATTATTATTTTAAAATACAGGGTGATTCAAAACTCTTGGGCCAAACTTTAAGGGGTGATAGAACACACCTAAACAATCACTTTTCGTCATAGAATGCATGGTCGGAACTCAAGCGGTGAAGCGCTAGGGGTTAACAGTTACTGGAAATGAAGAAACACAAGAATGACAGAAGAGGTTTGAAACAATTGCAGAAATTACAGAACAGAAAGCACAGAATTTTATTGAACAAATTACATAAACTTCTCAAAAGAGCGACCGCCAACATTAATGCAGGCTCCACACCTTCGATGTAGTGATCGGCGTACATGGGCGAAAATACCAGCATTTCTCGTACAGCGGCAGTGGCAATAGAAATCCTGGCAACAAGGTCCTCATTGGAATCGATGGGGCTATCGTAGATGAGGCTTATCGTATGGCTCCATAGGAAAAAGTACAGACATGAGAGATCGGGCGATCGTGGCGGCCAAGCGATGGGATCACCCCGACCAATCCATCGTCCTGGAAATGTTGCATCCAACGTGTTCCGCACATCCACGCTGAAATGGGGTGGGGCTCCATCATGTTGGAACCACATACATATTTGAATGTTTGCTGGAACAGGGTTCAGTAATTCTGGCAAGACTTCTTGTAAAAATACGAGGTGCGTTCTCCCTTTCAGTCGGGCTGGCAGAAGGTATGGGCCAATCAAATGGTCATGGAGGATTCCAGTCCAAACATTTATGGAGAAACGCCACTGGTAGGAATGTGGGCGTATGGCGTGCGGATTACTGGTGGCCCACACATGTGAATTGTGGGTATTAAAAATGCCTTCACGTGTAAAGGTGCATTCGTCAGTGAATAAGACATGTGCATCAAAATCCGGTTGCGCTGTAGTCTGCTGCAGGAATCACTGGGCAAAATCCACACGAGGCCGATAATCTGCAGGTGTCAAGGCGTGCATCCTCTGTGCATGGTAGGGTGTAATCGTTCGTCTCATAGAACTCTCCACACCGTCGATTGGGGCACACTTACGGCATGGGAAATTGCTTGCGTACTACATTCGGGAAGGTATCCAACGCTACGTAGAATTTCCTCTGTAACATGTGACGTCCTTGCACACCCTGTATCCTGCAAGCCTCTGACAAAGGAGCCTGTTTCGCACAGATACCGGTGCAATCGCTGAAAGGTTTTACAATCGGGCATGCTTCTGGTCGGAAAGCGCATTCCCGAACTCGCATTCCCGTCCACAGCATCATACGTGAAATGCATGTCTGCCTTCTGATTCGTGAAACAATCCATCATTCTTCAATCCACGGTAGAAGTGATGACGAGTGCGAAAACCAGCGCTTATAAGTGTTGACTGGAAAGCTCCCTCTAGTGCTTCACCGCTCATGCATTGTATGACGAAAAGTGCTTGTTTAAATGTCTTCTATCACTCCTTAAAGTTTGGCTCAAGAGTTTTGAATCACCCTGTATATTTCAACTTAAAATCCTATATTTGAATGTCTGTTCACTCTTGATGTCAGAATGTCAGAAGAGCCATTGATTCATTTATCTTTATGTAATCATTTATTATTTGAATGGAATTGAACATTTTATACATTTATTTTATTTTTAAATTAAATACACATTACTTACTATAAGTTTGAATTTTTACACATGGTAGCCAACCATAGCATCATCATCATCCCCAAGCAGCCATGGGCTACGGAGGTCCAACCAGACCGTGCAGTTTAATTCTCCAAGCATATCTGTCCTGAGCTACATCTGCTGCATCTGGTCACTGCACACCAATTTTAACAAGTCCTGTTTCACATTTCAGTTCATCACTCTGATAGGAATCTGTTCTTTATCTACTTGCAATACTTTAGTTATTTACATTGCATTACTTTAGTTTTATCTCTGTTTATCATCAAACCAATTATATTACCAGTCTCATCAACAGCCCTAATGAAAAAATTCATCTCATCAACATCATTAACCAACAACGCCAAATCATCTGCATAATATAAATAAAAAATTTCCTGTAATGAAAGCTGATTTCTCACGGTTTTCAGGATGTATACCAACTTGTCAATAGTCGCTGTTCAAGTCTAATGTCGAGAACCATTCTGACCCAGATAGAGTGTCAAGTGTATCATCAATCCTGAGTAAAGGAAAGTAGTCTTTCTTTGTTATATCATTCAATCTGCGGTAATCTACACAAAATCGGGTAGATCCATCCTTTTTCTTGACAAGAACTACTGGTGATGCCCAGGGGCTCGATGATGGTTCTATAATATCTTGAGCTTCCATGTCCCTTATGAGTTGTTCTGTCTCCTCCCGTTTTGCTAATGGAAGCCTTCTTGCTGGTAGATGGATTGGAGGAGAATTACCAGTGTTAATCTTATGTTCTATCAGGTTAGTACGGCCATAATTATTTGATATAGCAGAAGAAATGTCGGAAAACTCTTTAAGCAGGTTCTCGACCTTAGCTGTTTGGTTTTCAGTTATTATCTTCCTTGTTTCTCTCCACAAGTCAGTAAGATGAGAGGGGATGTCTGTATGGTGTTGGTTTGAGTCAGTAACTTCTATTGTGTTTATACTTGCTATCCAAGTAACAGGTTCACATATTGAAAATTCTTCACCCTTTTTCAATATTCTACTGGATTTCTTACAGTTCATCACTCTGATAGGAATCTGTTTTTATCTACTTTGACCAAAGTCCTTGCAACCAGGATACCATGAGCCAAAGCTCCTTTACCAGGGGCATCAGTGACCGCCAATCGGAAGGCTCCAGAAGTCTCCGTCGGATGTCCACGGACTATATTATTTCACTTTGTGCAGGGATTTCTGTGTTTTCCGTCACTAATACTATGGTCACACTTGATGAATCGGGTGTTCGGCTAAGCAGAGGGATTTCTTTTGTCTTATAGATGAGTAGGCTGTCACTGGGTAGTCCATGACTACAGATGAGTAGTCCATGGCTACTTGAGGATGATGATGATGATTAATTATATTTCAGATAGTCTGAGCGACTTTATTATTAGCTCAAAATATGTGCTTGTCATAAGCTAAACCAATAAACTCCACAAAACATTTCCCAAATATTACATCTTTGTAAACAGTTTCTGAATAAATTTCCCATTGAAAATATTTTTATTTTAGCAATAAAATTAGGCTGTACAATTTTCAAATGTGCTTCAGTTTTTAAGAATATATACAGATTTTGAAGACAATTTCACAATAAGAACCGAAATATACAACATTTATAGTTAATTAACAAGCTGATATGATACTAGCAACGTGGTGTATATAGTTTCTTCAATGATTTGTTTTGTTTATTAAGCATATTTATATTTAGATATATATTTATATATTTTAGGAAGCCCTACTTTTTTAAAAGAACTTATGGAATTTGACAAAGATCATATAAGCGACTCTACATTGGCAGTTATTAGAGAACGTGTAGCTGAGTCCGATTTTGTACCAGAACTAGTAGGGAAAGTTTCAAAAGCTGCAAAATCCCTCTGTTTGTGGGTAAAGGCTATGTACTATTATGGATTAATTTACAAGTAAGTATTAAATTATCATTTCTATTGCATTAAAATAATATATTCACTATACATAGTCGTATCAGAATAATATGACCACCTACCATAGTACATATATGTATGGTAGGTGGTCATATTATTCTGATACGACTGTGTATTGTGTAATTTGAGCAGAAAATAACATATTATTTTCCTTCTTGCACAGAAATTCAGTTCAATTTATTCCATTCAGTATTCAATTCAATACATCATAATTTATTTAATTTAAGCATGAAGAACAAATACATACATATCTCAGTAACATAAATAACAATAATCAGTTAATTCTAGCTTCAATATATTTGCCTTGTAACTCATATTCATAAAATCATCTTAAAATAAATTATAAATAACCTATTGAGTAATTATCTATTGTTAGTATACTAGAATACAAATACATTCCTCAACTAATGAAGAGAATAACCACGTGAGTTGAGACCTCGCGTCTAAGGTTTATTAGCACAATTCATAATTAAATAACAAAAATATTTGTCCTTAAAAATAAAAACATTAATATTATATAATTACACATACTACGAGGGTCACTCAGAAAATCATGTCCACAATATTTCTACAGATCAATATTTATTAAATGGCATTGTTACTTGAATATCATCTAGGAACATTATCCTATTTTCCTTTATGATCACCCTCACTCTCAGCTGTCTTGCAGTACCTCAGTACAACAGCTTGTATGCCTTTCCTGTGAGGGTACTTGTGAAAGTCGGCGTGTCCGTCTTTTGCAGATATCTGCTTAGCCCACTGATATGGTGTGTTATAGTCAACAGCATCGAACCCATATACTTTCTGCAACCACTGGTGGATGTTTCCAATAGTCTCCTTCTCACCCAGAATTCATTAACATATTTCTTCCATTGATGTCAATGAGGGCCGTCATGTTTGATTAATGCTTCAGTAGCACTATCTAAAAAAAGAGATAAAAAATCAGAAAGAGTAATTGTTTACGTTAAGGAAAGAAGGGAAATTAACTAGAGTTTTTCTAAGTTTAAAACTGCAGCCTGTATTGAATTACATATAAAAGCATTTAATTACGAACTTGGACTTGTTACCATTTATAGAGCTCAAGAATTCAACAAAAATCAGAATTTGTTGAACTGGAAGCATGGGTGAATTGCGTCGAAAAAACTTGTGTAGTAATGACAGTAGATTTTAATTTCGATTTATTGTCCAATTATCCACACAAAATAAATACTTTGCAAAGAATAAATTCAGATAGTTTGCATCCATATATCATTCCACCATTATGCAACGTGTTTTGACTTACATGCACTACTGAAGAGTAGTTGTGTTGTCACGTATGATGTATTAACTCGGACGAAAAATTGCTAATTGTTGACTACGGCAGTCCACGAATTGAATGCTCCACCTACATAGTTCGTAAACTGGTAAATTTTTCGTTGATAGAAGATGTACTCCCTGAGATTTTAAACGCTGCTTTAATTATTCCAGGGTTTAAAAATGGCGATTTTAAGTTGATTTAGAATTACAGACCTGTTTCATATGTTTTTTTAAAAATTCTTAAAACAATTGTTAAAAAACTTGTTAATTTTCGAATGTACATAATTAATTTGCCCAAACTCAATTCGGATTTCGAAAAAGTGAATATTCAGAGTGTGTTTTTTGAAATCACCATACAAAACTTAGAAATCTAAACGTAAAGTTAGTTGTTATTTTCTGTATTTGAGAAAGACATTTGACACTGTGAATCATGAGATACTATTAGTAAAGTTAAAACCTATGGTGATAGAAAAAATTGTTTATATGGATTAAAAGTTATCTAATGAATAGGAAAGAAAATTTAAATCTGGAAGATATATATACTCTGGTTTTCATAAATTAAAGAACAATCTGGAAACTCGTTGGATCTGCTGCATGTACATCGGAAGATAGTTGTATATAAATAGAACCCTGCGCTGATATCCACATTTAAAAGCTCTCGGCGGATAAAACATTAAGGCTAACGCGGATAAAAATTTTGAAATTAACGCGGATAGCGGATAAAATCTCGTTTTTGATAAGATATGCAGGAACATGGGCAAACATTACTGCATCATTGACAGTTGATATGAGTGAAAAAATTACACGAGATAATGGAAAAAAATCGTTTGGAAATTCAGTTTAAAAATGAAAATGATTTATAGGTCTTATTCTGGAAGATTTTATCGTCTGATCCGTGATTTAACAGGTAGAGCCCTTTGGCATGTATCTAGAGGGTTGCGGGTTCGATTCCCGCCACGTCAGCGATAATTTTTTTCGAATGTTTTTAGTAATTGAAGAAAAGCAAATTTTAGAAAACATAAATAGAGACGATTAGAATAAGAAAGTGGCTGGAAGTAAATTGCTAAAAAGACAAAATATATTTACGTCAAATCCAGAGAAAAACAGTTTGATTTTTTTTCCGTGAAAGAATAATTATCCATTATAAATATTGTGTAAAAGAAAATTCAAAATGTGATAAAATTTGAGTATAAAGCTAGAAAAATTTAGATGTTTTATAGATGTAAAGATTTCCGGAAAACTACAAATATTCGATGGTGTTAATATATTTATCTCATTATATTAAAAACTTATTAAATTCAGTAGTTTATAAATTTATCTTTATTAAAAACATATTTACTTTTAATCTTATGTACTCTATGGTCTTTTATACTGGATAGGGTATATTTGACTACAGTCAAAGCAGTAAGCGCAGAATCACATAATTAGATGTTGATGAAACTGAGTTTATATGTAATAAAGCTTATATGTAATTTAAAAATACTAATGAAATATAATATATTAAGATACATATACGTATTTATAAATTAATTGCAAATTTGATTGTTAATAATGAGACGCTGTATGAGAATCTAGGAAAAGATTCTCATACAGCGCTTGCGAATTATGTATCAGATTAAATGTATAATAAGCAATATGAGAATAAAATCTGTTATCCAAGTATTTAATCGTTTCATTTTATAAAGGTGTATAGCAAGGATGGTAAATGCATGGCAAACCAGAAAAGTGTATCGCACCGGAAAAAATTCTAATCTTATTAATTAAATAAATGCACTAATCAAGAAATGTATTTTAAAGTTAATTGAAATAATTTCGAAACTAAAATCTTTTATATGTAATTTCGACCTATGTGAGAAACCAAATGATCATGTATTTCATTTATTTTCCATTATACTACAGTTAACAATCAAATGTTAAAAGAAACTTAATAAAATTATTAATTTTTTCCAGTTGAATTTAATACAAAAAATTTAAATATGGAATATTTTAATTGGTTAAATATCGCTAATATTGCAAGAGACTTGTACAATTTAATACATCCTCATCTAGAAATAAAATTTGTCGATCTGAGAAATAATATAAACAATAGCTGCTAATGTCGAAAATGAAACTGTAATAGTTTAGAAAAGTATTCCTGATACATTTATGAGTTAAACAAAGAGGCAGTTTTTTCTTTTACACATTGTTTTGTCTACTTATTTTTGAAAATGTCTTCTTTTCTACAATAAATTTAATAAACAGATATCAGAAATCGATCGACAGAAGAGGATTCAGCATCGTGAATTCCTCTGCAATCCGCAAAACACACTCGATGAAATTGAAAAATTGCACCACCCAAAAGAAGTGGTCCAATTTTTATGCAAATCATCAGATGAAAGCAGCATGGCAAGATATCAAATTATTCCATTGCCAGACAAATCAGGTGGAGAAGGGTGGTGTTGTAAAGCAATATATGCTGCTGTGTTGACTAAATGCTCCAAGGATAGTAGAGTGGGGCGGGGGTGGCTCAGTCGGTAGCGCGCCAGGCTCGTAATCTGTAGTTCCCAGGTTCGAGTCCCAGCTGGGTCAGCGTTGAGATTTATCTCCGCAAATTTCCCTGCCCACGGTCAGTAGGGGACACCGATGGGCTTGGAAAGGCCGCCGTCCGTCGGATGGGACGTTAAGCCGTGGCCCCGTGTGCGGGAGAGCCATACCCTGTGCACGTTAAAGAACACACTGGATGGCCTTGACGGGAGGCTACCATCTGTCTCCCAACAGCTGTTCCAGTGGGTCCCCTCCCCCAACCTTCTCTGAGCCTTCGGGGTCCATGTGACCTGGCCATTTAGCCCATGGTGTGCAAAAAAGTGCCGCTCAGAGGTAAAACAACCCAACCCAACCCAAGGATAGTAGAACACTGAGTGATCCCATAGAACGAATCCCCAACATTACATACAGAATGCCAAGACAGCGTGTATATCAGCCATATCACCAAGCTTACGGCATTTAAGAGAGCATGTCATCCTCTACCAGGGCCGGATCTAGGGGAAGGTATGCTCCCCCCCCCTTTAGAATGCTAGTAAGGGTAGTAGAGGAAAAAAATTATTAAACTTATTTATATTTTAGGCACTTTTCAAGAATTTTTTTAAAGACCTGTAAAATGCGGGTGGAATGTTATACTGTTTTGGAAATCCAGTCTCTTGTCCCCCCCCCCCCCTCTTCCTTTTGCACTTTTCAGGCTCGATTGTTTTGTTGTTGTTGTTTTTTTCTTGATCTGGGCCTATCATCAACTATATGACAGTCATTCGATGCGGGCAACAGTGGTTGTAAGAAGTCACACACAGTCGTCACCAAGGATCTGTTGCATGACAGAGAACAACATCATGGGAGGACCGACTGATTTAAAAAAACACATCCACCACCCCAGTGATGTTGTCTGACGCATAGTGTACCATGGTACTAGAAGAATTATGATGCCAGAATGCTATTAGATGCCTGTATCATTCCGTGCCACGATGTGTAGCTGCATTTGTGGCGAACTATCCAGGGATATAAAGTGTTGACTACCGTCATGTAATCCATATGTGTAAGAAATAAATTTGCGCCTTTGCAAAAGTAACAAGCAATGTAACTATAATCATATCTTACTCATATGCCAACCTGTCTTGTCTGATTTTCATCTGATTCCAATATCTTCTGGTTCGTGCAATTTCAATGTCACACAGTGCATATAATTTGAACAAATTTTCGGCAGCTTTCTCGTTATATTTTTACGATATGTAACTTAATCATTTGTGTTGATCACAGGGAAACGCCAAACGTTACAACATGGATGTAATATATCAAAATTATAATCTCCTAATAGTATCACATGATTTTAATCGACGCATCCTACCATCTTTCTATTTCCTCACACCACACTTTGACAATTTTGTGACTCATTCTTTTGAAATTGATGAGATCTGTTTAATCCAACACTACAACCTAAATGCTACATATCGTTGTATACATATATATTTAGATGACAGTTTATTAGGTCCACCTACCCAGTAGCGTGTTACACTTCCTTTGGCCTTCAGAACAGCCCGAATTCGTCGGGGCATGAAACTTACAAGATGCTGCATTACTTGTGCAGGAATGTTGTACCATACAGAAACGATTGTGTCGCGCAGTTGCTGCAAATTGGACGGCGGCATAATTTCGCTGCGAACAGCTCTTGCCACCTCATCCCAAAGATGCTTGATAGGGTTTAGATCTGGGGACTGTGCAGGCCAATGAAGCATGGAAAACTCGACTTGTTCCTGGAATCATTTGGTCACGATACATACCTTGAGAGCAGGTGCATTATCATGCTGAAAGTGTCCATCCAAGTGATGATAAATTGTAGCCATGAAGGGATGAAGTTGGTCAGCAACGATGTTCAAATACGCAGTGGCATTCAGATGTCCTTCGATGGGTATCAGGGGCCTAATGTGTGTCAGAAAAACATTCCCCACACCATGACACCACCACCAGCAGCCTGTACTGTTGATACCAGACAAGATGGTTACATTGCTTCATGTTACTTTGCGCTAAATTCTGATATTCTTCCATCAGAATGATGCAACAGGAACCTTGATTCTGCGACCAGGTTACCTTTTTCCAGTCCTCAACGATCTAGTGTCGATGCTTCTTTGCTGACAACATCGGCACTCAACATGGTCGGCGGCTGTTGTAGCCCATTCGCAACAAGGTCCAATTCGTGGTGTTTTCGGATATAATCTTTTGCACACCAATGTTTAATTCTGCTGCGATTTGCCTGGTTGTGGCCCGTCTGTTCATTTGCAAGATTCTCTCCAGTCTCCTTTGATCCCTCTGATCCACAAGCTGTTTTCGTCCACAGGATCACCAATCACTGGTAGGTTTTCGCTTTTTGAATCATCGTCGGTAAACCCTTCGAACTGTTGTACTAGAAAAGCCTAGGAGGACAGCCGTTTGGAAGATGTTAGAACTGCCACGCTTAGCACTAACTATCGTGCCACGTTCAAAGTCGCTCGTTTTACCCATTCTGACGCTCAAGTCAAACTCTGATGCTTGAAGAGCTGGTGTGCCTGATTTATACCGCACATCGCGTATTACGTGTCGGAATGAACCATTTATGTTGCAAGGGGTGGTGTAGCTAATAAACTGGATCTCAGTGTATAGTTCAACCTTGTCTGCATTTTTAAAGACCTATTTTTCTGCTTCACCTTTGTTTCTGCTAAAGTTCCCCCTTCAATACCATATAAAGAAATTTCATCTGATTTTACTCAGATTTTAGGAATTATTATTATGCCCAGATTCATAAAATCTGCATAATGCAGTCGCTGCGAACTGAATGTTACATATCGTTATGTATATATTTCAACACTGTCTGCAGTTTTTAAATAGCTATTTTTCTCCTTACCTCTGATTTTTAAGACATACTACAATTTCTCCCCTTCTTTAACTTCTCAACATTTATAAAACATATTAGAACCTTCAATACCAGATAAATAAATTTAATTTGATATGTAATCTGCATTGCAAAAATTATAAGATGTCTTCATTTAAATTCAAGGAATTTGGAAACTCCACGAAATGGTCAATATTTTTTTCTTAAACTTCTTAAATTTCCTTACCTTAGTCCTAAATGCAGGGGCATAACTCTCTCATGGTTCCAATGGTTCGGTTGAACTAGGGCGTGATGCTCGACATGATTTTTTCTGTTTCAGAAGCATACTATTAAATTTAACATTTCAATACTAAACATTTTTGCGGAAAATAAAGTTCGAAGGAACAGTTTTGTCAAATAGCATGATCGTGTTTATAATTAGCAATGTGATAGATGATACTGATAGGATATCTTGTTATTTCTATCTGTACACTATACAATTAAATTAATAAACGATAAAACAATGATATTTCATTAATAATATCCTCTTAACTTAAAAAAAAATTTAAGGTCGGGGAAGGAGCCCGGTAAAGATGTCCTGCATCACGACCCATAGTGACGTTGCTTTTACACTCCTTAATGTTCAATCATGGTTGTTTGACCGCTGAATAATTACAGCTAACCTTCTATGACCAATGCATCAGTTCGAACTAATACAGATAGGTAAGCCTGGCTCACTGAAGCCGTAGATACATACTGTAACTACTATATTAATCAATATTTTGAAAATGAAGTTTTATTTTTACATACTTAGTAGGATTAGAACTCTTGACCTTCAGCATTTGGTCAACAGGTCGTATTTCAGTTACCATTGATCTGTACTATACACAGGACCGTCGCCAGATTAGATCGCGCCCTGAGGCAAACAATTAAATATTTGCGCATGCGCATGCGAAACTCCTACGCTCGGAACGAGGATTGTAATGTCCACAAAATGAAATAATAATCTCCAAAATGATAAATATAACGTAAATGAAGCAAAACTGGTTAATAAAAAGTGAATGGGTGAACTATCACAGGCGCCGTGAGTCAGGCTGCCTGTATGCTACACCCTGTCGACGGTACTGATTATACACATTAGATAAGAGAATATATCTGTCATAGATAAATTCATAAAGTCATGTCTATTAAATGGTATTGGTTTGATCAAAAATAATCCCCTATTGTAGAGACGTACTTCCCAAGAAAAGACGAGCAGAACAAGCTGAAGCTGCATTGGCAGAAAGGCGACGGCAGTTGGCTGAAGCTGAGGAGAATTTAAGGGAGGTAATTGCATTATTTTTCTAAATGTAAAATTTGTCTTCTGTAGATTGGTACTAATAAAATTTATATATGCAATTATGCTTCAGTAGGATTAAACATGTTATTTGAATAATTTAACATTAATTTTATGTTTTTAAAATCTTGGATACATTTATTAATATTTTTATACAATATTGCTTTTATTATGATTATTGCAATTTTTAACTTTGGTTTACTGTTAATGGTAGTTTCTATTAAATCTTTTAATAGTATATTCAATGAATGCCATTTTGCAAAAACTAGCTTTTCAATCAAATAATTTATATTTATTAAATTTATGAATTAAATTATTGATACCTATTATATAAAGAAAATTACATGAATAATAGAAAATGAATTTTTTTATTCATTAATAATATATACTAAACTTGATAGCATACTTGATACCTACTTGGTTATTGGAAAGGACACAGTCCATTGATGCAGTCATTTGGAAGCACCTACTAGCAGCATCTATTTCTATTATGAACAAATGTTTAATGAAGGAAGCGAAATATATGATGACGAGCAAAATCGTTTAGTTGTGACACGAGCTCCAAATAACGCAGACGACTTGCTCAAAGGTCTGCTAATATGTAACTTTTATTATATTTTATTTATTTTGTTTATATTTTATTCTTTTTTTACTTGCGCTAATATTGTTTTCTGTTTGTATATGCAAGTCTTTATACTATATTGTTATTTTGTCCTTATTGAATTAAAATTAAAAATACATCCTTAAAATTAAAGATACTTTGTACTCGGGTGATCTTAGGTTCAGTCATAATTTAAATTTCTATTTTTTTCCTCCTTATCTTACTCTCATAAAAAAATTTTGAGTACAATTTCAACCATTTAATCAATCTTTAATAATCTAAATTAATACGCACCATTCAGCCTTCTAATATTTTAATGTATTCTCTTTCAATATGACTAGTTTTTAGCATTAATAATGATGATACTCTAAAATTTCTCCTTTGTACGAACCGTTTTTAATATCTTACGTTTGAAAAACAATTAAGATTTTATTTTTCTTCGCCAATAATTATAATTATTTTAAAGATTTGAACATCCTCTAATGTGAAGAGTTTTTAAAAATGGCATATATCTCTCCCTATATATATATTTCACAATGCTTCATTTTTCTGGTTAGAAAATAAGCTGGGCTAGCTAGGGCTCATACTTTTCGTGCTCAAAACTATGAGCCCAAATTAATCTCTCCTGCCTATAAATGCTACTCTTCCTACACTACAATCGACTACTGAAATTATCGCTCCTAACAATTTCATGTTTTTTGTTAAAATTTTATGAAGATTATTATTTTCCTTATATTCGTAATATATATAAATGATTATTGATAAACAATATTCTTGATTGGTTTAAATCATTAATTCTATACTTCCATTTTCCATTTATATTAATTCTTACATTTCATTTAGGTTGTTATTAACATATTTCGGTATAGATCTAAGAAAATTGATTTCGGACCCCGGATAAGACAGGATAGTTTTCTTTATGATGCATGTTGTCTTTCTGAGGAAGTCTTACTTTCCTCACTGATCTTTTTTTATTGCACTAATATGCTAAATTATTCTTATCCTAACTCTTTGTCAAGCGAGCTGCGGGAGTTTTTTTTCTTTTTTTTTTTGAGGTTTCATCTGAAATTTAATGGAAAATTGTTTCCTTTATTTGTATTATAAACGATGTACACAAATGAAAATACTAATGTTAATTGATTGAAGTAGCTGCGTCCTATATTGGACGCAACTGCTTCAATCTTTTTATTAGATATTCTGCCAAATAAGCCTAATACCGAATAATTGCGGAATATTCAGTGTAATCCTACTTATATACAAAACAATTTTATTAATCATTCATGTGTTTTAACTCGTGGAGTAATCCACAACTCCAGTTTTTTTACATGCGTTTTATATTGGGCATTACCGTTTCTGGTTTTTTCCTTTAATTCAGATGGAAGAAATTGGATGTTTTTCTTTAGAATGAAATCGAGAAACAGTTTTCTTAATCAATTTTTATTGCTTTGATTTAGGTTTTATTAAATAACACTTTTCTGATGAAAAAATTTCGACAGCTTTTAATACTTCTTAAATGTTGTAAACTAAGCTAAATATGAAGTACACATTGAAAATTTCATTTTCTTATACTATATTTATTTTACAAGACGTGTAATATTTAATAATATTGCTAACATACTAAACGTCCCCAATATACTGTATATTTCCGAAACCATATGTCACATGGTTATCGAATTTGGCTCGTGATCAGAATCGTATTTTTTCTATATCTTGAAGTATGAAGAATGGCAGATAAAAGGCATTATCTTATTATTAATGTTAATTTTTATATTGTATTAATTTAAAAAAACTTCCATAATGTTTTAGAATTTTTCGGTATATGTATGTTACTTTTAATGTCATATCTTTGATTTATATATATTATTTGTATATGGTTCATCAGATAATTTGAATTCATTGTTCGCGAAAGATTGGAGATCCGTGACTTATAGCAACTTTTAGCAAACTTTTACCAAGACACTGCAAATCTGTAAAATGCTGAATGAATGACTTTAAATGTCAAAAATATTAACATGATACCATTTCTGGTGTAAAGCAAAATAATATATTGCTTTTGTATCCGTACTGTTCAGGTAATTTTTTTTGTGACTGAAAGACAGAGATATCCGCTGATTCTTCTTTTAAATATAAAAAGTTTAAATCGTCATAAGTCACTAAAAGGATATGGACAAATTCAAAATAAGCAACTCCATCTGCATGCATATTTTAACTTCTTGCATTTATTCCTTAAGTGTAATAAAATTAATGAATATATATCAATACATTTAGTTCGTGATATTCCGTTTAAGTTCTTTTGTGATTAGTAGTGTCCAATATCATTTTTCATAATTTCCAGGGAAGTAGATGTGAATATTTCTTTTGCTAAACGTGGGATACTTATGCTTAGAGCTATGTTTGGGGGGATGAGAAAAATTTTTATTGTGTCAATTTTTTATTTAATATGGCTTTTTTAAATGTTTATTTTGTGCTATATTATATTTTGAGTATATTTTCATAGTTTGAGAGGCAAATGAAAGAATTGACGAGAGAATATGATGAAAAACTTGCTACGAAAGAGAAACTAAGAAAGGAAATGGAAATTTTGAGTATAAAATTTCAAAGGGCTCATGATTTGGTTGAAGGACTGATATCAGAAAAAGAGCGTTGGGAACATAAAGTTGAAGTAAGACAATTATGCTTTTTAACTTTTAAACTTGAATTCTTTATTAAATCAAGCAATTATTTCCTACACTTTATGATTTGTTTATATATAAACCGTTTCATTTTGTTCGTTTTTAAAGTCAAAAGAAATGCTCCTAAAATGGGCACTTGCCAAAGACGTTTGAAGCCATTATGTCAGTGTAAAACTCAATAGATAAGGGAAATGAGTGAGAAGAAACATTAGAAAAAGATATCCATACTTTTGCTATTATTTTAAGCCAAGCACCTGTAACTTTGGTCCAGCACGCTAAATCAGAGGTCACACTTCAAACACACTAATTCATGCTAGTTAGTTTTTCACTTATATAACTCTTCCAAATGGCGATTCATTCATCAGGTGAATAAAATGATGGACTAAATATTCTTCAATTTTTCCACTTTTTTCTGAAATTCTACCTAAAATACTGACTTTTAGAATTACGTCATTAATTTGTTAATGATAATAAAATTGAATAGATCAGCGCTGTCCAACTAGCTGCCCGCACAAGGATTTTTGTGGCCCGCGAACAAAATCAAGTTTTTATTTGAAATTTTAAACAAATATCTATAATCCACCTTATAATTTTTGTCGACTTATATTACTTTACTTGATATGCAATCTTCAACTTACTCATTCAATTTGCAATTATTATTGCATTATTTCAACTTACTCATTCTATTCTTATTGCCCAACAACTACGGCCACAATGCTCCCATTAAATTTATTAAATATTTGATAAGGTTTAGAAAAATTATATTGGTTTATTATTACTTATTATTTTTCGTATAAATAAAATAATTTTTTGAGGTGACATGAAAGGACTTTTCAATTACCTATCCTGTCCTGTTCATTTTTTTTGGCCCGCGAAATATTGGTGAAAGGAAAAATGGCCCGCGAAATATTGGTGAAAGGAAAAATGGCCCGCGAAATATTGGTGAAAGAAAAAATGGCCCGCGAAATATTGGCGAAAGAAAAAATGGCCCGCGGTCTTAGAGAATTTGGACAGCACTGGAATAGATAATAAAGAGTGATATCAATAATTTTTAGGTTAATGTTGTTTCTAACTCGTTAGGAAATAATCAGTAGATCTGTTCACCAAATTATCCTATTTTAGCATTTTTTAGTTGGCATGTAGTTTCGTCCCCATCATTTTTACCATTGCTCTTCTGTCCAGTTAACACGCTTGCGTGCCAAATTCAACTGCTCTCCCCTGTGACGTGACATGAGGGGTATACAAATTATTGGCCTTCTAGTGTACAGACCTCCCTCCTGAAGCCTTCTACTCACAGTAGAAGATGATACAAACCTCCCAGTGGCTGCTGCAAGAGAGGATCATAGCTGAGAGGGAATAGATGTCCTGCTCCTTCGTGCTGTTAATCGCAGATATCGGTCTTGTACAGCGGTCGTAACTCTTGCCCTTCCTGGGCTAAACCTTCGAGATGCGGAATCCGTGCTAAGAAATTGATTCCACAGTCTATGGACCACAGAAGGACTCACATTCAGCCATCGTACCACGTCTGAATGACTTTGGCATGCTTCGAGTCGGGCAATAGCTCTCCACTGCATTCATTTGGCAAATGATGTCTCGAGGTTATTCCTACAAAACGGCTATTTCGAATTTCCTTACTCACATTTACAACACAAAATAACGATCCACTCCAAAACACCCGTTTTTATGCCGCTATCCGATTACGCAAATTGATGCAACCTAGACTAATTTACATACGATATGCTCAGTCGGCATTACTTTACTGGTTACATGAACAAGTTTGGTGAGCATCGCACAATGTTTTGACTACTTATTGTGATTTTTCTCATTTTTCCTTAATTTATGGAAACCAGTGTATATATGAAATAGAGTTTTATAGTTGTTTATATTTTGAATCTGTTTTAGTGATGGCCATATACATAGAGCTAAAACAAAATTATATAAAGACACCTGTTTCGTTTTACAAACTGGGCACAAAAACGCAGAAACATGGACTTATATATATACGGTCTTTTTCGAATTTTCTATAAACTAGCATTTGATTTTTTTAAATTTAAAACTATGAAGAAAGGAAATAATGGAATCAAAATGGATGTGAGAATTTTAAAGATACAGCTTTGTTATCAAGCTCTGTGAAAATTAATATGATAAATTAATATTATCCACCACATGTAATTTATAATATTTAGTAACATTTAAAAATTAAATTGTGCATTTTCAAATATAGACATTCTTTTCCCCCGGTTTTTTTCCTCTCGAAATGAACATATTGCCCTAACGTGTCAAACGTATTGGGGTATTTCCGTCAAATGTATTTGGGGTTACTTTTTACCTCATATCCACCACATATAATTTATAACATTTAGTAACATTTAAAAATTAAATTATGCATTTTCAAATATGGACTTTTTCCCCCGGTTTTTTTCACGAATATCCTTTTAACAATGGATATTCATGATTAGTTTTTTTTTTATTCCTTGTAAGACTTCAAGATTCAAGATGTTGTAAGTTCATGGTGAAGTTAGCCTCCAATGAGGGGCTCCCTACACCAAAAATTTGAAAATGACATAATTTTGTTGATGCTTAAATAAACAAAATATAAGATTTGAAAGATGGCTTCCATATTACATTAGTACCCATAAGAAAGTACCTAACATTCCTTGTGAGAAATCCGGCTCTGGTTAATGAAGGTGATGTTTCTGTCATCCCTAATGAGCCAAGTGTTTCAGGGATGTTTTGAACATAGTGGTTGCCATTATTTTACGATTTAAAATTACTTTGGGTATCTCAAATTTAATACTACAGAAGTCATCAGGAGTAGAAGAAATTATTACTAAAATGCTAAGAGCTGGGAATGATTTTTCTTCTCATATGCCTGAGCGAAGTGTTGAACATTTTCTATGTTAAAGGACCTGTGCCTTAAGGAATTAACTTAAAGTATTATTATCCCTATTTTCAAGAACGGTGATCGCAGTTTTTATGATAAATACAAGGGCATTAGTAGTAAAGTATCACAGGAGATGGACTCATGAATAGGTAGATGGAGGAAAAATTTTAGATAAATATTTCACAAGGGCATGAGTTTGCTTCCTGTTCATTCCAAGTAAATATCTTTGCATCATTGTGCTTAATAAAATTGAACATTTAGTTGATGAACAACTTCGGGATGAACAATATGTGTTCAGTGTTAATATGGGCTACATAGACAGAATTTTTTACTTAGCTTCTTGAGAAATATTTAGAGTTTAAAAACCTTTTGTTATTAACTTTGCAGATTTTGAAAAAAGGCTTTTTACTCTGCTGAATGTCATAATTTGTAGTTGTCATGATATCGTATCACATACTTGAAAAGTTAGTTTATGTAATGATAATTCTCTGTAATACATTGAATATGGTGTGAAAGTTGGTAAAGCTTTCAGTAAATGGTTTACCATTACTACTAGAGTTCTTTGAAGCTGAATTTTATCACCTTTTCTTTTTGGTTTCATTGTCGGATTTGTTGGGAGGAATTTATTGCAAGGGAAATACTGTGCCTAGAATAGTCTTAGCACTTTTTCAACAACGTACCACTCTACATTACTGAACTAAGTTCATGTACCATTAATGGGTTTTAACTTGGGGAGTGTTAATTTTTTACTATGATCATTTGACACCTTGAAGGCATATGGGTATAGAGACTGCGGTTGCGTGGTCAGTGCAACGTTGTTTCCTCGCCTAATTTATCTGGTTATCTGGACCGAAATGACGATATCAATATGAAATAATGGATGAAATATGAAACGATTATGAAAATCTGGTAATAAAAATACATGATATCACACCCATACCTTACTTCGGACTCGAACAGAGAATCTTTGTTACCAATAAGTTAACATTTTACTATTCTGCCATTTCTGACATTCCTCTCGTTAGTAGGATGTTGAACCATTGTTTCGGTATTCCGTGTTCAGTGATTTTTGTAGCAGAACGCCTTCATTGTCGATTTCTCCCGAATTATATGTTATATCTGCATTAAGAGAATATTTTCAGATTGTTTTGAGTTAGTCATTTGAGTTGACTGGCATCTTCATTGTGTGTTCATTGCTTGTGTTGCGGCGATGTTTCATCGGACATTCATAGACGTCATATATATAACATTAAAAATAAATGAATAATTTGAACTTTGACTTCCTGTCGCATTATCTTATTTTTGTACATTACATATTATATTTTCTATCAACCGACCGCATACCACTGAACAACGGCTCGCGTACCACCTGTAATATGCGTACCGTACTTTGGGAACCTCTGGTCTAGAGATTTGATAATATCTTACCTATATTATGCTGAAAATTTGACTCTTTTGGCAATTGTTGTTGGCGAGATGACCTCTTTCATATAAGCTACTGAAAAGACTGATAATAGAGTCCTAAATATTTCTATTGGTGATAAATAGAAAATTTAAATGATGAAGATTTGTAAAAGTGGATGGGGCTTCATTTCTTCTCAGTGGGTGTAGTCTTGAGCAAATTTCTCAATTTTGTTATATCGGAAGTTGTGTTACAGATACTGGTAATGAACGACATGAGCTAAAGAGCAGAATAAGCATTGATACTTAAAATTTTAAGAATCTGTGGAAATTCTTGAAAAAAAGGGTGGATAAATCGAGTAAAAATAATCTCTATAATTGTTTGGTCCTTTGTAAAGTTTGCTATGGTAGTGAAACTTGGGCGTTTTAAAGTAAGTTACAGGAAGCTTGATGCTTTGATTCTAGATGTTTACACAGTATTAGGCTGTTTGAATAAGTGATGATGAAGTAAACTCAAAGATTCAACTCCCTTTGTAAAACGTCTTGTACAGAGAGAGATTGCCTTGGTTTGGCAACGTTACTTGTGTGCATAACTAGAGATTGACGAATCAAGTTGTGAATACTGCATATTAAAGACCTCAGAAAAAAGGGGGATACCTAATGTGCAGTGAGGCCGTCCCGTGGCCGAGTGGTTAGCACGCTTGACTACTGATCTAAGGGACCTGGGTTCGGGCCTCGGTTAAAGCATGGAGTTTGTGATGTTTTTCTGCTGAGGTCCCACCATCCTCTCAGACCTTCTACTGTGGCGTATAAACTGACAGGCTCCTGTCAGACCTCTGTGGCAAGCAGCTGCTTGAGAGGGTATTTTTTTTTATATTAATGTGCAGTGGGTGAAATTTGGCCAAATGCAACATCAGTAGCTCATGATAGACGTATCTGCAGAACTAAATTGCCCATTCTGGATGGACTTCTGTTGTCAATGGTTGTTTGAGGAATATGCATGTAGTTCAGTGTCTCGCAAACTTTTTTACTCTGCGGCACACTGAATCTAATTTTTTTTCCGCGGCACACTGAATCTATTTTTTCCCGCGGCACACCTAAAAAAGAATTTTTGATGGTTACGTAAAAAGAGGAAAATTGAAGTTTCGTTAAATGCATTTTATTTAAAATAAATATAATAATAAATACAATTAATCATAACTCGGTGTTTGTTTTAAATATTTGTCCATTCTATGGCTTGAAATAATCAAAAATTAATACCAAAATTTGGAAAAAGCTTGATAAATACTTACAAGATCCCAGTTGATAAAATCTGAAAGATTTTTATTAAAGCACGTCGATATTAAAGCACGTCGATAACACAAGTCAAGTTAAAATGAAATCTTTGGAATATCTAGTGTCAATTTGAAAATCTCTCGCGGCACACAGTTTGCGAGACACTGATGTAGTTATTGCGCTTGAAGTGACTTTAGACAAACATTTTCTACATAGTATATATTTTGACATTTTTTTCTATATAAATTATATTCGATATAATGAAGTTTAAAATAATATCAAGTAAACAGTTTTATAATTTGTCCTTTAAATAATATTTCCTTTTTCTTTTCAGATATTAGAAAAGAAACTGCAATACGTTATTGGAGACAGTTTAATTGGAGCATGTTTTATTTCTTACTTAGGACCCTTTTTATCCAACTACAGATCAGAAATAATTCTTTCGTTGATGGACAAGGTATGATTTTCTGCAAAAGATTTTGTGCTAAACATTGTAACGTATTATGGACATACGCAAAAGATATGAACTCTTGTATTTTTATTATCATTCAGAAAATATTTCGTATTTTCAGAGCATTTGTAAATAGCAGGGAATTGTTTTGATTTCTCAAAATGTGTAGTAAACTTTTAAGACCTTTTCCCTTTTTCCTGGAACTTAGTGAAATGGCTTCCCTTAATTTGTATCTTGTACCACAGGAATAAAAAAAAACATCATTTGGAAAAGAAAATGTCAGAGACCAACAATAGCGTTATTAAAAAAAAGTTCTGAAAATATTCTGTTCTTTGTTTCCAGGGTGGAGAAGTTAGTGATTTTCTTAAACTGAATTTTTCAATATGCTTAATTGGTAAACAATATTTCAGGAGAATCTTGATGCAGAATTTTTCTGAACACAATACGCATTTTACTAACAAGATGATTTGTGCTGTAAAAGAATGTTATGGAAATTCATATAAATTATTTATATAATTTGTCGTATCTTGCTATTATTATTGATCAATGTCTGAAACTAATATTCTTTGAGTTTAAATCTTATAATGTGACACTAATCTGCAAATTTACACATAGAAGATAATAATATTGATGCAGCCATTTGATTTTTAGCTTGTTTAAAAAGCAACCAACTATCGATTGAACTTTGTCGCCTGTACGCATTTTTTATTTTACGATATAAATTAAAAATTCTTTTACTGATGGATAGGTACTAATATAACATTTACACTCATGAAATAATAAACTGAAAAAAATTGGTATTTTTCTTAAAAAACATTTACAGTTCTAATTTTCTGAATCCCTGTTAGTTTGAATTTCAGTAATTAAAGAGTGTTACAGTTGAAAAATGACACCATTTTAAACTATTTATGCCAAACATTTCATATTTTGGTGATATAGTAAAAAAAAACAATTGAAGCCGTGAAAAAGTTTACAAAATTTACATTGACAGCCGTGTGTTACCTGTTCTATGCGAAGGAGGAAAACTCATCCTTGTTTTTGAATACCAACGTTCCATATCCGCCACAGAAAATTGGTCTTTTTAGTTCAGCAACAGTTTGATTAGATCACGTATATAATTAAGGATTGTTTCGTTTTTGCAGATTAAAGCATAAGAATACTATTTAATGATTTTTAATTCTTAAGTTATTTAAGTGCATGATTTATAATAATTAATTGTTTCTTTTTTATATGAATTTTCTTGTGCACTCAGTTGGCAGACCATTGGAGAAAATTATATTCGATATGATGAAGTTTAAAATAATATTTAACTTAAAAATTATAAATCTTTCTCTAGTTACAGTTTTCTCTTTATTGTCTACAAATAAGGTATTTGTGTCAAATTACTGTTTGTAAGGTGTCAATAAATTACCTAATGCTTTTGACAGGATCTTAACCAGTGGTGGCTCGTGATTAAAATTTTTGGTGTGGCACTTTGACTAATATAGGCAGAGCCGGAGTAAATAGTAATAGTAACAGTAGTATAAAAGTAGGATAAATGTTTGGTGAGATGCCTGATATTCAACTGAATCGGACTGAAAAAAAATATACCATAATGCATTTTTTAAGCTATTTGAACGCATTATTTAACTAAAATTTCGGGGAAAAAACAAACTCGGAAAGGCATTCTGTTTCTTTCTAGTTCAATTTAGTGTTTTCCCCCACCCCTATAATAATTACTTATATATAGGAATTTTTCGTCTCCTTTCTAATGGTATTTTAGGAAAGCTATTGGTTTTAAATTTGAAATTCGTTTATTATATCGTGATTATTTTTGATGGGACAGTGCCCCAGGTGGTCTAATGGATGAGCCGCCCCGGATCTTAACCTTTGGCGTGTTTTTGTCCCTGCACACTCCTACAAGTCCAATTCATTTTAATCCTTTTGGTACAGTTTGGACTGAGTCTGGCACTGGACCGAAACAGAGAAATAACAAAGTCGTACTGAGTTTTACATTAAACTCCAAAGATTTAACTCCTCACCCACCCTTTCCTTCCTTTCGTTACATATCGCCTTTCCTACTGTAGATCTCCGCTTTTTGTACATGAATCAGCATTGTAAGTGAGTGTTACGGTGGTAGTATTTAATTATAAATGATAACATGAAAAAAAGTTTGCTTTCGCCATCAGAAAACGAAAAAAGGCTAATCGTAGAGATAAATGTAGCATTTTAGTGTCATGTGACCTCCGAACTCTTTCCCCTCTTCTATGTAACGCAACGTAATGAAATCACTAACCCCCTTAACCCTCAAGACGTTACATAATTTATATTATTCTACCCCAACTCACCAAGTGTTATAATTGAGCTATTATTATATGCACTTTAATCAATATTTGAACTTACGTGTTCTATGATTTTAACTGAATTATATTTTTACAGCTACGCCATTCAGATATTACTTGCACTTCAAAATTCGATCTTGCCGAGTATTTGATCCCTGATACCACTCTGCAACAGTGGAAAATTTGGGGCCTTCCAACTGATCAGTACTCTATCGAAAATGCCATCATCATTACAGAAAGCAGATGTTGGCCTCTTGTTATTGACCCTCAGGGTCAAGCAATTAAATGGATTAAAAATATGGAGGGAAAAAAGGTAATATTATACTTTTCTGCTCTTTATTATCAAGATAAATTATATCAAAACATTTCTATACTGTTTCGGAGTAAAATTTAAAACATACACACCTCTTTTAAATATGTAATTAAAAGAAATATTTAGCATTGCACTTAAAAGATAAACATGTAATATAACCAAATAACATTTAGTCAAAGATTATGAAGATGTGCACACAAAAGCTGTCATTACTCAAAGACAGATATTACCTTGATTATTAGATAAGGCTACTGTGTGAAACACAGACAGCATGTGGACATTGGTAAAAAGTTCATCAAAAGATTATTAAACGAGGTAAAAATGCAGAAAGCGGTTAAAATAGAAAAGAAAAAGCTTAAACCGATCATAATTGCAGGGCTAATTAAATTCATTAGAAATCGATGTTATCTTCTTCAGTGAGGAAAAAAATAGGACAAATTTTTTTTTTCTTTTTCTTTTCATTTTTTACCTCTGTTGACCTTATGTATCGAAATCACAGCCAGCAAACAGTAAGAACACGAAACCCTACTGTCTGCTGGCTATGATTTCGTTTGTGGATCCTGGATGTTTTGCACTGATGTACTTTCATTGAATGAGAATGCCATTTTGTGCCCTATTTATTTGAGGGCTATCGGATCCAGCCGAACAGATTCACAGGATACTTTATATCGGCCAGTAGATGATTCTGATCAGAAGCCATCGCAGGTACCTAAACCCTTGAAACTATATTGCTGTCCAAAAGTTAAGCATAGTTGGCAAAATGAATAGAATTAAAAATACGAGGCAATAGACTGACATGGGCGATATAGTGCAGATATACTGTAATATGGAAGGAAGAAAAAAATGCGTGATTACAACTGACATAAAATACAGGATAAACTGAAACACTGCACTGTAGTTCAATATGGTAGCAATTGAAGAAGTTACCTGGATATGCATTCGCTCGTGCAGGAGAGTTCAGTAAGGTGTCTGATGATCCCTTACAACGATACAAGTGTCACATTGATGTTGCATGCTGTTGACGCGGGCAGTAAGAAGGTCCTATGGCAATAAATCCCACTCCTCTATAAGAGCAAATAGGAGCTCCAGGACAGTTCTGGGAGGAGGCTGACGAGCTGAAATCTGTCTCCAATGCAGCCCACATATGCTCTATAGGATTGAAGTCTGGCGAATATGCTGGCCATGGCATACACTAGATGTCTTAATTTTCAAGGAAGTCATCCACTAAATCAGCCCATGTGGACCTTGAGCTCAGCATATTATTAGGGTGTAGTGTTAATAAATGTGAAAGTCAGTGTTAAAATAATTTTTTGATCTTCTGAAAATGGTTGTTATATAAATATATACACTCAGTATTATAATGTTTCTCTAAAACTTACACTGAAGAGCCAAAACCTTATGACCACGTGCCTAATATAATGTTGGTCCTCTCATCATCATCATCCTCATCCTCATCCTCAAGCAGCCATGGACTACGGAGGTCCAACCAGACCAGGTAATTTAGTTCTTCAAGCATATCTGTCCTAAACTACATCTGCTGCATCTGGCCACTGCACACAAATATTAACAAGGTCCTGTTTGACATTGTCTGCCCACCGCATCCTAGGTCTCCTCCTCTTTCTGAGACCTTTCGGCACACTGTTCATAATCCTATTTGCTAATCTATAATTATCCATACGGACAACATGGCTAAACCTACCGAGTCTATCTCTGTACAATATGCTGCTTAAAGAAGGTTGCCGACTCCTTTGCCTAACTTCATCATTGCTTACAAAGTTGAACCACCTAATGCCCAAGATACTGTGTAAGCATTTAGAAACAAAAGCATCAAGTTGCCTATTATCTTGTTTACAAAGTGTCCAAGTTTCACTAGCATAACTAACACTAGAAAGAACCAAACTATTATACAATCTATTTTTGGTCTTTAGGTGTATTCCCTATTTCTCCACACTCTCCATAGATTCTTAAAAGTCCCGGCAGCATTCTCTATTCGTCTGTTAATCTCGTGCCGCACATCACCAGTATCTGTTACATAGCTTCCAAGATAATTAAACTGTGACAACTGCTCAAGACTGCAACCATTAAGATTAACTGAATCACAACCTGCCTGGCCAATTTTCATCACATTAGTTTTCTCTCTGTTTATAACCAAACCTACTGTACTACCAGTATTATCAACAGCTCAAATGAAAGTTCTCAATCTAAAGAGGCTAAATATTGAGAAATTGTTCAATTATTCGTTATAGATTCATATGATATAAGTTAGCAAGAATTAAGTTGCCATTGCACTTTTCCCAAATTAACATTTAAAAATTGGCTTTGGTGGCTCAGAAAGAAACGTTACACCTATTGCACTGGCAACATTATTCTGTGTTCGGCCTGATTCCAACATCCCCATTGCTCGACCACGTTATCACGTGTAAGGACATCCATATGCTGTGTGTGACATATTGTTACAACAACAAATCGGTTCGAACACAAACAGAATGCGCTGGCGACGGGAAATGAGGTTTTCCATATCTATCCGCTTGTTTGACCATTTCAGATTTACAGTTCTTATCTCTTATACAAATTATATGTGGTCATACGCTATTTCATCATTAGTCTCACATTTGCATGTACCCACCGTTATCTGCACATACATTTTGTTGCTGTTTTTGCTAATTTTTTGTTCAATATAGCCCATTTTGTCAACTATATTTAAATTTTGACCCAGTGTAGTTTTTAGCCTCGCTAATTTAAGATCCAGCTTGCTGGTACTCGAAAAGGCCCGATTGATCTGATGGTAAAGAATCTCACATTGGTTGTCCAAATATAGATATGTCAATAAGATCCTGATATTCATTGCGATCTTTCGTGGAGAATGAACCGGATGCCATCTTTCAGCAGTAATATATCTTGACACATACTGCGATCTTCTCTGCAGAGTATTTATGTTATGTGAACATCATGCCCTAGCTTACTGTATTAATACTCCAGAATACAATTATCAGATTATTTATGATTGGGTATGATTATCTTAATTTTTATGAAAAAAATATGCATATGGAAATAAAAATCAGTAATTGCCTATGAGACTAGTGATTTTGCATGTTTACTTTTGATTTATTCTTGCATTTTCTGTTTGAATTTTTTTTTGATTTATTCATGCATGATTTATTCATGCATTTTCTGTTATGCTAAACCGTAATTTTAATTATACACTTTATATAGTGTAATAGTGTCAACTTTTACTATTTTTTATAAGCTACCCTTTCAGATACTTTTTTAACCGTTTACTTCTAGTTTTATCATCAACAGCATCTCCAGCTAACCCAGTCATCTTTGTCCATTACCATAAATGTCAGCCCCATGAGAAATAAGAAATAAAGGTCAATTTTAAAGAAACATTATTTGTTGTGTTTTATCACTTCCTGTAATTTCTCTGAATATGCAATGAACTCTATTATCAGATTATTTGAAATATAGAAAACATATCCCATTATTGTTCTTACCTTTGTATTTTAATGGTAATCTGATAGAAAGTATGTAAATAAGTGTGAAATAAGTTTAAACTTGCAATTTTCCTGATTTTTGTTTTATTATTTACTTCGCCACTGTCGAAATCTAATTTGATATTGTTGTTATTGTTTTTGTCAGTAAGAATACTAAATTATAAACATGACGCATTTAATATAATTTGTATTTGTACTAACATTACCTTATACTATGGCATATAAACTGACAGGCTGCTGTCAGATCTCTGTGGCAAGCAGTTGTTTCAGGGGGTATTTATTTATTTAACTCCTTCAGATCCTAAATGCATTATAATGTGAATTACTTTTTATAATTTTTTTAAACAAAGGAAGAGGTCCCTGTGGTTTTACGATGTTTGCAAAGTGTATACACGTCTTCAGTATGCCAAAATGAATTGGAATTTGTTGTTATATATGGATATAATAGAAACTCGTACAGTAACATTGGCGATACCTGACACGCAGTAAGAAATGTTTTGCTATATTTCACATGTCTCATTCATTTGATGTGTGTATTATGACAAAGTTCATATAAATTATAATTCTTTTCCTTTATATTACTCTTTACTGCTTTCTGCGATTTCAGAATTTTGCAACTTTTGGAATGGTTTATATATTATAATGTTTATACTGAATTTCAATTACATAATATTTAAAAAATTATATATTCTCGTTCATTTGGTCATAAATAAAACATATATAAGTGGAAACATTTTTCTCCTATAAACAAAAATTCGGGTCTGAAGGGGATAAATGAAACGATAAACCAAGACCAAAAATAAGTGGTTGGCAACTAGCGACACAAGGGTCTGCCAAACGTTATTGAGTTAAAATATATACAGTAGAAGTTTTATTATCTGCCATCCATATCGAATGGGAATTACAGGTTAATCAATTATCCAGTTACTACAGTTTATAATAGCATTTACTATATCCTTATATAACACTATGATTTTTTTCAGATCGGAATTTTACAGTTTGTGCATTATTAGGTCCTCTCATATCTCTCCTTATAATCTGATTAAAATACACCTATCCCTCAATTTACAAGGCAGATAGGTTCCCGAAAATCACATATAACCGAAACCGTGTAAATCGAGACCAACAATTTATAGAAAAAAGGGGCTTGGTTCCAAAAAATATAATAAATAAAAAATCCTTATTATTAATGAAAGTACTTGAAAGTTTCGTTTATATCAAATTTCAGTTCAGCATTAATAATAAGTATTAATGTAACATTATTTTGTACTAATTCAGATAAGCTTAGATTAATTTTTCATATATATTTTTTTTGGGCACGAAAATTCATTGTAATTCATCATTAACGTAGACGTACACTATAGAATTTGTAGACAAATTTTAACGAAGGATATTTATGAACTGAATGTAAGTTTAAAATTAAGCATTTGTACAAACAATGCTCTGTTTTGTAAAATCAGTATTTATACGTATATGATACATTATGAAACCAGTGTACTTGTGAATCAATTGTATTTAGTTGCTAACTTGCTGCTAAAAATGTAGATAAAACGCGGTTTTCATCAGCCTGAAATAAGTCAGATCTCACTGCCCATCCAAAAAAATTTTTATTAAGATATCGCTAGACAGATCGCATCACGATGGCATGAATACAATTTTAGGAAAAGAATATAAATATAACTTGTTATAGGTGACGATTTTATTAATATAGGAATTTACTGTTATCTATTTATTCTTGGAAATAAATGATATTAACTAAAACCATTTAATTTATTTTAACTTTAAGATGATAATCTAATAGTCTCCCTTGACGCAAGGCCACTGCTACCTCACGATACTTATTACTGTACATGTATACTGAGATGCTAGTTTATTAGGTACACCTACCTAGTAGTGTGTTGTGCATCCTTTGGCCTTCAAAACAGCCCGAATTCTTCGGGACATGGAACTTACAAGATGCTTAATGCGTTGTGCAGGAATGTTGTATTATGCCGAAATGATTTGTCGCGCAGTTGCTGCAAATTGGACTTCGGTACAGTCTTGTTACGAACAGCCCTTACTACTTCATTTCGAAGATGCTCGATAGGATTTACAATTGGGGACTGTGCCGGCCAATGAAGCATGGGAAACTCGTCGGCATGTTTCTTGGAACCATTTGGTCACGATAACTGTCTTGTGAGCAGGTGCATTATCGTGCTGAATGTGTCCATCCGAGTGACGATAAAGTATAGGCATGAATGGAAGAACTCCCCTTTGCGGCGCAAGCAACAACGTTGAAATGCGCCGTGGCATTCATATGTCCTTCGATGGGTATCAGAGGGTCTGATGTGTGCCAGGAAAACATTCCCCACACCATCACACGGCTACCACCGGCTTGTACTGTTGACACCAGACAAGATGGCTCCATGGCCTCATGTTGCTTGTGCCAAATTCTGATCCTTCCATCAGCATGATACACAAAAGGAACCTTGATTTGTCCAACTAGGCTACCTTTTTCCAGTCCTCAACGATTCAGTGTCGATGCTCTTGTACCCACTGCAGACAAGCTTTCGTGTTCTTTGCTGGCAACATCGGCACTTGACTTGGTCGGCGGCTGTTGTAGCCCATTCATGGCAAGTTCCTATACGTGGCGCATTCGGAGATTACTTTTTGCACACCAATGTTTGATGTTGTGATTTGCCTGGTTGTGGCCTGTCTGTTGACTTGCACAATACTCATCAGTTTCCTTTTGCACCAACTATCATGCCACGTTCAAAGTCGCTCGTTTTGCCCATTCTGATGCCCAATCCAACTCTAACTGATGCTCGAAGAGTGGTCTGCCTGATTTATACCGCACACCGCAGTCACGTGACGCAGACGTGTTTACCCAATTGTGTGATTAGGATTGGTGTATCTAATAATAGAGCATCTTAGTGTATGTACATAAAAAAGATCTAATTCCGTATCGTATAAAACCGAATCTGTAATCATGTGAAACGAAACTAATTGCATTTTATTAACCATGTACAACGAATCTGGGTGAATTTTCTTGACCGCGTAAATCGTGGGAGAGTGCATAGAGCTTTTGAAGGGTTTTAATTTGCACAGTCTTGTACAGTCCAAAACAGCAATTACAGTGTCCCTGTCTGACCGACAACAAGCAAAGAAAAAAAAATCCGATAGTTGTGCTGTTTTCAGACTCAAATGATCACTTAAACATTAGACTTGGAATTAAATGATTAAATTGTAATCCATCAATCTTAAACTTTTGCAACAATCAGTTTCTATTTTTTCTTCTTTCCAGGCTCTTTCCAAACTTAAGTTATTATCAGCTCAACACGTTTTCTTTGCTCTCCTTTGCTTATTTATAACATATTAGTAGCTGTAGTTGCAGGATAATAGGATCAGGACTCTCCAACTAACGGCCTGCGAAGCGCTTACGGATTTCGAGTTGTTAATTTGCAGCCCGCGAATGTCCTCCCATAGGAGTTGCATTTGAGGATAATTTTCTTACTACCTGGTAGAATTTTCTGTAAACGTTTTTTGTATAGACAGAATGTTTGCAGAGAGCTTAAGCTATACAGACCTTATCTTACTTAGTCGTACACGATAACATGTTGATTTGTCTGTCCTATGATTAAAATATATTAAAAAAACGCTTAAATTAATATGCAACTTTACAATGTTATAAATTTGTTTTTTAAATTTTGTATGTTTAATTGTTAGTTCTGGGATTGTATTTTAAAACTCTTATTACAAAAGGGCGGTACGTATATGTATATTTCAGATACATATTTCATTTCCTGTAATCCTCCACGGAGTATGGTGTGTCCAGTTGGTTAGTACCTAAAGTACAATGCGGTCCTCCAGTGGATAGAAGTTGGATAGCCGCAGATTAAATAATGTTGGAAAATTATATAATGAACTGAAGCACAGTGCGAACAGAACGGAAAGATGGTCTTTACCTACTAACTTGACTGCATCAAGCGCCAACTATCGGGTTGGGCTGTTTTACCTCTGAGAGGCACTTTTTTTGCACACAATGGGCTAAATGGCCAGGTCACAAGGACTCCGAGGGCTCGAGAGAAGGTTAAAAGGAGAAAACCCATTGGACAGCTATTGGGTGACAGATGGTAGACTCTCATCAAGGCCATCCAGCGTGTGCTTTAACGTGCACAGGATATGGCTCTCCCTCCCACTGGGCCACGGCTTAACATCCCATCCGATGGACGGCGCCCTTTCCAAACTCATTGGTGTCCCCTATTTCCCGAGAACAGGGTGGAGAGTTTTGCGGAGATATATCTCAACGCCGGCCCAGGCGGACTCGAACCTGGGAATTGCAGATTACGAGCCTGGCACTCTACCAACTGAGCCACTTCCGCCCCCACCAAATATCGGAATCATCCGAAATCTACAGAAAATAGAAGAATGAGAAGCACACAAAATGTGGATGGCTATAGGAATTTTTTCAATTAGGTTAAAAAATATGTATTGCCATCCATGACAGATGCTGCTTAACTGAGCTCTAGTGTATATTGTACGTCAGACTCGAGCAAGACTGAGCGATGTCATTTCGTGAAATTAATATTGAATCGTCCCCAATTTTTTTTACTAATCCAAGCCCTTGTTGAACCAAGTTGCCAACATCTGTCTTAAATTATTACGTGTTTAAATTATTACAGAAAAATGTTTTTAGAGTAATTTGCTAGTAGTAAATGTTTAAAAACATCTCATATCTTTCTAGGGACTGAAGATTATTGATTTGCATGATGCAGACTATTTAAGAATATTAGAAAATTCAATTGCCTTTGGTACTCCAGTTTTATTGCAAAATATACAAACAGAATTGGATCCTGCTTTAGATCCACTTCTAAAGAAATCACTAATTGTTAAGAATAACAAGAGTTTCTTGCATTTTTGTCATAAGGACATCGAATTTAATAAGGATTTCAGATTTTATATTGCCACCAAACTAAATAATCCGTACTTTTCTCCTGAAATAACCAGCAAAATTTGTCTGGTAAACTTCGCTTTGAAAGAGAAAGGTAATTGTTTATGTTCTTTACGTGGCAATAATTACAAGAGTTACATTACACATGTCGTTTTTAAACAACTTTGATTATTTATTATTGTAAGTCAGTTTTACAAGATTTTGCTTATGGTTAACATTTTTGAAAGTTAACTAAATGTAGTTTCATAACAAATAAATTTTATTTCAATTTCAGCATATGACTTCAAACCATATACATCATTCAATTTCTCTTCATAATGTAAAAAAGAATTCTCTTTAGATTTCTTAATAATGTAAATATGTTAAATTGCATTGTATTTTCATTTAACTTCCTATAATTTAAAAACTTCAAGCGACAAATTATAATAAACTAATAGAAAGCCAGTTGAAATCAAAGAGCAGGTGAAATGTAACATTCTTTAATTTATGTTAGGTACACTAGTATTTCCCAAACTGTGATCCAAGAGATGTTAAAAGTTGTTCCGTGGAAAAAAATTAAAACGTGGTAAACGAAGTTTCGATCATTTTATGCTGCAATTTCTTAGAATATTTTTTTAATGTCTGTGTTGCGTCAATGTATTCCAAGTAAAAGAAAAGTGTTCCATTGTTAAATAAATTTGGGAAATGCTGATGTATACACATCTGTTATATTATTTATAAACTATACCTATGCAAAAACGGTTTTTCATAGCAAACAGTTGCATTCATTCCAGTTCAAAACTGTATTCACACTCGTGTTCTGCTACTCAGGTATCCAGCTTTCGATGGATAAAAACCGGGACACTTGTTTCAGAAAGTTAAAACCGGAACTTGGTTACGGTTTTGCTTTCAGTTTGCTGCAACTGGAACATTTCTTATGGAAGTGTAAACCCAAGGAAACTAAAATTAAGTAAGGCAGTTGTACAACGGTACAAGAGGCATGACGCATGCACGACGGACAATTCGCAGTAGGTGGCAAGCTCAAAAACTGGCTCATTGTAAGGTAGTCGAATGCAGATTGCATAGTTTTCTGTATTGACTGAGTGTAAGCTTATGTCTCACAGAGATGTGACATTTATTGTTGCTGGGAGTGTGTTGGGAGAGATGTGACTTTACTCGTGGCACAGCTAATTCGAAGCCCTCACGTGCGTTGCTTGCTGTAAAGTTCATGCCTTGCTGATAACCTCAATTACGTCGCCAGCATGCCCCGAATGTTTAGTACTTAGTGCAAGACTCCAACAAGAAAAAAATACCCACTAAAGGTGTTAAAGATAAAAAAGGTGTAAATACAGTGACTGAGTTATTCCAAAAACAGAATAATTAAATCCGCATTAATTGAGAGCCGACTGTATAGCATCACAAAAAACCAGGACATTTAAGGGAATGGAATAAGAACCCCTGTCCTGAAAAATATTTCAGGACACGGTGCAGCCGGATACCCTATCTACAACAAATGACGACCTCACTTGTTAGCACTTAACGTAGAGCATTTTATAAAACTCAGCACTTTGGTTTGCCTAGAGGCCATCAAATATTTAGCTTGCGTTGGGTATACGATGTATACCGCCACATATTGTCCAGTGCAGCCACTGCCAATTTTATAACATAATGCTTACATGGTCTGACTGTGTTTTATGACATATAACTTATATTTATACCTCCAAATGGCGGCAATTGTCACATGTCTGATTTATATTTTAAACTTTGTAATGGAAAAAAGCAGAAGGATGATCGAGTGATCCAGGTAGAACTTATCTAAATAGCAGGAAGACAGTTTTTTGTTTAAATACAAAACGGTTGGCATAGCTTTCAGTATATAGTATTATCCAGGACTGGGTCTAGGGGGGGGGGGGTATCTCTCCTCACCTTTTTCCGTCTCAATTGCGTCGCTTGGTTCCTCCCTTTATTTTTTTTTCTGTATCAGGACCTGGTATCCTCATATGATGCTATCATCAAGCTTTTGGTACAAACGCAAATTTGGCTTTTATTAATATAGATTCACAATGTATTTAATGTCGCTGTAAATTCTAACAGCTAATGTTCAAAACTCTGATATGCTATTTAAATACCATACCGTAATACTCGAATATATAACATTCGAATTCTAACCATAATAATACATTTTTAAAAATTCTCTAAACAGTACCAAAGTAGTTATTGGAAGGAAAGCTATGACCAATCTCCTGTGATAATGCACAGAACCAGCCAGACTAGCACCTCAAGTCTGACCCCGCCATCCCGTGGTGCAGACCGTTAATACCTTTTAAAAGAGATATTCTCTTGCGGAAGTGAACCGAAAGGAAGGCTGCCATATCAGTGTGGTCTACTGATCTGAACAACTATGTTTTTTTTCTTTTTTTTTCTACCCTGCTGAGGAATGGTCAATCACACAGGGTCGTAGTGCTAACCATATACACCAACCGGAATGGAATAAGACTCTGAGCTTGATTATTGATCCTGAATTTGCTGCACTGGTGTGCTTCTGTTGAGGGAAAATATTTTGCCGAGTATTCAGTTTGTTTGTGGGTTAACAGCTCCAAATGAATAAATTTACAGGATATGTGTTATCAGCTGGTGAATAATCCTGATCTGAGGATATCGCAGGTACCTGAACTCTTGCTTCTACGGGCATCATCAAATCTACATTGGAGGAAATCTTGCAGTGCAGATGGCTTCAGCCTTTAATAGTGGAGCAAACAGGTCTTTGCCTCATGCCTGCGATTAAGAGGCTGTTCGATATTGTCGGCATTTCCTTTCTCAATAAACATAGTTTCTTTACACATCCCACTAATCATTTTCTCTCTATAGATAGTTGGAATGTGAGGACTTTGCACAGAGAGATCTCTTGATGCCATCACTCAAAGACACTCTTGATGTCATCACTCAAGAATTCCACTGTTATAACTTAGATATCTGGGATTGCAAGAGACCAGATGGACAGATAAAGGTCAGACACTTATAAAAAATAATAATTTTCTCTTTTCAGCGAAGGAAGATAAAAAGCATCTCCAAGGCGTATGTTTTTTATCAGCAGACACACTAGTGATGCCCTTCTAGGATATGAGTGCATTAATGAAAGGTTTCTTACAGTAAAATTTCAGACGAGCATTAAAAACTTGAAAATTATCTGTTGTTATGCACCCACTGAGGATGCCAATGAGAATGAGAAGGATAGGTTTTACGGACAACTTCAGGATATTTTGAATTATGTCAAGAACGGAGATATTACCCTTGTTTGGTACTGACTCTGACCTTTGGGGAGAGGTCATTGGTATTGTTAATTGCAATGGCAATGGGCAACGTCTCCTACTTCTAAGTAAATTTAACGGTTTGAGAATAGCTGACACTTATTAACAAACATGTGACATACATAAGTACATATGGGTTTCACCAGATGGGCTGCATAAGAATATGATTGATTATATATTAATTAACAGCAAATGGGTTAGTTCTGTTAGAAATTTCAGGTCATGTAGGGAACTGAAATTGGATTTGACCATTACTTTGTTAAAAGTATCTTGCAACTTAAACTTAAGTATTGTGCTAAGGTTAAAAAAGTTACCTTTAACACCGAAACTCTGAGAGACCCAGTTATAGTTAAAGCTTACAATGATAGGTTACTTAGTCATTATGACAGTTATTGCAGTTCCATATCAGATGATTGCAGTTCATGCGATAACGTTAGAGGTATCAGCCTACTTTCTGTTCCTGGTAAATTTTTTTGAATGATCGTGCTTCATAGCATTAAGAATCTGGTTGACGGACAATTACGTGCTGAGCAGTGTGGATTCAAAAGTAGTTGGGGAAGTGTAGATCAATTTTTTTCACTTTGGCATATTCTTGAGAACTGTTTAGAGTTTCAGAAACCTTTGGTTGCTGAAACTGTAAACAAAAATCAAAAACTATGTCAAAATGTTAAATTTATCTTAGGCGTAATAGGGGACTGTTTATTGCGCTGTATGAGTACTAGTCGTTAAACTAGTCTGTATGAAACTAGCTGTATGAGTACTAGTCGTTACTAGCTTTGTTGATTTCAAAAAGACTTTTGACTCTGTTGATCATCATTTTGACTCCTTTCCTCTTTTGTTTGGTTATTGATTGTGTTATAACAATGGGCAGTGGCGCACTCAGGATTTAATCTTGAGGGGAGCCGAGTTTAACGGATAAAAATATTTTTAATGGAAGGTCAATAAAATTCATTAAGTGATTATAAAAATTTATTTAAAGAATAAAATCCAGTTTTCTTTTCTTTTTACAAAGCTCTTGAATTACTTCAGGCGTGGTTACATTAATCTCTCTGTGTATATATAGCAAAGCCAGTACGTTCAATCGTGATTGTGTCGTAGTAGATCTTAAATAGGTTTTTAAAATGCATAAGGTAGAAAATGACCTTTCACTGACGCATGTTGTTACCGGAAGCGTTGCAAATATTTTTAATAAGTTATAGATGTTAGGATATATCTTTTTGCCACAATTCGAAACTGCATCAATGGCATTTTTGAATGGAGCTATTGCAAACGGTTTTTCAAATTTTTTATACCACAACTTGAATTCGGTGTTCAAAATTGCTGGATTTGTAGAAGGCAAATCACGGGCATAAAATTCACACAACTGACGAAAATCTTCCATTGCACTTGCTGATGGAGCATCTTTTCCATTTGGTAGAAGAGTAGAAAAATATTTCAAAATGTTGCGGTGCCGAGTCAATATTTGGTCAATAAATGGAATGAAAATAGTTCTCCTGAAATACTCTTCTACAGAATCGGCTGGAACATTGGCCTTTAATGTTTGTTTTGATACAGTCCTTGGATTTTTAATGTCAATATTAAAATTATTCGCTTTTACACATGCTTCATCGTAAATATCTTTAAAAGAAGAATCTGGTGTTTCACGAACGGTATTTAATTGAGCCACAACATCATCAACAAAATTTAGGGCAATTAAGAGGTCACTGTCAGATTTTTGCATTATTTTAAACAATGGTAAGGTGTACGCAAATATATTTTGCAAGCTAAATAAAGATATTATAAAACCAAATTCACACAACGAATTATTCAAAAGTTATGCGTTAGAGGACGAGTCTCTGTCTTCCCAAGAAATTATTGTTTCAAGACTATGAGTCACTGCATCATATAATTCCACCATGGTCATGATGGCTTCATGGCGTTCCACCCCCCTAGTCGGGCAAACTTGGCATACTTAACACAGAAATGTAAATAGGCACTGTAAATAGTAATTTCAAAAAGTGGCCTATAAGATAAATGCATTATACAGTGGACTCCCGTATAACGCGCTCCCCTATAACGCGAATTCGTATAACGCAACGAAAAAATTGCGACTAGTACTCATACAGCGCGATAAACAGTCCCGTATTACGCGTAAGATAAATTTAACAATTTGACATAGTTTTGATTTTTTGTTCAGAAAAGCAAATGTATACACTTACATGTTGTTTCTATATGCACAGTGAAGCTAACAGCTTTAAAAGATGTAAAGGTTTATCAAAAAAAAAATATGCACATTTAAAGATATAAGAGGAAAATATTTTTATTCAACTTTTAATTAAAATAAAAATATGTACTTCACTATTTAACATTCATTCACTATCGGAAGTAACAAGAAATAAGTTCCAACGACGCCGTCTTGTTAACATTGGTTGTACAGATTCATCGCTTGAAGAGTCCATAGTTTCGTCTTTATTGTTATCGTTATTTAAAAACAATTCTTTTTCCAGATCGTTTTTAGATTGAAAATATGGGGATAGACAATTTGTCTGATAATGCATGTCCCGTATAACGCGATTTCCTATAACGCTGAACGTATCCCCCTCTTTGTACGGGAGTCACTGCACTGTATTGCGTTTATGTAAAATGACTATGTGTTAATAGGGCATTGCTGTGCTAAAACAAAGAGCTTTCGTTCAATGAAAGTTAAATATTAAAATTTTAATCACTACGAAATAAAGGGCATTTTTATATAATACTCAAAAATGAGATAGAATGTGTTCAAAATTATAAAAAATTATGCATTTTTTTGGTGATGTTTTTATTTTCAGGCCTGGAGGACCAATTGTTAGCTATAGTAGTAAAAAAAGAACGTCCTGATATGGAAGAGAAAAAAAATAGCCTTGTGTCCACCATTGCTATTGGTAAAAGTAAACTCCAAGAAATAGAAGACACTATTCTAAGGTAATATGCATCGCTTACTGATATTGGTGAAGCAAAAACATGAGCATTTATAAAATCACAAAATCCCTAATTTGTTCAGATACTTCAATTTGTGTTAGAAATAATATTGTAGCATTTAGAAATTTAAGAAATCTTTTTATTTTTATAATGTAATAGAATATATATATATAGTTTATACGTTTATAAATATTTAAATAATATGATGAATTTGGCAGGAGGTTTTATTGATTCCTTGCTGAATTCGAGCAGAATTATCGATAACTATGAGGACCTAAGGACTAGAACCACAACACAACAATACTCAAGAATATAATAATAATTTCGTATTTTTCATGTGTATCATAATACGTATATGTGTAACATTTTGAAAGTTATTGTAACAAATAACAGTGTTTCGTTTACATCGTGGATAACATTTTATTGTAAGATTAACAAAGCATTAAAATTTAACAGTTCCATAATTTGTGTTGGTTTTTACAACGCTAAACACTTTCAGAGGAGTGGAAAAATCTTAAATGTGTCCAGTTTTATTCCGGCGTTCACTAGCTCATTATTTTGGCAGCATGAATCATACAGTCATTACAGGTTTCTGTTTTCTGTAACAACTGCAAAATTTTCAAAAATCAGTTATTTATTTTTGCGCCAAAATTATAGTTTGCTGCCCAAGGTAAATTTCAATATAATTAACTATTACTTAGAATGTGGGGAAAAACAAAGACTGTGTGAATGTTTTACAAATTTAGAGTTCTACCTCTTTAGTTTTGATTTGATAGCTAGTTTATGGCTTCATAAACTTTTGAACTTTAGAAATAGTAGACGTGGAACCATTTGAAAATAGTATTTTGTATAATTATCTTGTGAAAGTTGTATTTTTAATCACTTTATATATGGGTAAAATTTCATAAAACAAATGCGACGATTATTTCAAAATATAATCTTTCAAATACCTAATCGATAACATTTCACGTATCAATGAGTATCGATATGTAACATTTAAGTTACGTTTTTCAGTGTATTACTAGCATAATGTTATAACAAGCCGACTTAATTCGGCGGTCCGAGGCGAAATTCATTCGGGAAAGAAATTTATGATCAGCGGAGAGAGTGTTTGAAGCAGGCACGTACCCAGAATTTAGTTTCGGATGGGAGGTCGAGAATAAGACTTGAGCAAGGTTTCCCAATTACTAAAATATTCCACCGAATAGGAAAGGTTAAAATAATATTTTATATGGGAGAAAATTTTATAGTTTTTTAAATCTATTTTTGATGTCGGACGTAATCTATTGGGTTAAAGTAAAACTATATAAAGACAAATATTTTGGATTTCAAAACAGGTGGACAAGTTTAAGATTTCTTATAAGACGACCAGATTTTTGGGGGAGGGGGTCTGGACCCCACGGTCTCCCCCTCCTCTCCTGCATACGTCCCTAGTTTGAAACATGCAAAAGCAAAATAAGAACTGTGTTTGTTTTCTCAGAAGAAATATAAAAATTGAAAACAACAGGGCGGAAAATGCGAGCTTACTATTGAAATATGATGATATATATTTTGTTGTTTTGTCATCACCTCTAGTCCACGTATATTTTTTATTCTCATCTGTAGCCCGCAAAAAGATCCGAAATTTAAAAAGAAGAAGCAATCTGACCAATTGAAATTATAATTGAGTAGTCGTAACTTTAATAATCGAAAATCTTTTTTTATAACGTTGTGAAATGCAATAAAACGAAACACTGTCCGGTTTCTTGTAATATTGATGGTAGATAAAATTATAATATGTTTATGACTTCTTTAACACTTTGGTGTCAATAATCTCGCCACATGATGCAAAATTGCAGTATTGAAAAAAATGCAAAATCTTTTGAAAATATGGTTAAAATTAAACTCTAAATCTTTTATTACAGAAAATATTTGGCCACACAAAAAAATTCCCCCTGCTAATTTCGAATAATATTTTAAAATTAAAAGAAAAATATAACTGATGAATAGAATCATTTCGACGTGGCGAGTAGCAAACAATCTAGAAACCATGGATTTAACAGAAACTTACACATGCAAATTTTATGAAATCAGATAGAATAAAAAAATTTTTATCTTAAGCTTTGAGTTTTTCGCGCAGCCCTTTATCAACCAGTGTAAGCACTTAAATTTGCAAAACTTTGTTCTCATTTAAATTATTTGAGCTAAGCTTATTGAAGTTTAAAACGCCTAAGGTCTTTATCACTCGAAGTTGTAGACCTTTTGCATATGAAATTTGCAAAATTAAGAAAAAAAGATTAAAAAAAGATTTTTGTCCTTTGAGGCTATTTAGCTTTACTCTCATAACATACCTAAGACCATATAAATAAAATATCAAAATGAAAAATTTAATCGTTTCAATTCCTTTCACATTTTGTCTAAATCTCTTATTAACTTTCACTATAGAACTGTAATCCACCACTTACCTGTTGTCCACTTTTGGTGATTATCACAGCCATCCATCCTCTGTTGTAATTACTAGGCAACAAGACACGAAAAGAGCAAGAAGGAAGCCCCGGAAACGCGTAGTGGAAGACCTGTTGTTCATTAATAACAACAGAGGACGGTTGGCAGTGATAATCACCAAAAGTGGACAACAGATAAGTGATAGATTAAGTTTTGTAGTAAAACTTAAAAGAGAGTTATAATTTTAAAAATAATTATAATTAGAATTGGGTTGGGTTGTTTTACCTCTGAGTGGCACTTTTTTGCACACCATGGGCTAAATGGCCAGGTCACAAGGACCCCGAAGGCTCAGAGAAGGTTGGGGGAGGAGACCTACTGGAACAGCTGTTGGGAGACAGATGATAGCCTCCCGTCAAGGCCATCCAGCGTGTTCTTTAACGTGTACAGCTCTCCGCAAACGGGGACACGGCTTAACGTCCCATCCGACGGACGGCGGCCTTTCGAAGCCCAGCGGTGTCCCCTACTGACCGTGGGCAGGGCGGGTGGTTTTGTGCAGATAAGTCTCAAACGCTGACTCAGCTGGGACTCGAACCTGGGAACTGCAGATTACGAGCCTAGCGCGCTACCGACTGAGCCACCCCCGCCCCATTTTGTAACTAGGAACGTAAACCAATAGTTATTACCAATAGTATACATATGATAAACTAAAGGTTTAATAAAAATTTAAACCTTTAATTTATCATATGTATTTACTTTTAACAAATAATTTAATTTGAATCAAAATTTGTTTTTCTTAGACTCTTAAACGAATCACAGGGATCTTTGCTGGATGATGAAGTTCTCGTTGGCGCTCTTAAATCCTCCAAGCTCACTTCACATGATGTGGAAGTTCAGTTGCATACGACTCAGATGATGGAAGTAGCCATCGATGCAGCACGTGAAGTAAGCGATGCAATAAATATGTCTAGTAATAATTTTATATCTGTATTAATTACAATGTTTGTTATTGATCTTAATGATATGCTCGTCTTACTGATTAACTAATGACTATTTAGTCCACCTCAGTTGCTAGCCAAAAACTTTCCCGGGGGGGGGGGGGTCACAGTTTATTTCAACTTACAGCAAAAAACCTAGATTATTCGAACCATTATTTATCTATCCCATTATTGATTAAAGCAATCAGAGTCGGCTGACTGTTGACCTATGGGTGGATGTGCATGGTACTACGCATTTTAGCATCCCGGAAAGCAGTTTTACAAACTGCCTGCGAGATTTTGAGACAAAATTTTTATTTCGCCACTAAATTTCCTTATTTTATTAAGCATTCATTTTTTGCACTAAAATTTTAAATAACTTATTTATTTGCATAATTTTTCCCCATCACTCTTTTCCTTTCATTTTTCCTTCTATGCGATTTGTGCATTCAAATGTTCAATCATTCTATCATGGTCAGTTGACTATTGATATTTGATTGAAATAAATGTATTACATTGCCTAGAAGGCAGTGTAAATTAGGAGTTTGCTGGATACCTGTTAACTCAACTGTAACAGGAGTTTGCAACAATGTTTCCCATCACATAAAAAATATTTCCGTAGCTAAAACATTTATTTTCATGGATGCTGGAATATGCCTTTACGAATACATTTGCACACACATCCACCCAAAAGTAAGAATCAACTGACTCTGATCGGTTAAACCAAGAATCGGATAATCGAAGTTCGGTTAGTCGAGTATATTTGCTATAAGTCGAAAAAATGTGTGCTTTTCCCCACCCCATGAAAATCTTTGAAATTGATGATGATGGCTTGCTTTATACGTTACCTTATGATATTTTGAAAATTGTTTGTTCGCTCTGCAAATATTGTAACCAAATTTTGCTTGATGGTTCCTGAGATTAAGAAGAAGCTTATTATCTATTTTTATTGGCTACTGAACGTTTTTCTTCCCCCTTCCCCCCAAAACATTAATACTCCCCAAATAATACAGAAGAACAAAGAACTCCTAAACAGTAAGAGCAAGGACAACTAAATTATGTATACACTTTCCTCATCGTAGCTTAAAACAACGAAGCGTTAGTCCATTAAACTTTATATTTTTCTTCCCGAAAAAAAAACTCGCCACTCCCCCCCCCCCCAGAAAAAAAGGGAAAATACGTAAATCATTGCCGAGCATAACGAAATTTATCTGAAAAGAAAGTTTCTGACAAGAGTATCATGAGCGCCTCAAATTATGTCCTTTCCTTTCTGCCTAATTCAATAGTTTGATCGTAACGAGTTGTTTGTTAAATGAAAGCTTGTGACGTGGGAAGTGTTAAATATGTACTATATAGTTAAGAGAGTTTAATTGAATCAAAGACCTGAGAAATTTCGGGTACTTCGGCTAATTATCTGTAATTCGGAATCTGCACTAAATATGGATATGCAATTTTCATAAAAATTAATTGCTATATTACCTTATGTTTCATATGTTAACGTATTAGTCCAAATGGAACAGAACTAAGTCAATGTCAAATGAATTTTTACGACCTTAGCATAAATAATTAAACTAACTACAAATAAACACATTATTATAAAAATGCTGAAAGAACTATTTTTGGGAGATTTGACAGTCGAGTTATAATGAATAAAGTTGGAATTGGCGTACTTTCAAACATTTGCCATAATTATATTTGGTCTTTCCATTATGAAAGGATGAAAAGTTCAGGTACATAGCATGGGTTTTCCCATTGCCAAGATCATGATGAACATTTTGATACTAATGTTTTATTCTAACTCCAGTTAAAATTATTTTCACAGATTTCGGGAGCTGGCTGACAGTTTAATACGTTTGATGAAGAGTGAATTTTATTACCTCATATGCTTTCTTTTCTAGCTCCCAAAAACAGGTTTAGTAATTTTGATGCAATTACATTTGAGGATACTCTGTTTAACACACTTCACCTGTAGTTAAAGCTAGGGCCAGATCTAGGGTGCGGGATCAAGGGGGCCATACCATTTCTTTGTTTCAGAATTCTCGAAACCGAAGGGAAAAAGATATTAAACACATATATTAGACATTTTTCGCAAGTAAATTTCTGAATGACCACCAAAACAGAGGAGAAAATTATATACCAGACACTTGTTCTTGTTCGTTCCGAGTCGATCCAATCTTTTACCAAAATCCGTGATGGTTAAAGCATAAATATAGCTAATTTAGCAGAAATTATATTATAATACCATAAGGTTATCTGAAAGCCAGAGCCAGCCCAACAGCACAAGCATTCCAAGCGGTCGCTTCGAGTGAAACATTTTAAGGGCGGAATTCTAGTAATTGGATGAGTGTGTTCTAATTTCAGCTCAAAATTGAAGTGCCATGAATGAAAAGTTCTAAGATCTTTACATAACTTGCGAGCATAGTAATATATAAACTTATTAGTAATGATTTAGCTGGAATTTTATTTCAAATGTTGAGGTATAAAAGTATACTCAAATCCAAAAAAACTTATTTGTAATGCTTTAGCTGGAATTTTATTTCAAATGTGGAGGCATGAAATATATTTAGAGCCACAAAAATGGTACTATCGCTTGATGTGGAAAGAAATTAAATCAGCTGTAACGGTAAAAATATGTAAATTCACCTCAAATGACAAAACAGTTTTGTTTTTCAGAAGCAGGGGGGAAACAAAAATAAAGTTACTTAAAGCGTAAAAAGCTATATTTTAAGGCCGTAAAAAGTAAGTTTGTTTGTGTCTGCGAAATGTTTTGGGCCGGTGCTGCTGAAAGTTTGCCAATTTTTTCATTAAACTGCTGTTCACTCCACTGCATGGCAGTTTAATACGTTTGTTTCTACTGCAGTAGGTCGCCAAGTATGAAGGCTTGAACAGTAGTCACTTTAAGTTTTGAAATATATAAACTTAAATTCTTACGTTTTGCTTTCAATTTCAGGAATATCGTCCATGTGCAGAAAGGGCATCCATTTTGTTCTTTGTTCTAAATGATATGAGCTCCATAGATCCGATGTACATATTTTCATTGGATGCTTACACCGAATTTTTCATATCCTCAATCGAGAAGTCACCCCGAGATCCCGATCTGGAAGACAGAATTATAAAATTAAACGACTATCACACATTTGCAGTATACAAGTGAGTTAAAAAGTTATTTCATATATTATACAAGTTATTTTGATTATTGTAGTATTAGTGGTCATTGAAAGTGGTTAAAAGAACTTTACAGCTGGGAGCAGAATTTTTCAAATAGAATTGCCATTTAAGAATCACAGTGAGTTTCTTATATACCTAATTTTTGTCATGAATGATCTCGACCTGAAAATTGAACTAATTGACATGTGTGCAGCAGCAATTTTATCAGTTTCCTCGATTCGGTCAATCAGCTCAAATTAAAATATTAGTTGAGTGAGTAGATTATATTTTAATATTAAGGAAAGTCAACATTGATTCCAGAAATGTCCAGTTAGGGAAAAGTATTTTTTATATTTGTTTTTATTCATTTCTCATCATTTTTGTCCACTCTCTTGTCTTATTTCTCGTAAATATAATCAATTTGGGCAGTCAGATATTGCATTCACACTATCAAAATCTGTCAAATTTTGATAGTTTAAAGTGTACTTGTAACGCTGCCAAAGATAGTAATTCATATTTTTTACGTCGGATGGGACGTTAAGCCATGTCCATTCAGCTTCATGTGCAGCTTAGCCAAACACTTTGCACATTAAAAAACACGCTGGATGGCCTTGACGGAAGTCTTCCATCTTTCTCCTAACAATTATTCGTGCATCTCTTTCCCAACCTTCTCTTAGCCCTTGTGATACTTGCGACCTAACCATTTAGCCCACTGTGTGCACAGAAATGTAAGTTTGTTTGGGAAAGAAGTGCCGCTCAGAATTAAAACAACCGAATCAATTTTTTTCACTTACTTTTTTAAGCAAAAAATCGTTTTAGAGAAAAGTAAACATTATGTTAGATGGCAGTAACAGAATCCAGATCTCTATTTTTAGCTGAGATGATTCGCACAAACTATAAACGGTAGATGAAATGTTAAATCATATCGTTTATTATCTGAAATTTCCGGTTTTCAGTTTGCTCTACAGAATCTTTCATAAATATTTTTTTAAATTCTGAGAAATTGCGTCTAATCAATGGAAAGCTTTTGAGCTTTAATTCGGTATTTAAACTTATCTGTACTTGTTGATATTGGAGATAACTGCTCAAGAAGGATATGATATGATTAGACGACCATGATAACATAATTTACAAATTTGTGGTATTATGCTATTTTATTTATACTCTTTTCGTCAGAGCTTTATAGAATGAGTTCATATCAGTGATATTTCGTTCTAAGGAGCACATGGGCACATGTATGCTCTGGAATATTTGGAAATTTAAAAGAAAAAATATTCGTCTATGATATTCTCTCCATTCGAAAATTATTTCTTATATATTTTTATTACTTATTTGTTTACATGATGCAAGAATGGTGAAGCACATTTTGTCACGCCGAAGATCCAATATGAACAGAAACCCCAACTTTCCACTGTCAGTTGCTTTATCTTTTACATCTTGTTTGGCGCATCATGACCTTAGTTGCCTTTGTGCCATAAAACCCCAAACAACCAATCAACCAATTTCACTGTCAGTGCACAGTGGAAATGTGCAGTGACATTTTGTACAGTTTGGTTTACGAGAACATCAAATGACGGAGAACTGGCTATAGAGATATAATAGAATTTGGGTACAATTGTGCTGTGAACCAATATGCTACCAGCAGCAATTATTATTCCCTTTATTTCGTGATATACATTGCCAGTATCTGTCGCACAACTCTCAAGATCATTAGACTTAGAAACTTGTTCAAGAGTACAATCATTTAAAAGAGGATAAGATCATTATCATAAAGATCAATGAAATGATTCATTTTCATCCCTCTAGTTTTCTCTCTGTTTATCAATAAACCTATTCTATTACCAATCTCATCAACAACTCTAAGAAGGAGTTCGTTTCGCAACAACATTCTCCAAAAGAAACAAAACTTCAGCATTTTCAAAGTTAGATATATTCGGATTTATATAGATATATTCGGATTACACTCCAATCTCCCCCTTACAAAGCTTTTCTCGTAATGAAAACGATCACCAAACTAAACAGAGCTGGCAAAATGCAAGCTTAACCCCAACTTTTAACAATCATTGCACACTTTATTAATTCTCACAAGACTCGGTGTTATTGGAGAGCCATCTTATGTTAACTAACTTTTTACTTATTCCGTAAGCTCTCACGAGCAACCGAAAATTACAATAGAGTCAAAAGTCTTTTTTGAAATCTATAAAGCTTTTCTTTTTTACCACAGGTGTTTGAAACTCTGAACATTTCTCAAGAATCTGTCAAAGTTAAAATATTTGGTCTTACGCAGTTCCTACGATTTTGAGCCTATATTGTTCATTTTTGTTTTGTTCATCACATCACTTTAAATTTATTGTTAATTTAATTTAAAGTTATATAATTCTGTTAAGCTCAGTTATGCAAAGAACTTTACCAGGAACAGAAAGTAGACTGATGTCCCTGTAATTACAATAACTGGATGACCGACCACTCTTGAAAATAGGAATAATTATACTTCTAGTAAAATCCTTAGGAACAGATCTCCATCATGGATAATATTCAACACTTCAGTCAGCCATATAACTATATAATTGTCCCCGTTTCTCAGCATTTCATCAATAATTTTGTCTAATACTGGTGACTGCTATAGTTTTAATTTTGAAATACCAAAAGTAATTTAAGTTTATGATACAGAACGAACTTTAAAATCAATTATTCATTTACCTTCATTTCAAATAATTGAAACAAAACTAACCAAATTATTCAGAACATTTTAAAACGCTCAGCTCACATTGTAATGGCAGAATTCTCACTTTTAATAACCTGACATATTTTACACTGAGTATTATTATTCATTATATTATTATTATATATTATTATTCATTTCTCATTTTTTCACAACATTTTTAACTTTATTGATGTACGCTCATTCTTCAAATCAGTAGGTATTAAAATGAAAGTAGAGCAAAATCCCGATTTTCCGTCTTAACAGAAACCATTGATTACATGGATAATGGAGAAACGTAATATTATGAAACATTTTTTTTATTTACATGGTTAAAAATATAGCAACCTTCGCCAACACCTCCTATAAAGAATGCTGTACAACTAAGCTATTACTTCAGCATAGGTAGTTCTCATAAATCATAGTGTGACAGGATGAATACCGGACCATTTAGCCAGCTATACCTTCTTCAACGGAGTTATGCCAATGATGCGGATAAATCAGTTAAACTGGGTTGTTTCACCTCTGAGCGGCGCTTTTTTTTTGCACACAATGGGCTAAATATCCAGGTCACAAGGATCCAGATAGCTCAGAGAAGGTTGGGGGAGGAGACCCACTGGAACAGCTGTTGGGAGACATGGTCTCCCGTCAAGGCCATCCAGCATGTTCTTTAACGTACACAGGGTATGGCTCTTCCGCACACGGGACCACGGCTTAAAGTCCCATCCAACGGACGGCGGCCTATTCCAAGACCATCGGTGTCCCCTACTGACCGTGGGCGGGAATTTTACGGAGATAAATCTCAACGCTGACCCAGCTGGGACTCGGACCTGGGAACTACAGATTACGAGCCTGGCGTGCTAACGACTGAAGCCACCCTCGCTCGCAGTTAAACTGGAGTTCGAAAAGTAGTAGCATAGGTAGTTCTAAAAAATATAGACATATTATATATTTATTTGCATTATTATTAGTGGTGAATTTTAAAGCTAATTTTTATACTAATGTTTATATGCAAAAAAATTTTTAAAGAGAAACTTTTTCCTATTTATTAGCATTATCATAAACTGATACATGCGAATATTTTTTCCTAAATACTTAATATTTATAAATAAACATTAGTATAGAGAGTAAGCCGTTCCCCAGACAATCCTCTTATAGTTAATCAAGAGCTTATTTTATTTTGATACGTTGCACAAAAAAGCCTTTACTGTATTTCAAACAGTGGTTAAAATTAAACGTTATATCTGACCTACAGTGAGAATTAAATGTACGTGAGTTTTATGTACACATGATTTTAATGTTGCCTGATTATTTCTGTAATTATTTTTCATATGTATTATTTCTGCGGCAAAGTAGAATACATATTATCGTTCATATCAATTATTGCCATGATTTTGCAATTCTTTTTCGAACATGAGTGTATGAAACAATTCTTAAAAATACTAAAAAACATTAATATGCGGAATTTATTTCAGGCTTGGAACTTCATACACATGCCAATCGGATTTGCAATGTGGGGGGTAGGTGACAACAGGGGTGATTGCCTCCCTTAGAAACCTTAAGTATATCAATATTAAAAATGTTTAGTTTTAAAATTATATGACGGCGTTTTTTTGTAACAGACCGTTAAAATCATCCTTCATTGCCCCCTCCCTAAAGAAAATTCTTTAATGTCCCATTGAATCGGCAGCGAAAAACTATAAAATATGTCCCAAAGCAATATATAAATTTTTTCGGAAATGTTCATAATAAATGAAGACAAATGAAACGTTTCGAAGCTTTTCATATCTAGATATTTATCTTTTTCTTTTTCAAATGAAATATTGGCTTTATTTAGACAAAAGTTGAAGTGTCAACTCCTCTGATTCGACATAGGAGTGCAGAGAGTTAATTTGTGTTTAATTCTAGTGACAAATGAAAAATTTTAAGTTGAAAATTACATACAAATATTTTATTTACATGTTATTCTTTTTTTTAGATATGCGTGTTATGCCATGTTTGAAAAGCACAAGCTTTTGCTATCATTTCATATGTGCGCCAAATTATTGGAATCTTCTGGTAAATTGAATATGGATGAATACGAATTTTTCCTTAAAGGTGGAATTGTAAGTATGTTTATAATTATAGAATATAGTGAAATCTGCTAAACTGACTGCCTCTTTAGCTAACCATTATCTAAGTTGTCCGCAGTTCTGTACAACCATCGAACAACAGGTACAAGAAAATAATGAATTATCTCTTTTAATGATCCATCTCTTTAAATTGACCAGACTTCTATCCGCAGGCGCCGCTTTTTACTTGCCACGGGGGAAGAATTTCCAGGGCAGGATCTAGGGAAGTAAAGGGGCCTCCACGCCCCCCTCCCCCCTTTGAGAATTCTGTTAAGGGTAACGGAGGCAAAATTATTATTAAACTTGTAGATTTCACAAATTTTTCAAGATATTTTCTAAAAAACGTATGAAATGGAGAAATGTTATACCTACAATGGAAATCCAGTCTCTTGCCCTCCCCCCACCTTTTTCGCCTAGTTTATATCACCTTATATCCGATTATTTATGATTTTTCACAAAAAGTTATTAAAAAATGACCGTTCGTTTTAATGAGGACTTTGACGAGGAAAAATCAGGCAAAATATATAACTGCCTCTCAGGGGGACTCGTCCATTAGGCCACCTGGGGTACAACCAACACTTCCAAAAAATAATCATAAAAAATAACGGATTTCAAATTTAGTATCCATTTTTTTCATATTTAAATCGACGTAATCGAATATGAAAATCATATTACGTTGATTTAAATGTGAAAAATAATGGATACTAAATTTGAAATCCGTTATTATTTTTTGTGATTATTTTTCATTGGTAGACATAGCCGGCAAATCTGCTATCTCCAAAACCTCACCTTGCATTTTGCAGGGAGAACAGCTTAGAAACTCCGGCTTTTAACGCTCAACTCAATTGTATATACCGCTGCCAGCGCCATTTATTTGCATACTGTACCTTTCTTTGACGAGTTTCCATGTATGTAGGCAGTGAATTTTAATGTCCAATTCTATTTGATTCTATTTGCTTTTCGTCTTATTTCTAAAATTTGCGGTGTATTATTTTATTTTAAAAAATTATTGAATTTCAAACATAATTTTCCTCAGTGTTATAATGAACTAACAATAGTGATATGACGATTTCGATAAAGATGTGTTGTTTTAAAGTCGTACAATTTTCATAATGTTCCAGCAATTTTTAGCAGGCTTTCGTCATATCTAACTCATTCCCACTTGATTGGTTTGAATGAAAATTTCATAACTTAGATTTTGACTTAAAAATTAGAGCACTACCTGATCTAGTGGTTAGTGTACCTGACTACTAAGACCAACAGGCATGTCCTTGTGTTAGTTCTCCGTCCTTTGTATAGAGAAGTTCCTTCTTCCTTTTAAAAAAAAATTCCTTACTGTTCAATGGTGTGAATAGCAAAGCAAATCAAATTGAATACAAATAATTTAACTACGAAAAAAGTACAAACATTACCGCTTTTCACAATTTCATTTAACATTCTTAGTCATCCTCCTTACCTCCTTAACATCATGTAGTAGCCATTATGTCCATCAATAGGAAGAGTTACTGCTCCAGCAACAAACCAATGATTCAGAGCCAGAATTCGGTCTTAGTTATCCAATGATATGCCATTCAAATTCATTTCAATAATTATGTTCAATGTTTCTTGTGCCCCTTTCTTGAGGGATGAATCAATAAATAGATGGCACCACTTGTTTCCCAAAAAGATAGCCATTTTTCACATATTTTTGAGGTGGATATTAGAAAATATCTAGTATCCTGGTTTGTCATTTCATCTTCCGTTAAGTTTGCAGTTTATTTCTTTCGCTAAGAAGAGGGTAGAAAAAAAATAAGAATGAAAATAATTCCTTAAACAGAAAGGAAAAGGAAGAAAGTTTATTTTTATAAGAAAGAAATTTTCTTGAGTCCTTAAAAACATTCTTTTTTTTTTTACAATTAGAAAATTTTTTACTAATTAGAAATGTACGTTTTCGTTTTTAATTAGAAAATTTTTCCTGCGGCTTTAAAAATATAATTTTTTTTCTAATGGCTCTTCATTTGGTTTGGGTTGAACGGGCCTGTTCCAGATCTTACCGTCTGGGCGTACATTTTAAAATAGACAGAGTGACAAACTTTGAGTAATATATATTTTAGGTACCAATATAAATATTTTATAATATTTTGGTTATTATTTAAATATTTTATTTATTTATATATTTTTTAATTATTTAATTTCTTATGCACACCTATTTTATATTTATTGGTTGTGAATTTTAGGTATAGTAAGATATTATGTAGTGCAGTGCTCGCAACCTGTATTTCTCCGTGGCATACTTAAGCATTTATTTTAATCTCGTGGCATATTCACAAATTCAAATTATGTTTTATCAATTTATTTAGTTTTGTAATATTTACTATGAACTATCAGATAGTTTTGTGGCTTGAACTTAAGAAATAAATAATAACAACTATACATTGTTATAATAACAGAGAGAGAGAGAAATTTTACAATTATATTATTTTTAAATGCAAATATGTTCAAATTTGCTGGCACACTGATCACCCTCTTCGTGATACACCAGTACTCTGGCACACTGGTTGGGGATCACCCTTTAAGTGTACAGCAGCGCTCCTTTTATGTTTAACGATTTTTACATGAGCATATTTTATAATAAAAAGGAGGTAAATGATTATTTGTAATTAATATTCTAATTATTATCTTATTTAATCAGTGATAATTTTCAGGTTCTTGATCGTAAAGGACAAATAGAAAATCCTTGCCCTCTCTGGTTATCAGCTGCATCTTGGGACAATATTACAGAATTAGAAAAGTTGCCAAGATTTCAGGATGTCACCCTCTCTTTTGAGCATCTACCACGGGAATGGCATGATTGGTACATTAGTGCTGAACCAGAAAATACAATGCTTCCAGGTAAGTTTAAAACTAATGTAGAAGATGTAAATATTGATACGAATTGAAACAGATGAAAACTTAGCGTGAGTTCAAAAATAACAACTAGTAACAATAATTCTAAAATAATGTGATTTAATACAAATGTATGGATAAAAACATGTACATAATCTAAAGATACCAATGTTTATCTTATGTGTGAACAATTTTTTAATCTAACGAGAATCATATATGTGAATACTTGCAATATCTCGAAAATAACCTTACCAATTCCTAAATTACTAAATAACTATACACAAAATGACTTCCTTCTTAGGTTTTAATCCTCAAGTACTCCAAAACTGCGGCTAAGTGTACTGGTTTCTCAGAGCTAATTCTTTTCAGAAGTTGATCGCCACGCACAAGACGACGAATTCTTCTGAAACGATGAGCTGAAAAAAATTGGTTTTGCCATGAGTGGGATTCGAACCCACGTCTCCAGGAAACATTGCCTGTTGTACATGTTTCCTGGCGTTTCTGGATGCTCCATATGTTATTTTTTTTTCAGCTCACCATTTCATGAGTTCCATAGTCTACAGGACTTATCCTGTGATTCTACTGACGAATTCTTCGTTTCCTTTACCAGCTTACCAACACGATCCACAACAATAAACTAAACTACCTTCCGCGCACTCACTGTATAAAATGCTTCTTCACTTTTTAACCCATCACGTACATACTGAAACTAATTATGCTTCCTTTCGGATATCCTCAATTCCAACATTACAATTCTTTCCTGATCAGTTCTGTATTCCAATTCGTTGGTTAAAATAAATCTGACGCAGAAGGAGCATCATCACGTGCATTCGTGTTACGTTTATTATAAATTCACTGTAGCACGTTCATCTGTCGTAACAATATTAATGTTTGTTTTATCCGATGAATATATTTGAAAATTTACGCTTTTATTTTGATGAGATGTATGAATGTTTACGATCTAAAATACTAAATATGTGGAATATTTGTATACAGTGTAGTAAAATGTATGAGCATTTCTTACGAATGTATGTTTTGTCATGCAGTGAGCTTTGGGCCAAACAGAGCGAATAGTTGGATAATTAGCTTTCTTTCAATGATGACTAAATGGCACAGAGAATCGCGTTTGACGTTACCTCTCATACATCCTGACAAAGACAATGACATTATATAATGTTCGCAAACACAAACAGTTCTTCTCATCAGTGTGTCACTTGATAAGATATTGTGCATCATTAACATAAAAGCAAAACTTAAACTAATCACCAGGAAATTATCTAGAGAAAATCATTAAGGGAAACAAATCAGTCGAATGCGCTGGAACGCACAGAAACAGAGTTGCTCGGGGATCTAATTTTTCTCTTAATAAATTTTCTTATAAAATTCATTTGTGCAATATACCTGGATTATCCAGAAAGTAAATTTACAGTGTTTTTGTGAATGATTTTATTACTATGCAAGTAATTATTACAAGTATTTCAACATCAACCATTGCTAACTTTCGACATAATCGCATTGAATATTCAAATATTTGTAAGCGTGAAATAAGTTTCTCGATGCCATGGAAGTAAGACGTATGGCACTGTCTTTAACAGTGTCTAACGGCAGCTGCCCAATTCTCTATCGCTGCGAAATTTCATACGAGTTCCACCAAAGTGTTGTATCTTAAGGTCTGGAAACAAATGAAAACTTTATAGTCTAACGGGAGAATGATCATGACTTTTTGTGGAAGAACTCCAAAAGTTGGCGTGTTTGATTTACATTGTGAGGTCATGAGTTGTCATAAATATATCACAATACCCCATATATAAAGGGTGTCTCTAAAATATAGGTACAAACTTTTAGGGGAAGTAGATTAAGCCGTCCCGTGGCCGAGTGGTTAGCGCGCTTGGCTGCTGATCTAAGGGACCTGGGTTCGAGCCCCAGATAAGGCATGGATGTTCGTGTTGTTTTTCTGCTGAGGTCCTGCCATCCTCTCAGATCTTCTACTGTGGCATATAAACTAACAGGCCCCTGTCAGACCTCTGTGGGAAGCAGCTGCTTGAGGGGGTATTTATTTTTATATTTTTATTAGATAATATCTAAAGGAATGAAAATAGCATAGGAACCCATAACCGGAAACGTCATGGGAAAGTGGTAGCAGAGGTACAAGATCTGAAAGGACACAAGACAGTGATTAACGTTAAAACATTTATTGGACATAATTATTAAAAATGGCGTACTAGATGATACATTTCATAACGTTACAGCAGATGCTCGAAGTTTCCATCATGAGACGCGATGCATGCGTGACACCGACGGAGATTGCCGGACACGGTCGAACACACCTGGAGTTTCTTTGATAGTAGCAGCAGCGCAGACGAGCCTTACCACGAGATCCATGTCAGACTCCACAGGCGATTCATACACGGTAGCTTTGAGGCCCCCCACAGAAAGAAATCAACGCTCGTTAAATCAGGTGAGCGTGGGGGCCAGGCAACTGGTCCAGCACGCCCAATCTATCGTTGTCCAAAAGTCATGTTCAAATGCGCACGAACACACCTTCCATAATGGGGAAGGTGCCCCATCATGTTGAAACCACATGTTGCGTCTCACATTAGCTGGAACATGGGCAAGTAAGCCTGGTAGAACCTGTTCCAGAAAGATCAGACACTTCGCGGAGGTCATGCGGGATGGTAAAAGGTATGGCCCGACTAAGCAGTCGCCGACCAAACCTGCCCACACATTTACCGCAAAACGATGTTGTGCCGCATAGGTTACCCAGACCGTGGGGTTTCTCGTGAGCCCACAAATGCGCATTGTGCTGATTGAATACGCCATCCCGAGTGGAACTGGCCTCATCAGTAGACAAAACATAAGCTGGGAAAATCACATCTTGGGCATTTTCTTGAAGATCCCACTGCGCAAAACGCACACGTGCAGGATGATCTGCGCGGAGAAGTAACTGAACCCTTTTTGAGATGAAAGGGGTGTAAGGACTCGTCGTGCAAAACACGTTGTACCCTACAACGAGACGCTCCTAAGGCAGAGGCAATGGCACTTGTGCTGGTACTAGGATTAGTCTGCACGGCATCCAACACACTTTCTTCCATGGCGGGAGTACGCGTCGATCGTGGCCTGCCCTCATTTCTGCTACCTCTTGATGACCCATAATCGCACAAATTTCGATGCGCATGCGCAAACGGTGGCCCGGTACATGTCTGTGTGGAAAGCATTTTTTCTCATGCAGTAGCTACATGCCCACTATGACAGAAGTGGTTCTCTAACCCCTGCATCAGTTACAGCTGCGAAGTAACAGCAACACCAAATACAGAGATAATCAACCCCTGGAGGAGTAAGTAGATTCTCTAACCACTTTTCTAGTTTAGGATTCTTTACAGTTATGACTCCATTCCGATACCATTAAACCACTGCTCGTGATTTCTTCCTTTACTGGATACAATATTTCACTTATTTTTCATCTAGTTTGAGGCTCAAACAAATATTAACATTTTTAGTGTAAATGTAATATTTAATGCTTTGATTTAATCTTTGTTTTACAAACTGATTTATAGGTTTTTAAATATTTGGTAAAATTTTACACATCGTTACGATTTATTTTCAGGGGAATGGAAGAGTAATTGTAATGAACTACAGAAAATGCTATTTATCAGATCACTTCGGCCTGATAGAGTTAATAATTGTGTAACCTCCTTCGTCATCAACAACTTAGGATTAAAGTAAGTCATTGAATTTAATCATGTTTGACCTGATTTCCTTTAATTTCTATCTCTGGATTCGTTATTGAGTTTAGTTTAACTTACAAGTGTCATAATTATCAGCAATTAAAACAAACAAACTGTATCAAACACTTCAACAACTTAACCAACTCAATCTGTTGTTAGTGTAATCCATTTTATTTCCTATATTCATATTATATACTTATTCACATAATATGCAATCTGGTTGAAGATTATTTTATTCATTATTTGTGCAGTTTTTCCATCTGTGTATAATTTTTAACAAAATTTTTAAGTTTTATAATAAAAATTTTATATTGGAGGAATCCATAGTATGTATTTTCATGATAGTTACTAACGTGAGTACTGAGATTAAACCCTAGAGTCGACTGTAATCGACAATATATATTGCGCAGAATATCGTACTGAAGTTCCGTTTAGGTTTCATACAGACTACAATATGTGCTATATAAACTTATTTGTGTACCAGATTCTGAAAGAAAACAAAATAATTGATGGAAAGATATGCATTTAAAATTGATTTTCATATATCCAAAAAATAACTAGAACCATTTTAGGCTGTAATAGCAAATTAAGTAGATTAAACTACTCAATAATGATCAGTGGGCTCAGTAAATGAATGAATTAAAAATTATAAGCAAATATTATTAAATTATAATATATAAATGCAATTCCACATCAATATATTTCAGTACAGTAACTGTCTCAATTTTTATATTAATATTAACTTCATTATTTCAAATTTATTAGAATTTGTTTAAATGTTTTGAACGAGGTTGGATTATTTCGTTTTATCGCTGACCAGCAAATTTTTGATGCAAGAGATTAATCAGTATGTTTCTGGAATTTGAGACAGGGATGGGAATGAAGATCTTCTAGGAACAGATTGGAGCTTCCCAGCAAAGCCATTCAGAGTATTTTAATTATTCCCATCAGTCACATTTAATATTCCATCCAAATTCCTGCTTTTCAAAACCATCATGTTCCTTTTCTCATTGTGAGCAGAGTGCAGTCGATTGCTGAAATATCAATGCTGCAACTGTTGCGACCAAAACCAATCGCAAATTAAGTGACTGACATGCTACCGATTAAACCAAGAGCCTATTTTGGTTTTTACCTTTTATATAGAAAATTTGAAACAAAACTCGGATATTCAGATTTTATTTCGAATTTTCATTAAACTGTTACTAAAGATTAATATTAGCATTTAATATGAATAAAGAATTATTATTATTATTATTTTTTTTTTTTTTAATATTATTAAACAAATACACGATCAAGCGATACAACTCGTTACAGGGGCTATTTAAGTAGAAAGACTATAACAAGGTTTTAGAACATCCACCTAGAAGAACAATGCTGGCTAATTGAAATATAATTAATAAAGTTAAAAAAAGTTGAGTCCAAAGAGTCGTCATAATACCTAGAGACAATAATTTAGACATTAAAAAGTTAAACATGTGTCAGAAGAATTTATCTCAGAAATTAATTAAAACTAGAATAGCAAGAATTGTTTGAAACCATTTAATAAAATATGCATTTTAAAAGTTTGTCTAATATTGAAATAATCATTACGCAATCATTAATGATATTTATAAAAATAATTTATTGTTAAATATTCCAGCTTCCGTGCCTCTTTAAATACTAAATGAGTATTGTTGAAAAGTGAGATTTAATTGAACTGATTATGATCTATAATTTATCGTCAGTCACATTTTTTCACTAAATGCATATATTAGAAAAGCAGGAATTTAGATGGAATATTAAATGTATATTATATATATTAATTCCCATTGACATAACATGTTATTTCTCTATTTTGATAGGGCAATTTTGGTTGGCATTTTGGGGAGCTATTTTGTATGTTGACCTATTGTAACGTGAAGTAACTAAAACTCATATATTTTATGCCCCCCTTAGTAACAGAGGGTTATTTTGTTTTACCTCTGAACGATCCCCTGGACAGCTGTTAGGAGACAGATTGAAGCCTCCCATCAAGGCTATCTACCATATTCTTTAATATGCACTGGGTATGGCTTTCCCGCACACAGGGTCACGGCTTAATGTCCCATCCAACGGTGACGTCCTTTGCAAGCCCATTGGTGTCCCCTTTCTGATCGAAACCAGTTTATCAATACTTATCCAACCCAAAAAGAATTTTTAATTTATCTCTAAAAACGAACAATTATCTCATAAAACAAATAAATTGCACTTCCCCTCCCCACTAAGGGTAAGGGTTAAAAAACATCAATTGAGGTTCGAACAATTTACTTAGAAAAGCTCTGGGTAAATTACGGCCAGCCATTTCTTTTTTCCGGCTTCAGAACTACTGATGACAAATTAATTTTGCAAAAGGGAAAAAGAACGTATATAGAACAAGAAGTCCAACTTCGACGAAGGAAATTCTCATTAAAATAATTAATTTTAATAATATTAAATGGTTGATGTTTGTTTTTTTACACTGGTTATACATACGTTATTGATTATATATTTCTTTGGTTGTCTATAACTTCTAAAATATGCATTTAATGGAAAAATATAATAAATAATAAAAAAATAAATACCCCCTCAAGCAGCTGCTTTGTCACAGAGGTCTGACAGGAGCCTGTCAGTTTATATGCCAAAGTAGAAGGTCTGAGAGGATGGCAGGACCTCAGCAGAAAAACGACACACACATCCATGCCTTACCCGGGGCTCGAACCCAGGTCCCTTAGATCAGTAGCCAAGCGCGCTAACCACTCGGACTGATGATAAATTAAAGATCATAATCAAATGTATCTAAATCTCGATTTTCAACAATATTCATTCAGTATTTAAAGAGGCGCCGTCCCATGGCCGAGTGGTTAGCACGCTTGGCTACTGATCTAAGGGACCTGGGTTCGAGCCCCGGGTAAGGCATGGACGTCTGTGTCGTTTTTCTGCTGAGGTCTTGCCATCCTCACAGACCTTCTACTATGGCATATAAACTGACAGGCTCCTGTCAGACCTCTGTGGCAAGCAGCTGCTTGAGGGGGTATTTATTTATTATTATTATTATTTAAAGAGGCACGGAAGCTGGAATATTAACAATAAATATTTTATAAATATCATTAATGATTGCGTAATGATTATTTCAATATTAGACAAACTTTTAAAATGCATATTTTATTAAATGGTTTGAAACAATCCTTGTTATTTTAGTTTTAATTAATTTCTGAGGTAAATTCTGCTGACTCACGTTTAATTTTTTTAAAGTCTAAATCATTGTCTCTAGAGTTCATTTCAACAATCTACAGATACAGAAAGTCAATAAAACCACGTGTCTAACATTGTGATGAATTGATGCGCGATGAACTCACATGGCGGTGAATTGAAGCTACGATGGATTGGCGTACGATGAATTGAGCGTGATGAATTGACGGGACACCAAGTGCAGCATTCATCGAAATATTGATAACCCTATGTTATGCGCTGGGGCGATGCTTCTTCAGTGACATTTCTGAAGTTTGTGATACTCGTAAATTTAGAAGTTTCCTCAAGAGTAGATTGGCAGTAGGCTTTGGGTAATTTAAAAACCTTACTTTGTTTTGGTTTACTCTGTTGTTTATTTACCATTCGCAATTTTATTCCTTAAGATGATATAATGTAGGTTTTACACAACTTAGCTGGTATATCAGTGCATAGACTGAAAATATTACTAATGTATTTGGTATCTCCTGAGCTTTAGCCTAATTTCCTAATTTGTTATGGATTGTTCATAAAATATCAGAGTATAATTAGTGTATTTATTGCACTCTTTGGTGTTATTTTACTATCTATGACCTATGGTCTAAATTTCACTTTTAAGATAACGTTAAGTGGGTGGAAAAACTTTTCGATGTGCGAAATTTCATATAGCGAAATATTTTTCATGAACCTTATCTGTACACATTTTATTGATATTATATATTTTAAGTATATGCATAATTTTTAAACTTTGTGTTATATATTTTTTCGCATTAATTTTTAAATAATATTTTAATTAAACAATAGGGGAAACGGTTAGTGTAGCCCAGATTTTTACAGTGATATTATAGCCACACCTACAACGAAGCAACTTGATATAACAGGACAAGTTTTAATAAAATGTTTCATATGCAATTAGAATGAAGAACAGCGTAAGCATGGAAATTGTTGATAGAGGTAACTGTGAAGAAATTCTACAAACCAGGATCAAGACTTTGAAATTTTGTATTCTTTTGGGGATGGTAACTCTAGGATTTGGAAACTATGATATATATATTTATATGTACCCTCACAAATGAATTCTATGAGTACATATATATTGTAAATGTTACAGTTTTACTCTCCGTTTTAATATTTGTTTAAATATATGTACTCTTTCATTGTTTCATGTAGATATGCTGAACCTCCTGTTCTTCATTTTAAATCTATTTTTGATGATTCCGTAGCAAAAACACCACTCATATTCATCCTGTCTCCTGGCGTGGTAAGTTATTCAACAGAAATTAAGGAGTAAGATATAACTGAAACGTTTAGACGTTATTAAATAAATACAATACAGAATATTCATGGTAAATTAATTTCAAAATAAATATCAAAGTAATATGAATAATCATATCACAAAGTTCCGTTGTATTACTAAGTTGTCATCACTTGCAAGTTACAACACGTAATATTTTAATTCTTGTGCATTTTATCTAAACTGTTTTACTGATAATCTGACATTTAAATTCTATAATAGAGTCGGATCCTGAAGTATATGGTTCCGAGTTAGCTGATTCAGATATACATGTTTGATATAATGTGACAAGTGCTTTAGTTTATGCGGTTTATAATTCGTCACACAGCCAACTAGCGCATCCTACGCCAAAATTGCAGTCACGATTTTCAGCTTCCATAACGTTAATCACCACTCGTCACCTCAAAGATTTTTTTATCGTTTTTGATTAATCTTGAAAAATAATGACATCGAAGAAAGTTTATGATGTTGAAGACAAGTGAATGGGCAAATTTGGTTCATAACACAGAAATTCCGGATAAATTAACAGAAGACAATAGTGCTGTGTCAGTTACTCGTCAATACCGCCTTAATGCACCATTATAAAAGTGAGGTTAAAGTTCTGTGTTCAAATAACAATCAATATGAACCAGCCAATGAGAATCTTCAGCAGCTTTCTGCATCCGGCGGCGACAGTGAGTATTTGGGCGAGCGTTATCTTGTTGAAAGATGGCTTCAGTAGACTGTTCTGATGATGAGGTCTGTAAATGGTAGCTAAGCGTAAATGGAAGGAGAGCTGTACACCAATCCCCTGTGATTATGCAAAGAACCGTCCAGGCCTGACACCTAAAGTCCGACCATGCCTTCTCGTGGTACAAGCCGTTAGTAGTTTTCAAAAGTGATTCAAGTGAAAAATTCTCTTGCGAAAGGAACAAAAAGAGAGGGGTCTGCCAGATCAGTGTGGCCTATTAATCTAAACTACTACGGCTAATTTTTTCTTTTTTTTTCTGCCCAGCTGATGATTGGTCACGCACACTATGTCTTGGTACTGACCATGTATGTCAAACTGAATGGAATAATAGTGTTGAACTTGATTATGGATCCTGAACTTGATGCACTGGTAAGTTTCTGTTAAGGGAAAAATCTTCTGCTGTGTTTTTTGTTTCTTTGTGGGTTGAGAGCCCTTAGTGAATAGATCCACAGAACAGCTTATATCATCTGGTGGATGATCCTGATCCATCCCAAGTACCTGAATCCTTGATTCTACGGAAATTACCAAATCTACCACTATATGAAGTCCTAGCAGTGTGAGTGGCTTAAGTCTTTAGTGGTGGAGTAAAAGGTCTTCGTCCCCGCCTGCAATTAGGTGGCTGTTTGATACTTTAGGCAATTCTTCTCTCAGTGAACATAGTTTCTTTAAAGATCCCATTAACCATTTATTCTCACAGTTACTTGGAATATGAGGACTTTGCATAGAGATAGATTATTCTCTTGACGTCCTCACACAAGAATTCTACTTTTATAACCTAGATATTCTCAGTTTGCAAGAGACCAGACGGGCAGGTAAAGGCCAGATACTTAAAAATAATCTTAAATTTCCCTTTTCAAGAAAGGATGATTGAAACCATCTCCAAGGCGGCTTCTCAGCAGACACGTTAGTGATGTTCTTCTAGTATATGATTGCATTAATGAAAGATTTCTTACAAGTAAATTTAAAACAAACATTAAAGACTTGAATGTTATATAGTTGAAATGCCTCCAGTGAAGACTCCGATGAGGAGGAGAAAGGTAGGTTTTACGGACAAGTTCAGGATATTTTGAATTCCGTCAAGAATATTAGGTTGTTGCAAATGAAATGGTCGAATTGTTAGTAAAACATTCAACAGTTATAACTTTGTTAAAAATAACTTATCAAAATACGGACTAACAGATTCAATACACTGTACAGTTGTAACCACCCCTGTGTAGTTTGGAAGCGGGAAACATTAGTAGCCAACTTCCTTCCCTGCAGCCTGCCTGAGGCTGGTTCCCAGAACAAACGTTAGAATGATACGCATATGCATATATATAAACCAAGAGCAATTACATATAAGAAATCAACATTGATTTGGCATACTTTTCAATCAAAATCAACAATTACTTAACATACTTTTCAATAGCTTTCCTTACAGGCGCCCCGGCGCGGTCATTTTCTTTCGAGGGAAACTTCGCGAGTGGCATGCAATAAGCCAGTCCCAAACTCGTGATTACGAGAAAACGCTCAAAAGAGGCTGGTGGAAGCTAACAATTTCTCATCTCTCTCAGAGGAGCAGTGTGGTGGCGACAATTTGTACTATCTCATGTGGGAAAGCCAGATCAGAATAAATTCGACCCTTACCGCGTGCTACTCAGGTGGGCCAAAAGAAGATGCATGGTCATTGGCCGTATTGCCATCATCAGTTCATGCACTGCAGGTAGTTGGGTGTCCTTGCTGCTCAGTCCTCATCTACACTTCACATATGTGCACTCATCCTGTTCCGTTCTTTCGATTAGCAGGAAGAACTTGCTATATGTCCTCCTGCCTTGCTGTTCAGAGCTGAGATTAATTCTTTGCATGCTTTTTCGCCTCACCTTCTCTCTACTCCTGGCAGAAAGGTCACCCACTGGGTACGTGTGGACACTGTTCATTGGCCTGCGCAGGTCGAGGTGCGAATCCTCGACCCATCTGGCACAGGTTGTTTACAACAACAGGTCACGTAGTCCCTCAGCCATCTGGGACCCACCAGACCATCCTGTAGAGTCTCTGTGCTGGTGGCGGTGTTCTTTCTCGTGGCTGGACTGGACACCAAAAATTGAGGCAATGAAGAAGGCACTAGTGGCTAAAGATAATGGCAGCCGAGGCTTTCAGCGCCAAACTGTTGTGTCCATATTTTGAAATATGTGAGCAGACAACACTTCTGTCACCACAAAAAGAAGTGCATTTATGCCGTTGGTAAAAAAAAAACTGAATTCCTGGAAGTGATGAATTCTTTGAAGGCGTTTTTAACTGTTGTCTCGTTGCTGGATGTTTTCCCCACTAAAAATTGGTCGAGTTACTTAAAGAAGTGGCAGCCAGTTGGCAATAGGTCTGATGAATACGCTGGGTGAGCAAGTCTCATGCTGTAACTGATAAAAGTTTCCGGGCCATTATTTGTGAGATGTGAGGCTGAGCATTATCATGGAGCAGTAGGACGCCATGTCTATTGAACAATAAAGGCTGCTTCTTGCATATTTGTCGTGCATTTTTGTAGTTCTGCACAATATTTCTCTGCATTTATTGTTTCACCCCCTTTTGGGAATGAATAATGGATATTCTCAATTACCTCTCATTGGTGGGCTACAGACCACCAAACAGTCACCATAACTTTCTTCGGGTGAAGATTAGGCTTGGGCATATGTTTGGGGGCTTCCACGATATCCAGTCATTAAGCAGGACATTAATGATTGTCATATAGGATCCATTTTCATCACATTTCAACTCTATGCAAAAACGGATCCGTTTGCTTTTGTGTGAGAAGAGAAGGGTACACTTCAAGTTAACATGCCCTATGAGTGTCTGTTAATTCATGGAGAACGCATTTATCCACCTTCTTCACTTTCGCAATGGCTTTCAGGTGCTGAGAAACTGTTGAAAATGCATTCCTAATTTGCCTGCGAAGTCTTATACAGTTTGGCATGTGTCGGAATGAATTAAAGCCTTCAGTCGATCATTATCAATCTCTTCTTCGGGTCGACCACATTGCTTATTTTGAAGGCTGATTTTACCAATCGAAATTTTTCGAAACAACGTCGTGTTGTCGGTTTATTAGCTGTGCCTTTCCCAAATGTGTCCCAGTTTAAACTCGTATAAGAAAAGAACACGAATTTGACTCTGATCTATTGCTCTCTTTAAGCTCTTACAATCTTACCACAAAATCTACTGGCGAAATGGCTAGTTATCGTAGACTTCATGATTTAATATAACGTATCACAAGCGCCATCTGGTAACATTTTCAGTCCTCGAAACAGCGAAAACTTCATGCATCTGCGAAATCGGCTGTTTTACATGAGTTGGGTTCTGTTGTTTTAGATCTGAGCGGCACTTTTTTGCACACCATGGGCTAAATGGCCAGGTCACAAGGACCCCGAAGGCTCAGAGAAGGTTGGGGGAGGGGACCCACTGGAATTGCTACTGGGAGACAGATGGTATTCTCCCGTCAAGTCTATCCAGCGTGTTCTTTAACGTGCACGGGGTATGGCTCTCCCGCACATGGGGCCATGGCTTAATGTCCCATCCTATGGACGGTGGCCTTTCCAAGCCCAATGGTGTCCCCCTACTGACCGTGGGCAGAGCGGGGAGTTTTAAGGAGATAAGTCTCAATGCTGACCCAGCTGCGATTCGAACCTAGGAACTGCAGATTACGAGCCTGGCATGCTACCGACTGAGCTGTTACGAGGGAAAACCGCACTTGGTCCCTTGAAGGCTGTTGATCATATAGTGGTTTGATTATTAGCTTCTAGACTGAATAGCGATGAAAAGATTCAGTTCTAATTGATTCATTCAACTCGGCAGTTGGATAACAAACAGAATTTAATCGAAAGGATAAAACTAATATCGAAAGCTGCACTAAATTAATTAAGGAATTGAAGCAGATTGATTCTAATTTTAACAAGTCCGCGCAAGATTCTCAGTTCAATGATATCTGAAGGTTCTTTTTCAATCGATAACTATGGAGTTTACCTGAAGAAAATTAAAATCCCTCGTTATCCAGTCCGGAACGTCCGTCAATTGGGTGGTCCAAATCCTCGTCTGAAGTATTGGCACTCGGATAAATATTAAGTAAAGATGAGGGCAGATTTTTAACTGGAAGATGAAGCTCAAGAGCTAACTATGGGAAAATCCAGAGTCTGCTTTCAGCTGGGGTGGGTGCTATCTAGCTCAGATTTTCTGACACTCTTTGTAACTGACTAAAGGAAAGAAGACAGAGAACTGCATAGGGTTCAGGGTAATATCCTTTCTTCCTGATCCAAAAACAGCTCTAAAGTCTTACGTTCACGTTCTCTATTGGCTTGGTGGTGGAGGGACGCTCAGAGGATGATGACCATATTGGGCATCCTACTGGGATGTGGGTTTTCAGGGAAACTGAATCTCCCAACGGTCTGAAAAATAGGGAAGTCCACATAAAGTTCTAGAGTGGAACGATAGAACTCAAAAATAAACTTCTGGTTTCTATGCTTCTTTTAGACTTATAAGAAGCTAAGCTGTTTTCTTCTAATATAATTATTTCTACTTTATTAGTTATCAAGGGATGCTAATATCATGATAACAGAGCCATCCCCGCCCCCCATTTGATATGCAACAGCCTAATATTATCATTGTTCTAGGTGACTTTATGCTAAAGTTGGCAGTGACTCTGGCCTTTGGAGAGGGATGATAGTCCTTTTTGGTATTGGTAGCATTGGTAGCTTCAATGACAATGGAGAATACCTCCTACAGGTAGGTAAACTTAATGTGTGTGAATAACTAACACTTATTACAAAGACCGTGACATTATATATGTAGACGATTGTGAGTGACTCACTGACAACTGACATGGGATCACCTAATTTTATTTATAATGCAAAAATGATAGAGCTCAGAAAATTTGTACTTCAGGTTAACCTGGGTTGTAGATTTCATGAAAAAAACGAAATTTTGAGCTTCGACATGCCCTACAAGGTCAAATCCATAATCTACGAGTGCTAGAAACATGAAAATTGGTGTCTTGGGGGTATTTTGGTTTGAAGATGTCGGAAACTTTACGATATTTCGGATCTGAATGGTCCTTCGGGGTCAAAAGTCAAATTTAGATTAACCAATGCTAGTGTGGTGAAAATTGATTCCTAGGGCTAATTTGAATCGTAGATCTCAAAAATGTCAAATTTTGAATGTAATGGGTTCTTCGAGGTCAAAAATCAAATATAAATTTTCTGATGTTAGAGGGCTTAAATTGGTATCTAGGGGATTTTGAGTCGTAGATGTGAGATTTTATGCTAAATTTTGGATGCACTGGGTCCTTCGAGGTCAGAAGTCAAATTTCGATATTTCGATGTTGGAGTGCTAAAATTTAATTCCTGGGTTTTTTTTTTTTGTACATTACATTGCAAAGTGGGCTGAGAATTTCAATTCGAAAAAATTTGTTTAGTTCAATTCCTATTGTTTGTAATGAGGACAGATGCATTACTGGCCCTATATCAGAGTCTGAAGTTATTTTGGTTCTTTCTATACCTAAGTTACATAAATTCCCAGGGGTAGATGAAAATTATTACTGAAATGCTTAGAGTTGGAAATGTTTCTTTTATCACATGACTGACTGAAATTTTGAATATCTTTTATGATCAAGGTGTTGTTCCTAAGGATGTTACGAGAACTATTATTACCCTATTTTTTAAAAAAAGGTAATTGCAGTTCTTGTAATACTTATAGGGATATTAGCCAACTTTTTGTTCCAGGTAAAGTTTTTTGCATGATTATGCTTAATAGAATAGGAATTTGGTTGAACAAATGCGTGATGAGCGTTGTGGATTCAGAAGTGGTAGAGGTTTTATAGATCAGATTTTTCTCCTTAGAGAGATTCTTGAGAAATGCTTAGTTTCAGGAATCTGGTTATTATCTCAGTAGATTTCAGAAACGTGTTTTGACTATGTTGATTGTCATAATTTGTAGTTGATCGTGAGCTCGTATGGCGTACCTGACAAGTTAGTTAGCATTATGATGACTCTCTATAATAACACTGAGTCATGTGTGAGAGTTGGTACGTCTGGTAACAATTGGTTTGGCATTGCTAGTGGAGTTAGACAGAGGTGCATTTTGTCACCATTTCTCTTTTGTTTAGTTTTTGATTATGTTATATGGAATCCACTGCAAGGGGGGTCTGTAAATGGTAGCTATATAATCACTTGAAGGAGAGCTATGCACCAATCCCCTGTGATGATGCATAGAACCGGCCAGGCCTAGCACCTAATGTCCGACCCCGTCTTCTCGTGGTACAGACCGTTAGTACCTTTCAAAAGAGATACTCTCTTGTGGAAGTGAACGGAATGGGAGGGCTGCCAGATTAGTGTGGCCTACTGATCTGGACAACTCTGACTACTTTTCTTTTTTTTCTACCCTGCTGAGGAGTGGTCAACCACACAGGGTCCTGATGTTGACCATATAAACCCACTGGACTGGAGTCGGGGGCAAGAATGCGCCATATAGACGCACCTCATCCCCGACCTCACATGGCAGCAGTCCTATAAAAGGAAAGCTAACCACCGGAAGAAACCTGAAATTTAATCTGTTCCCTGGTTAGCCATGAACAAGGATATGTAAATTCAAGTTCGCTCGGCACCCGGGGTGAAGACTCTTAGTGAGGCCCAGACTTTGAAAGGGCTCGTGCCTACTAGGTGGCTCAATCCTTTCGGTCGTGCCCTTGAACTGCTCCACGGAGCTCCTGATAGTGAGGTCTAGATACCGTCACCATCCAACCAGCACGTCCAACCGGTCGGCGATGTCTTCGACCTCAGTTAGTCTTGGCTCTGTCCAACCGGGGACCCAATCCGGTCAGCAAAGCCTTCGACCGGGTGCTGGGCCCAAAGCCCCCCCCCCCCCATGACAAGGTGGTCTCCTATTGGGCGGGGGGGGGGGGGGGGTAATTAGGTGTAACAACAGCAGGAGAACTCACAGCAGGAGCAATGAAACACAGCTGCGAGGCGATGTACTTGTCAGTAGTGCGTGACCAAGGCCCCGCCGGTGAAGCGTCCAATGGGTGAGCAGGTATGTAAGTATGGCTCGTCCATCCTGCAGTAGAGGATACCCGGCATGCATGGCAGATAGCTTTTCCCCCGTGCTGGAGTGGTGTCAAACAGGGTCGTTTCGCCTTCGGACATTTGACAGTCGACTGACGTTTTGCTGCTGCATCTAGCTGGTTCACATGGGCCAGTAGAATATCAAAGGCTGAGGTGACTTCCTTCCTTTCATTGTCCAACGCAGTGGCATATTCGTACTTGTGGATAAGAGACATTTTCAAGGATAAAATAGCTTCAAAATTCTTACTATCAGCACACTACGGAGTAACAGTAAGGAATGACGTGGCAGGTTGTGTTTAAGCTTATATACTCTCAAATGTTATCTCATAAACGCCCATGGGGTCAAGATACATCTGTTGAAATGAACAAGATTGAGCAAAACAATGACCTTTACCAATATCTGATAAACCCCTCATGGGAAAGATGCGTTCGAAGTAAACACTGGGACTAAAGCAGCACCAGAATTATTTACTTAATTTCTATTTTTAATGAAGGAAATCGTTTATCAGCAGCAAATGCAAATATTGCGATTCTGATAGCATGTATTGAGAATTCAAACAGTGAACCCTCGTGTCACCCTTAAGACAATGTAGCGATCAGAACCGACCCCTGTCACTCGCTCTGGCGAGGTTAAAGCTTGTAGATATTAAAATATGAATTCAGATCTTATCAGCAACAAATGCAAATAATGCGGTGCAGATAGTGTGCATTGGCAGTTCGATCTCCAGTCACACTTTGACATTGTAGCGATAAGAACTGACCCCTGTCATGCGTTCTGCACGTTTGTTGCAACATGCACGTCGTGGGACTTAATGAAGGTCGAATTCGCAAAATATGGGACTCTGTAATTATTTTTGATGATTGCATCAGCCATTCTGAGAGGGGGTGATCTGAACATTGTCACCAAAAGTTCAGTTGGACTTGGCAAATTTCAGATGAGGGTAGAAACCATGGGACTTATTCGGGAGTTTGTGATTAGTGAGGGAGAGTTTAATAGAGGGGTGGAACTTTTGATAAGGGGGATTAAAAAATACAGGTGGGTCAACCATGGGGTCTTTAAAGAGGGGGGATTAAAAAATACATGTCAACCAGGAGGCAGTTTTGATAGGGTTTTTAATAATGGGGGGTGGAACTTTTGATAAGGGTTTTTTTTAATGAGGGGCAGATAACGGATTAATAACGAGGTTGTGACAGTTTTGATAGGATTTTTAATAAAGGGAAGGGATTTTTGATAAGGGGTTTAAAAAATACAGGTGGGTTAACCATGGGGTCTTTAAAGAGGGGGGATTAAAAAATACAGGTGGGTCAACCAAGAGGCAGTTTTGATAGGGTTTTTAATAAAGGGGAGGGATTTTTGATAAGGGGGATTAAAAAATACAGGTGGGTCAACCATGGGTCTTTAAAGAGGGGGGAGGTTAAAAATACAGGTGGGTTTTGATAGGGTTTTTAGTAAAGGGGGAGGAATTTTTGATAAAGGGGTTTTTTAATGAGGGGGAGTCAAAAATTGGAAAATTTTCAGTTAAAATAGAGGGCTTTTCTAAAGTATAGTACTCATAATATACACTAGATGGCGCCATGGTTTTTTAATAAAAGGGGGAATTTTTAATAAATGGGTTTTTTAATAAAAAGGGGATTAAAAATAAGGGGTCTTTATTAATTATTAATTATGAATTATGAATATTAATAATGGGCGTGGTCTGTGACGTCATAGGGGGAAAGCACTGTGGGGGATCCTTGGACTGCGACAATACTACTGTTTGGTGTGGGAGTCGGCAAACTCCTTTGGCCAGCATATCATGCAGAGAGAGTTGTTTTTGGCCATGTTGCCCGTATATATAACTGTAGATAATCGAACAGGGTTATGAAAAATGTGCCTAAAGCGTTCAGAAAAAGGGGGATACCTAGGATGTAGGGGGCACACAATATCAGACAGGATCTTTTTCGCCCGACATGCTTCTGGGAGACTTGGTTTCGAATCCCAGTCAGGACATTCAATTTTTTTCAACTCATTATTTCAAGTGTTCTTGTCTACAGGACTTTTTCCTGTGATATTTATTATTCTATAATTATTATAATTAAATATATTAGTATTATTTTTATATATTATTTCTACATTTATCAGAGATTAATATATGTTTATGTTATTCCCATTATTGCATAATTTTAAATATGAAGTTGTTGTTTTTTTTCTCTTTTTGTAAAAAATAGAGAATATCTTAGAAAATATCTTTTTGTATAAATACCTTTATATTGGGCATACGATGTAGCTTTACTGCTGTTGGCATCATGTTATTTAATAATGCATTGAATCGCTTCATAAGTAGTTAGTAAATAATTAGTGCTATACTATTATAAAACATAAGTTTACTCTTTCTTCAAGGATCCAAGTGCCTCAGTTTTCAATTTAGCGAAAACCTTAGGGATGGATGATCGATATTTTGCCTTAGCTTTAGGCCAAGGCCAAGCACCAAATGCCACTAAACTGATTGATGAAGGAATAGAAAAGGTGAGGCTTAAATTCAGTTTTCTTGTTCTCAACTTTAAAAATCACCAAAATGATAATTTTACAGTTTAAAAAAATTTGATTCTGTATGAGAATAATTTCATACCATTGTTCGTTTACTGATTACATTAATTTCACTTTTCACAATCACCTTTTCATTCTAATGCTACACGTTTTTCAAATTTTCGCTAAGTAAACAGCTTAACTTTAAGGTAGCCGCCTCTCTGATTTGGGGCCCCTTCCGATTGGGGAATCTCCAAAAATTTGTTACTACTCCTATCGATTATGAAATAATTGAAAAATATCAGAAATTCCTTATTTCCCTAAATTGCACTTTTTTTTTATTTAACATAAGTTCTGTCACCATTTTTGCGCAATAGCAGTGAAATTCATGTAATATTGTCTTTGACTAAAATATTTCTACTATGCTATGAAAAGCCAGATGGAGATATCAGAGACCAACAGAATCGTAGTTTTACCTGTCTTCCTATTGCTTTTTGCTTGACATTTAACAGTTTGACAGTTTCTCGGTTTGTCGGTTTGTCAAAGCATTGTCCAACCATATCTTTCGAAAGCGATAGAGAAACTTAATGTTTATGTGTTAAATGAAAACTTGTGACGCGGGGAGTGTCATAGGCTATAAAAATTTGATCTACAATCTTTCTTCCCCCCTAAAATGGGGGAAATGTGAAAAAAGTTCTTCCGCTATATCTCCAGAACTCAAGTCCGTAAGTAGAACGCTTTATGTCAAATGGAAGCTTGTGACGTGGGGGATGACAAGGGTAAAAAAATTTAATCTACATGCTTTCTTCTCCTACCCCTAAAAAAAGGGAAATATGAAAACAATTGTTATGCTACATCTGCGGACCGCAAGTGTCGAAAGTAACGAGCTATACGTCAAATGAAAGCTTGTGAGGCGGGAAGTGGCAAGGACTATAAAAATTTAATGCCTACGCTTCCTCCACCCCCCCAAAAAAAGGAGATATATCAAAACAATTGTTCTGTTATATCCCCAGAATGCGAGTGCCGAAAGTAACAAGCTCTGCATCAAATTAAAGTTTGTGACGCCTGGAATGCCATAGGCGATAAAACATTGGCCCCCTCCCATGTTTTCTTCCCTCTAAAAAGGGGAAATATAAATACGATTGTTCCGCTTATCTTCAGAACGCGAAAGCGGAAGGTTACAAGCTGTGCTTCCAATGAAAGCGTTTGACGTAGAGAGTTTCATAGGCTATAATGAATTGAGGCCCCATGCTTTCTTCCCCTCCCCTCAAAAAAGGGGACATATGAAAACGATTGTTGCGCTATATATCCAGGAACCGAGTACCGAAACTAACAAGTTACATGTGAAATGAAAGCTTGTGACTTGGGGAGTTTTGTGCAAAATAAAAATATACCTCCTTGCCTTCTTCCTCTCTAAGAAACGGGAAACGTTAAAGTCGTTCTTCTGTTATAACTTCGAAAGCGAGAGCCTGCAGTTACGAGTTATTTGTCAAATGAAAGCTCATATGATGACCGTCATAAACTACTTCGAATTTTGCCCCCCCCCCCGCCACCCTGTCAAGAGGGAGGCGGAGTTTCGCGGGGATCGACCTTAACGAGTTATATCGCAAATTAAAGCTTATGACGTCTCCAATGTCATGTGCTACCTCAAACACGACTCCTGAAACAGGAGGAGGAAAAAAATATAAATAAATTTAAAAAGTTTAAAAATGCCTATCTTCTCATATATGTTCTAAGAAATAGAAAATAGAACTAAAGCATATCGATGGAGCAATTAGTAGTCACTGAATTCATATTCACTTCAAAAGAAGAGATGTGCCGGTTTATCCACAAAATTGCTCACACCCTATATATTCCTTTGAAGTGAATACGAATTCAATGACTTATTTCCCATTAATATATTTTAGGTTTATTTTGTACTTTTTAGGGTTCATATGGGAAGATAGGTTTTTTTTATTTAGTTATATGTTTTGTAATAGGCTGTTTATCATTCCATCTTTGTTTATAGAATTTCGCGGTAGACTGGTTGCAAAACACTGAGCAATTTCATAATGAAATTATGTCTCTTACGAGCTGCCAGCAGAAGTTTTAATGGTACACAATTTGAATCCAGCTCTCACCTACTGCCAACATCCACGCCAAGATGACTTCACACAAAATTTAATTAGGAGAAAACTACTGCTTAAATATTTTAGGCGATTTAATAAATTATAGTCTTTCACATTCAATTATAATAGTCCTTAACAGTTACATAATAGAAAACGAATACCATAAATTTATACAATTGCAACTTAGCAAAGCTGAACTTTTTGTACATGCAGAGATTCATATTTGCAACTTTCAGTCACAAAATCTGTGACTATTTCTGAAATTCGGTATTTTGAGCTAGTCATCTTCATTGAACTGCATTTTTTCGAGCATAAAATAACACCAAAGTGCTAGACAAAATCTATGATATTGGATAACTTGTTATAAAGTTGTGAGCATTTGAAAACTTAATCTGATAGCAAAGTGAGGTAAAAAGAAAGCAATATATTTACTAAGGTATAAGATATACTTTTAGTCTCTAAGCAATTCCAAAAAAGCTCATGCTTGTGAAAAATCTAAAATTAATTTTAATGACGGACACTGTTAATTTCATTAAACTATGAAGTGTAGCCATATGATATTTAAATCAATGGAAAAGCATCAGCATTGGTAAATAGTGTACTATGTAAAAAAAATTAATTGTATTGTTTTACCCGTTATCATTCCTTTTACGTGTTTGATTCAATGCGAAATATTATATATTATTTTTTTTGATTCATTTAGGACACGTTGGTACCATTGACTCCCCTTAGTTTTCATTTATCTTCACTTTATTCACACTTTCAGTAGTATTGTTTGTTTTGGTTTTTCCCATGTCTATAAACAACAGCGTTCCCAACGATATTTGTGGATTGCTTCCTCTGTTCAAATCATTATTCCGTATAAAACTTTCTAACTTGTTAGAATTTATTTATTAGAAATATAATTAGAATTTATTTATTAGAAATATAATTCTAATAAATGAATTCTAACTTTCTAATTCCAGCTATGTGTAAATGCATATTTTTTTCTTGGAGATATTACTCTTTGCAATTTAATGAAAATATTTTACTTCCGTTTCCATACTTGGAATTCAGTGAAATGACTTCTATGGTTTTGACCTTTAAATTCAGAATCTTGGTATTCATAGAGATGTTTCCTATGCACCAAAAATATGGTGCTCTGAAATATAAATATATGTTTTAAAAATACAAAATTTCACAATGATCAGCTGCTCTCAACTTCTTATTGACACATAATCTATTTTACTACTCCTGTGTATTCCGCGACTTCCTTTCCTTTTGCAATATTATTAAAGCGATATCACGCATAGACATGGAGCCTACTTTACCGTTTAGAAAGTAACAAAATGAAAAAAATATTATTTTGATTTCTAAATAATCTGCTATATATTTTAGAGCTTGTATTTCTGTTTGCCTGTTTGATCAAGAGCTCCTAAGCAATAAGAAATTGATTATCAAATTTTTGTATACTGCTTCATGTTATATAAGATTTGGTTGTACCAAGAAAGTAGGATGTGCTTGAAGCGAGAGTTCTCATCAAACAGAAAAGACAGAATCATCTGGTCCTCAGATTTGGCCTAATTCAGCAAACGTTAAAAGGAAGACAAGACAGAAAAATGCGATGAGCCTAGGATAGAATTGCTACTCAATAAAGCTTTCAGAAAAGAGGTAAAATGGCCAACTTTTGAGTAGTGCTCTATTTTGACACATATATCAATGCTTAAGGTTTGAAAACGTAAAAAACGTATTGTAAACCAAATTGACTGTAACCCTACTTGATTAAGTCGTAATGATAAGAGGTTATAGGTGTGAAGAAAAAAATACGCTTGATGTATATATGATTTATGTTCCATGATTTCCCATTGTGTTTTCAAATTCTTTTCTCCCTAGGGCCACTGGGTATTTTTAGCAAATTGTCATCTCATGCTTAGTTGGATGCCAAAGCTGGAAAAGATAATTGAAGATTTACAAACTGCCCAAGTCCATGATTCCTTCCGGTTGTGGCTGAGTTCAGTGCCTACATCTGAGTTCCCCATTTCAGTGCTTCAGAACAGCATTAAAATTACTACAGAACCACCAAAGGTAAGTAAATTAGTATCTCCATCTTATATTGTACTTACATATGAATTGGGGAGCTTCATATTGCAATTTTTTTTTACCTAATCGAAAGATTACCTGTAAAGAGGAGAATATCAAGAACTATTTTCATACGAAAAAAATGTTCGTAATCCTAATTTTTTTTATTTTTTAAGCAAAAAAGGACAAAAAAAACTAATATGCGTATAAAGTATGTATTAAGTCCAAGAGAGCAAATCCTGTATTTCTGAGGGAAGACACGGAATGAGCGGTTAATGCTTAAGAAATTCTAAGCTTCTGAAATGCGTTTAGTTTTAATTTCAGAACATTCCTCATTGTAAAGTATCAAGTTTTCATTTCACAACATTCCTCATTGTAAATTATTAAATTTTCTGTAGAACCAAATACGACAGGTCCAAATTCTAAATGAAAATCGATAGGTCCACACCAACCCACTTACGTGTATATCTATTTCTGAATATTCTGCAGTAACAATCTAAAATTTCATCTGCAATTCTGAATAAATGAGAGTTGTAGAATTCAGTTCCAATTCTTGGCTCTGAGGCAAGTAGGTTACTACGTAGTTTTCGAAATAAGTTGCATTTTATTGAATTTAGTGCATTTGGCTGTAAAGCAAAGGGCCCAGTTTGTGTTTTCTCTCTGCTAATGCCGTGCCTTCTTTACAAAGCTTTCTCCATGATGTGTTGTACGCCTAAACAGTGTCGGAACTAGGTATTCTCGTTCCCGGAACAAAAATTCAGAATTAGGTCCCACCAACTTCCTACAGTCAGTCATGATGGATTGTACAGTAGTATGTAAATTTACCATGAAAATAACTACGAAGAATATGGTATACAGAGGAAAAAAGTTGCCTCTGTAATGAAATAAAATTTCAAATATCAGTTTGTAAACAAAAATGACATAAACAAAAATATTGGGAAAAAAAAGTGCATTTTCAAATTTCTGCATGAAAATAACATTATGAATTAAATATAGAATCTAAGTAACATATACTGTAATTTGTGATAAATAAAGAACTAGGAATAAATTCTTTGAAAAAGAGGAATTCTAAAATATATCTGTGCACCTCTTGGAATTTTTTGTCCTGGTCCCCGCTTTCCCAACCCTAGTTCTGACACTACATGTACATGGCAAATGAACTGTCAGATTAGATTTCTTTATAATTCATAACTCACTTTCTTTTCGCCATTTGTTAATAGTATAAAAGATAACATCATAAATATCTGTGAAAAGTGGAGTAAGGTAACTGTTGAAGTAACCATTTTATGTTGTATATTAACCCTTATAATCATATAATGTCTTTTCGAGGTTATTTGTCTGGAACGCAACATCACTTGTTTGCAGCTTTCAGTATGGATGTTGAGTGAATGGATCTTTCAGTATGGATGCTGTTCAGTATGGATGCTGAGTGAATGGATGTTTCAGTCAAATGATGAAATGCAGAAGCTATGTATTATTTGATTCTAGTTATCAGAAACTAGTGAAACGTTGGCAGAAATGCATTGATAATTCAGTCACTCAGCAGAGATTGAGGGGAGGAAAATGAGATACCCGAGCAGCCCAGATTTAGAAAAAAAAAAAATAAAGGTGGGGGATCGAAAAAGGGTACAAAAAGAGGAACCAAGAGACTGGATTTCTATTGCCATGTAACATTTTCCTCTTCGTTTTGAGGTTTTTAAAAAATTTCTTGAAAAATGCATCAAATATGCAAAAGTTTAATAATTTTTGGTTTCCATTACTGGAATTCCCTGGGGAGAGGGGGCATGGCCCCCTTGCATCCCATCCTAGATCCCGCCCCTATACCTGAACATAGATAATTAACAATTATTTCACTCAATGACTTCTTTGCAGTTGACTCTCTCATATTTGTGATATTTAAACATTTTAATCACATTGCATTCTTGGCTTGCAAGAGACCAGATGGACAGATAAAGGTCAGATTCTTAAAAATAATCTTAAATTTCTCTTTTCAGGTAGGGACGACAATAAGCATCATCAAGGCGTGGGTCTGCTTCTCAGCAGACACGCTAGTGATGCTCTTCTAGGATATGAGTGCATAAATGAAAGGTTTCAGACAAGCGTTAAAGACTTGAATGTTATCTGCTGTTATGCCCCCACTGAGGATGCCGTTGAGGATGAGAAGGATAGGTTTTATGCACAACTTCAGGATATTTTGAATTCTGTCAAGAAAGGAGATATTACCCTTGTTCTTGGTGACTTCAATGCCAAAGTTGGTACTGACTCTGACCTTTGGGCAGGAGTAATAGGTCCTTTTGGCATTGGTAGCTGCAGTGGCAATGGGCAACGTCTCCTACAGGTAAGTAAACTCAGTGGATTCAGAATAACTAACACTTATTACAAACACTGCGACATACATAAATACACATGGGTTTCACCTGATGGGCTGCATAAGACTATGGCTGATTATATATTAATTAACAGCAAATGGGCTAGTTCTGTTAGGAATACCAGGTCATATAGGGGAGCTGAAATTGGATCTGATCATTACCTTGTTAAAAGTGTCTTACAACTTAAACTTAAAAAGTGTTGTGCTAGGGTTAAAAAATTTACTTTTAATACTGAAGCTCTGAAAGACCCAGTTATAGCCAAAGCTTACCATGATAGGTTACTTAGTCATTATGACAGTCATGGTTTGCTTACTAAGGAAGTTGAGGAAGAATGGGACCATTTTAAACAGGTTTTTTTTGGAAACTAACAGTACTCTTTTAGGGAAAAGGGAGCAGAGGAGGCAGAATTATTTAAGTGATAAGGCACTTGAGCTTATTCCAGAAAGAAAGAACTGCAGGAATGTCCTTAATCAATAACCTGCTAGTCCTAATAGAAAGCATTACCGAGAACTTAATAAATGTGTAAAGGATCAGTTAGCTGCTGACAAGAATCTTTGGCTTGATGGCCTTGCTGACAAAACTGAGGAAGCAGTTAGACAGCACAACAGCAGAGAGCTGTACCAGATAATTAATGTTTTGTGTGGTAGAAAACAGACAGGTACTCAGGGATTGAAGGATAAACAAGGTAAGGTTATAGAAGGTGAGGATTCTGTCATGGCTAGGTGGGCTGAGTATTTCAGTGATGTTCTAAACAATGTGATTAGTTCTACTCCCATTGTTTGCAACGATGATAGATGCATCACTGGCTTTAATGTTGGCCCTATAACACAATCTGAAGTTATTTTGGCTATTTCTAAACTTAAACTTCATAAATCCCCAGGGGTAGATGAAATTACTACGGAAATGCATAGAGCTGGGAATGTTTCGGTTACCACTTGGATGACTGAAATTCTGAATATCTTTATGATAAAGGCGTGGTTCCTAAAGATTTTACCAGAGCTATTGTTATCCCTAATTTCAAAAAATGTGATTGCAGTTCTTGTGATAACTATAGGGGTATCAGCCTACTCTCTGTTCCAGGTAAAGTTCTTTCCATGATTGTGCTTAATAGAATTAAGAATCTGGTTGATAGTCAATTGCGTGATGAGCAATGTGGATTCAGAAGTGGTAGGGAATGTGTGGATCAGATTTTTTTCACTTAGGCAGATTCTTGAGAAATGTTTAGAGTTTCAGAAACCTTTGGTTGCTAGCTTTGTTGATTTCAAAAAGGCTTTCGACTCTGTTGATCGTCATAATTTGTGGTTGATTGTGAGATCATATGGTATACCTGACAAGTTAATTAACATATTGAAAACTCTCTATAATAACACTGAGGCGTGTGTGAGAGTTGGTAAGTCTTGAAACAATTGGTTTAGCATTACTTCTGGTGTTCGACAAGGGTGCATTTTGTCTCCTTTTCTCTTTAGCTTGGTTATTGATTATGTTATGCGAAATTCACTTAAAGGGAAAGGTTTTGGCCTTAAATGGACTGGAGATACAAAAATTTCTGATTTAGATTATGCTGATGATTTAGCCCTTTTGGCAAATGATGTTGATGAGATGAACTCTTTCATTAGGGCTGTTGATGAGACTGCTAGTAGAGTAGGTTTGATTATAAACAGAGAGAAAACTAAAGTGATGAAAATTGGTCAGGCAGGTGGTGATTCTGTTAATCTGAATGGTTGCAATCTTGAGCAGGTGTCACAGTTTAATTATCTTGGGAGCTATGTAACAGATAATGGTGATGTGCGGCATGAGATTAACAGACGAATGGGGATTTCTGCCGGGACTTTTAAGAATCTATGGGGATTGTGGAGAAATAGGCGTATACATCTAAAGGCTAAAATTAGACTCTATAATAGTTCGGTTCTTTCTAGGGTTAGTTATGGTAGTGAAACTTGGACACTTTGTAAAAAGATAACAGGAAACTAGATGCTTTTGATTCCAGATGCTTACGCAGTATCTTGGGCATTAGGTGGTTCAACTTTGTAACTAATGATGAAGTTAGGCAAAGGAGTTTTGCAACCTTCATTAAGCAGCATATTGTGCAGAGAGAGACTCCGTTGGTTTGGACATGTTGCCCGTATGAATAATTACAGATTTGCGAATAGGGTTATGAACAGTGTGCCTAAAGACCTCAGAAAGAAGGGGAGACCTAGGATGCTGTGGGCAGACAATGTCAAACAGGACCTTGTTAGAATTGGTGTGCAGTGGCCAGATGCTGTAGGTGTAGCTCAGGATAGACTTGCTTGGAGAACTAAATTGCACGGTCTGGTTGGACCTCCGTAGCCCATGGCTGCTTGATGATGATGATGATGATGATGATGATGATGATGACGACGACGACGACGACGATGATGATGATGATGATGATGCACTGAAATCAGTCTGCATTGAAAGTTGATTTTTATTAATTAGGTAAGTTTATTGAAGATCTTTACTTCATTTTCGACACTTAAGAACCGTCTGGGAGGAATTTCTAAAGGTATGGGAATATCCGGAATTCAGAATTGTTTAATTTCAAATGACAAAACTACGTTTTTAAAAAAATAGCTTGTGACTTAGAAATTTTTATTCATTTTGTACTTCTACTTTTTTGTTTCCTGTAAATATGATATGATTCTTTAATTTATACTATTTATATTGTAATTATGTATTTCATGAAAGGATTTTCATTCAGTTTTCATCCGCAATTCTTTAAAACAATAATTTTTCGTGTATTAATAAAAATACATTATCTGTATTTTCGAATAATTTGAAATTTCCTTAAAATTAATATGAAACAATGAAAATTATCATAATCATAATGACATCGAACACTCATTTAAATATTATATATATTATTAAATAACTTATTATTGATAATAAATTACAATTAACAAGAAATTGCTGTCTTTTCCGATTGTTCAACACCCATGTGTTGTCTTTTGTTCAATGTTGCGACCAAAACTGAACTATCTTTTGTACCTCTCAATACAAGCGTATTATTTAGGTTTGCATTACTTTTTTTTTCTATATCCATAAGGAAAAGAAGTTTTAATATCTCGTATATATTACGACCTATGCTATTTTCTGTATCATCCCCAAATGATGACACCTTCATTTTTTTAAGTCGAGACTACGGTAACCCTAAACATTTGCTTATACATTATTATTTGTATCAAAAACGTTTTTAATGAAAAATATCAAATGCATTCTCTTTGTCAGTAGTGCATCAGTTCAATCTAATTGAATACGGAAAGATTGCATTGGTAAGAAGAGACACGGTAAACAAAGTGCGCTGTTATAGTAAAATTAAAACATTGTTTTAGGTTACTATCAGAGGTAAATTGGCATATTTAAAAGTTATAAATTTACAATGATATTTTTTGATTGCACTATTTTGTCAATGTTTTATACCTGTGCTATTGTAAATATTTTGACTATGCTTTCAATGGAACATGAAAATGAAAGTTTATGTAATATTTTACAGGGGGTAAGTGCAATTATGAAACAACTGTACTTGGGTGTTAAAGAAGGAAAAGAATATGAGAAATGCAGATGCCAAGATAAATATTTTAAACTCTTATTCAGTCTGTGTTACTTTCACTCTGTACTCATTGAGAGAAAGAAATTTCAATATCTCGGGTGGAATGTCGTTTACAACTTCAATGAATCCGATTTTAAGGTGAGTACAAATTAATTTTACATTAGATTATAGAATGCTTAAAACGTATTTTCAAATAATTTTAAATTTAGAATTTTCAGTAATTAAAAATTGTTGCAATTCTATGCAAAAAGAATTTTGTAGTGCCAACTGTCAATTTTTAATCAATTTAAAGACAAAAATTGTTTTCTAGGATATAATACACGTTTGTGAACTCAAATTCTGATGTGTGGAATTATTGTCTCGAACCACAATACACACCTAGATTTCTGTCATTTTGTATCCTTTTGGGATAATTTGATTTTCAGTTAAGTCAAATGAATCGTTTTGCAACAGAGATTTTAAATTTTTAGTACGAGCACGGCAGGATCAAGATGTGCTGATTTCTACTGCATACATTAGAAATAAAATATAAATAGGTTTGAACCCAATTTGCTTATTACATGAGAAGAATATTTTTTAGTTATTGCTTCCGTATGTGCATTCAAGATATTAACTGTTACATTTAAGCATTTATAATCACCATATTTAGTAATTTTTATTTAACATTTTCAGATATCTGAAAGAATTCTTAGCTTATATCTTGACAAATATGAAGAAACGCCATGGTCGGCATTGAAGCACCTAATTGCTGTCATCAATTATGGTGGACATGTGACAGATGATTGGGATCGCAGACTGCTACAAACTTACATCAACCAGTACTTTTGTGAGGAAGCTATTACAGTACCGTCCTACCCGTAAGTTACAATTCTTATATTACAAAGAATGATGAGAATTTACAACTTATCTTTCAATAATTTGTTGAAGCATGAGTTTGCTTATCAGGCAAGTTATTTCTGAAATCAACGCTGATAATGGATCGGAACACCATTCCGGTACTTATTGGTTATAAAATTTTAAGTACCTTTTTTTTCTTTTTGGAGGAGGGGGAAGATAATTTTTTTTGCTATAATTTGTTTTTGGGAAAAACTTGGGGACTTGTGTAGCAGTAATAACTAAAATTCTCTGAAATGCGGCGCCCATCTGCCTTATTTTCTTATTTCTGCATCACTGTTGAAGGACCTAATTGCAAGTATTAAACAGTGCGTCAAGTTGCAGATTCCTGAGGTGAGCATTTACATATATCTACAGAAGATAAGATAAAAAGCGTTTCTATCTCATACACTTCGACACACTGTTGTAGTCTGAACTTGCTTGTAATCGAATTAACATGAGTAATGTTCAAAATGTATTATTATATGCATTCAATACTTTAAAAACCACTTAATGTGATAAATTATGTATTATTGTACAAATGTTATAAGAATTTTTTCATAATTTCTCATATATAATATTTTTTCGTAATCAGAAACAAATACTATTTTATGTTTCCTACTGCCAAATTTAGAAGCACAGAAATAGATTAACAATGTTCAAATTGATATTTTGATATATCTAAGTTTGGAAAATTTCTTATGAAATCTGTGTATTTTTGTGGATAAATTTTTATTCTATTCATCGTAACCATTGGAGTGTCTCATTGACTGTAACCACTCGCAGGCTGCACTGCACTTCATACACCTAACCAAGAGGCGATTATAAAGAATGAAACAAGTATCTTACTATACCTCCCTCGTGTTGATCAGATTTACGAAGCACAAGCCTGCAATCAAGAAGTTAATAAATAGGTCCAAAAACATTAATTTGTAATGTTGTAATAGTATATCATTTTTTGAATGTATGCTCCCTTAGAACAGAGAAATAGGATGTTACTGTAGAGACTTTGTTAAATACGGTATCTATAATTTGCACGTGTTTTAGCAAATTCTACTAGGAATGGCAAAATTATTTTTTACACATCAATGGAAGGAGATATGCTAGTCACAGTATAACAAACTCGACGGCCTCTAGATGAACAGTTTTAATGTAAATAACCGATGTATAAGTGTGTGTCTGTGTGCTTTTGTAATTATGTATTGTTTTTTACAACTGAAACTGACTGACCCAGTGGAGTATCCAAGTTATGAGCCCATTGAGGGCTTGAATAACGTGTTTTCTAAGGCAGTTTTCGAAAATCAGAGATTAAAGCATACCAGTTCTTATGATAGACTCAACTTCACCACCAGCCATTAGAACTTTATGGGTATGCTACTGATCTGAGACCAAGAATAGAAGCACTCTAGTTTATTCCTGATGTCACAAACAAAATTATTTTATTGACTAGTGAAATTGCATATTCATATATGTGTTCATAGCACATCATAGCACAATATGCCCACTGGCATCTTTTCGTGACAAATTCCACTAAAGTGATTAACACAATCGAGAATGAAGAAATTAATTTCTGAACTTTTTTTTGTTCCTGTCTACTCTGTTCGAGTCCTAGCTGTTGTTGAGATTTATCTCCACTAAGCCCTGCTCTGCTCTTGGTGAGAAATGGGACACCTGTGGGCTTGGAAAGACCGCTATCCATCGGATGGGACATTACACCGTGGCCTCTTATGCAATAGAGCCATACCTTGCGCACGTTAAAGAATACACTGCATGGCCTTGGCAGGAGACTTCCATCTATTTCCTAACAGCTTTCCAATAGATCCCCTTCCTCTACTCAGTTATCAGTTCTTTAGGTCCTTGTAATGTCATTTAGCTCAGTCTGTGCTGTGCTCAAAAATGCCTCTCAGGTGTAAAACAACCTAATTAAAATCCCATCTACTCTGTTTTCTATTTTTACTTTTTGATAAAGTATGAAGAAAGTATTCTGAAAGTTTCAGGGATTCTTGAACTGAAAAAAAAATTGTTTTTTCTACTTCTGTCAGTATATGGGAGCTTATAGCGCCTGAAGATTCAAGCTCCTGAGCTACAATTTTATAATTAGACATGTTGCCATCTAGACTAGTAATCTTGGAACGTTCACCTTGTAACTATAATGAAGTGTACTTTCCTTAGGACGATTTTATAAAATAGCGATTTTCATCAAAATATGTTTTTATCGAAAAGTACAAGGGTCAAATGAAAGGTACGAAACAACTCTTAACATCAATAACAAATTAAGAGAAAAAATTACCTCGAGCCGTGTAGTATACAAGCCCTTGACCACCTGAGATCATCATCAGATCACCCATCATCGACCACGATATCCTGGTAACATGTCAGGTGCGCTGACCGCTGAGCTAAGGGCAGCGAATTTACCTATCTATTTAATTATATGAACTATTCTACCTGCCGTACACAATTCAGATATCCGATTCCAGCGCTGTGTTCAACCATTTACAGATTCTGTAGTTTGAAGGTTTAGTGAAATTTTCGCATGAGACTGCATATTGTTTTGACTAAAGGTTTAAGCATATGAGAAAATATGTAACCTATGTTGTATGTCTAGTTTCTCTTAAAAATGCATTGCATTGTAGATTTTAAAAGAACAACGTATTGTTTTTTAGACTTTCAAGTTTATCAACGTACTGTATCCCAAGAGAAGGATCTTTCGACTCTTGCATAGAATACGTTAATGTGTTGCCTGGCCAGGACAAGCCAGAAGTGTTCGGGCAAAATCCCAATGCCGAAGTTTCATCTCAGATACAGGAGGCTTCAATGTTATTTGAGAAACTTCTTAATGTATATCCTGTCACAGTGTCTGATGAGAAAGAAAGCTTAGAAAGCAAGGTAAGTTTATAGTCTGAATAGTGATTCATATCAGTTGTCTCACCAGAGAAAGCAATCCTCTCAAAAATAAAACATTTAAAGCATGTAAAGAAATTTCTCCTACATAAAAACTTGTCACCATTGTTGCAGAGAGAACATAGGCTTTAAATCTATGTACGAAGATGGTTCAAGGTTGACCTGGACTTTTTATTGTAACTATCCATGTTCTGTAACGATTGCAACAGAATCCGTACGGTAAATATGTGTGAACTTCCCTTCATGCTAGTACTGGTTTTGTCCACGTAGCGCTTGCGATGTGCATTGTGGGAAGCATGGAGTCTGTAGAGGTATCAGTGAATGTGGAACAGCGTTATATTATTAAATTTCTTGTGAAGGAGAAGATGAAACCTGCTGTAATTTTGCAAAGATTGCAAGCACAGTGTGGAAATAAAACGCTGTCAAAAGCAAGTGTCTACGATTTGTGCAACAAGTTTTCCGAGTGCTGAGAAGTAGTAAATGAACTGTATGGACGTGTCGGCTACTGCTGAGACCAAAGTGAACATAGATCATGTGCAACAAGTTACTTTAGAAAACGGGAGGGTAAGGGTACATGACATAGCTGCAATAGTCAACATCAGTGTTGGTAGTGTGCGAAAAATTATCCTTGAGCACCTGCTGTTCAGAAAAGTATGTGCATGTTGGGTACCAAAGGCTTTGACATTTGATCAGGTCATTTTGTGTCGCTATTTTTACAGAGCTTTTGCATCGCTTTAAGTCTGAGTCTGCTGTAGATCGTGACCAATTATGAGACTTGGGTTCATTACTTTATTCCAGAAACCAAACGAACCAGCTGTTTTTTGGCAGTCACCAGCACTGATTCTATACTGACAGGGTTTAACATCTATATTGGCACCACAAGCAAAATAACATCTATAATTAAAAAGCAAATAACATCTTTAACATCTATAATGCAAAAGCAAGCAAAATAACATCTTTAACATCTATAATGCAAAAGCAAGCAAAATAACATCTTTAACATCTATAATGGCACCACAAGCATTCCCCACTACCGAAGAAATTCAAGGTGGATGCTTTTGCATAGGGAGCAACAATGAATGCACAATATTACGCTATATAAAAAAAATAAATGCCCCCTCAAGCAGCTGTTTGCCATAGAGGTCTGACAGTAGCCTGACTGTTTATACGCCATAATTGAAGGTCTGTGAGGATGGCAGACCTCAGCAGAAAAACAACACAATATCCATGCCTTGCCCGGGGCTCGAACTCAGATCCCGTAGATCAGTAGCCTAGCGTGCTAACTATTCGGCCACGGGAACCCGTCATCTGCAAGAAGAGGCCAGGAAAATTGTCGAAACAGGTCAGCTTGTTGCATGACAATGCTAGACCACACACGGCTCACGTGACAACGACAGCTGTGGCATCAATGGACTGGCCATCCCCCTTACAGTCCTGACTTGGCTCCAAGTGATTTCCACCTTTTCGGCCCACTTAAGGAGCATTTAGGAGGGACGAAATTCACTACAGATGAACAACTACAGAAGTATGTCCTACAGTGCTACGACAGCAAGCCAAATCCTTCTACGTGGCTGGAATACAGTCTTCCACTGAGATGGGACAAGTACATTAATGTTAAAGGAGAGTACCTAGAGAAAGACCCATAATTTGGTTAGCGTATTCCTATTCGTATCTTTTGTGCAAAAAAGTCCAGACCAACCATGAACCACTTACGTACATGACACCAAAGGTCTCACTCTTTTAGCGACTTCTCTAGGTACAGGCGTCACGTAGGTCACTTAAATATTTTTGCTTAGAGACCCGATTTCGCATAAGATTGACACTTATGGTTGTAACACGCCTTAAATTTTGATGTGACTATTGTATTTATGGTTTATATATTATAATCTGCCCTGAATGAATTTAGAAGCAGTTTAAATTCATCAATGAAGACTGCTCTACTTCATTCATTTTTCATATGGGGATTTGTTCTTAATATCAGCGTAATCCTCTTTTGGATGACGGCACACAAATCATCAGTCATTATTCGTACAAACTACCTAGATACAGCCTTCCGCATCTTGTTAAAAGACTTCCGGACGGTTAAACAAAGATTATCCTGCAAATGGAGAAAACGACAGCCCTATGTCTTTGAGCCACTATTGTTAAATGCGTCATATGCAATGGTATTTGCATTGCTAAGCCTCAAAGAATTGGGGACTCATAGGCATGTGTCATTATTGTGTATCCTACAAATATTTCATTGATCAATGATTTAATAAATAATTACCAATAACATTTTTCAACAAAATTTTTAAAATAATGAAGCATTATGGATAGGCCACTGTTAAGTTGCAATTAAATTGGCTCTTTATAATTCAGTTAACCTTGTAACAAAAACTTTGTTATGATCAGATATTCATAAAGCAACTCTTACTTGATATACTTACTACTAAATCTGTTCTTTTTTAGGTTTTGTATCATATTACGGAATTAATTTCTAAAGTTCCCGAAACAATTGATGAATTAGCTACAGGCAGAATTCTAGAAAATGATCCTATTCCATTCCATGTGATCTTGGTTCAAGAGGTAAGTCACTAGTGGAGGCTCAATCTAAGGTGTTGCTAGCGTTGCAGCTTAGCTCTTCAACTCAAGAATACCTTACATAAACGTATGTAGAAAGGTTTTTCTTGACAGAATGCGCTTGACTGTTGTTCAGTGCTTTTATTCCAAGTAAATAATAAATAAAAAAAGGAAAGTTCGCAATAAATTTTTAATCAAGAGATTATTTTTTAATCAAGATTTTGAGCTTTTCTTCCTGAAAAAAAGTCCGAGGAAGCACTTCTTTTCTTGCAATTATTATAGTTGGAAAAGGAAAGAAAATATGCACATAAATAAAATAAAAACCTATTGATGTGAAAGGCAAGATATTTTTATTCTTTTATAATGTAATTCTAAATCATCTTTTGTCGGTGTAGTAGTCTTTATATAAAAAGTGTATTTTTCACTAATATAAAAATGTGGGTATGATAAAAAGAAGTCATCGTCTTCATCCTCTCCAGACAACTAGCCAATCAGAGCTTGTTTGAATAGAAAAAAAGCAACGGTTTCCTCTTTCGAGGGAGCCATTTCTGATAAAAAAAATTCTGATCTATATATCGTCTGAATGTTTTATTCTTAAAACATTCTTAGAAAATTTGTATAAAATTAGGTAAATGCTGCAATATGTAGTTAATTTTACACACTAAGTTGTTTAAAAAAATGTTTGCATATGTCAGCTTATTGTTTCGAGATGATACTCTGTAATTGATCGGAAACCGGATCAGGCTACAATGCTGGTATGCCATTTTTAACCACCTAATATGCTCAATAGGGTTGAAATAGGTTGGCTGCACAGCCCAACGAAGTCACTATTATGTTCCTAAAACCATTACTTCTTGAGCTTGTTGTATAGTGCATTATATGCATCTGGAAGTGGCTATCACAAAAGGAGTTAAGAGCAATGTGAATATATAAACCGAGGATTTCTTAACAATTACATTTCATCGATACATTTCAAATAAAAAATATGTATTCTATTCATCAAATACCTTTATACCATTAAATTCTTCGACACACATTCTTTAAAGGCAACACTTCGCCCAATATATTAATATATTATCTCTCCAATAATACGCCAACTACTCTTTTCCGGCCAAAATATTTAGCGAACTGCTTGTTTTTAGGTCTATGAATCATTATCGGTACATTCTTTGCACTGTTGTTCGTGAATACCAATCATAACTATTGTGTCATTGTTACATACACTGACTCTTCTTAGAGTCATATCCCTTCTAAAATCATTAATCGCAGTTTCTACACACTGTTCTATTTCATCTCATAAACTACTGCTGGATGTGTCTGTTACAACTTTATGCATTTCGTGATCGGTACTTGGCAATGGAGCATCATGGAATATTCTATTATATGCGGTGCTAGGGTGTTCCTAATAAATTTCCGCTAAGTGTATATGTGTATATATACAGTGGACTCCCGTATAACTCGCTCCCCTATAACGCGAATTCGTATAAAGCAACGAAAAAATTGCGACTAGTACTCATACAGCTCGATAAAAAGTCCCGTATTACGCGTAAGATAAATTTAACATTTTGACATAGTTTTTGATTTTTTGTTCAGAAAAGCAAATGTATACACTTACATGTTGTTTCTATATGCACAGTGAAGCTAACAGCTTTAAAAGATGTAAAGGTTTATCAAAAAAAAATATGCACATTTAAAGATATAAGAGGAAAATATTTTTATTCAACTTTTAATTAAAATAAAAATATGTACTTCACTATTTAACATTCATTCACTATCGGAAGTAACAAGAAATAAGTTCCAACGACGCCGTCTTGTTAACATTGGTTGTACAGATTCATCGCTTGAAGAGTCCATAGTTTCGTCTTTATTGTTATCGTTATTTAAAAACAATTCTTTTTCCAGATCGTTTTTAGATTGAAAATATGGGGATAGACAATTCGTCTGATAATGCATGTCCCGTATAACGCGGAACGTATCCCCCACGTTGTACTGGAGTCCACTGTATATACACACACACACATCCAAACGCATCCGTTTCTACATGTAATTTTTCTGTTTTCTTTTAAATAAAGGGAATAAAATATAACATTTAGAAAATCTTAACATCGCTCTATCTTTTAGCCATACACAGGGGCGTAGCCATGGGGGGAGGCTCCCCCAAAGTAACTCGGAGTTGGCAAAATTCGAAGCGACTTCGTAAAATCTAGGTGAGTTCTGAAAATTTGTAATTTTTTTTTGGAAAATTAAGGGGAGTTAACAAAATCGAGGCAACTTGGCAAATCTAAGGCCGTTTGGTAAATGGAGAGACGGCAAAATTTAGAGCAGTTGGCAAAATTCGAAGCCACTTAGTAAAATACAGGTAAGTTGACAAAATCTTATAGAGTTGGCAAAATTCGGAGTGACTTGGTAAAATCTTGGGGAGTTGGCAAAATTCGGAGAGACTTGACAAAATCTTGGGGAGTTGACAAAATTTGGAGTGACTTGGCAAAATCGTGGGGAGTTGGCAAAATTCAGGTGAGATGTAAAATTTAGGATTTTTTTTGCAAAATTATGGCGAGTTGGCAAAATATAGGGACAGTTGGCAAATTTCGGACTGACTTGACAAAATCGTAGGGAGTTGGCAAAATTCAGATGAGATGTGGAGGTGAAATTCTTTCTTCGATTTTAGTCAACTATCCTGAATTTCACAAACCCAGTCCCAATTATCACAACTCGCCCGTATTTTCCAAGTGGATTCGAATTTTGCCAACTGTCCTACATTCTGTTAAGTTTCCTCAATTTATCCAACACTCCTTAATTTCACAAAACAGATTCCAATTTTCACAACTCGCCTATGTTTTACCAAGTGCTTTCGAATTTTGCCAACTCGCCGTAATTTTACAGAAGAAATCGCACTTTTTACATCTTCCCTGAATTTGCCAAGCCACTTCGAATTTTATCAACTCTCCTTAATTGCACAAGAAAGGCACAATTTTCACAACTCCCTTGTATTTTATCAAGTGGCTTCGAATTTTGCCAACTCCACTAGATTTTGCCAAGAGTACTTGGTTTTTCGAACTCTCCTTAATTTCACAAAACCAATCCCAATTTTTACAACTCACCTGTACTTTACCAAATGGTTTCCAGTTTTGCCAACTTCCCTAGATTTTGCAAAGTTTTCTCGATTTTATCAACTGTCCTTAATTTCACAAAAACAATCCCAATTTTCACAAATCGCTCTTATTTTACTAAGTGATTCGAATTTTGCCAACTTCCCCAAGATTTTCCAATTCTACTAGATATTGCGAAGCTGCCTCGATTTTGCCAACACGCCATAATTTTACAGAAAAAAGATTGCAATCTCACCTGAATTTTGTTAACTCTCCACGATTTTGCCAACTGCCCCTAGTTTTTGCCAACTCTCCTAGATTTTGCCAACTCGCCATAATTTTACAGAAAAAAATCCAAATTTTCACATCTCACCTGAATTTTGCCAACTCCCTACGATTTTTCAAAGTCACTCCGAATTTGGCCAACTACCCCTAGTTTTTGCCAACTCCCTAAGTTTTGCCAACTCTCCTAGATTTTGCCAACTCGCCATAATTTTACAGAAAAAAATCCTAATTTTACATCTCACCTGAATTTTGGCAACTCCCCAAGATTTTGCCAAGTTGTCCCGATTTTGCCAACTCCCCAAGATTTTACCAAATCACTCCGAATTTTGCCAACTCCCTAAGATTTTGCCTACTTACCTGTTTTCACTAAGTGGCTTCGAATTTTGCCAACTGCTCTAAATTTTGCCGTCTCTCCATTTTCCAAACTGCCTTAGATTTGCCAAGTTGCCTCGATTTTGACAACTCCCCTTAATTTTCATTAAAAAAAAAATGGGGAGTTTGAAATGATTTTGCAAATTTATGAGAGATGTAAAGATTGGGATTAGTTTCGTGAAATTAAGGAGATTTGACCAAATCAAGGCAAATTTTCATACTGATTTGCTACAATTCAGACGAAATGTAAATTGGAAGTATTTCTGAGAAATTATGGCTAGTTGGCAAAACTGGAAGTCAAATGGCAAATTACGGGTAGTTGGAAGAATTGGGAGTCAAATGGCAAAATGTAGGAGAGACTTAAAAATTGGCTCTCCCCCCCCCCCGCGAAAATCTAAAGAAGTTTGCTCAGTTGTCAAATTTTGCCAAAATTTTGCTCCAGTTGGAAAATTTCGGACTTCTTCCCCCCCCCCCTCCACCATATTCCTTCGCTACGCCCCTGGCCATACATATATTTGTATTAAATTTCTAATGTATAAGGGTCGTTCAAATGAAAAGTAAACAAGTCTTAAATGAAGCATAAATCATTTATTGATCTGTTCAAATTCGTCATCCCTATTGAGATGACTATTGAGAGTTTTGTCCCAACATGAATTAGCAGCATAATATCCTCTTTTCTATAGCAACTTTAGCTGACACACGAGGAAGTATGTAACAATGCACTGCCCCTCTTCATCCGACTTCAGTTCCTCCTTTTCATGTCGTTTTTATAAGTCCAGAAACGTTAAAGTCGAATAGGGGAGATGGTCAGGTCTATAGAGAAAATATTCCAGGCATCCTCAACTATACCTATTCAACGTTGTTATTGTTACTTAGGCAGATGGGAGTTGATGTCATTTGAAACGGAAAAACTTTCTTTCGCAAAAGTCCTGGCGCTTCGACTTTATTGCATGCCTTCAAATGCCTAAAGTTTCACAATATCTTTGCGAGTTGATTGTATCACTATTCCTGATACTTCAGATACAGGGAACCCTAATAGTTAAATTAAAACGTCAGCATACTGCACAGTGTTCAACTTTGGATGTTTCATGCGAGGTTTTTCCGGCACCACTTAGCATTTAGCACGTTCAAACATATAGTTGTCACTGATTCTGGTGTTAGTGATTTCCTTTTTGTATACCCGTTTCTCTGAGTGAAGACACAAAGATCATTCAGTCCATTACCCAGATATAGAGGTTGTTCACTTTTCATTGGAACGACGCATATTTTCTGCCTGATTAAGAACTGCATTTTGTCACATCATACAGCAAAAATAAAAAAAATGGATACTTCTCATGACAAGAAATATGTCGCCCTCTAGTTTTCGAGAGTTGGTCAAGAATAAATTTTAACCAAACAAAAATAAATTTTAAACAAACAAAAACCCAACGTAATTAATTCAAGAACACAATTTATTGTATATTAGTCTTAATTTCAGTACTCTTACTAAAACCATTAAGGAATGATATAAGGAATAAAGTAGAATGGTATTCTATTATGAATAATACAATAGAATAAATTACATTATTACAACCGTAAACATATTCTGTTGAATATTGTTCATTTCATCATTTAAAAAAAAATTGGTAGCCATATTTGTAAAAAAAAAATTCCAAGCAGTAGTCAGAATCTCGTCATTTTTGTAACATAAAGTCACCAGGCGCCACTTTTTACTTTCATAAAGTAAAATGTTACTATGAAATAGAAAAATGGAGAATAAATTTTGCCTTAAAGCAATATTTGCAGGGACCCCAAAAATCTAGGTAGTATTCTAGTAATAATCAGAACAGTTGCAATTTCTATGATTCCGTGGTTTTCAGATTTCTTGTGGTAACACTGATTTCTGAACCCAAGTTTCGAATTCCGATGATGTTATGTTGATGTTGTTTCATGAATGAACTATAGGGTTTTGCAAATATAGGTTTCATCATCCTTTCTATGAGCAATAAAGAAATATTTTCCTGTTAAATAGAACATTATTCAGCTGAATTTTTTAAATTTATTTCAAATCTAATTATTGTTTGATGTAATGTCATTAAAATCTTATTCAGATTTTTATATATTTTATGTAAAAATTCACAGCTTTTCTTGGCTACGTTCGAATCCTGGATAAGTATTTAGATCGGGGAGTTCAATCTTTTTCACTTGCTGGTCATTTTACAACAGTGATATGCAACGCAGGCCATTTTTCACAAAAGGAGGCAACTAACGGGTAGAAATATTAATCACTACACTGATTAAGTGGTATGAAAATGTTGAAATAAGAGCTGAACTTCTTTTTAAGATGCAATAATCGTAAACCTCAAGCGAAGTCTCTTATATCTACAACCATGGACGCCGTCAGTGAGGAGCAAGTCAGACATTTATCTCTTCTTGGATTTCAGGGTTAGGTGCAATGACATTATTGATAAATAAGAAATATGACAAAAAAAGAACTTTTCCCTCTACCCCTTACCACCACCACTATCTGGAAGAAATTTGGCACCATCCATATGTACAACATACTGATTTGAATTCGGAGCTTTCCTTACAGTGTATGTGTAACATTAACTTAAAACTAAGAATAAATATAATTTGATTTAAACTGGATAAATAAATATCCCCTCAAGCAGCTGTTTGCTACAGACGTCTAACAGCAGCCTGCCAGTTTAATACGCCATATATAACATCTGTGAGGAAGACGGGCCCTCAGTAGAAAGGCAACATTCATGCCTTACCCAGGGATCGAACAAAGGTCCATTTGATCAGTAGCCAACCGCACAGTTCTCAATAATGCAAAGATACTAATACCTATCTGCATTCACTCGGTGGACCTGAGATCTGCTTTGTTAACCGTAGATTGCACGTCCTTGGGTTTAGTTTGTTATCTGCTGAGATGTCACCTTCAGAGGTCTCTATGGTGTATTATTATACTGACAATTTCCTGTCAAACTTTTAAGCAGGTGTGCTACTTCAGCAGAAATTCATTTTTATTTTATGTAAATATTAGGCTACCCTAAAATAGAAAAGATTTCTATATCTGAAGTAGAATGCATTTCAGTGGCCGATTCAAAATTCATAAATTCATTTTTCAAGGTTAATAAAAAAAAAAACGAAAAAAATTTTTCCTACACATTAAATCTTCAAGAAAGTATTTTACTTTTTTCCTAAAAATGGTGTTTTAACAGAGTTTAAATTAAACGTGTTCCACATTCTGACAGAGCTTCAGGTATTGAATGATATAAAGTGTATCTCAAATGTCCCGAAAACGTGTTTAAGTGGGTTTCGAGCTAGATGACTAGTTTATTTTCACCATTACCTGAAGGGTTAGCACACGTTTCCCTCTTACACATTATATATGTAAAAATTATTTTAATTGCGCATTACATTTTTTTGAATATATTTTGAATGGTTTTCTTCAAGTTAATCTTTCATTTGATTTAGGTGCAGCGATATAATGCATTGATCAAAATAATTAACACCTCACTAAAGGATTTGGAGCAAGGCATACATGGCATCAAGTTAATGACTCCTAAATTAGAAGAAATTTTCAACTCCATATCTGATGGGCACGTACCGTCTTTGTGGTTAAAGGTAAGGATTACCTACGTAAAAATTTTAAAGTAATATAATGTTTTCAGTGCTTTCTATAAAGATTAAGGCGACATAGTAAGTAGTAATAGTATCTAAGCCTAGATACTCAGGCCTAGATATGGAATAAATATTAAAAGGGAAGAACTGCGGGGATTGAACCTAAACTGACAAAAACGCCGTTTTGGTGAATAATTTTCTTCTCCGTTTTAATAATCTTTCAAAAAAGTTTTATAAAATATGTGAAATATAATTTTTTTGCCTCCCGGTGGTCGAATGGTTAGCACGCCTGACTACTGATTAAAGGGACTTACATTCGAGTCCCAGATAAAACATGGATGTTTCCTTTTATTGTGTTGTCTTTCTGCTAAGGTCTTGCCTTCCCCACATATCTTATCTATGACTTATTTTATTAGCAGACTCCTGTCAGAACTCTGTGGCAAGCATCTACTTGAAGGGGAATTTTCTTTATATTACAGTTAACAGTCATAACAGGGGGCTTAATGCCCTTACTCCCCCCCCCCCCCCCCCCTCCGCTTGATTCGGCCCTGGTGGGATATGTGTGCTTGTGGAAAACAGGAATAAAGCAAAGTGAGCCTTCGGTTTCAAACTACCTCTTTTGATATTAAAATAAGTTCTTAATACAGTTTTTTTTTCCACTGATAACCAGGGCCTCTCACAGGTCCAGAGAAGCCCAGGCCACTTACAACTTTTGGGGCCCCTAGCCGAACTAAAATTTAATTATCATTATTATTTACCAAAGTTGTTAATTCTAATTGAATAAAATATATGTATATAATTTACCCCTCAAGCAGCTGCTTGTGACAGAGGTCTTAGTAAGAGAGTAGCTTGTTAGTATAACACGCTACAGAGTTCTGTGAAGAAGACAGACAAGACCTCAGCAGAAAGACACCAGAAGAGAAACATCCATGCGTTATCCATGGCTCATCATTTAAAAATTTATACAAATATAAATTTAACCAGGTCTAAATTTTGGGGCCCTTTGAGCATGAGGACCGAGTCAAATGGTCCTCATGACCCCACCACCACCCACCCACCCCTCCATGTAAGTCCCTGCTTTGATAATTGTTTTTTCATATTCCCTATAACATAGAGCTAATTCTTCGTGGGATTACACCAGAGGCTTACTGATAGGCCCCGCAACTACCGCGATGTGGGGATGCCCCACGGTTAAGGAGGCCTCTGCGAAAAAGTTATTTACAAAATTTATAAAGAAATTTCGTATACAACTATTTAAAGGAATATCCCGGAATTTTTTTCTTAGCTATGAACGAACAACATCGGATCGCGAACAATCTTTTTCGTTTCCCTACTAGAAATTGTCCTGCGTTCTGCCTAGGGGTAGAAATTGTCTGCCTTTCCTAGTTCCCTATGGAATAAAATTTACACGATATGATTAATTTTTGAATAGTTGTTTTATATAGGTATTTAATATAGTTGTAAAACTAAGCTATTCATTTATATCAAAACGCATATATTTACTTTTTATATAGGAAAGTATAAGAATTTTGGTTTTACGCAAGATATCCGTGGGTCTAAAAATTTAAATTGTTAAAAACTACAGAGAATTCTCCCAACATTTCTTGCGGGAGGGGGACGATGATTTTGCAGTACGCCACTGGATCACACCACTGTTCACACCACGTAGAAAGTTGAATTTTTAGCAGTAAAGATTCTTTACAGATTGAGCGACAATTTGTACACAGTGGAAGCAAAAGAACAATAATCCATATATAACCGATGTTGACAACAAGTAATAATATGGATATTTCGAGTTGGCACATAAACTTGTCTTCTGTTTCATGTTAAAAGCTCCTACCTTGTTAAAGAGCGATCGGCAGGTAAAGACGCCGTAATGGGCACCATTCAAGAGTTTATTTTTGGCATATAAACTCGTCTTCAGTTTCATGTTAAGATCATACGCTAGTATAGAATGAAATGTGCAGATTTTCGGACCGAGCCTGAAATTATTAAGCCCGCTCCGAATCATTTTGATAATTATTGAAACCGAGCCCGATTAAGAAAAATAATATTCTCTGACACATTGTGAAATATATTTACAAAAATAAATACTGCTAAACCATTTTTTAATTTTTTTGTATTTATTAACATAAAATCATAATGTTAATTGGAACGAAAAATGCTAGAAATAATTTGTAAAATCTAAGTCTTTATATTTCTAAATCATTATAGATGCTAAGAACGATTCATTAATGAAAGAGAGAATACAGAAAAAAATCGTAGGCTGAATGATGCTTATGAATATTTGCTTATTTTTTCCCAATTGCAAGTAAAATTGGAAATTTTAATTATAACTGAGTCCGAATCTTCCTATCCCGAGATTGAACTCAACTTTAGTATGTATGGATCCAAACCATTCCAATTATAGGTAGAAGAAGTTTATGGCTTTTCTAGTGTATAAGGACAAATTGACCTTAAAATATGAAAAACTTTTATGATGAATTGCATTTTCTTCCAAAGCTCATTAAAAAATTTTAATTCTATTTTTCTTCATATTTTTTGCTTAAGCTTTCGTATTATGATTTAATTAACCGATGCGTTTTCTCCATAGACTTATCCTTCAAATAAAGCTCTAGGTTCTTGGATTCGGGATCTGGCTGACCGTGTGCAACAATTCGCCGACTGGACTCTTACAACTCATCCACCTGTGAAGTACTGGTTGGCTGGCTTTACCTCACCCACCAGTTTCCTCACTGCCGTCTTACAGACAGCTGCACGGAAGAATGTTGTATGCCTTATTTTATACTTTTTCTTGTCCTGTACCTGTATTCTGTCATAATTATATTTATTCTTTGCTGTAATACAGAGGTCCTCTGCTAATTGACCCGTAGGCCACATATGAAACCTGACCGCATATCATTAGAAATAATAGTAGACATGTATATCTCTATTTAAAGCCAATCATTCCAGATTTATCTACGAACATGTACGTAATGATATACGACATTAATCAATTCAGCAATGCTTAAATTTTTTATTTTAGTCCATTTACGACACGATTTAAATTTATGGGGAAAAAAGGGAAGCGAGAATTTTTTTTTTTTTCATGAGAAATCACCGTCTCGCCGCTCAATTCACAATTTAATTATTTCTCTACTCATACTTTAATTTTAAATAGGAGGAGTTTTAAACATAAAAAATTCTGGTAGATCATGTGATCTTTTTTCAGTTCGAAAGCTATTTTCCGAATGTTAATGTGTGTCTAAGAGTACATAATTAAAGTGTTATATTTTGTTAAATACACTGGTTTCCATAAATTAAGGAAAATCCCTATGTTAAATCAACGGGAAGTTAACGTCAAAGCTCTATAACTTCTAAAATAAGTTTTTTGTTTTGAAAAATGTGATTGCAGATAAAGATCTCAATCAAATAAATCAATATCTCGATTTTCAACAATATTCGTTCAGTATTTAATGAGTTATGGAAGTTGGAATATTTAACAACAGCAATGCCAGTCTTAAGAAACTTTTACAAAACTGAAGAATAGTGAAAGAATTCTTTACACAAACTTATTTTATTAAACACTTTGATACAATATTTATTACTAAGTTTTAATTAACTTCTGAAGTCAATTTTTCTGACTGGCATTGTTATCGCTAAATATCCAAACTTCCATAACTCATTAAATACTGAACGAATATTGTTGAAAATCGAGATATTGATTTATTTGATTAAGATCTTTATCTGCAATCACATTTTTCAAAACAAAAAACTTATTTTAGAAGTTATAGAGCTTTGACGTTAGCTTCCCATTGACTTAACATAGGGATTTTCCTTAATTTATGGAAACCAGTGTAATTAAGCAACAAAAATAATTAGGTGTCCAAAATGTGAAGAAACTCTCAAGATTTTCTCGTTATGATCACGTTGACTTGATATCACATGGTGATGCATGATCCCATGTAATGTCATAAATGCCAAATTTCCAAATCGCTGGATTGGGGGAAATGAGCCCAAGAAGTCCCGATTTGACATAATTGGACTTTGTTTTTAGAGATACTTTAAAAACATTGTTGAGCCCCAGTATGAATGGAAATTGAATAACGCCACCAATAACGCCCACGTTGAAAGCTTGACATTTTGCACACACAGTTACTTTTTTTGTTTAATTACTTAATAAAATATTGCACTTCAAAATGGTATTTTTATAATGACCCTGTACATACCATAGAGCAAGGATGATGCAAAGGGTCACTCCCCACCGCTAATAGCATCATTATCATAATGTTAAACTTTCATAGAGCAGCACTCCAATAGTGGACTAATGAACTAACCTCCATAGAAACAAGTACAGACTGCAAATTTACTGTAAAACCTTAAATATAATTTAAACTGTTAGTTATTTGTTTTTTAAATTAGCAATTAATTGCAGATACTTATAATATATTTTCATAATCGTGATAAGTAAATTGTATTATTTAATATTCTTTTTAAACTACGAATCGTAGCCGTTTGTGGCTCTGTGCAGAGTCAGATGATTCTAAATGAATGATACAAAGTACTTTTTATACAGTTTGAAACTGCTAATCAGTAATCTGCTATTTTTATGTCAAATTTATTAATCTCTGCCAGGCCAATAAAACCTAAATAGAATTGGTTTCTCCGCAATGAATTTCATCTGCTACCTCATAGATATTAACTATATTATACTTTAAAAACTTTGAGGGATTCCCCAAAAGTTTGTGCATTCATATTTCCTTTTCTATTATCTTTTCCAGCCTTTTGCAAACTTGGTATTTGCATCAATAACATAGGATAATTTTTCTATTAGAGTCCATTGTCCAACCTGGTCAGGTTTCGATTTTCCTTTACCCCTCCCCTCGTTCGTTACCGATCATCTCACTGGACTCAGAATATTAGATTATGCTCGAAATGCTAGATTACTTGAAAATTATGCATATTTTAAATCTAATCTGCTCCTATGGAAGTAATATGACTTTTTAACTGCTCATAATTTACAAACAAGTGGATATTGATTACGTCTACTAACCAATATACCATGCTACCTTTCTACACCTCAATTGCAAATGTACTTAATTTTACTTCCTACAGAAATTAAATTATATATTTAGTTTATAAATTATAATTATACAAATAATTATCCCCACTAAAGTCGAAGTCAATAAATGAACGTTACAAATTATCCTTTCAGTTTGATTTAAATTCGTAGAATTCACACGGTTCCCTATGTATTGAATAATTATTTTAGAACATGAAACTTGACTGTCTACAAGGTGGTTATAATTAAAGTGCGCCATTTTGGTTGTCTACTGATCAAAAACCATTAATTACAGGAAGGCGTAATTTGGATAGATTATGTCCAGACTATGCGGAAACGAACAGCATGAAAATAAAAATTGGTTCTAATAACGAAGAGCTGTATTCTGCTAGTACACAAATCAAAACCCATCACACGGCTGCATACGCCTTGCAGAGGCTAAATAAGTATGTGTGACCAGAGAAAAACAGCAAAAATCAACATAATATTTCATCATTAAATATATTCATTGTTTTTCAGCTCATACCTGATCTAGTGGTTAGCATGCTGACTACTAAACCAGCGGGAGCGGGTACATACTTGTGTATGTGTTTGTATATTGTATGAGAAACCAGGACAAGCAAAATAGAGCTTCTAAATTATCTCCGTCCTTTCCAAAACAATAATAATAATTTTTGGAACAATAGTAACTCCATGGCAGCATCATTTATGGAATATAACTGGCTATGTTATAGCCCGGTGAGATTTATACTAATATCCATCAGTGTATGATTCCTGCCCTAACTTTATGCAGGAATGGAGCATTATCGCATATTGCTTCCTCCAGTAAGCAGTTGTTTCGCTTCATGTTTAATAACCGCATTTTTTCGTTAATAATTCATTTTCGCAATTTTTCGACCTTTGTCACCACCAGTCCTCATTTTATGCGACTTCTAGTTATGGGGATGTATCAGGGAAACATTCAATCTGTGGATAATCTAAAGAATAACATTACAGATACATTGCGAGCATTCTTCATCACGAATATTCGACAATTCACTGTGTAATATTGTGCTTCTAGCATATTATGAACACAGGTGGCTATCGCATCGAGCAGTTAGATTTGCATAACTTTTAGTATGTATATTACATGTCAAAAATTAAGCATAATGTATGTCTGCTGAAAGCATTGGAATTTCATCGGGATGGCATTCTTTTAAGAAATAATTTTTATTTTCATGCTTTTTGTTTCTTTATGATCTGGATATCTTTCATGCCAAATTTCACCTTCTTACGATCAATAGTTTTTTCTTGCAAGTGGTCAAAATGATTCATTCTAAATATAACCACCCTGTATATAACGTGTCAAAGAAATGATAATCCGTTTTCTTTACTAGCTTCAATTTCGAAAATGCAATACCTAAAGTATACCTTAAAATTATATTCCTTAACAACCTGGGGGCGGGGGTGGCTCATAATCTGTAGTTCCCAGGTTCGAGTCCCAGCTGGGTCAGCGTTGAGATTTATCTCCGCAAAATTCCCCGTCCCATGGTCAGTAGGGGACACTGATGGGCTTGGAAAGGGTGCCGTCCGTCAGATGGGACGCTAAGCCGTGGCAAAATTCCTCCCCATGCAGCCTTTCCAAGCCCATCAGTGTCCCGTACTGACTGCAAAATCCCTGCCCTGCCCATGGTGAGTAGGGGACACTGATGGGCTTGGAAAGGCTGCCATCCGTCACATGGGACGTTAAGCCATGGTCCCGTGTGTGGGAGAGCCATACCCTGTGCACGTTAAAGAACTCGCTGGATGGCCTTGACGGGAGATTACCATATGTCTCCCAACAGCTGTTCCAGTGGGCCCCCTCCCCCAACCTTCTCAGAGCCTTCGGGGTCCATGTGACCTGGCCATTTAGCCCATGGTGTGCAAAAAAGTGCCGCTCAGAGGTAAAACAACCCAACCCTTAATAACCTGAAAATATAATGGAAGTTTTATGAACAGCAAACTTAATACGTTGCAGTAGCGCATACAGGAATTGAAGAAAGGGATGTTTTTAGTATATTGTGCTTGTGTTTAGGTTTCTGGCGTAACTAGCATACCACGAGGTGAGCGATTGGGGTCCTTAGGGGAGGGGAAACTTCAGAGTAGTAACAAAAAATATATATTAATAGTTTATAATAACAAAAGTTTTTAATTGCTATCAAAATTTTAATACTGCAGTAATTTATTCTTCTAATTTCCGTCATTCATGTTACACATAAGGCTTTACACTAACAAAAATTCGTCTAGTACTATAATATGAGACTATTTAATGTTGAATATGTTGATATTGGCAGAATATGCAATGAAAATAGGTTAAGACTATTTGATAAACGGGAAATTGCATGCATATCCACCACCGGATTCGCCATTCTACATAGTTATTTAAAGAATTATAAAGTGTGGTACACGCGTCAAATAGTAATAATCATTTTAATTAATTTCTCTTTCTATGTTTCAAGATACCAATCGATCTCTTTTCCTGGGAGTTTGCTGTATCAACCTTGGAAGAAGCCCATATTATAGACCCTCCAGTGGTAAGCATTATATACTTTTTGATTAGTGTGTGATTTAAATCCATAAAACGTTTCTTAAAGATTTAAACCGACATCATTGTTAAGTCTTTGAATATTTTTTTCCCATTTCGCAGCAGAAATTACACCGAAGAGCCAAAACATTATGACCACCTGCCTAATATGAGGTTGGTCCTCCATGTGCCGCCAAAACAGCTCTTACCCGGCAAGGCATGGACGTTGCAAGATTTCTAAAGGTTCTTGTGGTATCTGGTACCAACACGTTACCAGGAGATCCTTTAACTCTTGTAAGTTACGTGGTTGAGCCGCCGCAGATAGGATATGCTGTTCCGACACAAACCACAAATGCTCAATTGGATTGATGTCTGGGGAAACTGGAAGTCTTCATCATGTTCCGCGAACCATTCTCGAACAATCCGGACGATGTGGCATGGCGCATTATATGCATTAATTCTGCCTTAGGGCAAATTGATTTCAAACGAAAAACATTTTATTCTCCTCTGATTATCAATTTTTTATTCTGGTTTATGATCAGTTAATAATTTCCTTCTTATATCATTTCATTCTAAATAAAGAGAGAAGGCACTACCTGAGGGGAAACCCGTTGTCATGAAAGGATGTACCTGGTCTGCAATGATGTTTAGGTAGGTGGTAGACGTCATAGTTTCCTGCACATGAATGACTGGACCCAAGGTTTCCCAGCAGAACATTGCTCAAAGCATTAGACTTCCTCCACCGGCTTGTTTTCGTCCCACAAGCATCTTGGTGTCAACACTTCCCCAGGTAAATGACACATACGTACCCGACCGTCTACATGATGCAACAGGAAACGAGATTCATCGGACCAGACGACCTTCTTCCACCATTCAAGGTCCAATTTTGACGCTCGTGTGCCCATTGTAGGCGCTTTTGACAGTGAACCGAGGTTAGCATGGGCACTCGGAGCGGCTTGCGGCAATGCAGCCCCATTTTATCAGGGTTCAATGTATTGTGTGTTGTGACACATTACTCCCGTCACCAGCATTCAAATTACGGGCGAGTTGCGCCACAGTATCCCTTCTGTTGGCTCGTACCATACAGGATAACTTTCACTCACCTCTAGCATCTATGAGCCGTGGTCGGCCCACAACTTACTGGTGGTTTGTGGTTTTTCCCTCCTCGGACCACTTTTTGAAGGTACTAACCACAGCTGACAGTTTAGCACCACAAGCCTTGCCATCTCAGAAATGCTCTGACCCAGTCATCTGGCCATTACAATTTTGACTTTGTCAAACTCACTTAAGTCCTCTGCCCCTCCCATGTGAAGAATAAGAATAACACTGATTAACAGAGCTCAGTATCAGGTGTTATTTAAACCGTTTCATGACTTTCACACGCGCCATCATTTACCTGCAGTTGATTCGATTTGCATAAAGACGCGCTGGTCATAATGTTTTGGCTCTTCGGTGTATATTTACAGGTGATATTTAAATTTCTCTCTGGGACATAAATTTGAGTGTAATCTTTTAGTGTAATCAATTTGTCTATACCCAATCCCGTGAAAAGTAATTCATATATAATAAATAATGAATATTCATCATAGATATATGAATTACAGTCATTAATCAATTAAAAAAAAGGGGTTAGCTAAAATCGTTTTTTTAATGAGAAAACCTGTTTTTGGAGCAAATACTATACGAATAAACCTTTTTTGAATCACACTTTAAGTGCAGTGTAAACATTTTGATGTTTGCTAAGCGTTAGTATCTGGTTTCTTTAGGATGGTGTATTTGTTCGCGGGTTGTACCTTGAAGGAGCCGGCTGGGACAAACGGAACTGTGTGCTGATGGAGTCTGAACCAATGCAACTCATCACTCCCATGCCAGTCATTCACTTCAAACCTGTGGCAGGAAAAAAAGCTTTACGAGGTAAGGATATATTCGAAAGTTTTTTCTTTTGTTTAATGAAACAGGCTACAAGAGGGAAACTTTACTCCTTAAAATTGCAACAATATAGAATCTTAGGAAACTGCTATTTTTCTCCCTAAGTCGTGACAGACTTCCACTACTTAAGAAATATATATACACTATATATTAATGTATATAATATATTGCACTTTTCCATTCCATCAACGCATTCTTCAGTTGTGAGAAATAACACGACAAAGTTGAATTTCTGTTTTCATTATTCTGTGTATATTCTACACATTAACTTCTGCCTTATGGCAAATTGATTTCAAGGGAAAAACATTTTATTCTCCTCTGATGTCAATTTTTTATTCTGGTTTATGATCAGTTAATAATTTCCTTCTTAGATTATCTCATTCTGAGGAAAGAAAGCAAAGTCAGCCATTACATAGGAAAAAAATGGCAGACGCCCAAGATTTTGAATTGTTGCAATTTATGCTTCAAATGTGTAAAGTTCAAAAGTATAAAAAGTGCTTTTTTATTCAGTTCAAAGCAATATACAGTATTATATAGATAAATCTCATTTGAAGTTCTCATACAGAGTGCAAAACGGTTAACATGAAAATCCAGAGACCAATGGAAATATTTCGTGTTAACTGTTAACACGGTCAGTGCGGCCGCAATCGGGCAGCAAATTTGAAAACAAACTAATGAACATAGCTGCAATAAGGTTGATCGGAGTACGTAGGATCTATTTTTCAACAAATAGTCTTCAATTATTTTTAAAATGACATTAAATTTATATAAATTAATCATTAAAATCGAAAATCAGACTTGGAGAAAGGGGCGGCAGATATCCAAGTTCGTTACAGGCTGCAAAATAGCTAGTCCCAGCCAGGGGCGTAACGATCCCCCCCTCCCCCCCCAGAAAAAAAGTAAATCGGAGTTGGAAAAATTCGAAGATGCTTTGCAAAATACAGATGAGTTGTGAAAATTTTTATTTTTTTTTCTTATAAAATTAAGGGCAGTTAACAAAATCTAGGGTAGTTGTCAAAATCGAGGCAACTTATTTAGTAAAATATAGGAGAGGTAGAAAAATCGAGACAACTTGGCAAAATCTAGGGCAGTTGGGAAAATTCGAATCCACTTGGTAAAATACAGGCGAGTTGTGAAAATTGGGATTGATTTTGTAAAATTAAGAAGAGTTGGCAAAACCGAGGCAACTTGACAAAATTGGAAACCACTTGATAAAATACAGGTGAGTTGGCAAAATCGAGGCAACTTGACAAAATTGGAAATCACTTGGTAAATACAGGCGAGTTGTGAAAATTGAGATTGGTTTTGTAAAATTAAGGAATGTTGGTAAAATCGAGAATTCTTGGTAAAAATTTAGGAGAGCTGGCAAAATTTGAAGTGACTTGGTAAAATTCAGTGAGATGTAAAAATTGTGATTTTTTTCCTGTAAAATTACGGCAAGTTGGCAAAATCTAGGGGAGTTGACAAAATTCGAAGCCACTTGGTAAAATACAGGCGAGTTATGAAAATTGGGATTGGTTTTGTGAAATTAAGGAGAGATGAGAAAATTGAGAAAAGTTGGCAAAATTCGAAGCCATTTGTTAAAATACAGGTGAGTTGTGAATTAAAAATTAAAAAAAAAATACCTATCTTCCTATATGCCCCTAAAAAGTAGAAAATAAACCTAAAGCATATCGATGGTGCAATCAGTCACTGATTTCATATCCATTTCAAAGGAAGATACGGCGCTGGCAATCTTGTTGAGTAGGTAAATCGGCCTCTATTTTCCTTTCAAGTGAATATGAAACTCACACGACTGATTGCACCATCGATATGCTATAGGTTTATTTTCTACTTTTTAGGGCCATATAGGAAGATAGGTATTTTTTTAATCTTTTTATTTATTTATATTTTTGTCACTAAAAACACCTACCTTCAAACACTTTCATTTGATATATAACTCATAAACATCGACCACATTTTTCCTCCTTTTTTGAAGTCATGTTTGAGGTAGCCCATGACATTGCAGAGGTCACAAGCTTTAATTTGAGATATGACTCGTCAAAGTCGTACCCCGCGAAAATCCCCCCTCCCTTTTTTTATCACGGGGAGAATAGTGAGGGCAAAATTCGAAATAATTTACGACGGTCATTATATGAGCTTTCATTTGACACCTAACTTGTAACTGTAGGCCTTTGCATTTCTAAGATATAGTAGAACAACGATCACAGTTCCCATTTTTAGGGGGGAAGAATGCATGGGGTTCAGTTTTTTATAGCCTATGACACTCACCGCATCACAAGCTTTCATTTAACACATAGCTTGCTACTTTCCACACTCGCGTTCAGTAGATATAGTGGAACAATCATTTTCATATTTCTTTCCTTTTTTAGGGGAGAAGAAATCATGGGCGGTCAGTTTCTTATAGCCTATGACATTCTCCGCGTCAGAAGCTTTCATTTGATGCATAGCTTGTTAGTTTCAACACTCAATTCTGGAGATATATGGGGACAATCGTTTTCATATTTCTCTTTTTTTAGGAAGGAAGAAAGCATTGGGTGTCAAATTTTTATAGCCTGTGACATTCCCCCAGTCACAAGCTTTCATTTTATACATGTCTCCATCGTTGCTTTATCGCGTTCGAAAAATAAGGTGTAACAACTTTTTGTCAAATCCACAAACCGGCCAATCTGAAAGCCAAAAGCAATAGGAAGATAGGTAAATATGGAATTAGTTTTGTGAAATTAAATAGAGTTGGCACAATCTAGAAACTTACGAAAATCTAGGGCAGTTGGCAGAATTCGAAGCCACTTTGTGAAATGGAGGAAAGTTGTGAAAAATGTTATTGGTTTAGTGAAAATGACGAGGGAAAATAATCTTGTGGAGTTTGCAGAATTTG